>JAVSCE010005933.1:0-643439 GCA_032199065.1 Smutsia gigantea | reverse complement strand
AATTTTTGCTTGTGATATCTTATCCAACATTTCCACAAAAACCTTATAAAATGATTATGATTTTATTTTTTTTATATAGGAGAAAACTGAAACTCAGGTTGTATGACTAACCACAAAGACCTCAAAACTGGCAAATGGCAGAAATGGACTGGAATCCTGGTCTCCTTTCATTAAGTCAAGAAATCCTTTCAATACCTCATGGCTGTTTACCAGTGACCCAGTGTGTACCCTGCACCACCATAGATACAATGGGACAACAGTAGGAATAAAAAGGGCATCCTTGACCTTGAGTAGTTTACTATTTCGTTGGATGACAAGAATTACAACTAGAGGATCATACACAATAGTATGGCTGATCCAGGAGAATTAAGAGCAAACTCAGCCATGATCTCACATAATGGGATGTATATCTGTGTCTGTGATTCAGAAATAACACAGAAATATGTGGACCACATCACATCTGAAGGTGACACTCCTTAGGCCAGATATGATTTGGTACTCCTCTGCTGGTGACCCTTCCATGGATTCCCCCTGTTCTTAGGGTAAACTCCAGAGCCCATCTCTCTCTCCAGCTTTATCTTGGGCCATACTTCCTTCTGCTCTTGCTTCCCTGGAGTACTTATTCCCTGCCGCACAACCCCCATCTCCTCTCATTGGGAAAAACTCACCTATCCTTTTTGTGTCTGCTCAACCTTCCTTCATCGGAGAGTTCTCCTCACCCTATTGGACACCCACATAGCATACTTGGCCTTTTCTTTGATGCACTCATTGCAAATCTACTGGGTATGTAGTATTTGTCTTCCCTATTATAGTATAGGTTCCATGGGTCAGATATTGCACCTATTACATTCAGTATATCCCCGGTACCCAGTGAGTAGCACGTGGTAGGGATTCAAATCTTCATTGCACAAATGAAGTGATAAATAGATGGATAGGTGGATAAAGATCAAATGAGCGATAGCAACTATGAGATCTGTATGTCATGGTCACAGGCCAGTATACTATGCTTATTTCAGGTCAGTGGGTTTTCACTCGCACGGTGCTAGGCAAGGAACAGGAAGACGAACAAGACCTGTTCCTGACGTTCATGCTAACAAAATGGAGAGGTGCAAACAAAAAACAGCAGCATACATGCCTCCTTTTGGAAAAATAGTATATTTCACTTTCTCAAAGGTTACAGCCCAGAGGTATGTCCCATGGTCATGGTTAAGTATTCTTTCCAATGGCCTTCATTGGGTCCCTTCAGGATAAAAGGGAAAAAGGATGATGAGGTCTTAAGAGAGGGTATTTGGCAGGCAGAGGGGCACCAAGGACTGAGGAAATTCCCGTAATATCTGGACTTGCAGCATCTGCACCACCTGGGAACTTGTTGGGAGTACTAATGCTCCGACCATAGACCAGACCGGTCAGGAACTATGTGGGAGGTGCCCATCAGTGGTGGCTGGCTAATAGAAGCCCTTGGGAGCAAACTGTGCAGCTCTTCCCAGTGTCAGGGTAGTTTGCAATCGACAACCATGGGAGTATTTACACCAAAGAAATTGGCAAATGCAAATCACATCTTTTCTTGGAAAGGGAGCCAGTCATTAAACATTTACTGGGATATCATTTGACCCAGAAATCCATGTTTTAATAAGCCCTCCAGGGGATTCTGATCCCTTTTTGTTTTCCCTCCCCAATGCTGAAGGCAGCTAAGATTCAGGGCTGTGCACATTTCATGAGCCTGAGCTTGGATGGCTCAAGGGATTGCTTGTTCCTGACTGTGACATGCGGTTCAGCAGGAGAACAACTGCCCCTTCTCAGGAGTCCCAACCCCCCTGTGTAGAGGGAGGAGACTGAGGGTGAGAAGTGACAATGGCATTGCTATTTTGGTTCCCACACCCAGCATTGTTGAAAAGGAGCCTGATTTGCAAACAAAGATTTGGTAGCTGTGAATCTCAGCTGGCTAAAAACAGCCCCATTCCATTTGTGTAGCAAATTGAGGACCCCCCCCCTCCCCGCCCTCTTTCTTTTTGACCGAATTCAGAACTGCTCTGGATGACAGCGATTTACTGAAGTGGCCAAATCTAGATTTCTGCCTGAATCAGCAGAGCACACATTATACACCTGCACATGGTCCCTTGGGATACACTGACAGGCATTAGGGGGAAAGGGAACAGAAGTAAACAAAGTTGCTTTGAGTAGTTACATCTCCCACTTTTGTGGGGGGTGGGGAGTGGCAAGGGGGTCCCTCTTTTTTAAATAAATAATGCTTTCTCCTGTTTAATCAGATGTAGTATCCACTGAACCAGGTATATTGGCTAATGAATTCGGTATTGCCCCTAATGAGTCAACCAGATCACCTGCTGAAAACATTGCCAAGACTAATTCATTGCTCAGCTGTGCCCCATCTTCTGAAGGCAGGGGGTTTAACTTCAGCCTTGGTTCTGGCTCCAACCAAAGCTTCCAGATTTTGTGGCCAGGTCTAGATCCAAAATGAAGGATTTATGCTACCGAGGACAGAGGACTAGGAATTTGGTGGACCACTTGTAAAGAGCTTCTTATTCACATGCTACTATAAATAATAACTTGTTCTCAGGGAATAGAAAAGGATGTCAGTTTCATTGATTTTTGTGATCTGATACCTGGCACTTAGCTGATTCTTGATGAAGATTTGTCAAATGAATAGGAAAGATGGATGAATGAATGAATGTATGAATGAACAAAGGTCTTTAAAATATGAGCATAGGTTTTATTTGCAGTTTGACTCAGATTTTCTCTCAAGGTCAACCCCACGTTGCCTCTCCTAAAGAATTGCAAATCTTTAACATTTGCATGTGCTGCTGAATTCCTCACTTCTAACGAACCGCTATGGTCATTGCTGTTTCTAACACCTTCTGTCACCTTTAGGCTGAGGATTCGACATACATAGGGCCTGGCCTTTCCATTTTGATCCCAGAAGAGACATAAATGAAAGTTCACCAAGGTTTTGACTTTTCTGTTGCCAAATCTGAGTTGCGGGAAGGTGGTCTTGCCCATTCAGTTGTACGAGCCAGTCAGGTCACATTACTTGCAGTTGTGAAAAGGGGTCCATAGTGCACCTTCCCACTCCAGGGTCAGATTGAGCTTCCATTATACCTGCTGATATAGCATACCCTCATCTCTCATAGGAAGTTGAGAGACCAGGGCCCATACTGAGCACATACTCTATGCCTGATGTTACACTATGTGTTTCACATAAATTAACTCATTTAATCATCCCAACAACCTTGTGAAATAAGGATTATAAACCCATTTTCCAGAAGAGGAAATGGGACTGGGGAAGGGTTAAGTCATTTGTACAAGATCCCACATTCCAATAATAGTAGTCTGGGATTTGAACATAATCTGTCTTCAGGTTCTTTCTGCTCATCCATATTGCTCTTTGACCCGTGAGAATTCCAGGTGTAGCAAAAGGAAAAACTAATACACATAGGTGTTTTTGTAAGGATGTGAGAGAGCAAAAGTTGTATATTTTATTAAGCATCGGAAAAGAAATGTTACTGCTCCCTCAGCAGCAAGACAGGAGGGGTTGTTAGGTCTTTGTTAACAAATGGGACCAGTTCCCAAATTCATGGGTACCTTTGACACATAGAGGGTCCAACCTGCCTGGGCTTTCCTCCTGGCCTATTGTACCTACTGTGAGCAATTTTTCTAGTTACCTGAGATGTTACCTACTAGCAGCTAACATTTACTGAATACTCACCTATGTCAAGAACTCTGCTTCAAACTTTCTTTTCATTAGTGTTTTCACTGTGTATCTGTTACCATCCTGTTACTTTTAACCTATCTATATCTTCATATTTGATGTTGGTTTCTTGTAACATATATTTGGATCTTTTCTTTTTATCCAACCTCACAATTTCTTTCAGTGGAAGTGTTAGATCTTTCATATTTAATGTAAATATTGATATGACTATATTTAAGTGCATAATCTTGCTAGTTTTTGCTAGTTTGTGTTTGACTCTATTCTCTTGTGTGTTTTTAAATTTGTCCAATGCATATTTTGTCATCCAGTTCTCTGTTTCTTACCCTCTTTTTGTTGAATAAAGTGATTTTTAAGTGTTCCATTTTGCATTTTCTATTAACTTTTTTGTTATGCCTCTGTTTTATTTGTATGTATGCATATCTGGTTTCCTAAGAGATTACAATATACCTTTTTGATGTATAATCTATCTTTAAAAAATCTACTACATGTAAATGATGTAAAACCATAGGACAATATATGTCCAATTATCATCTCCCTACCTTTCGTGCTTTTTCTTTGTCGTATGTTTTACTTTTACATAGATTAAAATACCACAATGTATTGTTATCATTTTTAAAGGGTCAGCAATAGGATTTTCTGTTTTATTTACCATTTCTAATGTTCTTCATTTCCTCCTGCAGGGTGAGGTTTTTATCTGGTGTCATTTCCCTTCAGCTTGAAGAGCTTTATTATTTTTCATCATGCACATCTGCTGAAGCAAATTAAACATTCGTCTGTTGGAACTTGTCTTTATTTTACCTATAACTTTGAAGGAATTTTCTCTGGGTATGGAATTATAGGTTGATAGTTTTGTTTTGTTTCCTTGCAGTGCTCTAAAGATGTTATTCCATCATCTTCTAGCCTGTTTTATTTCAGATAAGAGGACAGCTGTCATTCTCATTGTTTCACCTGTATGTAATGTGTCTTATTTTTCTGTCTGCTTTCAAAGTGCCTGTAAATGTAGTTTTCTTTGTATTTACTCTGTTTCAGTTTGCTGAGTTCCTTATAACTACAGGATTATGTTTTTCATCCATTATGGAAAATTTTCAGTCTCCTCAAATGTTTCTTTTGCCTCATTCTTTCGTTTCCTCCCAGGGCTCCAATTACTCAAATGCTAGTCCATTTAATAATAGAATTCATATCTTTTTTAACTCTCTTTTTCTCTTTGTGTTTCACTATGGATAATTTCTATTGAATTGTCATCAAGTTCACTTATTCTTTTCTCTGGTCTTGTTTGTTGATAATCCATTGGAAGAATTCTTCATTTTTTTCCATTATATTTTTAATTTCCAGCATTTCCATTTGGCCTTATTTTCATGGAGAGTAGAAATTCCTCGGATGACTCTCCTCCTCTGTACTCTCATGTTGTTCACCTTTTCCATAAAATTGTGTAACATATTGACCATAGTTATTTTAATGTTCCTCTCTCGTAATTTCAGTATCTGGAACATCTCTGACTATTTCTGTCGACTCTTTACGTTTCTGATGACAGGTCATATCTTTTTACTTTCTATATCTTACAGATTTTAATTTTAATTTTTAATTTTGCTGTAATTTAAAACCTACATAAAAATTGCAATGATAGTACAGAGAGTTCCAGAAAACACCCTTCCCTCAGATTCTCCTAATGTTACTATGTTATGTAATGATACAGTAAATAGTCAAAACTAAGAAATTACCATAGGTACAGTAGTATTCATTGCATTCTAGTGTTCATTCAAATTTCCCTAGTTGTTCTTCTAATGTCGTTTCTCTGCTCCAGGATCCAATAGAAGATACCACATTGCATTTATTTGTCTATCTTCTATGCTCCTTCAGTCTGTGAAAGTTCTAATTCTTTCCTTGTCTTTCACAGCCTTGACATTTTGTCTCATGGTTTTTGATTGAATGTCAGACATTGTGGATGAAAATACAGTAGAAACATTTACTTCAGGAATGGGACATCCTTTTTTTCTGTCAGACTGGTTTGTGGAGTTGAGTCAATCTAATTTGTACCTGAGCTACAGATCAGGGCTTGGTTGTTACTTTCACTAGATTCAATTTATCACAGGCTTCAAATGATTTGAGGACAGGATTAAAACCTTCTCTTTAGCAGGGCTTGGGATTTGAATTCCCGTAGGGTTTATGTCAATTCTCCTGCTCTTTAGGCTTCATCAGATCCCACATATCTGCATTTCAAGAAGACTTGCACAGTCTCTTGTCCTTATCCCTACTACTCTGCACGAGCACTTAATGAAAGCCAGTGGAGAAGAGTTAGAGAGTGGGCTCAGACTCCCTTTCTAGGGCTCCTGTAGATTCTAAGCCATCATTCCTATCCAGTTTTGATCTTTACAAATTCATTGAAATTTTACCTGTTTTCTTCTTACACATATCTATGGTGACTTCCTCCTCCCTCTATTATTCTATAATGATGAAAACCATCATGGGTCTTGTCTCTGCTAGAAGGCCTATGTGATTTTTCTGAATTTTAGTTCATTAGTTTTTGTGTATTTCTTTGACTATTTGATTGGCTTAAAATTATGATTTTTTAAAGTTATCCAGCTTGTTCTTATTGTTAGAGTGACAGCAACCTTTTCTTGTGATTTTCTACAACTCATATAGAAGTTGGGAGTCAACCTTTATTGTCTTTAAGACTGAATGTTTTAATCACAGAATTACCTAGACTATCTTGATTGATCTGTTGGGGGTTTATACTCTTTGGTTATCTATATTTCTAACTCCTTTATCCATGAATCTAATTTTTCCTTTACATAGTATCAACAAAAATTCTTCTATTGGCTTCTGTAAGAAATCAACTCATATCAAACTTTTAGTGGGACTTCACTAAAATTTTAAGTGGTAGTTAGGAAGATGGTCTTTGTCATCCTTCTATCTTTTCTTTTCCATTTTTCTTTTTGCCTCTCCCTGTTTTTCACCCTCTCCCTCCTGACCTTACTGTTGTGGTGCTTTTTTTTTTTCTCTATTATACTGAACCGTTGATCCTAGCTCACATTCCCACATTTACATCCTAAGATGCTCAGTAAAACAAATGTATTTCATATAATAGGACCTATCCTTTTAAGGACTGTTGGGTTTATAACTGAAAAATCATCTAGTTTTATTATAAAAGGAATTCTGTCTATATGGCATAAGAGATTAGATTATATGATTCTTAGCTAAGAGTCTTTTAACTTTGAGAGCTGTAGAGAAACATAGAGGTGGGACAAGGAAAGCAGAGAATTGAGAAGAATATCAGTATTTTCTGCATGCTTACTGCAAATTCTATAATAATAATATTAACATTCCCGAATATTCATTTAATATTTCTTATTTTTTAGGCACGCTACTTAGCATTTACATGAATTATGTAATTTAATCTTCCCTATCAGATAGATCTTATTATCACCCCATTTTATAGATGAGGAAATTAAATCTTGGAAAGGTTAGGTTACTTGTTCAAAGTCATCCAGTTGTAATTAGTAGGGTGTAGAGCAGGGATTGAAATCTGGGTGGTCTGACTCAAGAACTTAAGCCCTTCATCACTACACAAAATGCCAAGCACTTTTTGTATACTCTTTTGCAATTCTCAGAACCCTGTAAGGTAGGTATTTTTACCTTCTCATTTTGCAACTAAGAAAGCTCGGAGATGGTAGAAAGTGACCTACCTTTGATCACATATCCAGTAAGTGGCAGGGAGCCAGGATGTGACCAATTATGTATAACTACTGAGGTTCTGCTCTTTCTGCAGAACCTGAACACTGTGGCTGGGTTGTGTTTACATAACAGGTGGTGACACTGCCCAGCCAGAAGGGAAACAGTTTACCAAGAAAGTGTGACACGAGGGAAAAGATCAGCAGCTCTGGGCCAGACTCCACCTCTGTGGCTTCCCTGTCTTTGTAATCTTAATTCCTCTTAAAGCATCAGCCTCTTTCCTTTATGTCAAAGGTGGCTGGCAGCTCTCACTCCCTTGTCACTCTCTTGGGACGGATCATTGGTGACAGTGGCCTTCAATAGTAGCCATAAGGAGCAGGAGATGCAAGAGCTTTTGATTAAGTCAACAGCAGACATGTTTAAGCTAACATAGCACTAAGCCAGCCCAGCAACTGTGGAATCAGTAGCTGAATCTACAGCGATGATAGGTGGAGTAACAGATGTATCTTCACTGGGGTCAGCACAACATCTGGCAACACTGGCCCATTTGCTTGGTAATTAATCTCAGTGTTGAATCTAATGACACAATGGGATTGAGAAATTGAGCGATCTGATTGGACACATTTTGATGGTTTAATTTTCAATAACACATGGTCAGAGCTTGTTCGCATAATTACTAAATAGATTAATATGCCAATATCTCTGACCAGCTGGAAAGGAAAGATTTAGGCCTTCTAAGATCTTTGACAGGCCTCTAAATTAAAGTTGATGTTGTAGAGAGAAAGGGGTGCAGGCCTTCTGAGAATATGGAGTCAAGCCAGGGCTAGTGATGAAGGCCTTGGAAACAGCAATTTTATCATTATCCTTAAAAATAAACCCTTCTTTAGATGGCTACCTGTGGAATCTCAGTTTATTTGCAGAGACATTGTACCATGAGTTATAGGACTGTTGAGAAACATCATTACCTAAGATCTTTGAAGTCACTACAACTATGCTCATGGTAGAGGTCAAGAAAGACCATACAAATGAGTAACAAGTGCCATAGAACATTGGGAACAAATTGTGCCCTGAGTCTTGTGGTCTTATCTTTCAGGCTAAGTGTTTCAGACACAATCCAGTTGCAGTTAACTGCAAGAACAGAAAGGAGAAAGCTAAGGGTCTTCAGACTTATCATCTTGTCTGTGATTCAGTAACACGTGTGAGCCAGGAAGCTGATAGTATTTTCCTTTGGGGAAAGAAGAGGGCAAACGTTTATCACCAAGAGTGGTCAGGACCAGAACCAATACAGGTTCAGTGAGACAGGAAAGCAGGTACACGGACTGTGCGCAAAATGGCCTGGGTTCATGATCAACAAGGTCAAGTTACCTAGCGGTGCTGAGCCTCAGTTTTCTCATCTATAAAATGGAATATTTGCAGGGCTGATGTTATGGATAAGGCCCATAAGGCCGTTAGAATGGCAGGTGACACATAGTAAACCTTAATAAATCTTAAGCAGGTTGAGGAGACATGATCCAGTGGGAGATCTATGGACTATTTTGGTTTAGGGACTAGGGGAAGATAGTAGGGGTAATGGGCTTTTGTGGGGAGGTGAAGTGGGATGATAGGTGTGCGTAAACAGGAATATTTGGGAGACTTTTGCCTGTTTCCCTTGCTCAAGGTGTGTAATTAGCACTCAAGTCCCTCCAACTTGAGTTGGAGTGTCTGTTCATTGGACAGTTCTGGTCAGTAGATCTGATAAGAGTAAGTGGAGATGGTGAGATCCTTGGGGAAAGACACGGGGTCTTACTCCTCTAACCGGTGATTGGGACATGTAATGATATAATGACTCTTGGTTGTATGAATGAAACATCCTAATTGTTCAGCCCTCCCTGGTTTCATTCCCCTTTCCTTGTCATTGGAAGGAGGAGCTAGCCCTGGCTGTTCCCTGACAAACGAATGCCCAGTAGTTGTTTAGACAAACAGGCTGCTTAAGCAGCATTAGTGGGTATGATTTGCAGGCCTAGTCCCCCCACTCCCCGCAGCCTAAGCATGAACCCACCCAAGCTTAGGAAAGAAGGTTCTTGTGTTGACTGGGTGGCACCTGCTTGCATCCAAGGGGAGAGTGAAGGTGTCCCAGACCACGGTGGCCTCCCTGGTTTCCTTGAGAAGGGCTGAAGACTGTTGTCTCCAATCCAAGTCAAGCTGTCAGTAGAAGGTAGGGCTTTTTCTCTCTCTCTCCCTCTCTGTGTCTTTTTTGGCATTCGTGGCTAGAATTGCTCAGTACTTGGTGTTGTTGGACACTTGAAAAAAGCTATCAGGGGAAAATGGCAAAAAAAGAAAAGTGGAAATAAAATGAGAGGAAGAATGAGACCACCAAAAAGGAAGGTACACAACAAGACTCCCCCCTGCCTGCAACCTCTTTCTGCCTTCCTGCCCCTCCACGGGTCTCCCCCTTCTCTCACTTTGTCACAGATGCTTCAGAGATCAGGGGCTGTCAACAAGGTCATTACTGATGTCTGTGCTGGGGATGTACAGTACAAAGCTCAGACCTGGTATGTACTGCTGACTGACAAGTGAAACCTTTTAGCTGTCACTGGGTGGGGACACGACGGAGAGGCTGGAGAAAGTCTGCTCCTGTTCTTCCATTTGTTAATTTAGAAAAAAAATGTTTTAAGTGAATTTGATGCTTGGGGGAAGGGGTGTGACTGACAGTCCCTGGGGGTCCCTATTGAAAGAAATGGTGGTGAAGTGGAGGCTGTCTCTTAAGAACCACTTACTGTCTGCCAGGTCTTTAATTTCTGTGTCACCTGTTCAAAGCCTTGGCAGCCATATGATAATAACAACAATAATGGGGAGGATGATAGCCCTTGTGTCTGCCTCTGAGGAGGTCAGGCTACATGGGTTATCTACCCCTGGGAAAGGATTTATTTTGTGAATTTCCACCTGTCTATGAGAAAACGACGAAGTTATTTTCTTCCCCTCACAGGAAATTCAATCCAACTCAACAAGCATTTATTGATTTATTGAGCACCTACTATTTGAGAGGCTGTCCCCAATGTGAAGTCAATGAAGGGCCCACACCAAGCCATGGAGATGTGACCTAAAGTCTAGAATATATGTGAGAAGGAGAGAAGAGCGAGAAACATGTTGGGTAGAAGTGTACGGTAGGGTTGAAATTTGGAGTCAAGAGAACCCTGGGTTTGAATCCCAGCTTTGCCGTTTACCAGGCACATAATAGGGGGCACATGTTTTCTGTAAGCCTCAGTCTCCTCAACTAGGAAGCGGGCATAATAACAACTACCTGGTGGAGATAATATATATAAAGCATCTGCAAAAATCATTGCTCAGTAAGTACAGTGTTGTTCTTGGGTATACTATATGCCAGGGTCACCTCACTCCAGCCAGTTGACTAGGAAATCCAGCCTTCTGCTCAAACTGTCCCCCTCATACAGTTTTTGTAGATCTCTAAGTGCTGTGCATGGCACGTGTGGTGAGTGACCCCATCTCTGAGTCCCACCTGCACTGCTCCATGAAATATTCAGTCGCTGTGATCTGCTGACAGTGTCATTAGCTCTGCCTCATGTTCCTCTTGCCACAGAGAGGAGGTGATTCATTAATATTTATTCATCTTGATTTGCTTTGTTTTTCTTCTTTTAAAAACTCATTTCAGTATTTATAGGATAATTTGGTAGAATGCATAACTTATGCTCTGTGTGTCTGGGCAGCCTACATTGTCTGGAGGGAAATTGACCCGGGCGTGTAGTGGGTCAGGTTATTACACGTCCAGTCAGTCTCTGTTTAATCAAATCCCTGTGCAAGGACATTTAGGGAAGTCTGGCTCCTCTGTATTATGATCCCCCTTGTTCTTTCACAGTGGCTGGAAACGACCAGGATGTCCCTCTTCCTGTATTCTCCCAAAGTCTTTTTCCAGGGTGCCAGAATCCCTGACCAGAAGTGCAGCCAGCCCTTTGCTCATACAAGACATGCACAGCCTCCTCTGGCCCCATTTGCTTCTGGGAGCTGAAGGCCTTTGTGCCAGAAGTGGAGAAGTGGGACCTGCAGGGACCACGTCCTGCTCCACTCTACCTACAAACAGCACCCATACAGCCAGATGGGCAAGTGCTTGAGGACTTTAGGTTCCAGCCTCTGTGACAGAGCTTTCCTCTCTCCTTAGGCTGTGCAGAGCTCCAGGACTTCTGCATCGGAGCTGGACCTCTCCGGAGGCCAGCCTCCACGGTGCAGCGCGTTGCACATCCTGAAGCCAAGAGAGCACCCCGCCCCTCCTTCCCTGGCTGAGCGTCTCACTTCCCAGAGAGCTGCCTCTCTTGGTGCCACCATGCAGGCAGCTTTGCATCTGGCTCCAGCCTTCTGTGCTGCGTCTTAAGTTAGATGAGAAGGAGTTGGGTCTGGGGAAGTCTGAGCACACCTAGTGTCCTGGGGCAGGCTTTCCAGCTGACATTAGCACATCCTCGGGTGCGGGCTTGAGCTGTAGCCAGCATGCGCCTGGGTGAGGTTCATCTGAAGGCATATTAAAGCGAAGTCTGTCAGCACATACAAAAGGATGGAAAGAGGCTTGGGAGTTTCTATAGCAATTATGGGGTGGGGGGGGGAGAATATTGCTGAAAATGTGCCCCTGACATGTGACTGCTTTATTTTCTGCTCTCAGATAGGAAAGGGAGACAGTTTGCTCTGTGTTTTATTCAGTTTTTTTTTTTGAAAAGGGAGGCAAACTGACAGGCAGAGACAGATACAACGAGACACAGAAGGAGACTTGGAGTTCAGCAAGAGAGAAAGATTACAAATGGGCAAAGATCCCAGAAGCTGCAGAAAGTTTCTCTTTTTCTTTCTTTTTTTTTTTGACGTGGGGAGTTTGCAGTCTAGCACTTCACTGCCTCCCACCTCACTAGAGGATGGAGGTGGCGAGTGTGGCTGGTTCTAGCTGGACCAGTGTCGCCTGGCATGGCTCGCCTTCCTTTTTAACTGGTAGAGTCACTAGAGCTGTTAAGAAGGCCCCTGAGGGCTGGTCCCCTGTGGACCACGCTCTGGCCCTGCTCCTCAGGATGGGCGCTGCAGAGGTGACCCCATGGGAACCAGGTACGGATGGGAGTGGGACTGCTTTTCATCCCAGCTGGTATTCTTCCACCTGGCTGATACCCCAATTTCTGTTTTAAATCACCCATATTCACCAGCAAGTCCTGATTAAGTATCTTTCATTCTGTGTTAAGGACACTGTAAGCCACAGGGAAGTGCATGTTTTACTTCTTATTTTAAGGGAATCTTCTGGCTAGCAACAATATCGGCATACCAAGGAGTCCCTAAATAAGGGTAAAATGTGATAGACTTGCAAGGAGTTAACAGTGAGGAAGGCTGGAATGCGCAAGAAAAGTTTCACAGAGAGAGTGGAGCTTGCTTTATGCCTTGAAGGGGAGAGAGGATTGGGAGAGGCAGGGAAACACCACTAGGGAAAGGAACAGTGTGAGCTGAGGCCCTGATGCCGGGAAGAATTCAAGAGACCGGGAGACAGGCCTCCGGTAGGGGGCGGGGGTGGTTGGCTTTTGTATATTTGAGGAAAACAGTGGTTTGGAGATAGTATGGCAGAGAGAACTATTTCATGAGTGTACTCTGAGATCCCCAGCAAGGGGGAAAAGGATTCCACATTTCACTAAGCTTTATTCCTCTTTTGGAGATTCACTGTTCATCTCTGCATTTTCAAGGCTCTTAAAAGTCCTGCAATAGGGAAATCCTTTCACTTAATTTAACTGGGAGTTTCTCAAACATATGGCTCTAGAGATTTGTTTTAAAAAAATCAATTACCCACCTTGAAACTAGTGTTCTGTGACTCACAGCGAAACCCAAGAACAGAAGCCAACGTCTTGGGCTTTGGGACAGGTCAGCTCTGGTCCTGGCTTGGCACTTACTAGCTGATGACAATCGTCAAATCACTTAGCCTCACTGAGCTGGCCCAGGGATTTCTGTGAAGATGGAATACAGAGCAAGACAGGTATGCAAAGTCCTACCAGGTATTAAGCCCTGAACAAGACTGGCTGCTCCACGCCCCTGAGGGCTGCAAGGACAGATAGAGTGGCTTCAACTTGAAAAAATTGGAAACGGGGCTACTGAAAAGTCTTCAGTAAGGAAGCCACACAGGGAAGCAGCTGCTGATAGACGTGTCTGGGGAGAGGGGCAGGATGAATGAGGGGGCTATGACAGGGAGCATATTAAGGCTGGGACCTGGCATGTGATTATAAAAGCATCTTTTTCCCTTACACTCTCCACTCTTTCTCAGAGTTCCCAGCTGAGAAACTAGCTGTGGGTAGAGGCTGTAGGACCAAGCCAAAGCTGTGCGCTGGTCTTTCCAAAGTGGAGTCAGGAGGGGTTGGAAAGACTCACCTCCCCGCCCCCAGAAGGCAAGGCAATTAGGCTGCAGCTGCGCCTGCCGACGTGGGGTTGGAGAAGCATGTCTCCTCTTCCGTGACTCTGACATGGTGAGAGCCCCCGCTCCCCAGGGACTCATGCATTAAGATCCAGCACAGATTGGTGCTGTCTTGGCTCTCACACACATCAGCGCATCATCAACCTGGGGGTGATTGACAGTGACTAAAGGGCAGCATGTCTGCCTGTCTTGTGCCCTGTCTGCCTGCCTTTCTGTCCTCCTCCCCTGGCTATTTCCTCCCCCCCACCTGAGTCCCTGAGACTGCAGCCCAGCTCACCTACCCTGCGTCCTTTCCCAGGTATGAGGCCACCAAAGTAGAGGCAGGTATGGGTCTCTTTTCCCTGGAGCTCATGCATATTCTCTTTCTCTCTCTTTTGCTTTTATCGTATTGACTTTCAAATTCAAAACCAACAAACATTTCCTGAGCACTTGCTCTTGACCGCTTACTCTGCTAGTTGCTCTATTGTATTAATTTAGCAAACGCTTATGTAGCATTTATACTATGCCAGAAACTATTCTACATATCTTGCCAATGTTAACTCAATCCTCCTAATAGTGCTTAAAGTATTACTATTATTTCCATTTTACAGATGAAGAAATGGAAGTACAAAGAAGTTAAGTAACTCACCTAGTGTCACTCAGCTATTAAATAGGGATTCTTTCTCTCTGGGACCTGGCTTTGTAGCCCATGCTGTTAACCACTCTGTTTTATTAAGTATATCATTGTATCATGCACATTATATATAGCTCAGGTATTTTTACAAACAGGGACACCGTGGCTCAGAAAAATGGTGACTAGTTCAAGGTTACAGAGCAGCAAATAAAGGGCAGCAAAATAAATTTGAATCTAGGTCTTTGCACTTGAAGTCCAGGGCTAATTCCCGTGCATGAGGCTGGCCCTTGTCTCCACAGCCCCTCTTCTCTGGGAAGCTGGTTCTGGGAGGGGATGTGCAGCCCCAGACAGCACCACTTCCAGAAAGGGACTGTACTTCTGCACCTCTCAAACTCTCAAGGGTGGGTAAAAAGAGGCAGTCAAGATGGGGGCCAGCTGGGAAGAGGCAGGGCCAGGAGTCGGGTGTGCTGGGATTCCTTGATGGGCACTGAGGACTCCTGTCAAGGATCTGGCCAGGATGGGTCTCTTTATCCCACTGGGAGAGTGAAGAAGATGGGCACTGGGCCTGGAGGAGGGAATCTGGGAGCCTGCTCTGCTCAGCTTTATATGCATATGAATCTCCTGGCTCTGTGAGATGCGTATTTGGACGGTCTGGAGTGGGGCCTGAGGGTCTGTATGTCCCACAGCAACACACGTGCTATTGGTGCTGCGGATTGGGGGCCACACTGACCAGGTCTTCTGGGGAGGTATTGTGTGTGGATTTCAGGCCTGTATGGGTGGTAGGTAACTGGTTGTGATTTTCAGAGGTCTTGATTGATGCTACCACCTGCTAATTCTGGGAGGGTGAGGAAGAAGGGTAGGGATTCGTTCTGAGAAAGCAAAGGCTTTGCTTTGCCAATTTTCTAGGATGCTTTCGCTCTTTTCCTCCATCCAAAGTCCCGGTACCCTGCAAGGCTTGCCTGTGACGTCCCTCCTCCAAGCCCCTTCTGACCAGATCAAGCCCCTAAAAGCATCTCTCTCCATAGCAACGCTTTGGTTTTTATCTCTTACTATCTAGCCTCACTTAAAATTGCCTTACATTTGTTCTTTAATGACCTCATGTACATATGTTCCCCCCCTCTCCGTCTAGATAGCATGAGTTCCTTATTCTTCTACTCAGGCCTAATACATTGCCTGGTATCGAGGATACACTCCACTATATTAAATAAATGAATTAATGAATGAAGTGAGGCCTCTTTCAAAACTTTTCTTTCTGTTGAGATTCCCTCAGAGGAATGCTAAGCAATAGTTTCAAGTGTTAGATAAACATTTTTAATCTGCATTTTTCAGAGGTCTTTCCCAGTGGCCTAAATTCTGGGGAAAGAAAGTGGAAAGGGCTGGCTAGAAAAACTTTATGGGGCCCAGAGAGCACCTAAGGGGGCTTGGGAATTGACTCAGTCAATCAGGAGGGTGAAGAGGATGAAGCCTGCAGCCCGGAAGTGTTCTTCAGCCCCGACCAGAGCCAGCTTTCCCCTTGGCTTCTCGCAGGTCATATTTCAGCTTCAACAAATTCCATAATCTCCTGCTCACATTACCCTTTTATTCCAAGACTGTGATCTCAGATTCCCAATAGCATTTATCAAATCTATGAAAATATCCCTCTCCTGTCCCCTGAGGGAGCGGCTTGGGAGGGGGAATTGGAGAGCTAATAAGCTTTCCTGCTGGCTAATCGGTCACCTGAGGCAAAACCCAGCAGCCCAGGGCTCCCAGAGAGTGAGATGATAGATGCTGGCCACGTTGCTGCTCACGGCAGAGCCAGTGCTCAGAAGGCGACGGGCAAATCGCATTCTGTTGGCCTGCTTTCCCTGGGCAGTGTTTCTCCAGGACTCCTGGGGGCTTAGGTAGCTCTGGCTCTGTACCCATAAAAGAAAACCAGACCTTATTCTGTTTACTTTATTTTCAAAGACCACCAGGTTGAAGATGGGGGGCGGGTGGCTAGGCTCTCTTAGACTCTCCTCCTTTTCCCTCGGCCCATCTCCACTCTCCCCAGGAGCAGGGGAGGGGCTCTGCAGCAGGCATGTTTGACCTTCTGCACGTTTGTCAGACGTTCAGTTCCAGTTTTAGTGAAGGGCTTTGTGCTGCAACAGACTTGAGGAAAATCTCGAGTCTCATTGTGTGGAGGGGTTTGCGGAATGGTTGCTTCTTCCTGTACTGGCATTTCGTTTCCAGAAATGCTCAAGACCCTATTCTACAAACCAGAAGCTGGGACTGGAGAATGTAGCTCCAGTTCCTGCCCTTCCTTTTGACCTCACAAGCCAGCACCTATTTCCCTGAACTCTGCACTGGCTGGCCCGCCTACTGTAACCCGCGACGGATCCCTTTTTTGCAAGGACTTCTGAGTTCGTGTACGGTTTTCAAACAGCCTCCTTGCATTCATCTCCTTCCAGATTTCCAGCGTGCTGAAGGCTCACATGAAGAGTTCCAGAGAACAGATGGGAGGCTGTCATTACATGTTACTGATACACAGAGCTGCTTCAGCCTCACGCATGCCAGTGTGCTCAGCCATACTCGTAATTCTTACTCCGTTCCCCCAGCCCGAGCCAGGAGCTCAGCCAGTTTTGGCAGGGAGTGAAAGTGTGAGCTTTCTAGGGGCATTTATATCAACCATGCTAGGATTGATGATGAACTAGGGAACAAAACCTTTCTTCTTTAATTGGGGGAGAAAATACTGTTTTCCTCCAATTCCCTTATAAGAACTAAAATCAGAAGTCAAAAACATGCTAGCCTGACTTTGGTGCTATGGCAGTTTGTTAATGCGGGAACCTTCTGGATATGGGCTTCTCTGTCTGGTCTCAGAGCTCCCCAGTGGAATGTATCTGGTAGAATGTTCTAGCAACCCCACGAGACCCTGGGCAAATAAATGAAAGAGCACCGCAGGGATTTTACATTTCAACTTCCTTTAACTGACAGAGGAGCACAAGCATTGGCCAGAGATGAGAGATGACTAGTCAATGATTAGTTAGTGGGAAAAATGCAAACTGAGCTACTTCAGTGATTTTCAGGAAAGGACAAAGACCCCAGGTTGTACAGTGAAGGATTCTTTTCCTAAAGGAAAGTAATTGAAAGTGGCTTCTTTGCAAAATTTCATGTGAAGGTCCAGAATTTCCCTTTAAGCCTAGCTTGGTTTATTAATCTCACATTAGGAAAGGATATCATTTATCTCCCGGACAATCTAATACTTTTAGTAAAAAATTCAATTTGTGTCTGTTCAAATGGTATGAGGAGAGGAAGAGAGAGGAAAAAAACTCCATATTTTTCCTTGAACTTCATTCCTGGGTGAAACTTAATCCTAAGGCCTCTGAAATCCTGATAGAAATAGTTGAGAGCTGCCCCAATGTCTGAAATTGTCCTTCTCCTGTCCTGTGAGAAGTGGGAACTTGCATACACCTTTGAAAGAGGGTTCCAGGAAAATCATCACGAGGTATGGAAATTTGAGACCCAAGTGCGAATCTGTCATGCAGATGACTGAGAAGGGTTTGTTCGGAGATGCTAACATGCTGTGACCTCCTAGAAGTTTGCTGTGTGGTAAGCAGAGCTGCAGAAACTTTGAAGGAGTGTTTCCTTTTTAAGTATGAACTGAGCCTGAACTGTGCCCACAAACGATTGCTTGTTCCTCGGTAGATGTCCATGTTCTCGTTTGAAGTGATGCTTAATAGGAGATGGAGAGTTCAGGCCATGAAACAGCAGGAAAGAAGTGCAGCCATAGTGTTCTCCCCATGCTGGACGAAGGGCCATCTTAAGGAAATAATGAGGAATTGGAAAACTCAGCCTGCATGGTTTTATGATTTGCTCACCATAATGTGACAGGAAATGGAACAAACTAAACTTTAAGAAACACTGAGAATGGAAGGTAGCAGGTGAAAGAGATAAAGGCTGCTGTAGATTTTCAGGTCTCAGGTGACAAAGTTCTGAATGTGAGAGGTGATTCAGGGGAGAATAGATTGGGTCTGGTGGCAGAGGACATCTAGGGGATTAAGTAAAGAGAATGACTGACACTACCTTCAAGAGTTTGAGTCTGCTTGTCTGTAGATCTGTAGAAACATTAATTGACCAAAGAAATTTGGGAAGGGGCATCATTTGAGGTCTGCCTCTGCCCCCAGCAAGGACAGAAACCCTGCTCCCAGCACCACCATAGGCACCCCAGGCAATTTCCACGCCCTTCCACAGACACAGGTATTAACTGATTTGCTGCCTCAGGGTTCTTATATATTCTTCTGTGGGTTCAACTTTGATTTCACAAGGAATTGCTCATTTTTTTTCTAACGTAGCTATGCAGAGACAAGATATGTACACTGGTATGTAGGGGAAAAAATGCAATGAGAAGATAAGAGCTGACAGTCACGAGACTGAAAAGAGAAAGGAGAGATGTGCTGCCTTTCGTGGAGCAGATATCTTTTTGGTAAATGTATGTAAATTGATTTTTTTTAGGTTTGAAACCTTTCTCCCCATTATTCTTATTTTCTTCTCAAGTGAATGAATGAATCTCAGTTTGATTTTCCATAATCCGTGGCTTGCCATAGCACTTCTATCCAACAATATAAACAAAAAAAACACCTGTAAATAAACACTTTAGGGATTCCAGGGGACTGGGTGTTTGAAGGTGCTCTTTGATAATGCACATGATCAACACGACGTCTTTTTATAGGCTCCCAATTTCATGTAAACAAATCTTCCTAAAGAGAGCTATTCCTAAAGTCAAGGAGTGTATCCTTCTGGAAGCCCCCACTCAGCCCCGGGCTCAGGTGGACCGTGGGGCTTGGCTTTGTCTTCGTGGCTTCTGGACAACAATGGGCAGTCTCTTCACTGGGTGCTGACCAGTCTCTGGGAACAATGAACTCACACAGCATCAGCCATGAGGAGTCACTTAGTTCTCTTTTTGACCTTGCCTTTCAAAAGCTGATTCTTATTAACCACCAGGAAGAGGTGGGGAGCAGCTGAGACAACGCTCAGCAGCAGGTGACCCTGAGTTGCACCCACTCCGAGACAATATAACCCCAGAGCTTCAGGGCTGTGAGGGTAGTGATTTAACAAATCATATGTTTAAACAACGTGACAGTACACTGCTGTTTAAGGGTTCTTTGATGCACATCTCTAAATAACCAGGGAAATAATGAACACCTCTCACAAGTGTATTGAAATGACACACGCATTAGGAGGTATTGATGGTGGGGGCTCTTCTATTTCCTGCATAATGAACATTTTCTCCTATTCTTTCATCCTGCTACAGAAATGGTTGCTGAGTGAGCAGACCTCTGGGCACTTGTGAAAAGAAGGAAAAAGGCAGCTGATGGCCCATTATCAGCCTTTCAGAGAGGCTCAAGCTGATGCCCGATGCCAGGACAGGGGTGTAGTGGACAGCCCAGAGCCTTTCTGCTCCCAAATCTCATCCCTCACCTGCCATTGGAAATATCCCCATATCTAAAGCATTGCTATCACTACCGAGGAGGTGGTGTAGAAAGTTGCTCACAGGCAGTAATGTTTGGGCACATACTCGTTACCCAGGTTATATGGTAATATATTAGCTGGGAGAAAAAAGGGCACAGACTTGGTAATTAGTGTGGTGGGTTAAGTGAGAGCATGGAAGGAATGGGAAGGGGCAGGAAGGGGGAAGTGAATTATTTACTGAAAGTATTAGATTGTCCAGGGATAACTGATGGCCTTTCCTAATGTGAGATTATTAAACCATGCTGGCTTAAAAGAAAATTCTCGACCTTCATACAAAATTTTACAACTGTATACTTTTTATTTAGTATAAAAGGAAGAAGTTATTGGCCTATTCCAGGCCATTGATATAGTGTGCAAGGCTCTCTCTTCCACTTCCCTGCCTCTGTGTTTACCTCATCTCTCACTAGCCCCTGTCTCCAAGCATCCTCGGTTGCTGGCATTTTCAACACGTGCTAATGATGGTCCCTTGACTGGCAAGACCACTCTACTCTTCCCCACTTCCTAGATATCATCTACTCCACCCTGAAGTCACCCCACTGAGTCAAGGCCACCTTATGACTTTCTTTGGCCCTTGGCAATATTGTCAATATTCTTCCAAAAAAAAAAAAGAAATTAGAATTATATTTTACAATTGCATTGGTATAAAGGCTGAATTCATTGTTAAATATTCATTATAAGTATGTTATCTTTTCTTCTGATTTTAGAAAAACTTAACATCTAAATATTTTCATGGGTTCCTAAAAGTACCACAGGCCCTGGGCAAATGTCTCACAGGCCTAATGGATAAGTCAGCTGTGCATCTAAGAGGCCTTTCCTGCCTGCCAGCCCTTCTCTGTTGTTCTGCAAACTTCTCTCTAATGTTGCGTTTGCCACACCAAGCTGGGTGCTTCTTGAGAAGAAAGAACGGTGCTTTATTTGTTGTGGAATCCCCCACAAAACCCGCAAGTAGCCACATAGGTTCACTTTGACCTGGTTGGTTGAGGAAGATGGCTGGTGGGAATTTCCCAGGGGTTCAGCCACCCCAAAGGAGGCCCTGGTCAGCAGAGATGGTGACCATGGGACATGGGGCAGGAGGGTTGCATACATTGGCCTTGTCTGCTCTGCCCCTTGCTGAGGGTCAGCCTGCCTTTGCATGGCCAAAGCGGCCTGTGGATCCAGCAAGACGAAAGGCTCAGCCACATGGAGTCAGGGCCCTAAAGAGGAACATTTTTCTAGTACAGCTAAGCAGCCTGCAGGTGAGGAGGGCTCTGAGTGCCCCCAGAAAATGCAGAAACAAAACCAACACAATAAATAAACTTGAGCAATTTCTTCAATATGATTTGGGGTCAGTTTGGCCAGAGGGGAGAATTTAATTGCAAAGCTCCTATGTCTCCACTGCCTGAGGCTAGAAATTGGAGAGGGAAGACTGGGGGACTCAAATGTCAGTTATAAGCAGGAATGGAGGGCCGAGGATGTAGGAAGTCCTGTCAGGACTGAGGTTAAAACGATGCTGATGGAGGCGCTTTCGAGGAGGGCTTTGGGTGTTTCTGTTTCAAACAGCCCTGAACTGAAGGAGACTGGTGCTCTGCATTGTCTTTCAGAATTTGTTCTTATAAAAATTAAAAGCCCTGTGGGGTACTGTACTAACCACCTACTAGAATACCATTTGGTGTAAAACATGTTTAACACATAGTCCTACCAGCAAATAGCTTAGAGTCCAAACTGAGCAAGACATGCCATGTATACATCTCGTTGGAAATGACAGAGCAGAGTTTAAAATCAGGTAGACTGAGTAGGGACAAAAAGCAGGTGGGACAGAGAAATGAAAGGATCCAGGCCCTCCTGCATGAGTGGGCTGGTCGCCTGAGCCTCTTTCTCCCGTTGACCTCCCCTAAGGCCACAAGACTGGGACAACCTGAGGGAGGGTTCCTAAGTGCATATCTCCAGATCGTGTCTCATTTCTGAGACCAAAATCTATCTCAATCAACTTTTAGGATATGTTTTTTTAATAAAAGGCCTCAAATTCTGTCACCTAAACAGACCCCTCCCTTTCTCTCCTGCTCCTTCTAATGTTCCTAAAGCTATTAATGGTGCTGCCATTATTCAGAATTGAAGTTTCTGACTCTCCCAAGACTCTGCTCTTTCCTTGAGCTCTGGTGTAACTGGTACTGTGGTCTCACAGATTCCAGATTCCTTCTTCACAATCTCACTCAGGTCAGAGCCTATCTTGTCTTTCTGTTCATTTCATCTCATATCAGCTTCTTCTGGGCCATTGAAATGTTCTCCTAATTGTTTCTTGTTAGAATTATTTCGACGTATGCCCTGGCATCGGAATACTTCTACCTACCATGTTCTGCCCCAGTGTCTCCAACAGCTTTGCATTGTTACCGCCTAAAGAAGAGCCTTCACTCAGGCATCCTAGAGAAGTGGTTAAGAACAAAGGGCTTTGGTATATACATACCTAGACTGAGCCCTGGTTTTAGCAGTTATTAACTGTGTGACTTTGCTGAGTTGACCAGCCTAATCCTAATCGTTAAGTATGGATAATAATTGTATCTACATCACGGCATCACTGAACAGGTAACAGATGCAAAGTGCTGAGTACAATGCCTGGCTCAAGTAAGGGCTGAGTGAGGGAACTAGTATTACTAGCCATTATAATTTTTGTGTTTCTTATCAATCTGACTGCATCTATCTTCTTAGAAATAGCTGATGTTGATTCCCTGACACTTACCTACATGCCTAGCAAGCTACATTCTTCACCTGCTTCTTGCAAGGTGAGCTCTGAGATTGGTTCTGCTGCCATGGGCCTGTTTCCATGAAAACAGAGGTCAGGACTTGGGAGCCACTGCCCCCTGAGCCCAACCTGTTCAGACCCGCCCTATGTTTCCCAAGACATGGACTCAGGCTTTTTCTTTAGTTCCTGACTAGCTTTGATCCTTTCTTCAGCACCTGGACCCTTCCCTGAGTCCCCATCCCCATTGGATGGGCTGCATTTGAAACTCTTCTCATCCTTGCCAATCTGCTGCATCTTCATCTCTGGCCTGGGGTTTTTTCTGCTCCCCACAGGAAGGCCATCCAGACATGAAACTCTGCCACCTGCCAAATTTTGAACGTGAGGCAGCATAATAAGGTGGTTAAGGTCATGGCCGCTGGAATCAGATTAAACTTGGTTTCATTTCTGATTCCAGTGTGACCTTGGACAATTCATTCCACCTCTCCCTCATCTGTAAAACGGGGATGGTCCTATTGCCTTATCTAGTATTCCTCTAAATGCAGTGCCTTCTAAGCACGCAGGAAGCGTATTTAGGAATGTGATCCCAGGCAGAAGAACACAAGACCCCCGGGGAGAAGCAGGATAGAGGGGACGGACAAGGTAACGCAAGGAAGAGTTACGGAGTTGGATACTGATCAGCAGACCGGACCTTAGTCCCACTGGCCTTTCAAAGACGCATTACGAAACCCAGATCAGAACTGGCTGTCCAGGGGAACAAAAGGAAAAGCAGTTATCCGTCATTTTCTGCTACCCATTGGTTAAGGATGACTTTCACTGGATGTTAACTGCCGGCACTTCCAGACCAGACTTGTGAATGCCAAGCTGGGAATCAGTGGAGCTCTGGGATGAGAAGTGAGAGGCGCATGGTGGGGTTACACTGTGGGGCTGTCAGCTGTGCCTGAGCAAAGCCGTGGACGGCCATGTGGGACGGGCCCTGTAAAAGTGGCTGGAACAAGAGGTGGAGCTAGAGATGCCCCTGCACTCACACCTGTGTCCCAGAGGTGTAACTCTGCATGAGGAAATATATATAGATAAAACATATATATATAAAACATTAAGCTCCCTCAGGCATGTAATAAACACTTCCTTCCTCAAAACCTTCCCTTTGCTTTACATCAAAATAGAATAAAATTTAAAGTCCCTGACCATGGCTGCCAACTCTCTACATGATATGGACCTGGGCTTCTCCATGGACTTCATTTCCTGCACTCTCCCCTGGGCTCATTCCTTCCCAGCTCCATCCTATAGGCTGGACCTGCATATTGCAGTCACACTCTAAAACTAAGACATGCTGAGCTGGTTTTGGCCTGAGGGTCCTTGCATTTTTTATTGCCTCTAGAACATTCTACTCAGATATTTGCATGGTTTCCTCCTCCCTCTGTGCAAATATTACTCTGTCCATCCCATCTGAAATAGCCCCTACTGCTGTGGTTACAACTCTACCTCTTTACCATAACCCCCATACCATTTGCTGTTCCTGACATTATATTCTAAGTGACTTAATTGATCATTATCAGTACCTCTTTTTATAATATAATCTCTATAAAGAAAAGAATTTTGTTTTGCTCACTGTTCTGTTTCCAATGTTTAAAACCATGTCTGCAGCATGGTAAGTGCCCAACAAATATTTGCCACGTGAAGGAATGAATGAGTGAATGAATGATACATACTGGTGCCACCTCATCCCTGTTTGGGCTTGGACGTGTGGACAAAGAACACAATCTCTTGCCCCTGCAGGGGCCAGCTCCACAGGTATTCATCTTCCACCTCCCACTCCAGACCCTGTTCTGACCAGACTTCCTCCCGTTTTCTGTCTCCCTGAGCCCCTGAAGACCCATAATACCCTCAGCAGATATGGTTGAATCATAACAAGTGGTGCAGATAGGAGCCACTTTCCATCTTTCTGTATTATACATACAAGTTTTCCTTCAGAGACAAGGTTAATTTGAAACAGTACATCCCTTCATGCTGCTGGGCAAAGTGACTATTATTCAATTTGGATATGAAAATATGTAATAACCTAAGCAGAACCAAATGGTATTAAAGGCATCCTAAAGCTCAGTGATTCTTATGCATGGTCCAGTGAATGTATGAGTGTGAGTATATGTATACATGCTTGTGGGCGCACATATGAAAATACGCACACACCTGCTCAGCTCTCCTCAACCTCAGCTGCCTGCACCCCATCTGCCATTTTTCCTTTGTCCTCTTTTGACCATCAGTATACAATAGTTTTTTAGCAAACATTCCATGAGATGTTGGGTGATAAGATACTGGATTCATGGAGTGGTCCTGTTCTTAAAAAGTTGATGTGAACTCTTGAGTATCTGGGGCAACATTCATTCCAGAATCGGTCTTCCCCTTTCAGCTCATGTGTTGAGGAGGTGCTATGCCTGAATGTTATGTCCCCTGAAAATCGTACCTTGAAATCCTAACCCTCAAACATGATGATATTAGGAGGGGGAGCTTTTGGGAGGTGATTAGGACATGAAGGTTGAGCCCTCATGAACAGGAATAGTGCCAGAGAGAGGCTCCAGAGAGATTCCTACCTCCTCCCACCAGGTGAGGACACAATAAAAAAGGTGCTGGCTGTGAAGCAGGAAGAGGGCCCTCACCCAACCACGCAGGTGCCTTGAACGTGGACTTCCAAGCTTCTAGAATAGTGAGAAATAAATTTCAGTGATTTATAAGCTAATCAGTCGGTGGCATCTTGTTATAGCTGCCCAAAGGACTAAGACAAGGGTTTTCCTCCCCATCGTATTGGCCAGCTACCCCAAACTTCCATCTATTCTGAATGATGGATGTGGAGACTCAATAAGAAAGTTATGCTTATTTTTAATATTTAAAGTCTAGTACCCTGGGAAACCTTCTGATTTCCTATATTTCTATTCTCTACTCCATACAATTTGCCAGAGAGAACTTGCATATGTTTTTAGGTTGATGGTGATCGAGGTGGGAAGAGGTAGAGGTGATTATGGAGGTGGTGATGGAAACGAAAATGGACACGGAGGTGGTGGTGGAGTTGATGGTGGTGGTGGTGGAGGTGGACGTAGAGTTGGTTGCGGAGAAGGACATGGTGGTTTTGCTAATCAAGGGATGGAATTGGTAGCATATGCAAAAGTGGAAAACACCTAAAATTTTCCCCTACCTTCTCTGAGGAATAGAATATTACCCACTGAAACATAGCTGGCCCTCTATATTAGCTGAGAATGTCCTAAATATCAAACCTATATTCTCCCAGTTATCAGTTTTTCCACCCTATCACTGACCTACTCTTTCACTCTATGATGTTATATTTTTAAAATTACTGTTTTAAAATATGATGTTTTGATAAGCAATTATAGTTTTAATAAGGTTTTATGTTCTGTTTATATTATTATGAATACAGGATTATTTTAGAAAATTTGAAGAAATAGAAGATCCTCAAGAAGATTATAAATCAGTAAATAAATACGCAGAATTATTCAGAGATCACCACCATATCCATGTTGCTGCCTCTTTCCCCATTAGCTCATCTCTTCCTTTCTTCCTTCCTTCATTTTTCTCATCAGCTTTCTATCTTTATACTGTTACAGATATTGAAATCACATACTATATTTATTAAAAAATTATATGTATAAAGCAGCTTATGGAGTAAGATTTTCTCATGTCATTAAAAATTCCTTCAAAAATGTGTTTAAAGCATGAGTAATATTACATCACAAGGATATCCTATAATGTATTGTAAGGTTGAGCATGGAGGTTATTTCTAATTTATTTTTCTTACAGAAAGGTCAGTTTTCCTGAGGCCATCTGAGAGTTCCACTCCAGGCAGCCACATGCATTTTTTGAGCCGGTTCTATGCACAGCCTAATGCATAAGCGATCAGAGGTGGTGCAAATGGAAAGCAGCATCACTGCCTTTGGGGAATTTTCATCCAGTTCAGGTAAAGAGATTGAAATGAAGTCACAACATTTATAAACTAACATATCATCAAGTGAGAATTACAGTGCAGGGGAGCCATGTTATAAAGCTGGCACCTGGGGCCCAAACTCAGTGGCTAACTCTGGGGCATCTAGGAGGGATTTCAGGGGTCATGGTTTATCCCACAAATATCCAAGTCCGACATAAGCAGAGGTGTAATTTATGGCTGTGGTATATATGTATAGGAAGGTGAGATTTTAAGTTAACTTTGAAGGGTGACCAGGGGCATGGATTAGCAGAGGAAGGGGGAGACCGTTTCAGATCAAGGGAATGATACGTAAAGGTTTATGAAAGAAAATCACATGCTGCGCTTGAGAAACCAATAAGCTTGGCTTCAGTGGAGGGGCCTGTGAAGAATGTGGAGTGGGACTGGTGACACAGAAGGCAGGAAGGAACTAGAGACACCATCGTTCCTCGAGATGGGGGATGATGTGACCAAAACAGTGCCTAAGGAAGATTATCCTAGCAGCTGCGCTCTATGTATTGGAGTCAGCAGACCTTGGAGACAGGGACCTGTGTGGGGAAGGTGGTGAATTAACTCAGGCATGAGCTGACAAGGGCTGCATGTAGAATGCTAACAGTGGAACTAAAATAGAAAGGGAAAGCAAGAGGAACATTTTAGCAGAAGAGAAGTCTCAGTGTGTCAAAGGGACCAACTGGGTAATGGGAAGTGAAGACAGGAAAACTTGAAATGGATTTCACTGGGTCGAGACTGTGGGACAGAGCCCTCCTGGTTGGAGGCAATGAGAAGACTCATTCCTTTGCTTTTCTGTTGCACATACTCCCCTACATCTCACCAGCTCCGTGACCCTGTGAGGGAGGAGATGGAGTGGCTGTGCAAGCCGCTGTTAGGTGCTCCTGAGAAAGATCATCACGGGGTATAGCCAGATATTTAAAATCCTCTTCCTCTCACAAATACTGCTCTCTGCTGTCCCATTTGTAAGTCCTGGAGTTGAGAAGCACTATGACAACAGGCTGAAAACTTTAGAATTTATGTCTCCTCTTTTCTCTGTGTCAGAACTGGGAATCAGACATTGATCTCCAATTCTAAATGGCTTAGCTTTTTTATAATGGCTTTCCTTTTGTTCCATTTGTTGTACCAGCTAATTGCTTTAGGAAATCTTGGCAAAATCCTGTATTTCATCATCTATAGTATTTAAGAAGCCTATTCTCTGATATGCAAAACAGAGATAACTTGGAATCTTTGAAGCATGATGTCTAGAATAAGAATGGCTTCATGGAATGCCAAAGCAGGGGGTGAGTCCTGAGAGGGACTAACACCAGAAGCTTTCCCTTAAGTCTCCATTATTAATGAAATGTGTGTTGTCATGGTGATGGGAGAGCAAGTGGAATTGGGAGAAGACATGAGAAAATATTGTAACACTGGGAGCTATAAAATCTTTGTGACAGTGTGTATCTTGTGATAGGCTTGGGACATCACGTTGTTATCTCCCATGACATGTCTCAGATGTTATGAGGTCAATTTAATATCCTAGGATTATTTGAACCAGATGGGTCTCTGCCTCTCCTTAGTTTGTTTGGACCCTAAGAGGCTACAGTCAGGGTAAGGGATCCTGATACCTGTTATTGGTAATAGCCAAAATTTACACAAGTTATCAAGTTATCTAGAAAACCAAAACAGGAGCGCACTGGGGAATCCTAGGTGGGTATCTGTGTCAATACATCATTAGTTTCTGTACTTTTATGCAATGTGCTCCTCTATCACTTTCCTTCCCCTCCCTACAGAGAAATAAGAAAAGTATAGGTACATTAAGTAGGTGATCTAGTTGGGTGATCCCATATATCTGGTTGGTCAAGAAAGACGTGGTTTAGACCTATTGTCTTGGTATGATTGTTGAGTGACTCCTTTCAGAAAAACAAGTGTCCAGATTTAGATGATGTGAATTTCCCTTTGACTGATCTGGTTTTGGGATAATGGGGTGTGCCTGGGAGGTTTGATACATCCTCAAGAAGGGGTACTGTTGAGCGTATAAGGCTCTGTCAAGCCTCTGTGAGGCGCTTGAGACAAGGGTAAGCCAAATGGCCAATAGAAGATAATCTGATCACTCCAATTCTGCATGACTCCAGCAACTTGGAAGGCACAAGCATCTCAAGGGCTGAATACAGTTTCCAAGATGGTAATGTTTCTGGGTTGGAAGGTAGAAAGGAGGGCATTTCCAGTAGAGGGTAAGGCATAGGCAAATGCATGGTTGTTAGAACATTTGGAAAAATTAGTCTCTAGAATAGGCTGTAGATACAGGCAGTACTAGGGGTTAACTTTAGAAATGTATATTATGGCCAGAGGATAGAGGACCTTGGATGAAAGGTAAGAACTTAAAACTTATTTTAGAACCTGGTAGGGAACCAGTTAAGATATATTAAGGAGAGGAAGGATTAGAGCTGTGTCCTTGGAGGAGTAATCGTAAGAAGAAGATACAAACAGTAACTAGTTGGGTATTAGAAGTTGCTCCTTGACTAAAGAGAAAATAAAGTCAAGAAATAGTCTTAAATGTTTTCATGATTCAATAGAAAGTTGGCAAGAAGGAATAAATGAATTAAGCAGCTAACAACAGATTCCACACAAACCTAATTAAGGGAAAAATGAAAGTTAAAGTGAGAAATCAATAAATCATAAATAAGATAAATGGCAAGTTTATAAACATGTTCAAGAAATAGTTCTTGGAGAGAAACAAATTTAAAAATCTTTTGACACTTCAAAGTAAGAAGTAAAAAGTACAAGTACACATTTGCTGTAAGAAGAGGGATACAAGATCAGTGTAAAGGACATTTAAAATCCATAAGCCAAAATACACTTACCAATGGTAATCAATTTGAAGTTGTTCATGAAATAGATGATATGGTGGGGAAAGTACATACACTAAATTTGGTTTAAGAAAAAAAAAGAAAAGAAGGCCTAACTGTTTTACAAAAAGCAATTGTAGATTATTTTATAGTTGTCTTCTGCCAAGTTTCCAAGCAATAGTTTCTATATTTTATAATTGATTAGGCTGCCTAGAAAAAAGTACATATCTTCTGAATTCATTTTAAGAAGCAAGCATTAACATGATACTAAAACTTGACAGAGTGCCACCCCCACAAAACAAAACAAAGCAGAACACTGGCAGGACAAACTGAGTTATAAATATTGATGTAGAAATCCAAAACAAAAGATCAGCAAATCACATTCATAAGTATATTAAAAGAGCTATGGTATCAGATAAAAAAGTACAGTTTATCCCAAGATTGCAACACAATAAATATGACAAGTAAAGGGCTTAAGCCTTGATAGAATTCATTTGAATTCATAAGAAAGCTCCTAAAGTAGAAAAATGGGCAGGATATGAATGGACAATTCACATAAAAATAAAAATGGCTAATAAGCATATGAAAAAGTATTAACCCTGTTAGTTATCAAAGAAATGCAAACGAGGCATCACTTTTGTAAATCAAATTAGCAGAGCTTAAAAATAAATAATAGTAACACAAATGCCAATAAACACATGAAATATGCTCAACCTCATTAAATTGGGAAAATGCAAATTAAAACCATAATGACATGCCATTTTACACCCACTTGCTTGGCAAAAAATGGAAAACTCTGGTAATAGTGTTTGAGAGGGTGTTCAGCATGTAGGAGCTCTATAGTTCTCATAGGATTGGACAACTTGAAAAACAAAATAATATTACCTAGAAATATTTGGGCTATGCACACTATTTGAGGCAACACTTCCACACCTGGGTGTGGACCCTGGAAGAGTGGTGGTCAATGTTTCAACCTGCATACTCTTAAAGAATTCTGGAAAACTGTGTACTGTTTGCACAGTTTTAGATTGTCATCTCAACTTTTCATTTGAGATTTTAATGCAGTCAACAAATACAATTTTCTATGTATCGACTTGAAAAAAAAGGATCTTTAATGGTTTAAGATTTTAATCATTTATTTCTCTCCTTAGACATGTACTTTTTTTATTCCATGTCTCCCTAAATAATTTTGTTCAACTTTAATTAGGTTTTATGCTTCAAAGTCTTTAACTGATTACCCTCCCGTATATCTTTAGGGCAAAAATGTGTGCATAAGTTTAATTTTTTAAAGATTTTCTGTATGATCATTAGGTTCTAGGTATCAAAGTTTTCTTCTGGATTATTTATCATTAGAGTTAGTAATACAATTGAATAAAAACAATATGAATAAATTTAAAATTTTATTAGACAATTACTAATTATGAAAACTAAAATTTTATTTGAAATATGTAATTTATTGTAATGGATATCATTTTTCCATATATCTAAAGCTAAATATTGTTTATGGCTAGAATGTGACAGAATACAGCATCAGTTTTTTTCCTATTTATTTTCTTCTAAGGGCTGAGAATCCTTGTTTTTATTAACAAACAAAGGAATAGAAGGAGCCTTGTTTAACAATGCCACTCGACTCTTTGAATTCAGATATATGACAAATATCATCTAGTGATTTATGATTGATGATTTCATTATCGGAAATTATTTTTAATCATCTAGCAGCTGAAAGCTTGGTTTTGTGGACGACAAAAAATTGGGATGCATATGACTTACAAAATACTTGTTATCCACTCATCAAAGTCATTCAGTTTCTCAACATCATCGTAAAAATTTTAAATGTCCATTTGCTGGCCATCCTGGAGTTTTTTATACTCCAGTTTAATGCACCATGGTAAAAATCTGGATGAGTGAGAGATATGTTTTTCTTTTGTAAAGTGAGAAAAGAGCTATTAGATACGAGAGGTTGGAAAGGATTGGTTTAAGGAAAATGCATGAACAGAAATTGATGATTTGTAAACTGATTCCCTGAACATGTTTATATCCATGTACCTTTGAAAAGCCTCGTGTCTTTCCAGGGCCACACATACTCCAGGTTACAAATCACTGCCCAGGAGAAACTCTCATTCAAGAATGATACCACAAGATACAGAGAAGAATCTTCAGAGTAGCAATGTTCATAAATAGACCCAAACTAGAAACAACCCAAATACCCACCAACAGGCAAGAGGATAAACCATATACAGTCATACTATGAAATAATACATAGCAGGGAAATAAATGGGTGAAAATAGCAAGTTGCTGAAAAATACATATGGTATCATATTTATAAAGTCCAAAACCAAGCTAAATTAAGTTGCAGTGGGCTATATGCATATATGGCAAAACTGTAAAGGAAATAGCTGACAAAAATATTCAGTCATGTTGACTTTCATAAGTGATTTAAAAATTGTATGCATATTTGATATCTGCAAAGAACAATATATTCCTTTATATATATGAAATAGTTTAAAATTTTAAATGGAAAAGAGTGCATGCAGTATTCCATGTTTGAGATGGTTTCAGTGAAATCAATGCTTTTGTTTTCACTGCTTCTGGGAATAAGAGTGGATACCATATCTCTGGAAAGCAACTAGAACTATTTATAAAGAGTCTTAAACTGTTCATACTTGGTGATTCAAAATACTACTAGGAATATGTCTTTAAAAATCACTAGAAATGTCAGCAAAGATTAATATTAAAGAGTATTTATCCCAGTACTACTTATAATGGAGAAAAATTGGAAATAATATAAACAGGGAATCATAGGAGAGCGTTTAAATAAATTGTGGCAAAGGAATATGATAGATCATTCAGCCACTAAATTCTGTTTTAAAATACTATTTAATTATCAGCATAGCTAAAACAGCTCATGATTTATTGAGGATTACAACTGGAAAGCTGTATGTACATTGTGGTTACAGCTATTATTATATATGTGTGTGTCCCAGTGTGTAGTTGCTATACTTTTACGTTCCACAATTGAGCCCAAGAAACGCCACTTTTTTTTATCTTGCTAAGTCGGCTGCATCATGCCTTATTTAGGTGAAAGAAAATCCACCCTCAGCTGGACTCACTCTCTGACCTTCTCTAGCATGGTACCTCTCCGGCCACTGAGCCTGACTTGCCTGGAGCCTGGAGGAGTCAGAAACCTTTCTGTATGTAAGAGGGCCCCAGGGCAGGCGGCACATGCAGGAGAGAGTCAAGCCATTTGAAACCAAGTCTTCACTGTCTCTTTATCACAATCATCATTTACAAGTAATAGATCTTCTTGCTTAGAATGATTTTCCTTGCCCACTGCCATCCGAATCCTTCCCAATTTCCAGGCGTATCTCTCCCTGCTCCTCCTCTGTGAATCTGCCCTTACCTTGGCTAATCCTCAGGACCTCCTCTCCGGGTTCTCAGGTGCAGTCTCTCTGTCCCCCCACCACACAATATTGCACTAGTGTTCACAAGTCACTTTCATTTTATCTGCACTAATGGACATTTTTTTAAAATTCTTTTTTACCTTATAGTTACCAAAGTACTTAGTACAGGGCTAGACACACTAGATACTTAGCGGTTAATTGATTAACGGACTGAATGATAAGAAGGTAAACCTCGCTTTCATGTGACTTTTGGTCTTAGACCTAAAATCCAGATTCTTAAAAAGCAGCTTTCTCTTCTCTCCTCTGAAATACCTCCATCTTTTTCTTTTAGAGTTTGGGCTAAAGACAGTACAGGTGCTGAGAAGGAAAAATAAAAAGGCAGGGAGAGTTAAGTCCTTTGATGTGGCTTGCTACACAGAGAACTAAAGAAAGATGTAAATGTTCCCTTCTACTAAGAGAAGCTTATCAATATTAAGAAGTACATGGAAAAGAAGAAAGAAGGGGAAAAAAACCCACATATAACACTTAACAAGAGGATGTTTTAGCTTGTTGGCAAACAGGAGTCTGATTCGTGAAAAATTACTCACACAATTGCATAGCAGGTTTTTCTGGGCTTTTGTGTGTGTGAATCCTGGTATTGATTTCATGCAAATAATCACATTTTTCTGGATGTTAGGCTGCAGAAGCATGGGCTGGAGAGGGAGGGGTAGTGAAGAGAAAATCAAAGAGGGTGAAGAAAAAAAAACCTGTTGCTCTTCGAGCCCTTGCTGCAGTGACCAGCTGCTGAGTGGCATGCACACTGCTCATTAAAAGATGGCAGCCTCTTCCGTCTACTTTTTTTTCCTCAAGGGTTGTTCCGGAGAGACACTTGCCAAACAGAGCCTTTTATGCTCCTGTTTTGGTTGGGACTGAATTCTTTGAGGGGAGAAGAAAGGAAGATTGTGGATATACCTTTGGGATAAAAATAAACTTGGTTTTTATTGAAAAACAACTTATGTCTACAGCCATGGCAGAATGTGATAGGGACTTTTTGGCTGGGAAAAATCCACTGGTTTATTTGCCAGTTGGTCTGTGGTGGTACCTTTCCAGAAGGGATGATGCTTGTCTCCAAAGGTTTTTTTTTTTTTTTAACAGAATTAGTTCGCTTAGTTTGCCTCTAACAGCTAACGAGAGGAGTGTCCAAGGAGAGCCCAGGTCGATGAGGTGACAATAACAAACATATCTCAGACTTACTGGAAGCCCAGTCTCTGCCACACACTTTCTAAGCACTTTGCATATTTTTGTTCCCTTAATCCTCAGAGTAATCCTATGAGCCAGAGAGTTTATGGATGAGGAAATACCATAATAATGCTTTATATAGTAGGGAGGCCCCAGAGCTCAGTTCTGCTCATGTATGTCTCTTGGGGTCGCAGAAGGGCCTGTGGTTCTAATCCCAGGTGAAATCCCAGGCAGGAAAGGGGCCCAAGGGTAAGGACTCCTGGGGGCTGGGGTTGAGGAGGCAGTGAGGATGGTACCTGTCTTGCCAATGGGTTTCAGCCCCGGGCAAGTTCACCACAGATTCTGTGAGACCAAGAAATGACATGGAATGTTCTTGGGTGAAAGGGTTTATACCCAATTTTATTCCCACAGTGGCAGGTGAATCACTAGAATCCCGTCCACTCAGACCAAGTCTGTATGCAGCAAGCCAGTCTCTCCCTCTGGGCCTCTGTGCCCCTGCAGCCGTCTCTGTCTGTCCTCGGCGCTGCCACTACTCCAGTCTCTGCTTTCCTGCAGCCTTGTGGCAGCCCAGAGCACTGGGCCTCATGAGCTCTTTATATAGAGTCAGTAACAATGTATTGCCCACATGTGTGTAGTGAGCTAGCCGACCGGAGCCAGGCGAGAATCCTGGCCACAGGAACCTTCACTGTATCCACACCCAGCTTCATTCCAATGGTGGTAGGTAGGCTGAGCACACGGTCATGTCTGCACCCAGAAGTCTGTAGGTCCATCATTACATTGCATCCGCCTCTGCCCAGAGCACTAGGCGGAGCTCTTTATATAGTGACTCAGTCAATACTAGCTCATTGCCAACTGGTGTGGAAGCATTAGCCTAGCTGTAGGCCAATCATCAAACAGTTTAGGGTCAGGTGAGGATCCTCGCCATCGGAACTCCATTTTCCCCACAGTACACAAGAGGGACAAAAGAAGGGGTGAGAAAAGAAGCTTTGTCTCTACAAGCCATGGGCCCAGAGTCCCAGAGCCCGGCTATGCAGCCAGAGTTCCGTGGGACACACGCCTGCCCAGCGGTGGGTGAAGGAAGCCCCGCAGAGAGCAGCTGGAGCCCTGGGGGACTGCCGGCCCAGCGCGGAGAGCAGGCCCAGAGGCGGACACTGTGTCATCACTTCTGAGTCTCACCGCTTACGCTGAATGATGTCAACCAAACTAGGCCGATGGAATCAAATGTTTCAGCCCCTCACTGAGATGATTCTGGATGAATCTCACTAGCTCAGGGGAAAAAACAAAACATAAGAGTTGTACATTCTTTTCAAGTCTCGTGGTTGTCAGTACAGGGAGGATGGGGAGCCCTGCTTGCCTGAGCCAGGATTACTTAGCTCAGCATAGAGGATTATTCTGTTTCTCTTTCCTGGAGACCTACGGTGACATGGCTACAGGTGCCTTTATTTCATTTTGGTGATAAGTTGTCAAAATCGGGGATCAGTGCTCCTCTCATTTTACATGTTTTTTGCCAATGATTTCCCTCCCACTGGGCCCCTTGGCAAGCTATATGCTTATGGATTTTTAATCATCTGGGCTTTGAAGATAGACTAAGTACATGGCTGATTTGGGCAGCTAGTCCGAGTGTCACACGGCCGGCCCCGTGTGGCTGGGGAAGAAGGAAATGGCTTAATGAAGTTGCTACAGAGTTCCTTTGGGCTTTGAGCAAATTGCGCTGATATGAGAAGTCACCACTCGGCCTCCCGGTGTCATTAAGGATCCCATGTGAAGGAACAATATTAGTTTTCACTTAGAGAGCGAAAGCCACCAACAACTGGAAAAAAGAAAACTGAAATGTGGTTAATGGGCCAATGTGGTGACCCAGTTGGGAACCCAGACATTCAGCCTCCTGCCAAGCTCTCCTGAATTTGAACGTACAGAAACAGGCTGAGAAGAGACTTGCAGGACTGGGTGAGAAAAATAAATCCATGCATTTGTTCATTCTATTAAGGAGAAAAAGAAAAAGGCATAGTTTTTCTTTCTTTCTTTCAAAATCAATTCCTCCACCCCATAGGCATGAGAATTACAGAGCCTTATCTTTTGTTCAGAAAGCTGGAAAGCATCCCAGCAGGGAAAGGTCAAGTTTTATGCAAGGAAACTTGAACCAATAATCAGCCTTTCACCTCAGCGATGTCTGTTGTATTAAAAACTTAATAAATATTAATTACATGTTAAGGCTAGTCCCCTTTCATTGTACAGATCTGACTCACCTGAATCTTTTTAAAATCTGCAGAGAAAGGACCATTTTACTTTTATAAGAAATCCTGTAGTGTGACTGGGCCTTCCATCTATTGTGTGTTTTCTTTCTAATTCTGAAGTTACAACAAAATTTGACTACATTTTAGTATCTAATTGAATTGGTTTCTTCTCACCACAGACAATGAACGGAGGCAGATGTGACAGGGGAGGCGAGCATATGCACACAATGGAATTCTGCCTGAAGCCAGTATCTTCTTTCACTGTATAAGAGGAGGAAAAACTATTCACTAACCAACATTCCATCTTCAGTTGTTCACCGTTGGGCCCACTGCCCTCTTTCCAGAGCGCTCAGTCTTATCACCTAGTGGTAAGTGATGAATTACCTCCCACGAGGGGCATGTCTTGTTTTTACCTGCCTGGCATACATTCTCCTTTCTTCACAACAAAAACATAATTTACTTGAGGAAAACCCCTTCCTCCTCCTTTATTCCTGTCATGTGAGTGGTGGCTTCAGGAGTTGGTGGTCTGCTTGGCCAGAGCCTCAAATACTCTCACCTTTTTGATGCCCTCAGGGGTGGATGTGTGAAGCACCCAGTCAGCACAATCCCCATTTTGTAGGGCATGATGCATGGTTGAAGGACGGCCATGCAACTAGGTTAGTTCAATAAAAGTCAATTCTAGGCTAATCATTGGAAAGACAATTTCCCTTTCTGATAGGTTTGGAGCTAGAAAGTCATAAGCCTGGAGCTGGTAGGAGCCACTCACAGAGAGGTCCTGCCTGAGAGTAAAGCCAGCGTGAAGGAGAGGGGAGTCCAGGGGGACAGTGGGAACCTACTTCTGACCATGCCCTGGATCATCGTTACCTCTGGACCTTCCTGAGGTGTTAGCCAGTAAATCCACTCTGCCTAATTAGTCTGAGTTTTTATCCCTTGCAGATATTAATATAGCACCCTCTTCTAAAATACGATTAATCCATTTAACAATCATCATTTTTATATCTCTTATTTTCAAGGTATTATACTTGACAATTTGGGGACTTTAACAAGGACTGGATTATTATGTTGTTTAATATGTATTTAGGTAAATAAGACATGAGACAACGATAATATATGTGGGAAATCATATGCATAAACATGTGAGCAAACGTCCTAATAAATGTGCTAAGAGAACTCTCAACTCAAAGAACCCTGAAGGGTAGAAGTGATCTGGGGAAACTTCATCTGGGCAGTGAGGCTGGAATTAGACCCATAAGGAAATGTGGACTCAGGGTCAATGGACAGTAAGAGGGGATGATTCAAATGAGAGAAACAGCACAGGCAGATACCTGAGAAGTGGAAAGTTGTGGGGAGGGGCTAAAGCGCCGCATGTTTATGAATATGGCTTGAGAAATAAAGGATAAGCTGAGTTTAGAAAAGAGAGAGATTGGAATTTGGATGTGACCCTGTTGGTGAGGAAGATGCTCTGGGCTCTTAAGTGCAGATTCAGATGCAAAACGATATTTTGCAGAGCTTCTGTCAAAGATAGTGATTTTGGAGTGAAAGATAGGAGACCACTGGGTAGAGGAAAAAACAAAGTATGTGTTGCTCAAATCTAGGGATGCATTGATAAGGTGGTGCTGGCTGAGCGAGAAAAATATGTGAGACTTTGGAGCAAGACTGGCATTCCTCCGGGGTTGATGAGAAATGCTGAAAGAGAGGAACAAAATGGTGATGTCATGGTTTGAATATATTTGCAATGTAAGAAATAAAGGATGAAAAATCAGTTTGAAAGGAAAACAGTTGGGTTTGGTTTTAGGCAGTAATGTGGGGGAAATTTCAGGTAAAAAAAAAAATCCTGTATGTAGTTGGAAATGTGGAAGCAAGCCACAAGTGAATTGTTAGGCTTAAGGTGAGCACGGAGAGCGAAGGAGCATTGTCACGGTGTCTGTCGTAAAGTCTTCAGCTGGGAAGATTCTCTAAGGACATGATTATAGGCAGGAAGGGACCCAGAGTAGGCCTTACATCTCAGGGGTACACACCAGCAGGACTAAGAAGAGGGAGGAAGAAATGGAAACAAGCTTTGAGTTTCAGGGAAGGAAGATTAAGTATTGCAGTATTTCTAAAAGTTTGTCAAGGTAGAGGAGACTAAGGTGTAATTACACACCAAAGGGATATATGCAAGTGACAGAAAGAGGACCCGGAAATCTACAAGATAGGATTGGCTTACTGTGAAAAAGGCTTTTCTGTGAGAAAAGAGCCACACACATATGCAGGAAAGAATTTACATGGGCAAAAAGAGAAGCCAAAATCAATGTGTACAGAACACTGCACTTAAAATACACTTCCCCAATGAGCTTATATATATGTACACACACACACTTACAGTTTTATGGTTTGTAGACATGTGTAGACACACAGACACAAATGCATTAGAGCAGTGTCTCTGCTGTCTGTGTGCTGAAAGTGATGCTATAAAGCAATCTGCACACAACCACGTGACATAAATGACAGCAGGTGTGGCTTGTTGCCATTGGCAGCCCAATGTGTGTTGCAACAAAATCAATTTTTTTTTTCAGTTTTCTTATCTCTGAGCACACAAGAAACACACCGAGTACCCTGCAATCTCCCTTAAAACACACCCCAGGACATCCCCTGAGACTTCTAAGGAGATGCCGAGTTTGTCTGAGCTCAGACCCTCAAAAGTTAGCACTGTGGTTTCTAAGGAGGGAGATCTAATGCCTAGGAGTTGATCCTCTCTATTAGCTGAGGGATGACTTCACAGAACTGTAGAAGGATAAAAACATCAAGACAGGCATCCACTGCCTACTCACACACACATGAAGACAGTCAAGTTTAATATGATCCAGACTGATTTGACTTTAAAAATATATTAGTGCTTTTAAAATAATCCGTGCTGGCTTCAGTTCAACCCTTCACATAGTAACTAAAGTCAGCCCATCTTCTATATGCATTTGTTTTGCATCCCTGAAATAGAGTCCTACAGTCTCCTACAGTAGACAAGTCTGTGAAGCTAAAGCTATGAGATAGTTTCTGTGCCTTGGAAAAAATGATCCCATTAGAAAGTGGTTGCATTCCCTGTCTCCTTCAGTGTGGCCTGTCCCAGCAGCCCTGTCTCGGAGGCCAAAGGGAGACCTTGCATTCCATTGATTCTTTGGGCCAAGACAGTGTAGAGATGATTCTGAGACCCTGAGATATGCTAAGAGGACTTTTGGATACCAGCCCATGCTTTAAAAGAAAGAATTATAATGCTTTTTGTGCCCCCTTCCTGCCAAGTCCCAAATAAATAAAAGTGGACCTTAAGAAATAAGCCAGAAGAAGAAAAAGAGAAAAAGAGCTAAGAGAGACAAGTGAGAAAAAAAGGGGAAAGCAAGGAAGGGAGAGAGAACTGAGGAATGGAAAGAAGAAAGAAAGAAATGGAGGAGGGAAGGGAGGGAGGGAAGAAGTTAAGGAGAAGGTAAGGATTTAAAGAGAGGCAGAGAGAAACAAAACCTGAATCCTAGGGTCATGAAGGGAGGAGGAGGAGAGGTTGTCTGGAGAAGCTCAACTGAACAAAATCAGACTTCCCACAGGCAGCTGCTCTGGTGGCCAATCCATCACTCACATCTCAGGCTCCCATGATCAATGGGCAAGTCAGTCATTTGACCATCCATGTAACATCAGAATCATTATGAGCCAAACACCAGAGACTGGCATATTGAGCTCCTCTAACTGTGCACACCCGAGGCAAAGAATGCTGAGCAAACAGGCTCCACATGCTTCATGTCAGGGTCTCCATGCTTGGTTTTGGATCAGGTCATATTTTTGTGCTTTAAAAACATCCTGAGATGAATCAGGTCCTTAAGAGATGACTTTCATCTGGTCATCTTCTGCCGAAGAGAGTGACTACATGACTTCCCAGGGTAACATCAAGTCCAGAACCCACATCCTTACATCAACACCTCCTTTAATCTGTCTCCAGTGGCTTCCTAATTGCCCAATCCAACAGGCATGTCTCAGGTTTTGTCTCTCTTATATTTGATGCTGTTGCTCTGTGGAACTTGGCTTCCTTTGGCTCTAGGAAAGTGTATGCTGCTGGCCCCTTCGTAACAGAGTGACCGACCATCCCGGTTTGTCCAGAGCTCCTGGCACTTGGGACTTTTAGTGCTAAGATGAGTAAGTGCCAGACAAACTGGTTGGTCACCCTGTGGTGCCAGTCTTCCCTGGCCAGCCCCAGTATGGGCTCCTCTTGCTTTCCATCCTTTGGAGGCAGAGTTCCAGCCTCCTCTTCCTAGACAATACATTTTCTGGTGTATCTTGTGGAGTGGGTGTTTTAACTCTTCCTCGGTATCAGTATGTGCTCCTTTCCCATAGGCTGTTTTCACAATGTCTTTCCCAAATGTCCTGTTTACCTTTTCAGGTCTAACTTAAGTTTAATATTCTCTATATAGTCTCACCTGTGTCTCCAGCCATTTCTGGTTTCTCTGTACTCAGAGATAGAGCCTGCACCATGCACCCTTGTACACAGTCAGACTGCATCCTAAAATGTTATCTGATTTTGTACATAGATCACGTTAAGTCTTCAAAATGATGGCATTAGAGACAAACAGACCTGAGCTTTGAGTCCCAGGTCTACCAATAATTCCGACACTTCCTGAGAATCTACTAAGGGGAACCCGAATTTCAACTGCTTTACACTGTGTCTCATTTAAACTTTACAACGGCATGAGGAACCATTTCACAGATGAGGAAAATGTGACTCCAAGATATTAAATAACAGGGCCGTGGAAACACCGTAGGTAGGGTTACACTTTAGCTGTGTACCCAGATCCACACTCTTAGCTACGAACTATTTTGGGGTTTCCATAAAAGCAAGATTAAATATGCTGTGACTATTTTCAAGAAACTCTCTTCACATACTGTCAAGTTTATACTACTAGGGACTAAATCCTTGAACTCTCCTCTCATTCTCTCCTAATGTGCGCGGAATGTCTCAGCCACCACCCCTCTAGCCCTGGGGGACTCCAGGCCCTTTAGCAGTTGATGCTTAATGCCTCCTCTGGCATTCTTGCCCTATACCCCCCCACCCCCCAAACTTCCCCCTTGGCTTCAAACCATTGTAAACCCCTCCCCCCAACCCCCAAGTAAATATTTTATCTTTCACAAGCAGCTGGAAGGAGAATGGGGTACTAGCAGCAGGCTCGGTCAATCCTGTTTAAATATTGATCACAAACATCGTGAAAATAAAAGTCTATCGACTCAGCTGGTGACTTTGCAGCTTCAACACTTCTCAGAACGCAATTTTCCACGTGTGGCGACTCCATGCAACTTGCTTGAGTTATGATGTTAATAAGTGAGGCCTCCCCTTGGGGAGCACTCTGGTGTCCTCCAGGCAGCTGCAGAAAGGAACCAGCCCTTTGCTTTGTGACAATTTCAAGTCCTTCTCCCAGCCTTATTATCCTGATAGATCAGGGTTCCGGATGCTAGTGATTCACCTTTAGAAACCGACCTGGCATACTTCCAGGAGCTGAAAGTGCGTGTATCTTTTATGGCCTTGAAAACACAGGGATAAAATGCTAGGAAGGGGTGTTGTAAGGCATCTGGAAAAACTGGGCTGAGCCCATTTCTTTGCAGCAGATTTTAAACTTTAACATCTATCCGAATCACCTGGAGGACTTGTGTAAACACAGAAAACCCACCCCCAGGGTTTCTGACTCAGTAAACTTGGAGTGGGGTTGGGGAATTTGCATCTCTGGCCAGTTCCCTGGCAATGGTGATTCTGCTTTGTGGGGACCACACTTTGAGAAGTTTACCATTTTTCACACACTTGTGCAAAGACAGCAACTGGTTGGGAAGCCAGTAGGCCCTTAGCATGCTCTCAGGTGCTAGGCATCCTCGAATATGTCAGCTTAGAACTCATCTATTACGGTGGTTTTCAGACACATTTCATGAAACTCCTTACAGATGAAATCTCCTGCGGAGGTCCAAGACGGGGAGCAATAGACAGCTCCACACTGGCAGAAGTGAGAGTAGGGGGCCCAGGGCTCCCCAGCAGAGAGCCATGTGGCTCTGAGTAGCATGATTTGCTCCAAATGTTCTTATGTTACAAATGGGCAGCTGAGACCTCAGATGAAGACATGACTCATCTGTGGGGAGCCGGGACTGGAGCCCAAATTTCTCCTTTTCCCAGAACAGCTACTACCTCTCCCAGATAATGGATAATTCGCCACCCCTAGAAGAATGGTATGACTGTGGATGAAAGTCCTTCTCAGGGGAAAATGCTTGTCCTCATGGGAAAATCTGTATCTTTCACTCTTGGTAGAAGAAAGGGCATTCAGGGCCTGAGTTTCTGGAATCTTCTCCAAGGGGCCTGGCTGTGGGAGTTCAGTCTGCTTCAAGAGTGTGTGCAAACTACCTATGACTCTGACCTCTAGGCAGACGGAGAGTATAGCAAAAGGAGGCAACTAAAGGGAAAGTAAGGAGGGGGTTGGTGAGAAAGGCAGAGCCCAGGAAGCAGGGATGTATCAAACACAGGGCACAGAACTCAAATTGACAGAAATGTGACAGTGGGCAGATTCTAACAAAAAGAAAATTACAAGTTAGTCTGCTTTTTGAATCTTCCTACCTAGAAATTTAGGTAATTGGGCTGATCAGCTAGGAGTGTTGAAAAGGGCCAAGGGCAGAACCAGAGCAGTTCAACAGAAGCCCCCGGAGGGGCGAGATTCTGCTCGTCTGTCTCCTCCCTCTGGTCTGTTTTCCCGTCCCACTACCCCCTTGGAGTCATGGTAAACCCGGGGACCCTGAATAAGCACATTCTGGGTTCCTAAGAGGAAAACACAATTGAATCTCATGCATGATAGTCTTCCCTCTAAAATGGAACGTGAGGAAATAGGAGGGCCCCATTGACTAGTTTAATACTGGAACAGTCACAAGGATGCCGGCTGTGTTCATACCTCTAGTGCCAAGTGGCACTGCGCTGGCGACTCAGGTGGCAGAGGAAAGCGAGGAGAGCTCAAGCTTCGTGCACGTTTGCTCTGGGAAGCAAAGCTGGCAGTTCGTGAAGCTCTGGTCGCTGTATGCAGAGAGGAGTGAGCGGTTCAAGTAGACTTCCTTGGTTTGGATTGGGGTTTGCATATGAAAACAACTGTAAAGCCAGGATATGGGTTTCCCCCCACATTCCGCAAAGCCTATCCAGTCTGTTCCCCTCCAACTCGCTCCTTTCTACAGCCAGTTCTTTTTCTGCGGGTAATTGGCAGGAATCCTGCCCTGTGGTGATGAGGCATTGCGAGGCTCCTTTCACTACAGCGTTTACAAGACCAACCACTTCTCACTTAACTCTAAAGGTAAACAGGGAGTGTTCAGGTCTAGGGAGGAGGTCTGATTTGGGATAAACAGTCCCAAAGGCTCTTTCAGATTCCAGGGGTCTAATCTGAAACAGCTGCCATGTTGAACTCAGCCAACTTTGACTGGAAATTCCATTCCACTTGAATGCAAAGTTTATGTTGCTGTTCTATTACCCATAGAGAGTGAATAAATGATAATTAAAAGACGAAAATCTCTTTTGAGAAAACAGAAAATGCTGGAAAGGATCTTGAGAAAGCATTTCATCTGAACAAGGGTGGGTCTTTAAGCATACCAAGTATATTCTTGCCTCAGGGCCTTTGTGCTTATTTACATTATGGAACATTTTCCCCAGAAATCCATATATAGTTATCCCTTCCTTCATTAAAGTCTCTGTTCAAAGGTCAATGCCTCAGAAAGTCCTTCCCTAACCATCCTTTCTAAACTAGTACCCCACAGACACTCTCCATTGTATAGTGTCTATACTATTATCTCATCTTATTTTCCTCATAGCACCTGATGTTCTATTCTATTTTCATTTTTTAAATTCTTTCTGGAATATCTCTAAGGGGTATATGAATTCCATATAGGTAGAGTTTGCTTGCCTTCTTCTATATTATATCCTGAGGGCCTCAATGGTTATTTGCACATGATGGGTGCTCAGTAAAGATTTGTTGAATGAATGAGTTCTAGAGCTTCGCTGCCAGCTCGACTCTTAGAAGCCTCTTGACAAAAGGAACCTGCCTTTGTAAATGGTAAAGGGCCATGTAGATGTATATTACTATTAACATATAAGTCTCCATTCTCAAGCTCTCTATGTTGAAAAGCATTCTCCTTTAGCTTAAAAATCTTCCACTGTAAATTAGTTTTTTATTTCTTAAGGGAAACCAAGAGTGGCTTTTCGCTGCCTTCTTCAAAGAAAATGAAAGCAAATCCCATTTTCTTATGAGAGTTGGCATATTTGGTTACATGCCTCTCAGTACAGGGGGAGGGAGGAAGGAGCCACATTTTCCTTAACGTTTCCAGAATTACAGAATTACCAATCATGGAAATGGTCTAATTCCATTTATGTATTGCCAAATGATACTATTTACTCAGAATTTTCTAGGCAGTATTTCATGTGAGCTTCTCAACAGCCCTGAGAGAGGGACTATTATTTTCTTATTTACTAGGGAAGAAAACAGACTTGGAGGGCTTAAGTGAGCTGCCCGAGGCCATAGAACCCTGGTAACTGGCAACAGAACCAGTTACTGGAAAGAAGTGGGTGTCAAACTCAGATATTCAGGCCCCAAGTCCAGCGTGCTTTCTTTTCAACTACACTGTCTCTCCTGGAGAATGTGATTCCCACGGAAGGTAGCCAGTCAGCTTTGCATTTCCTACCTGGACACTCACCTGATAAACTCCTATGCTTTTTTCCCCTGCCCTTGGGATGAAGAACCAAGTAAACATTTTTTCTCCCCATACCAGCCTTTTCAGCCAAGCTCCAACAGTCTAGAAGGAGAAAACACAAAAACAAAACAAATCAATCAAAGAGCATTAAGACTGTGCTTGTTTCTTAATAGTCTAACAACAAACAGTAAATCCTCCTTTTAGTCTAGACTCACCGTGCTGGCCCAGGAGGGTCATTTCCTTGGGGTGAAACAGGGAAGCAGAGAGCAGTGTTCCTCAGAAGAATGCCAGGCAGAGCCTCTTTATGCATCTCAACAGGGATGCCTCCCCTCCAGAGGTGCCCTTCCAGCCTGGTGTGCTTCCTGTGGGAAGAGCATGAACTAACCAGGTGAGGAGCGGAGATCTCCATCCAAGCTCTGCTGGGTATGAAGCTGCTATGCTGTAATTGCCTGTCACAGGGCTTGGGGCTAAGGAGGAGGTCAGGTGCCCCAGGCCTTCTTTAGCTGAAAAGCATAGTTATCTCCGGCAGACGCCCACTTTCCTGGTGGGTGATATTCCTTTTAGGAAGTGCTTTACCTGGTGATACCCCAAACAGTCAGCGTGGTGCTGTTAATTCTGTTCCTGATCTCTGATACTAATCAGGCAGGTGGAGCTGGGTGATGGCTCAACCCCCAGAAGGGACTTGTAGGGGTTTAGTAATGGGCCAGACTAATTTACAGAGGAGACTGTGGTGTTCTGCAGGTAAAATCCATAAAGTGGCAAGAAAATGAACACTCTGTCCTTTGAATGAGAAATCAGTAAGTTAAGTCCTTCTGAAGACCTATCATGCATCCAAGAAAATGTGCTACATGCTATGGCGGATACAAATAAACAGGCCTTTGCCCTAAGGGAGCATAAAGACCAGGTGGAGAGAGAACAAAAATATGTACCATATGTAAACAACATAGAAGGGAGCTGAGTGACAAATTGAATCAGTAATACATGTTGAAGTGACATTTGACAAGTAGGATATTCGGCTTACTTAACAAGGGCAGAAAGGATTCCGTGAATGATCAGAGGATGAATACTTTACAGGCGAGATGGAGCGTCACTATGCACCTTGAATGGTGGATGAAAGTTGACTAGAAGCAGGGAGGTGGAAAGCATTCGGGAGGGGAGGACAAAGTAAGATAGAAGCCAACCCAATGATGACTATAATAAATATGTCTATGGCCCTTCATAGTTTATAATGCATATATATATAAAATATAATGTTTTATATATTTAGCCCTCCTAACTAAATTTGAGATAGGCTGGTTTAATTAGATGAGAATTTAAAGGCTAGAAAGTTTAGATAAAAGTACCTAACAGTACTCAGTTAATAAGTATCAGAGCTGGGGCAAGAATCCAGCTCCAGACGTTTTCCTTTATAATCCAGAGGAGTTTTTGAACGCTTTTGACTGCAACCAGAGGAAGAAATACAATTTACCTCATGACCCGAAACACACAGGATATTGTTTCATAAAACATGTGCTTACCCTTACAAAGTAACATGTTTCCAGATCTCTCCTATTCTAGTCTATTTCCATATCAGATGTTTTGGTTACATAACAGACCATTGCAAAACTTAAAGGCTTAAAGCAGCGACCCTTTATTTTGCTCATGATTTTGTTGGGCGGTTTTTCTAGACCAGTGGTTCTCAACTGAGCATGATTTTGCCCCTAAGGGACATGCGGTCATGTCTGAAAATATTTTGCATTTAATGACTGGGATGCTGGTGTTACTGGCATCTAGTGGATAGAGGTCAAGCATGCTGCTGCATGTCCTATAAGGTACAGAATAGCCCCTTAAAGAGAATTATCTGGCCACAAGTGTCAAGAATGCCAAGATTAGAAAACCCTATTGTGGACTGGGGTGGGCTCATCTGACCTCAGCTGGGTTCACTCACGGATCTGTGGTCAGGTGGAGGGCTGGCAGTGGGCATAGGAGAGGCTGGTCTTGAATGGGCTTCACTCACGTATCAGGAGGTTGCTTGTGGTCTACAGATGATCCCAGCCTGCACCTTTCTTCTTCCGCAGGCTGGTTCAGGGTCATTCACATAGCAATGGTCTCAGGGTTCACCGGCAGCAAGAGAGGGCAAGTTCCAGCTTCCCGGCATTTGCAAAGTCCTTGCTCGTGTCATGCGTGCTGTTGTTCCACTGGCCAGTGAGTCACAGGGAAGCAAGAAAAAATAGAGGGCATGAGTGCAGCAGCTAGAATTTCTTTAAAAGAAAATGCTGGTCATGAGCTACTAAATGGATCTCATGACCTACAGATGGATCATTACCTGTGTACTGAAAGATACTACTTTCTTTATACCAGACCTTTTGCAAGCTACTCAGTGAATTTATCTTTTTTTTCCTTTTATTTCCAGAATGGGACAATGTCATAGGCATAGTAGGTCTTCAGTATATATTTTGTGAATGGGCATGAGAAATTGGAGGTGCCAGTAAAGACACAAAGACACTTGCCTAACCTGGAATGGACACTCTGTATGAGAAGGTTGGCTGGTTAAATGGAGCCAAAGTATGGTACCTCTTAAAATACCTCTTAAATCAGCTATGAGCATGCAGGTTGAAGGTACCAGGTTCTCTGGCAAGCCTACTTCTCTGGATTTGTAGGATTTCTCCTAACTACCTGTCCCCTCTGGTTTCTCCATTCATTATTAACTAAGTTAAAACTCCTAGCCATTCCCTACCTAACATGGACATACGACAAAAAGAAGCTTGTACATTATAGTGCTTACAGATGGTGGGGAGAAAAAAAATCATGAGAATTCAAGAAATCGTGAGCTTGTTAATTTTCTCACAGGACTTTTGCTTGTTTTTGAGAAAAAAAATCATGACACTGCGCATGAAATCAAAGAATGCTTTTTATTAAAATCCAGAATAGCTGGCTCTTGATTAAAGGAATTAAGCAAGCTGTCCTTGGTTGCCATTAAGAAGTCAAGAGACTCTTGGAAGGTAAGAAATGGGGAAACAAGTCTGTTGCATTCTAGCCAAGCTCCAACCTGCTGTGTATTGTAGGATGAACTACTGTGCTTCTCTGGGCCTGTTTCCTCCTCTGTAAAGTGAAGCAGTAGGATTGAAGGAGCACAGAGGTCCCTTCCGGTGGGCAAATCCTGAAAGCCTATGCATCCTCTGTTTCTTGTGGCTCTGAGACATTCTGATCCATCTTCTCCCTTGCATCATGCCTTCAGGCAGGGTCCTGCCTTGCAAGCAGAGTGAAATCTGGTGTTAATCACAGAGTGACTGAATGGGAGTCTTCCTGCCTGTCCCTTGTGGGAAATTGCAGGCAGAAAATAAATCCAGAGCTTTATACCAGATCACCCCCATACAACATCTGACAGGAAGGCCTCTCACGTCCCTTCTGGTTCCCACATGTCACAGAACCTGTTGCGGCATCATTCGATCCCCCATTCCCACTAAAGTTAACCACCCCCTTGAAAACGAATGCACAGTTAACAAAGTGATAAGTTGATGCTTAAAGTTTAAGCAGATTGCTTCCAGCTAATCTCAGTTAAGTGGCAGAAGAAATCACAGGCCCTCTCAGCTCTGCCATAAGCCCTAGCACCCAAGAAAATGAGGGGTCTCCTAAGGGAAAATCCTTGCAATGTTTCTCTTTCCAGATGTTGAAATGGAGTGGGCATGGGGTGGGAGCAGGGAAGAAGGGAAACAAGAAGGAATATACTGCTACACTGAAGACAAAGTTAGCTATGTAGCCTTAGGAACACTGTTTACCCACTCTGAGAGCTGATGTCCCATTCAGCAAAACAGGGCTGATGGCATCTCTGTTGCAGGACTCTTTTAAGAGGTAAAGAGATGTGAGTAAAGCGATTTGCCCAATCCTGTCCATTTGAGGCTCTCAGTAATAAAGGGGGAGGGGACCCAGGCAATCTCTTAACATCAGCAGAGATCTGAGAGGAGGTCCCCTCAGCCCCCCAACTGCTGCCAAAGATCTTTTCACATGGGTATTAACACAGAAAAGAGGAAGAAAGGAAGAGGGGAGTGAAGCCGAAATTTTTACTTGTCCAAAGACCCTTTTTAAATGTACGTGTTCTCATCTTTTTGTACCTGGGAAATGATAGAAAAACTCCTCCCTTGCCCACTTCAGATCACCAGAACAGAAGAGCACTTTCTCATCAGTCCCAGGTATGAGAGCACTACGTGCTGTAAGGAGAGATCAAAGAGCTATGAAGAGCAAAGGAGGAGAGAAAAGAACACACAGACATTGAGATGAATGAGGGATACCGTGGGCTCATAGAAATGCAGTCAGTCTCTTTCCTTGATCTCAGTTTCCATTGCAACAATATCGACATTTCCTCTGAGTGAGGAGCACCTACCATTTGTTGAGCAGCTGTTATGTTCCAGGAACTGGGTCAGGCTCTGGGGTCACTGTGGTGGAAAGGACAGGTATCATGCCTGCCCTCTGAGAGTTTCCAGGCTAGAGGGGAAGTTTACTGTACAATGGCCCCATGGCCGGATCCCAGCTGGTTAGCCTGGGGCATCACGGGAGGCTTCCCAGGTGCAGTGAAGGGCCTGGGGATTTAAGGGTAAGAAAGACTTTTTCTTAAAGAGTGGAATGGGGAAAGGTTTTCTAGGTGGAAGGTGCAGTGTGAGGAAAGGCCTTGGAGAAGGAAGTTGGGGATGGCTTTGGAACAGAAGGGAGTTAAGTATGGCCTTAGTAGAGGGCCTGAGGGAGATCAGAGCAGTGGGGAGACAGGCCCGATTCCATCTGGCACGACCTAGCTTACCATCTTGAGGACTGTAACCTAAGAACACTGGGAAACTCCTACTTTGTCAATCCTTTGCGTGGTGCATAGAACATAACAATAGCTTTTATTTGGTGCCTTAGAGTTTGTAAAGAGTTTTGGAAATATATTCTTTTCAGTGAAAGAGGGAAGTAAAGTTATTTTCTAAGATCACAGAGCTAGTTTGTGACAGAACTTAGCTGTATGGTTTCCTTCCAGGCCCTGTAATTATCCAGAAGGGGAAGGAGGACACGACCTAGCTGTGCTTGCCAAACTTTCTGCCAAGACACCCCAGCATACTGCAGCAAACTCTCAGGGATGCCACTGGGCATTTAAAAATTTTGAGGGAGCTCTAGTGACACTTGACCTCTATCAGACACACACCAACTACCAGCCTGAGGTGGTTTATGCTTCAATGTTAGATTGCACTACATTTCCTTCAATGTCATCATGTCTTTTTAAAAATTACATGTGATAAACTTTATGTAACAAAATTTGCTATTTTAACCATTTTAAGTGTATAGTCCAGTGTAATTAAGTGTATTTATGTTTTTGTACAATACCCACTATCCATTTGGAGAACTTTCTCATCATCCCAAACTGAAACTCTGTATCCATTAAACAACAACTTTCCATCATCCACCACCCCTGGCACCCTCCATTCCTCTTTCTGTCTCTGTGAATTTGCTCCAGAAACTTCATCTAAGTGGATCACGCAGTAGTTTTTCTTTTGTGTCTGATCTGTTTCACTTAGTATAATGTCTTCAAGGTTCATCCATGTTGTAGCATGTGTTAGAATCTCATTCCTTTTTAAGGCTGAATAATATTTCTTTGTATTAATATCATGTGTTGCTTATCTATTCATCTGTTGATTGACACTTGGGTTGTATCCACATTTTGGCTATTGTGAAAAATGCTGCTGAGAACATGAGTGTGAAAGTATCAGCTTAAACCCCTGCTGTCGATTATTTTGAGTGCATACACAAAAGTGTAATTGCTGGATCATATGTTCTTTTATGTTTAAGTTTTTGAGGACCCATCATACTGTTTTCTGCAGCAGCTGTACCATTTTGCATTTCCCCCAGCAATGCACCGTTGTATCACTGCAAAGTTCTGTTCATGACAGTTACACTGATGAAAAGTAAGTAATAAGTTAACAATCAGTGTGGGATGGAAATAAGAATGACACTGTTTCATCTGGTTCTAGTCCTATTTGTGAGTAATCTTGGGTTGCTAAGAATATTTTCTGTCACATACTTTTTTTCTGTCAATGTATATTCTTTTTCAAATGCATACTATCTTGTTAGGATATAAGTATTATTATTTAACCTATTTGATAAATGGAACAGTTCAATATTTCCTCTGACTTTGGGGCACCATGGAAGCAATTACTGAAACACTAAGGGTTGCCACAAACTGAGCAAGGCGGGACACCTCTGGCCTGGAGAGCGAGTGGGAAGGAAACAGTCCTTGGAAGTCTGGGGTTCTCTCCGCTCTTTCCTCAGTGGTTTGTGACAAGCTGCTGCTGCCCAAATCTTTCAAAATAAAAACAGTTTTTCTTCCTATTTCAAAGTGGTACAAAGCCGAGCAAGGCATTGAGCCTCCTCCAATTAGGTGCCTCAGTATTGTTGTATTTAGTAATTTGCTTGTATATGTTAATAATGATCGAATTCACTAATAGTATGGGCAAGTGTATCTTAAAAATATATAAACTCCTTCTTCTGGGTTGGTAACACTAGCTTGAAATACCTCAACAGCTCAGACTCAATCAGAAATAACAGCTGTCTCCCCTAATAAAGTTTCAAATAAAACTAGTAAAAATATATATCAGAAGTCACTGCATCTGTGACATTGCCCCTTACTTTCTCTGCAGAAAGCGTTGTTTCCTTTACCTGGGTCCTACAAATTTTGCTCATTTTTCCTACTGCATATTCTATTGTCTATGCTTATTTATTTATTTTTCCTTAGAAAGCACATTCTTGAGGACAGAGACTCTAACTTATTTTGCATTCAGGCCTTAGTTTTAGCAAGTATTAGTTTGATTATCTGGGGGAAAGAATCAGTAAAAATATCAGCAACTTTAGATTTAGGAATTCCGCTTTTGTAATTTTATCACAAGGAAATAAGAGGAAATATGTAAAAGTTTTATGGACAAAGGTGTTCCTAGAAGCATTATTTCTAATCCCCTCCAAAAAAAGTATGTAACTTTTAAGTGTTTGACAATTGGGAAATGTTTAATTAAACTATCAAACATCTGTTTAGGGATCGGGGGCCATTAAAAATAACATTTACATGTACTTTATGATAACAAGACAATGCTTATGTTAGTTTATACATTTTAAAAAGTAGTATTCAAATTGTGCATATGATATGATCTCAGTTTTGAAAAGCAGATAAAAAACTATGCATTTAGAAGTAAAAAAAAATCTTGGGAGAGAATAGATTAAGACCATTTTAACAGTTATTGTCTCTGAATAATTCATACTTTTATTCCTTATTCTTTTGTTATGTTTCCATGACTTGTCTTAGTTTATGATACCCTCCATTCGGGAGGGTCTTTCCTTCCCTTTTGAGGATAGACAATTCCTGCAAGCCAGCTAAAATCCGAGCACTTCCGTGATGTCTCTGCCATCTCCTCTGGTCTCTTAGAGCTTCCATACTATACAATTTTGGGCTAAAAGGAGATTATTTTTTAGATTTGCCATTTAATATTTCACAATCAGTAGAAATGGAGAGAAGTCTGAATCTGGACGTAGAGTCCCAAATCTGAATCATCATCCTACAGCTTACTCCCTGATTGACCTTGTATAAGTGACTTATTCTCTGACTGCCTCAGTTTCATTACCTATAAATAGAGTCTATCTTGTATCTAGATAAATGCTGCTTAAAGGCAGAAACCACACCTTTGTAGACCATGATTTATCCTATGACCTTGTTATATAAAAAATAAAAATGTAAAGTTCAGCAACTTACATGTGATTTACCTGGAGAACATCATCACATTGTAGTAGACATGTTCATAGACACAAACTACTTGGCAATAAAGTAGATAGATAGTCATTGTGACTGGCTGAACTTGGTATGGCTTTATATTTTAAAGGCTATTATTTTTTATTTACTTATGACAATTCGTATCATTCCAGGAAGGATCTCATTTGTTCTGTGGGCAAACTTTCTATTGAATGCATATTATGTGATAGTCAGTGTTCTAGATCCTGGGGGTAGAAGTGGTATAGAACAGTTCTGGCTTTCAAGGAACTTAAATTGTGACGGTCATGGCAGTGGTGAGCGCTGACAAGGTCATGTACAATTATAGTAGAGTTGTTAAAGTCTATCAGAACTATGTAGAAGATACACTGGAAGCACAGAGGCAAGACAGCTACTATGTAAGTCTTACGGACAAGCGAGAACCAGCAAAACCTTTCCAGAGGTAGAAAGGATGCCCAAGCTGAACTTCAAAGAATGATGAGGAATTACCCAGGTGAATTGGCTTGGAAAATGTCATTAAAGAAAAAGAAAACAGCACATTCAAAGGTCTGCTGTTTATTTTTCCTCCTGTGTTTTATTTTGGAAAGATAACTGTTATTTCTGACTGAGCCAGAGCTGCAGAGATATTTAATGGCAGCGCTGCTGACCAGGACAAGAAGCTCGGAGACCGTATATATTTAAGATCGATTCTCATTGTGAAATTGAAGGTAATTCAAAATGTCTGGAACTTAAGTTACAATCTAAAGCAGAGTGAAAACTGAATCTGTAGACGTGTGTTTGCATCATGTTGGAGCCTGAAGGTGGGAAGCTGAGCATATGTTCTGTGCTTAGAGGCCTGAGTCCAAGGAGGAGAGTGTGAGCACGGGACCAAGGCATCTGTGGCTGGAGAGGTGACCTCATGTATCATCCTAAGGGGGCCTGAATCCATCCTCTCAGGAACAACATGGCTGGGAAGGATTTTAGAAAGCCAGTGACATCACTGGCTTAATTTTTTTGAAAGAATAGCTTGGGGGAAAGGACACTCATTATTAGGAGGCATTGCAGTGATCCAGAAAGACCTGAATGAAGGTAGACGTGGCATGTAGACAGTGGGAAACTTATTTGAGAAATAATAGTCAAGCTCAACAGAATGATAATGGATTGAGTGTTGTGGGTGGTTAAAAAGAAGGAAGTGTCTGAAGTTCTCCCAAATATGTGGCTTGGGAAGGTGAATGAATGGTGGTGACATTCACTAAGCAGAAAGGCAGGGTGATTTGACTGTTTGAGAAGAACAAATAGAAGCATAATTTCGAATGTAGTCTTGAGCTTGAGTTTCTGCTGCATATAACCAGGCAGACATACAGAGTACAGCTAGATATTTGGGGTTTGGAGCTCAGGAAAGATATCTAAGATGTACTTCAGAGAGCTCAGGGTAAAATAAAACTTTAGAAATAGAAGTAGAAAACAAAAATCAGACACTCACAAAAAATAGAGGAAGGAAAAACTCTGCTAATTAATTTAGCCTGGAGCTTCCTGGTAGTCTGGACAAAACAGAAGCTGTTATTCTGTCTGTGTTATGTTTTCATTTGTCAGAATTTATGAAAAAAGTGAATTTGCTCAATATACTATATCAGACAATTTGGGGGAATGTCAGAGTGCTAATGAATCCCTGAAATGAAAAGCTGGGAGATGCAATGTAACAACTCTGCATTCCTATTACTGGCACTGAAAACCTGGCTCATTAGAGGACACATACTTGACTCTGTCAGATGTCATAGAGAAATGTATCAATAGGTTGTTTAAATATTTGTAAGGATCAGATTCTTAGAAAAAAAAGCAATTTTTAAAAAATGCCTTGCCAAACAGCACTTAGAATAACCCTTGTGATTCTCAGGTGGTTGATCGGTTAAGGCGAAGCCACATGTTCTCCTCCCTCTTTCCAGACATCTCTTCTGGGCCAAATTCTGATCCCAAATCACATTTGAAATCTAGACCCAGCCGAGTGTTCCTGCTGAAAAACACCTGGCCCACATCTCTGCCATGGGTTGGTTGGGTAGATTGTTGAAGAGATTAGAGTATCTCAACTGTTGCACGTGTATGCCATCCCCTCTAACCTCCTCTGGAAGGGGGCAGTGTTTCCCCAATGAAAGCAGCTTGTCCTTTAGAGCTGCTTACCAGGGCTTGCTTTTATGCTCATGAGAAAAACTAAAGGAATCAGGAATCTCAGTAAATTACATTATGACCTTATTAAATAGAGCCCAGCTTTAACGTCATCTGTTCCAGCTACAAATCAGGCCCTTGCAAAAGTTGATGTACGAAACAGTCAGACTCTTTAGAGGAGGAGCAGTGTTTTCGTTTCCCAAGAATGCTGTAACAAAGGACCACAAACTGGGTGGCTCAAACAACAGAAATTTTTGTCTCACAGTTCTGGAGGCTCCAGGTCACAGATCCAGATGTTAGCAGGGATGGTCCCTTCTGAGGGCTCTGAGAACAATCTGTTCCTGGCCTCTCTTCTAGGTTCTGGTGCTTTGTTAGCACTCTTTGGCTTGTAGCTGCATCGCCCTGATCTCTGCTTCCATCTTTCCATGGCATGGTACCAAAGTGCCTGTGTCTGTGTCCAAATTTCCCCTTTTTATAAGGACATATCCATAGTGGCTTAAGGCCCATCCTAATGACCTCATTTTTACTCGATTGCCTCTGCAAAGGCCCCTCTTTCCAAACAGGGTTACATTTTAAGTACTAGGAGTTAGGGATTCAGCGTATCTTTTTGTGGGAAACAGCATAATCCATAGCTTGTGGTCTGTGCTTTCTAAGTGAGAGGTTCTCAAATTTTGACATGCATGAGGCTTGCCTGAGCAGCGACATGTTCTAGGGGCCCTTCCGCTCGCTGCCAGGGCAGCCTAACCCTCCCTCTTCTGCACATTCCTATCATTCATACAGCAGGCAAGAAATAGCATGAGTAATTTCTTACATTTCTATAGGGAAACATTTCCCAGAGTGCGTGCTGTAACTTGACTCAGAGATTCCATAGTCATTTAGTACTGGAAAGATAGGCAGAAATCCCACAATTAAAACAACAATAACAACCCTTTAACTTTATTTATTTATTTTTATTTGTTTTATTTTCACTTGAGAATCTCACTAATGTCCCATGGAATCACTGTTCTACCAAGAACATTAAGGGCAACATTAATTTAATGTTTTACCATTTACAAACATATTCGGTTACTATCCCATTTGATTCTCCAAACAGGCTCTGATGGGGGCAGAGTGGTTACTTTGTTTTTTTTGGGGGAGAAATCAGTTTATGGAGGTCCCCTCACTGGCCGGGATCAGGTGGCCAAAAGGGGATTGTGGTGGAACTTACATCTATGCTGCTTGATTCTAAGTCCAGGACTTTATTTTTGCTGGCGCTGTGTTTCAAGAGTGGAAGAATGTTACATAATCTCTGCCTCCCTCTTTCTTGGCTGCTACAATTGAATTCAAGGCAATTCTGTAACCTTTTCTGAGAATCTACACACAGCATTTCTGGGTGAAGGTGAGTAGGACAAAGCAGAAAGTAGGGAACAACCCACACCCAGCACCCCTTGCCGAGCTGCCTGTCACCTCCTGTCCCTGACGTCCTGTTTCACGGTCAGAAGTTGGTGTGCTCTCACCCTCTTGCCCGCCTACACCCTTCTGGGAGGAACTCAGTGGGCTTTCTATATAACCTGGCTTCATCTCACCATGCATTTTCCCCTCCCCAACGTCATCTCTCCCTCTCCGCTCCCCACCCTACATCTTTAAGAGGCCCTACTTTACCGGTTCCTGAGATTCTAGTGACATTCAGAACATACCTTTCATCTCCAGGAGGCTGCTTGTTGCCATAGAAATTTATCTGCAGGGAGTCTTCCGGTTGCTGGAACCTGCCTGTGGGGACCACAGAGGTGCTTAGACACTCTTGGCGCTGAGAGTCCTGGGGCCATTTTCCCCTGGGCCATGAATGCGGAAGTGGTCCACCACACCGCCACTCCACCCACAACCCACCGAAGGCCTCTGCTCTAAGGTGGGGTGAGGGACAGTCACCCCGTGCGTAAGGAGGCAGGCTGGTTTCACTTAACATGGTGGGCGCTCTATTACTTAAGGTGCTAGAAGGGTGATTCTCTATCACTTGGGGAGTGGAAGGGGGTTTATGTAACAGAAATTGTGAGGATAGAACCTGTGCTACAGACAATAGGGATGGCTGTTTCTAGGTATATCCTTTTGATATAGAAAGGATTTCAGAGGTGAACCCCTGATCTGCCTCAGGCTCAGCTGACCTTCTTGGTAACAACCTTGGCATCATCCCTGGTGGATTCAGCAGTATGCCATCCAGGGAAGGCTAGGGAGCTGGCGCTGAGCCTGATTTTGGGTGGTGAGGTACCCCGCTTCAGTCCACCCCATGGGGAGAAGTGCATACTGTAAAATTCAGTCCCCAAAGGGCACTGTGAACTCAAGCCCACCTGGAGCCATGCCAGTCTGAGGGCTGTCAGTGGTGTAGGTGTGCAGGCCAGTAGGACTGTAGGGCGTTCATCTGCTAACAGAGCCCCCAAGCACTGTCTGGGGGTCACTGGGAGATGGACTGGGATGATCAGGAAAGGTAGACAGACCCCCACATGAAGGAAACACTTTCCTGCTTCCTCCTGCTTCTCCCTGCACCACCTCGTTTTTGGCCTACGCTGTATTATTTTCATTCTGTATCACCCTCCAGAGCAGAGATTCTCAGCCTCAGCACTACTGACCTATGGGCTGGGTAATTCTTTGCTGGGGGGCTGTCGCATTGCAGGAAGTTTAATGGCATCCGGGCCAGTAGGTGCTACCAGATGCCAGTAGCACCCCCCAAGTTGTGTCAACCCAAGAAGTGTCCCCAGACATTGCCAGATGTTCCCTGGGGAAAAAAAAATACCATGACCACCCCCTGCCAAGCTCAAAGTAAGCTCTGTGAGAATTGAATCTTTTCCCCACTTCTATATAACACCAGCTATGTGACGCGAGGGACTATTATGGGCTGAACTGTGTCCCCCCCTCAGAATTTATATGCTCAAATCCTGACCCCTGTTACTTCAGAAAGTGACTGCATTTTGAGTAGGGCCTTTAAAGATGTGATTAAGTTAACATGAGGCCATTAGGGTGGGCCTTAATCCAATCTGACCGGTATTCTTATAAGAGAAGGAAATTTGGACACACAAAGGGACACCAGGATGTGCACACACAGAGAAATACATACCTGTCAGGACACAGCAAGGTGATGGGATCATCTGCAGGCCAAGGAGAGAGGCCTCAGAAGAAACCAAACCTGACGACACCTTGATCTTGGGCATCCAGCCTCCAGAGCTGTGAGAAATAAATTTCTGTTAGTTAAGCTTAACAGAAATCTACGGTGTTTTGTTATGATAGCCCTAACTAATACAGGGTCCCAGTACAAAATGAAAATGCAGCCTCTTACTAAAAAAACAAGAACAATGTGCCAGTAGAGGTACTAAAATATAAAGCCTTTTTCTTTCTTCTGTAGGCTCTTTTGGCCTGTCATGTGTTTTTTATTTGCTGTTTAATGTTGCACTCCGTCAGGCTTTGGCACAATCACTGGGCCAGTGCAGACCCTCACAGGTGCCCACATAACTGCTTACAAGATGCAAATTCACAGATACAGTTATTGAGCACTGCAAGTCAGGAATCCCAGAGCTCTAAGTGCCATGTGTGGGGCCTTCCTGAACACAGTACTTGGTGCACCTGCATAGGTCTATGCCCCGAAGCCAGCCCAACTGCTATATTCCCAGTGATGAGAACAGTGCCTGGGATGTACTAGCTGCTCAATAAATGTTTGTTACTAGTTGAATACATTTGTATCATTAAATCTTCATAACAATCCTAAGAGATGAGTTTTCTCCATTCATCAAACAAGGATACTGAGGCTCCTGCAGGTGAATAATTTACTCAGTAATGAGAAGCTGACATCTGAGGTTACATCATAGGTCAGTGTGAAGGCTGCAGTCAGAACTCTGGCCTTCTGATTGGGGTGGGGAGAATACTCCCGAACAGTCAAGTGAATGGGCTTTGGAGTCGGACAGGCTGGGTTCAAGTCCTGACTCTGGCAGTTCATGGTGGTGGGACTTCTCTGATTTTCTGCACCTCTCTGAGCCTGTTTTCTCATTGGTAAAGTAATAACATCTACCTCATGGGATTGTTTTGATGTTTAAGTAATACAAAGCTTCACAGTATACCTGGCACTTGGTAGTTAACACTATTATTATTATTGGAGGTAACACACACCTCATATGGACTCTACAGTTAGGCTCCCTGAATTCAAATCCCAGCTCTCCCATTTATTCACTGGATGAACCTTGGCAAAGTTACTTCTCCTAACCTCAATGTCTTCATCTTAAAAATGGGTATTAAAAACCATACCTTTCTTATAGGGTTGTTTTCGAAAATTAAAGGAACTGTTTATAAAACAGAACAATACCTCTTAACACAAATACACACTATCTCCATGTTTGATTAATAAATAATTATTATTCTACAGGACAACTCTACAAACTAGCTCTTCCATGTTTACTCCTTAAAATTCATATGTTAAGACTCAGTGTGCTAAAGCTGGCAATGGTCCCAGTCTTGTTTGTTCCCTGTATCTGTAACACTATTCCAGGCAGAGAGAATCGCACTGAACTTGGAGTGAAATGATGGGCTCCATCACGCTATCTCTACCTTATATTTGTCTCTTCCTTCTCTAGGGCCAAATGTATATGTGGGGGACAGTGGGGAGGCACAGAACTAGATTGTCTCCTAGACCCATTCCAGTTATAATTTTCATATCTGATCCCTTCCTAAAAATCTCTCCTGCCCTCTGCACCACAGTCCCAATGGCATGCGTGACGTGCTTGGTTTTCTCAGCTTCCATTTTGCAGTGGGCAAAGAGTGCTTCTGGGTCTGGGAACATTTCACTCCTGAGCTGACCCCATAAAAAAGAATAAAACAAACAGATGGTCTCATTCTCCTGGGATGTGGCTTGTGGCCTCCCCTCGGGAATCGCTGCCTCCCCCTTTCTGGCTGCCTTCACTCTGAAAGGTCATTTATAGCACTGTCCCCAGTTTGGAAGAGCTATTTTCCGTTGTCTTACCAGTTTCACCTCCAATCTACCTCTCACTGACTCCACCTCTCCATGCTGGTAATCCCTCCTTAGCGCTGTCCCCTTGGGGCTCCAACACCCCCCAAATCCGATAGATGCCTCCTCTGACTCTGACAGAGGAGATGCTGAGGGGTGGACACCCCAAGAGTGAGGCCAGGTTGAAGACTTTATCTGCTTCTTGCAGCTGCATCTTTTGTGAGTTGCATTCTCCAGCTCGTCAATACCATCTCCCATTAAATTAAATAGCTTATTGACTGGTGTGCCACATGGCAATGGGGTTGATGGGATTCGCAGAGACTCCTCACTCCCCCCACCCTCCCCACAACAATCACAGGTCACTGCTCAGTAAATCAGATGGTAATGGAGTTTGAACTCTCAGAATCAGCTCTGTGTACCCTTTTTATTTGTTTTTAATTTGTATCAATGGTAATTCTGTCTGTTTCAATTTATGTGATGGTACAGGCTGCAGAGCTGAGGAAGTACCCTTTTTTTACCCCATTAGTCATCGAGGGGGAAATATCCTTTTCTGGCTTCTTTTTGGCAAAACTGCTTTAGCGGGTGGGAAAGTTTGCCTTCACAGAAGGTCCCTTTTATCGGGTTTCACCAAAGCACCTCCTGTCTCCACCAAATCCAGGGATAAACCCTGAATTTGTTTTCCCTGGGTCATACCTCCTTGTACGTCTTTGTTCAGACACACTATAAAACTAACATAAGACAGATGGATCTGGGGGCAGAAGCTTGTACCCATGACCTCTAGGATGCTGTTGTTGGCCAGCTCCTTTCTGCCATGCTGGCTCTTAAGGATTTGGTATACTATGCCTGCGGGAAGCTGGTTGGCTTCTCTGGCTCGGCCAGGTTATTTGTCCACAGGTGAATGCCATTTGCAGCTTGGTAGTGTTGGGACCTAACTGTAGATATAATTTGTTACAGTGCTCTTTCTGTTCCTCTCATCCTTCTCTTTTCTCCCTTCTGTCCCTGTGAAAAACACAGAGACCCAGAAGGACCAGGAAAAGGCACATTAGAATGGCTGATTTGAGATGGAGAATGTAAATCCACTGGGGTCCCCCAAGACAGGGTAGCCAAGGCTGGGGACAGGTGGCGGTTAATATGAAGGGTAAACTTACTAGATGAAGCTGCCCCCAGGAGTGAAGCAGACTAGTCCAGGTGTCTTTCTGGACATGTTGATTTCTGAAGGAAGTAGGACAAAGCGCCTGAGAGGACGAGATGAGGTAGAGTAGGAGCCACTCTGAACTGTAATCCCACCTTCATCCCAGATGATACCACCAATCCTCAAAGAAAGTGAAAAGGAATAAAAGTGAAGAAGGTGACATTGAGCTCCAAATAAGAATGCAGAGGGCCAGGAGGAATTCAACTTTGGAACTAAGGATACGAGGCATAATTACCCAAAGCTCTGAGTAGACTGAAGATTCAGCTGTCATCAACATTCCTTGTCAGTTTACAGAGAGTGGGTTTCTGCTCCAACACTAGCCCCTGCGTCCTCTGGGCTCTGCAGCTCCTGTCTTCTGACCTGCTCTAAGCCTTGACAGGCCAGTGTCACCTCTGTGTCCTCTTTCCTTCTTTCTCTCTTAACCATGAGATCTTCATCCTCCATCTCATCTGTGAAAAATACAGAGACCCAGAAGGACCAGGAAAAAGCACATAAGAATGGCTGATTTGAGATGGAGAATGTAAATCCACTGGGGTCCCCGAAGACAGCTAGAAGCTACTTCTTAAAGTCCATGCTTTGTGTTGGGGCAGGGGTGAATGAGAAAAATCTGTACGTTCCTCTCAATTTTGCTGTGAACCTAAAACTGTTAAAAAAAATGGTCTTAAAAAATGTATATGCTGTCCCAACTGAGGACAAGATTTCTGTTGTTTAATTTTCAAATTCAGATTCTCTCCTGACCCAAAACTCTCAGAGTTCTGGTCTAAGGGGCACCTCTTATAATCATGAAACATTTAATTTGATCTAGCTCTTTTGATCCTCAAGTTACTGGTTTTCCCCAATCTCTGGTCAGTTTATAAAAATGGATTCAAGGAGCCAGACTCCTACAGTGTAGGATCCCTCTGTAACTCCTGGGGGAAAATATGTTCCCAGCCTGGGGCAAATAACCTTTGAAGCTGAAATCAGTTAAAGAGAGAAATAAAGTGGGAGAAATCTGTTTATTGCTCACAAGTAGTTGTCTGCTTCTGCTTGCTTGTGTCTCTTTTGACCCGACTGCAAAATGACCCCACCAAACCTTTTGGGTCCAGATATGCACTTGCTTGGCCTTGTAATCACCTATTAATGGACTGCTCTCCACCCCTTGGAAGCACCTGTTGATATGGAGATGCACAAAGGCCAGGCAAGAGATTCTGGGAATATTGCAATTTTACCCACACCTCTCATTAAGGAATATGTCAGTGTAATAGAAAGTAATATATATGCAGAAAGCTTAGTAAACGCTAGGTGTTTCATGTGTATTGTTACTCTTCCTGTAATAGTATACAGCTAACAATAAAAAACTTTTCTTTCCTCATCTGTAAAATGGGGATAATAGTGCTTATCTTACTGGGTACTTTTGAAAGTCAAATAAAATATAGTATACGTGATAAGGGTTTGTAAAACTTCAGACATTTGTTAGTCAATGCTATTATTTATCTTTCAAATCAAACCCCACAGGCAAGTGGTAATTTTAAGCACAATTTCAGGTCTCTGCACAATTTTCTGCTTCCCTCAGACCTAAAGGAGTCAGCCCTGTAGCCACAGTTGCGGATTTGATTACATCTCATTGTTTTGCTCTTAAGCACCAACATTTCTTTTCTACGTTACAGAACAGTGTAATAAGGTGGGACTTTTTCTCTTAGCTCAGGATGTGGGGTCTAACTTAGCTTCTGAGGGGAACAGTCTCACGAGTCCTTGGGTGAGCCGGCTGAATGACCCTCAGGTACAACTGAGTCTTCCCTCCAGCTGATGAGGTTAGCTGCTTTGGAAGTCGCACAGGTTTGCCCATTTGATGCTCTCGCATCGGACTCCTGGAAGCCTCTAGCTGCTTAATGGATTCATTTAAGTGATAATATGAGCCGATCGTATGTCAGGTTGTTAAAATGGTGATAACATATTGCACTAGGAGAGCATTATCTACGGTAACTGCGTTATAATGGTTAGGGGATGTCTACGGAACTACATATGATATTCCCATAAACACCAAATGAATTCAGAGTGAGTAGGCTATTCATTCCAAGTGTGGCCAAGACAAGAGGTAACACTTCATCATCCAAGTCCTGGTATTCCAAGCATGGCAAAAGGGGACATATGCAGACACATGTTGACTCATCAAAGTCAAACAAATGAACATGCTTCTGATTCATGACCAATCTGGAATCCCACTTACCCAGCCTCAAGGGAGTATGTAAACTCACAAATTGTTCTTTCTCAAGGAACAGAGAGAGTAAGGCACTGAGTAGTGCAGAGGCTGTGGGGGCCATGGATTCCATGTGTCCATGTTCTACTTTACTCTGCCAGAGAAGTTACTGGGGGTGGTGGGCCACACAGTAGAGCATGGGGCACTCTAGCGGTCCTGCCTCCTTGCTCCCTGCACCTTCCCAGACCACACTAAAAAAAACGGTTTGCCAGCAAAATTTATCTTTGTCACTCCCAAACCCATGCTACAGTACTCTGTGTTTTATAGTATCTCCCAAATACCCAACTTTACTTCTGCTCTGATGTTCAGTCTTAGAGTGTTATCCTTCTCTGGGCATTCACATCTTAAAAGAAGCTACTACCAAAGCAGAGGACTTTAGAAAATGCAGATGTAGCTCTTAGCTTTGAACTTCCAACTGACAATAATGATAGTTAACTTTCCACTCAGCAATTACTCTGAGCCAAGCCATGTATTTACATTACGAATTAATCTCAGAAACTTCTGCAAGGCAGGGTTTACAATTCCCATTCTAGAGATGAGGTCACTGTGGCTCAGTTAAATCACTGGCAAGAAGGGACAGGACTAGCATTTAAAAACAGTTCTTGTTTTGGCCTGGTTTGCCCAGTAAACTGCCTGACATCTCTGAGTCTGTTTCCTCATTTCTTAAGTTCTAAAATGGTGTACCCACCTTACAAGGCTATTGATCCCAGGGTTCTTGTTCACAGAGTCAAAGAATGAACTTCGCAAATGTTCAAGGTAGGCAGGCAGGGAAAAAAAAAGTTTTTTTACTTAGAGAAGGTGACAGTACAGAACCCCCAGCACACACTGAGAGGGGGGCAAGCAGACCTGTGTCTGGGCTTTGTCTAGGGGTATATATCTCACTTAGCTGAGTTGCCTAATTTCTATTAGTTCCCACTGGAATGCTGTTCCTTGTTTTGACCAATCTTACTGAAAGTTGTCTATATTTCCAAATTTGGCATGCTCATGTGACACTGTTAGCAAAACAAATCAACAAGGGCGCTCCCCACAGCAGGCATTGTGTTCTTGTATATTCCTGAGGCCCTCAGTAAGCTTCCTCCTTTTGTTCTTTCCCGAGGCACCTTACCCTGTTCTGACTAGACAGGGGCTGCCTCTGTCTTTTCCCTTTCTCACTATTATGAACGTCACTTGAGACAATATATGTGAACGCCCTTTGTAAACTGCAGACAGCTGTACGCATGGATGTAAGTGTCTGTGCAGAAGAAAAGAAAAGCTCCAAGTCTGGACTTTTGAGACTTGGGTTCAAGTGCCTGATTGAATAGTGCCCTTCAGGAAGTCACTTCACATCTATAGGCTTCAGCCCTGTCTTCTCCCTGTAAAATAGATTGTGAGCACTGGCAAAATTTACTGTCTGCCTACTATGTGTCCTTCTATGTGCTGGGTCCAGAAACTTCTGCTCTGTAGTAGCTCCTAGCCTATAGGGGCAAATAGACTGTGTAAACACATAGCTATTATAAAAGATCCTGAGTGCTATAACAGAGGTAAGTGTACAGTGTTCTGGGAGCACCAGTGAGGCAAAACACCTTGCCCTCAACGATCTCATTACAAGGAAACAGATGGATAGTGCGCTATCAAAACTAATAGAATGAGAGATATTGCAAAGGAAATATGAGCCCAAGCGCTTGGCAAACTAAAGCACAGAACACACGGAGGTAGAGTTGATGATTCGCCCAAAAGAAAGAATTGCTCTCTGAGGAATTCCCATGCTAGCAGGGGAACATTTTTAGGGGGAAATCTTCCTGGTGGCTCTGACATGAGCCATTTGGGAGGTGGACTGGTCTCTTGGTCCTGCTGTAAGCCCTGTTTCTCAGGGTCATCTGGAGTCCCTCCTCCTACTATAATCTTCCTCTATTATAAACGGCAGAGAATTGTGACCAGAAATGCTTGTAGGCCAAGGCTTTCCTGCCTCCTGCAGCATGGAGCCCCAGGGGATCCCCCAGGGCCAGAAGGACCGGCCTTTATGCTTTAGAAAATGATGAGATAGAAAGCTCTGAAACCCTAATCCCCTGGCCCTGGGGAAGCTCGGGGCCAGGGGGGGATTTCCAGCAGCCCCTCTAACACTGCCATTCTCCCAGCTTACCTGGCTGTGATTTGGGGTCAGGGCTGTTTTTCACTGCTCAGTAAGGGGAATTCTAGCCAGAAAGCAATGCATTCCTCTGTTAAAACACAACATTTAGTCACCAAAGACCATATCGTATGTGATTCCATTTACACGAAGTATCCAGAATAGGCAAATCCATAAACAAGCAAAGATTAGCAGCTGCCCAGGGCTGGTGTGGGCGGTGGGAGGGATGGGAGCGACGGCTAATGGACACAGGGTTTCTTGCCAGGGTGATGGAAATGTTCTCAAATTGATTGGGGCGATGGCTGCACACTCTGTAAATATACCAAAAGCACTGAATTGTACAATTTAAGTTGGTGAATTGCATTTTACGTGAATTATATCTCAATAAGGCTGTTAAAGAAAAAACCACAGAAATGACAAGGTTTTATCTGGGAAGGCACAATAAGGAGTCTCTTGGTAAGAGAAAACTATACAAGAGTCTGGGCTCTGAAAACAAACGTTTCTGTTTCCATCTGGGCTTCTGTCACTCCCTTGCCCCTGACAGCATGGTGCCAGATCCCCAGGGAAAGCTGATGCTCACCCAGTACAGAGTCCTGGCTGGCTCTTCCCTCCTCCATCTGCTGCCTACTTTGCCCCAGCCCAAGGCAGAAGATCTTTCTTTATAAAGCAATTAAAGATGTTACAGCTAAGTTAAAAGCACTGTTAGCATGGCGAGGGGAAATGGGGAGTTTCCGTTTTGCAAGATGTAAAGAGTTCTGGAGATGGATGGTGATGACAGGAACGTACTTAATACCACTGAACTAACTATGCAATCATTAATGGTTAAAATGGTAAATTTTATGTTTCGTGTATTTTAACACAACTGAAAAAGAAAAGACTTATCACATAATTGAAGAGGTCTCCAAAACCTTATCAGAAGTAAAGAGTAATGGAAGGAATGCCTTGCAGGGGTGGTAAGAAAAGCAAGCAACTGATCATAACTTAGCTGCTACCACAGTGCAGTCTATTTGAGGTCTCTTCATAACATTCCTACAAAGGAAATGGGGGCTTCCTCCTTTGCAGTCTCCTTGGTTCTGGAAAAGAGCTCTGTGCCATGGTGTACCATCTGTTTAGAATTGATAGGACCATACTCTATGTAAGGTGCTTTTGAAAGATGTATTCATAAATACCAATCACAGAGAAGTTTGGTTCTGTAGTGCTGTGCCTTAGCCATCTCCCATATTCCAGACCTGACATGCTGCTCACACCTGATCAAGGGCATTTTTTTCTCAAATTAAAATTATAGTCACTCCCCAACCCCAAACTCTGTCAGTGTTCTCAAGTTTATCCATCCAGGTGTCCAAGCCAGAAACCCCCAGAGGATCCTTGACATCTCCATCGCCTCCAGATCAATCATCAAAGCCTCTTAACTCTAAATCCAAAGTATCTCACGAGCACACGAGCAGATCTGCTCACTTCCACCCCACTGGCCTCCACTGAGTTATCACCTCCTCCACTGTTATCACTAATCTAGACCCCTACGAAAGCTTGTTAAGTGGTGTTCCCTCTTCCCTGTGTCCTTACCCCACTTCATCCTGCCAGCAACAGCCAGAGTGACCCTTTTAAAGATAAATCAGATTAAGTTACTCCTGAGCTAATGCTTCCCAGGCTAGCCATCCCAGTTAGAACAAACTCCCTCCTGCTTTGTGCAACTGCTGCCTGCCTGCCTCTGTCCTTCATGTCACCTTCCTCGCTCACCATGTTTACCAGCCTTTTTCAGTTCTTTAAAAGCCCTAAGATCTTTCCTTGGCTAATCCCTATTCATTCTTCAGTTCTCAGCTTAAATGTCACTTATGCAGAGAGACCATTAATTAATTAATTTACTATTTATTAATTCATGCAATAAAGTATAAACAGCACAGACTCTAGTGTTAGGTACTGTACTAATCTTTGAACCCCTCTCTTCATGTAATTATTACTTCCTATTCTCTCCTGGAAACTTGTTTTTCTTTGTTATAGTGCTTGACACAATTTTTCATCATGAATTTATTAGTTTAATTTGTTTTAAATGTCTTTCTTCCTATAACGCCTTCCCACTAAGGTTTCCGCGGGCAGAGACTTTTGCACTCACCACTGTATTGCTACCACCATGTTCACTGAATATTTGCTGAACGAATGAATGGATCTTTCAACAGAGGTCCTTTTTTTTTCCTGATAGCATGTGGCATATGGAAGGTTTATTGCTTTTTTTCTCTTCCTGACTTACTCCACATCATAAAATAAACAGTCCACGAGGCCGAGGGTGCCTAAGTGGGAGATAGGCTTGCCAAACTCTTCCTAATGGGAATGACAATAATGACGAACATTTGTATGTTTTACAACTTGCAAAACAGCCTCCCTCCACATACATAATCTTCTTCCATTTAACAAAGACAAATCTAGACCTTGGCTGTCCTATAAAAATGAGACAAAGAAATAAAAATTTCAGGGACAATAGGCTGTAGTAATGTTTAAAGTCTGTCAGTAGAAGATCGGTGAGTTATAACAAGAAGGAACCCCTTTCAACCTGGTTGTTCCTTCCAAATTCTGAGGACACTTTGCAGGTTTGCAGAAACAGAGGTGTATCTCTCAGCCCCTTTGTGCCTGTGCCATACCAGAGCTTCAGGGCTCATCGGATCATCACTGGGATTAGATCCCATGGGGCTGTATATGCAACATGACGATTCCACTGGTTTCCATCACCATGAGGCGTCCTCCCAGAAGCTCCACATAGAAGCTGGAGTCTGGGACTCCTTGTTTGTTGCTTATAAGGAAGGGAAGTTTTCCCTATATTAAATGTCCCACCCGTGCAAAAGCAGCCACATTACTCAATGAACCTATTCCCCCCCTTTATTTCCTCCCTTCCTATTTTCTTCTGAGGGTCTTTTCTTCTACTGTATGCAGAGTGGCCCTTTTCAAGGCCAAGGACTCGTGATACTCCTTAGAAGCAGAAATGGGAAGTTGAGGAGGGTGCCTGTACCCATGATCATGCACAGGCTTAAGTAAACAATAGATATTCCCAAATGCATATCCCTCTACAGCTTAGCAACTATTTTACTGTACAGAGTAAAGGTCTGAAGGTCTTTAACTCTGGGCAGGAAAGTTCTCATCAGTTTACCTTTATCAATGCAACATGGCATTTTCAGGGATTCTGTCTGGCACTTCCCATCTTCTTCTCTTGGTATTGATTCTCTGGTGTCATGATCAACAAAAGTCCTGCCTGAGGGGTAGAGGCCTCTGGGAGACAGGAGGGTGAGATGACAGAAAAGACAGATCTATCACCTTGAACATACTCCAGCTCAGCCAATCATAGAACTGGTCAGGGTCAGCCCTGTATAATGTTTGAATAAGTACATCAGCTTGGAATAACTCTGCTATTTTTCTTTTCTTTTTTTTTGTGCTAACATTCTGTGACCCTATATTTCATTTACTCATTCCATCAGGCCTCAAGAAATGAGGACATGGTCAGTGATGTGTCAAAGGCTAAAGAGAGATAAGATAAAATCGAGAATAAAAGGTGTGCCCTGATTTTGGCACTTGGTGAATGGCATGCTCGGCCTGGAGGAACACACTGTACTAAGGAAGGAATCAAAAGTTAAGTGGAAACAAACTGTAAAGGAGAAAAAGACATGGAGCAGTAGCCTAGACAAGTCTGGTACAATTAGGGAAAAGAGAAACAGTAACAATATGAAACATACCTCCTTGTCAGACATGTGCCAGTCATTGAAGTGGTCATATGCTATTCAGCCTGCAGGATACTTTTGGGTTCTTAGAAAAATACCCATCAGTATGAAATGAAAAATGGGACTTCTGCATGTTTTAGGTTTCTTTCCGAAATACCTGGTGCGAAGATATTGTTGATGGAAGCAAGAGGTGAATTGTGCTCCGCACCAGGGTGATGCGATCTTTCTTCTTATTCGGTGAATCCACAAAATTATCTTTGTAGAATCCATGAACTAGAAAGTTCCTGGACATTGCATATGTGAGGCTATATGGGGGACAGAGCATGGGATTAGAGTGTGACAGACCTGAGATTCTAACCACAGCCATGGGAACAGTGTCAGACAGAAACCGATCGGCCCTAAGGCACACTCATGACTTAGCCCCTTTTCGATCTAATGTTTCAAAAGTGTGTTCAGCCTCTATTTAGGGCAGGGGCTGATGAAGGGAGGGCAAAGAAGGAGGACGACTAGAGGCTGTGGCTCAGCTCTGACCCCTCACTCGTGTCCCTCATCCCGCAAAACAAACACATGTTTCCTCAGACTTTCTCTTCCCCAAGGCAGTTTAGCAGGTTCCAAAGAGGTCTTACCTCTCTTCAGTCTTCTCCTCCACTAGCCTCTCTGAAAAGAATTGTGTGTATGTATGTGTGTGTCTATGATTTTTACCTGACAGTAAAAAAAAATATATGATGGATTCTCATTATTTGCAGTACTTATGTTCTATGAAATTGCCATGACCTCTGAATTAGTGAATAGGGCCCTTGCTCCTAGGGGAAATCCAGGGTTAGGTTCCTGTGAGCCTCTGTCATCTGGTTATGACATTTTCCCCAACTGGTCAATACATAATCCTTATTATCTACATTTCTGTTTCAAGGCATCTTATTTGCTATATACTGTTGATGTATTAACATTGAACTCATTGCCAACAGCACTCTAACTCACTCCCGAGTGAAGTTCATGTAACACACGTATGTTTTCCATGAGGCGCATCAGAGCCTGCTTGCACTTAGGGCCAGCAGACAGCCCTTAGTGTTGTGCTTGCAGCCATTTCGAACAGTGAGATCATCCTCAAAAAGCACAAACACATAAAAAAATGTGGCACCAGATAGACCATGAAAAGAACGCTTGTTTACAAAATGAGCCTGAAACAAGAAGGTAGAGGTGGCCTCGTTCAACCTTGTCTGGCCTGGTGACTCTAGTTTTTCATCACTCTAGGCATGTCCTTGAATGACTGTGAAGGTGCCCTGAACATTGATTTGGGGGTACAAATAAATTTTAGCTAGTAGGTGAATTCACAAATACAGAATCTGTGAATATTGAGGATCAACTGTAAATGTATGTATCTGTGTATGGATAGTAGGCAATTTCCCTAATCTCTTTAATCCTAACTATAAAATTAGATTAATAATACCACCTTGTAGAATGACTGTGAGGACTGAGTGAAATAATGTATGGAAAGCATCCACAGAATACATGGTTTGCTTTCTGAGACACCGAGGAGGGAAGCCATCACCCATGCCCATTCATGCCCCTTTCTCTTCATTTCGCAGCCTTAATTTTCTTCACCAGACCATCTGTGAGTGGCTCTAACTTTTAATCTGGTCAGAACACTTTCCCCTTGTATTAAAGTTGTCTTGGACAACTATTGGGTTGGCGTTCAGTCATCACAGCTAGTAAGTCTCCTATTGCAAATGCCAAACATTCGGTGCTTGCCCTAGGTCCTCAGATCTTCTCTCTACATTTTGTAGCTGAAGGTAAAATCCATGCCTAATAAAACAGTTCTTTTGTATCCAGACCAGATGCGTCTGATACTCGAATGCCTTTGCTTTCTGTCCTGTTTTTTTTTTTATTTCTCTTCTCTGAGTGATCAATACCTTCCCAACTGAAGAAGCAAAACATTCTCTCTGTTCTGTTCCCCTTGCTGCTGGTTCTGACTCAAGAGGATGGGGGTGGGCGTGGGGACAGAGAGCCAGAGTCTATGTTTGACCACAAAGATAATTCCCTCTCCTTGACACATTCAGCAGCTCCAGAGAGGATTTGACATTTGAGGGACTGAGTAGCAAGAGTAATTCTTATTTATCTGGTTACTGGAACAGAAGGGATTGGGAGCGGCAAGTGAACGGTAGGGGCGAGAATGTGTCAGGGATTTTGAGGAGGGAATATAGTGCAGGTGAAGAAGAAAGTATTCGTCCACGGTGGTGGAAGGACGACAGCAAGACTCGTGGAAATGTGACACTAACTTGCCTCCAAAAGGGTTGTACAGCGTGGGAGTGGGGGAAGTGGCGCACATGAGGAGACCAGTGGTGGGCCCGGCTGTTTAAATGCTCTGCATCTTACATCAGCACTTCTCAAACTTCCATGTGTACCTGACTCACCTCTGGATTTGTTAAAATGGAGATTGTGGTTCAGTGGGTCTGGGGCTGGTCCCAAGATTTTGCATTTCTAACAAGTTTCTGAATGAGGCTGGTGCTGCTGGTCTTTGGACCATTCTTCAAGTAGCAAAGCTCTAAGACATGATTTAGGAGGGCACAGAGACAACCCGGGGAAGGGGGTTGGACACTCAAGTCCTTTTCTCCCCTATCGGCAGCCCTCTCTGTTTTCAAAACTTCATTTCATATTTACCTCCTTACTGTGCCTCCCCACCCCCCGCCACACACACACTCAAAGCTTGGAAAGAAGGGTCTGTTCTGTAGATCCTCGCATATAAGGCTTTGCCCAGAGTAAACTCTTCATAAATATTAAAGCTGTGCTTAAAAGCATCCTTCTTACTCCACGAAGCTTTGCCAGATCCTTCCAGCTCTACAGCGCTTATCTATATCATTCATTTGGCAATTAATCTTATATAGTCTATGACAGTTTTTGTATTGTACTGGACTGTTATATATCTTTTGAATTGCTATTTATTCTTTAGCCCCTTTATGTATTGACTCTGCAGCTAGATTGCAAATAAATTCTTTGAGTTGAGGGGCTGTATTTTCATTTATTCATCAATCACTTAGTTCATACCTATCTCGTATAAGGCAGTGTGCTGGAGTCTTGATACACGAAGATAAATAAGGTGGGTCATTGAGGGACAGAACAGTCTAGTGAGAAGGGTCCAGCTCTCAGAGCCAGAGGAAACTAGGCTTGAATCCCAGATCAGCTATGTTCTAGCTGTGTGACTGTAGAAAAAAATTTTAACGCACCCCAACCTTGACTTTGTCAGCTGTAAAATGGGTTAAAACTATCAGTCTTACAGAACTGCAGTGAGTTTGGCTGAAACGACATATAGACAATCCCTGTGATGAGAACCTGGTGAGCACCCAGAAAAAGGTCATTCCTTGCTCTTCAGAAAGTTACCACCAAGTAGTTAAGAAATAAATAAATAAAGACACAAATAGTCAAAGCACCAGAGAGACTATATTAGTGGAGTCCTTTTTTTAATTCCCACAGGGTCTAGCAGAGAACTTTATGAAGCCTGTTTAACTGGAGGCAACAATACACCTTCCATGACAAAGGTGTTTGGGAAAGTTAAGGATTCAGTCCAATATATTAATTTCAATCCAATTTGCTTTTATTGATTTCTATGATCAGACCAAGGGTCCATAAAGCCATAAGGATGCACCGGAGGCAGTCTTGCTTCATGGGGCCCTTAAGAAGAGCTCTGCTTACAAAAAGTCTGTAATTAAAGGATGTGTGATATAAGCAAGAGCTGGAAATACAAATGAAGATATAACCTGGGGAGAGTAAAGAACTATCCATTCTGATGACGGTGGTAGGAAGGAGGGGGAGGTGGCATTTGAACGAAAGGAGGACCCAGTGCAGAAGAAGAGGGACCAGTTAGGATAGCTCAGGAGAAAACTAGGGTCTGCGGAAGGCAGCCTGCTAGCTCTCCTGTTGCTGTGAAGTAGCAGACCAGATGACACCACCATCAAAGGGCTCGGGGGCTCCCCAGACACGTCCTCATTTGCTCTGACACCCTCATGATGAAGGATCCTCTCTCCTTTGGTCCAGGGAGGAGGCTGAAGCTGAGTCTAATAGACGGCTGCCCCACACAGAGATGAGGCAGTGGGAATGTCTTGTGTATCTGACTGCAGCCTAGAGATTGGATTGGACCCACAGCCCTCTCCACTCTGAAATAATTAAGAGGAAGAAGACCATGAGAGCAGGAGAGCACAAAGTTCTTTCTGACTTCTGGGACAGATGATTTCCTCTAGTTTCTAGTTGGACTAACGCCAAATACTTCTTCCCCCCTAGTCTTCATGTCTGTCCAAGATGGCACTGAAAACCTGAATGTCTGATGTAAATCATGTCTAACCCATTACGTACTCGATTCTTAGCCTCTAACTGAATCCTGGTTCTCTACTTCTGCCTTGGTAATCCACTAGAGTAAACTTGGGCCTGACACATGTTCGGTGTTCCTGCCATGCCTAGGGAAGTCACCTAGAAGGGACTGGTGAGATTTTAGGGTGCCAGGTTAGGTACATCAGCTGCACCTCAGTTGTGCTTCCCAGCTTGGAGAAGCTATACAGAATATTTTTCAATCCCCCAAAAACATCTTGAGATATTCTACTCCATCTAACCTAAACGAGAAATACTTTTCAGAGCTGTGTGGATGTCTCCAAATACACCTGGAAGCTAACAGATTTCATGCTCACTTCTATCACCCAGCAAACAATCATGGGCCACCAAACCATAAATCAGCAGTTAATGGATTTTCACCTGCCTGCTCCAACCTTGGGTATAATTTTTAATTTGTTTTTAATTTGTATTGATCTCCCTCTAGTTCTTCTATCTTCCAGAGTCTCCAGGTTAGAGGATGCCACAGGAATGCCCTGGTCCTGGGTGATCTGGGGAAGGAAGGGTGCATGCCTACATCTTTACAGGCAAACACAGTCTTCTGCAACTGGAGGGGAGAGTCTGGGAAGAGGAAAAGATACATGTGTTTAGGGTTGGTAGAAGGAGGAGCAAACTGAGAGCAGGCCGGATCCCCTCAGCACAGGAGGATCTCTTGTAATTCAGGCCATGTTAGCCTCCAGAGAAGAAGACCGGGTGAGTGGTTAGAAACAAAAATTAAAGCAGGGGAAGCCTTCTGATTAAAATGGGCAGCCAGGTGATCTGAATGCTGCATCAACTGAAAAATAATTCATCTCCAGGACCAGACCTATTAAAGACCAAGGGTGGAAATTAACCTCGCTTAGCACAATGATTAAGCTGCTGTCAGTTGAGCCCCTTTCCACTAGTGCTAAAAACTTACTGATTTTTCTTTTCTTTAATTGGATTAAAATGAAGGAAACCCAGGACCTCAGGGGAAAGAAAGCCGAGCGCAACCACCCTCTCTGAGGGCTCCTGACTCTGGTGAGCGTGCTGTGTGAGGTGTGAGAATGCCTGGGCTCAGCCAGCTGAGGGTCTGACTCTCATTACTGGAAGGCACACTCTGTTGGGATGTGGTCTGGAATGGACTTGCTTCAGCCCCTACTGATCACCAGAGCCAGAAAGAGAACTGAAGGGCATCCAGCCCACAGGTGGTTTAAGTCTCTTGCTGTCCTAAGGTATTAGGAACCTCTGGCTAATGATGAGCACGGAACACCTGACTACATTAGTCCTCCCACTGGATTCAGGCCCAGCATCTCCCTCTCACTTCTGGAAAAGGTCTATATCTTTATTTGCCTGAAATGAGTAAGAAGGATAGCTAAATAATGAGGCTGATGAATGCCTTGGGTGACAGTCCTGAAGAGGCCTCCCAGGGCCAGTGCAAGCCTATATAGTATCTTTGGGTGAATCAGAAAAAGGTGTCTCTGGATGGGCATAATCACTTGTCTGTATTACTTTCTGACCAGATAGAACATATGTGCAAAGAAATGACTGGCTTCATGGCGTGAAGATGGGCTGGGGAGGGGGAGTCAGACTCTGCCCTGAGGGTGCACAGCTTGGTAAGCAGAATGCAGGCTAGTTTTCAGTCCCCCCAGCCCACCTCACTTGGGTGGGGTAGGGCAGGGCACCATCTGCATAACCATAAACCATGGCCCTGGTGACAATCTGGGTAGTAAGGAAAAGGAGTGGGATACCTCAAGGTGCCAGGGCTGTCCATGGAGGAGGAGGGACCCTTGCTACAGAACTTGCTTAGCAAGGCCTCTAAGTTCTTGCTGGCCCTGGGCTTGGCTAAACCAATGTGGGTTAATTAGAAACACAAGGTTCTTGGACTAAAACAGAGTCGAAGCTGCAGACAAGGAAGAGGTGCCCAGGGAAAGAAATTTCTGCCTCCCAGATATATGTCCTCATCACAGACTCATCTTTCCCTGTGGGCTGGCTCGTCCAGCCTTCCCCACAGTCCCTGATGCTGTATATTCAGAAAGACAGCTTGAACATTGCTCCGGCCTTCACCGCAGATGGCGTGAAGCACACTCCACTCTCTCCCTCTCTTTGAGGCCGGGTGGCTTCTTTTATGTCTCAGTTCCCAGCCACAGGATTTGAAAGGGGTTTGGGAGGAGGATGTGGGAAGAAAAATTACTTCATCCAATGACTCAAACAATTGAGAGGACTTCCAGAGCCAGACAGTGGTCACAAGGCAAGAAAAAATCTATTGGGAGGTGATCTGAAAGTGATATCAGACACGCATATATCTATACTGAAACCAGAAGAACAAACACTTTCTCTCCCTCTCTCCAATGATGATTCTATTGCAGTAATAGAAACATTGTTTTCTTCTTCCTGGGTATTTTTCCTTCCTGAATTAGTGCCTCTTCTTTAATACCCTGAGAAAGCATTACCATGTGAATAGGTTTCAGCCAACACAATCAGGAACCTTTTCTGGGGTTTGCCAGATGCTTATAACAGACCCCCATACTTGTGAGCACCAGTTAAAAATTTTAAGCTGTTGTCCAGCAGCCCCTGCACCTCCACACATCTGCATGTGAGAATCTGCAGATTCTGAGAGTCCCTCCTGAAACTTTCTCAGTGCCTCTGGAAGCAAAGCTAGCCCATGCCATCACTGGGATGAGTCTGCATTCTTCCTGTCCCTGGACACCTAGGACACAGGTTCAGGGACCTTCTCCCGTGCTGATAACATCCCCTTGGCTCACCTGGAGGTTAGCAAACTATCACCCACTGGCTGTACCTGGCTGGCTGCCTGCTTCTGTTTTTGTTTTGTGTTATGGCTAGCAAGCTAAGAATGGTTGTTACATCTAAAAATAGTTTTAATAAAAACCAAGAGAAGAATAGTATTTCATGAGACATGAAAATTATATTAAATTCAATTTCCCTGGCAGAGTGCAGTACTTGCAACCTAGATGGTATGGTCAAAAGAGCCTAAACTCTTTACTCTCTGGCCCTTTATAGAAGTTTGCCAACCCAGGATAATGCTGAGCTCTGGGTCATGGAGAAAGAACTCTGTCAGCCTTATTTTTTAGGCTAAGCCAGCCCTCAGAAGGCAATAAACTAGGAAGGAATAAGAATCCCACTGGATACTCGAGTTGGGATTTGGATTGAAATGAGTACAGGGGTTTCTGCACATAGGCTTTGGAAATGTAGTGTTGACATGCGTATGATACATGCAATTTTTTTTCACTCACAAAAAATTTCAGGGTCATTGACTTATGGGACTGTGGTTGCTTTTGCATCAGACATCTCATCTCTTAAAGGGTCAGGTTGTCAAAAGCACTTTTATGTGCCAGTGCCAATGTGGCCTGTCTGGATAAATGACTCAGCTATTGATTAGTTCATTCCTGAAAACTGAGGTATTCAGGATCCACTAGCTTTGGAAGTGAAACAAAACCCAGTAGGAAAATAGTCATTACACAGTATGGATAAAGTGAAGGTTCCTATGACCAGGATTCTCACTTGGCCCTGGTTGGCTAGCTCACTACACATGTGTGGGCAATACGTTGTTATTGACTCTATATAAAGAGCTCTGCCCAGTGCTCTGGGGGACATGGTGGCATGGCTGCAAGGCTGCAGGAAAGCAGAGACTAGACTGGAGTGTTGGCAGCACCGAGGACAGACTGAGACAGCTGTGGGGGTAGAGAGGCCCAGAGGCAGAGACCGGCTTGCTGCATGCAGACTCAGTCTGAGTAGATGGGATTCTAGTGACTGACCTGCCACCCTGGGAATAAAGTTGGGTATAAACCCTATTACCCCAAGAATGTTCCACTGTCATTCCTCAGTCTCACTGAATTCATAGTGAACTTGCCCAGGGCTGAAACCCATTGGCAAGACACAAGGGTATCATGTTCCCTCCTGTACTGGCCCCATTGCTGTCTAACTCCAAAAGCAACCTCTTCTCTGAGTCTATAAGAGAAAAGTGAGTTTTTGGTAGCGGAGGTGGTTTAATGCCTGACTCCCGAGGTCTCATTCCTGGCTATGCAACACTTGTATTTAAAAAAACTCAGATGCCTAGGCCTCGCTCTTAGGAGATTCTGGTTCTGTGGGCTGCCATGGAGACCAGTAATTTGCATTTTCAAAAACTGCCCAGGTGATGCTGATACACATCAAAGACTGAGAACTGTTTTCCTCAGAGGTGTCATTAATCATGTTTATACTCAGAAAGTTTTGGAGGGAACATACCGCTGCACCTTTTCTCCCTTTGGTCTTGTCTTTCAGTTTGATTCAGTGAGTTCATTAAGCGCCAGAGCAGTGTGATGATACCTGGTGGATCGGGGTGCCTGAAGTGCCATGACTCACAGAAGAGAGCGTGTACATGCTTTCTAACTCACATGCACCCAGGCAGGCTCTTCATGAAGATGTTCTGCTACGTTGTTCCCTTGCCCGGTTGCCAGCTCTCTTCTGGCTGGGCTCACAGAGACCCCTGTAATTCTAGGCATGAGGAAACCTTGGGGGAGATTCTCCAGCCCTCTCTCTGAACTGCGAGTCTTGTCTCCCACCCTCTGCTCCTCATCCTGGGGCTGGGAGGGATGAAGGTTGCATGCAGCTGTCTATTTGGCTGCTAATGCATGAAGCTGGGAATGGGGCACTGGTGCAGTCTTCCATGGACGGCTATATTGGCCCCAAGGCGCTAAGCTTGGAGATAATAAAAACTTTCTTCTTTTCTTTTCTCTTTCTGTTATCAGTAAACGAAGTAGATCCGCTGCCAGGGTGACACAGGGAGGGACGAGATGCGTACTGACAAGGTGCCTGAATATATATTTCTCTGAACTATGATGAATTTTTTTCAACAGAGTCAGTATTCTGACCACTGTCCCACGTTGACACTTTTATTATCTGTAGCTCAATTTCATGGAGCAGATCTGGTTTTCTTTTCCAATCGTAAGATTCTTTTCAAAACAAATCAGGCTAACTCCCTGGTGGTGCCTTTGTTTGGTCCCTATTCCTGGGAGGACATTTTTGGAGGACTGAATTCATGTAGCTCTCTGGGGAATAAAATGACTCATTTTCTCCAAGAAAGCCTCTTGTTTCACCCCACTTGTTTCCAGAGAAGCAGCCCTTCTTTTTTATTATGAGAATAATAAAAGAATAAAAGGAAATATTTATTGAATGCTAACCCTGTAATAGGCACCTTCCATTTGGCTTTATATGCATGATGGCTTTTATTCATCATGATAGCCCCATGAAGTAAGTGCCAATATTATCCTGGTGTCACAGAGAAACAACAGGAGACGTGAAGAGATATAAGAAGTAACTTGTCCAAGACTGTTATTTCCTAAGTGGCAAAGTCAGGGTTTGAACTCGGGTCCTTCTGGCTATAGAGCCCAGTTCTTAACCACCACTAATGCTCCAGATGCAACCTCCAGATGCAACCTCAGTTACCAAATCACATTTCATATAACATTCTTCAACCACCTGGATACTGAAGGTGGGTAATGCAGAAGAGGACAGAAAGGACACTGTTTCTGTAGCCTACTTAACATCTTTGCTTTCCTGAGAATCAGTGATGGAGGGAATTATGAGTGATCATAGGGCTGAGGGTGAACAGCTTCGCTCAGAATCCTCCCTCCCCAAAGACCCAGGGATCCCTTCTGCTTGGGTTTTACTTTTTGGGGTGTAGAGGTGGGGGTAATGTTGTAGGCATAACTCCACTGTCTCCAATCTGTCTAGTTAAGGGGAAAATGTTATTTTGATAAATGCCTCGAGTGGTTTTGTTGTATCTACATTGTTGTGATGGCTTATAGAGAGAAGGTTTTATCAGCATGAAAGTAGTCCACCTCATCAGGTCTGTGGCTGGGATCCACTCATAATGAGCTCTCACCTGGAATTAACAACTGAATTATAAAGGTGAGGGTAAGGGTGGAGATACAGGATACAGCTCTGAGAGTCCACTCAGTTGCCAAGAACATCTCATCAGTTTCTCCAGGGAGGACTTCCCTTTCCCTGGCCTCTCCTCCCTGGCTTTGCTTACTTCCATTCTATCAAGTTACAGCCTGGAAGTTGCTTACCTGTCTCAGTCATAGAAGCTTCTTAAAGGCGGTGCTGAGCTACCTGGCTCCAGCTACGTGAAAGTCTGTTGTGCAATTTGGTCCATGGTTAATTGTAGAAGCAGGGGAAGGAAGAGATGCAAACCACCTACATGCTTTACACAGCCTGCCTCAAATGGCACCTCCCTACAATTTCAATCACCTAGTCTCACTCCCCCATTTTCTCCTTCATTTATTCACCCAACATTTATGCAGTTGAACAAACATACTAAATGTCTCATATAGGCCAGACACTGTGATAAGCATACCAGTAGGTAAGAAATAGCACCTGCTCTCATCTTGTTCATAGTCAAGTGGAACTGGCAAACAATGAAATAACTGCTGTCATTCCGCATGATTGAGGGCATATGGAACACTTTGGAAGCTCCTGGTGGGAAGATGAAAGTGTGAACCCTTGGTAGAGGGAACTTTCCATGCAAAAACTTGCAAAGGTATAAGAAGGCAGAAAATCCCTATTCTTTGCTATTTCAAATGCCCATTTTATTCTTGTATTTGGCAACCCAATGCTTCATGAGCCCTTCTCCAGGTCCCAGAGGTGAGTGTTGGTTTGTTTAAGTCTATTCCATTCCCCCTTGCTAGTGATTTGTCCAGGCATGGACAAGAGATGGCCAATGATGGGAAGTCTCCTGGAGCTTCTTGGAGTGTTTTTCTCACTTGTGGAAAGAATCACAGAGCCGAACCCATTTTTGTCTTTGAACTTTATTGTATGAGAATGAGATGCTTACAGCTTCTGGAGCACCTTTTGGATATAGAGGGGAGGCTGAGAAAATTACAGAGGAGCTGACACAAGCCCTGATGTCAATGAGGTGCAAAATTAACCAACTCTGGAATGACTTATTTGATATGGGTGGTAGTAAATGTCCTTAGTATTGAACAGCTTATAATTGTTTTTCTGTGGCTTGTAGCCTCTAGAACCCTACTTGATGAAGCCAGTGTGAGAAATCACTAGTGACACCCCTCACTTCTACCTTACTGACTTTGCATTTGTACTTCCTGCTTCCACAGACACCTTCCCACCAACTCTACCTGCTTAAATCCTACACCCTTTGCGACCGACCCCAAATGTCAACTCTACACTCAAACTAGTATAATTCTCCTTCCCATCTGACTCCCTACCCATTTTAAAAGGCAATGATCGTGGTCTTGCTTGCATCAAGATTACTTCTATGCTTATCCTATTCCTATTACTAGATTGCAAGTTCTCTGAGGACAGATACTGTGTCTTATACTTTGCAAACCCTGAAGTGCTTCCCCAGTGTCTGACCTCATTGGGTGCTCAAAAAATGCTTAATGAATTGGATGGGATGCAATGGGGATCTGGGGAGAAATGAGATGTAAATAAAGAAGAAGCTGTAATATGGTGAAAAAGGAAGTTATAGACCCATCTTGAGAGAGAGAAAGCATAAGGTGTGAGAACCTCTGATAATCAGGGTGTGGGAAATCGCCATGTATGTAAAGCCATGTTGCATGGCACTTCGGAGTAGGGCTGTGAAAGAGTTTCTGGACCCAACACCAATGTGCATGCATATGTGTGTGAGTGTGTGTGTGTGTGTGTGTGTGTGTGTGTGTTTGTGTGTGTGTGTATAGTCTTTCCCACACCAATACACAATTCTCTGATACCAGCAGGGTATCCTATAATTCAACTAAGTGCTGACCCTATCTTCCTGGAGATAATATCAGATTCCACAGGTTAAATTTAGTCCTTCAAGACTAAATGTCAGATGCCAGGTACAAGACCAGGTTGTTACTTGTACTTGTGACTGGTTGGCTATGAATCAGAGGTTCTCATGACCTCCCCCTCAAGTATGATTAATTTGCTAGAGCAACTCACAGAATCAGAGAAGCACTTATTAGTTCACCAGTTTATTATAAAGAAGATACATACCTCAGGAACAGCCAGATGGGAGAAACGCATAGGGCTAGGTATGTGGGAGGGTGTGAAGCATCCGTGCTCTCTCCCAGCACATGCCACACTCTCCAAACCTGCATATGGTCACAAACCTGGAAGCTTTCCAAACCTGCTCCTCTTCTGTTTGTTATGGAGGCTTCATTATATAGACATGATTGATTAACTTATTGCCCATTGGTGATTGATTCCACCTCTAACCTCCCTGCCCCTCTCCCCCCCCAGAAATCAGGGGGTAGGATTGAAAGTTCCAACCCTCTATTCATGGTCAGTTTCTCTGGCAACCAGCCCTGATCCTTAGGTGCTTTGCAAAAGTCATCTTCATTAACATAAACTCAGTTGTGGTGGAAAGGGCTTGTTAAGTAGCAAGGCATCTATTTCACCTCTATGGCTCTGAAATATTTTCAGGAACTGAGGACAAGAGACCAAATATTATAACAAAAGATGCTTCCATGCATTCCAAGAGTTTGGGGAGCTATGAACCAGGAGCTCTATGAAGACCAAATACAAATCTATCTTGGCCATTGAATGACCAAATATATGTATTTCTTATAAATCACAACATCTCAAGGCTGACAAGACCATGTTGGGTTGACCAGCTGAGGATGAGGGACTCAGAAGCTAAAAAATAACAAGCACAGAGATACATCTATACATATAAACTTACAGCTCATCTCAAATAACTTCTTTGTACCTTAATAATGTAAGGAAGAGAGCCTGACTCTGAAATCAGGAGATTGTGGGTGATAGATCACTCACTGTCAGCTTCCTCTCAGCCAGGCCACTACGTCATGAAGGTCTCCTGGACCTCAAAACAGCTCCTAGTTGATGGTTGCGTGGCTTTGGAAATCCAAGAATGTGTGGGAGCTGCAGAGAAAGTGGTAAAATACATTTGCAGCCGAGCAAATTTCAGAACTTCTTGTGACATTCAAGGCTGCAAGGGAGTGGGCCAAACATGCCACAAGGGTGGGTGTGGAAGACGCTGCTTCTGAAGTCTGAGCTGGAAGGGAAAAGATGAGAAAATGGTAAGTTTGAATTTTATTTTGGGTGGAGAAATGAAAAAGCAAAACCTTTTTCTCCAAGGGCTTGAAATTTAAGAGAGACACTGGATATCAGTACTGAGAATATTTGTCCAGTGGCCCGGGTTAGATCCTTTGTATTCTGGTTAGTCCAGATGTTCAGTTACATCCTCCTCTTTACGTCTGCCATTTCCTCCCTCATTTTTCTTCTTCCTCCTCTCTTCCTTCCCACATCCGTGAAGTAGTGCAGTGGCTTCAAATGGATGAATTAGTGACCCAGTCAATTTAGTCTGCATATACTTATGAGCATGTGGACACTCAGCTTGTTTGCAGAGCCAGCATGGAACTGTGGGAATGGGCTAGGGGGTGTCCATTTCTCAGGTGAAAACTCAAACTGGGCCTCTCACAGTCCTCATCATGTATGTTGGCCCTTTCCATGATACATCTGGCAGTTTATAGCATATTTCTGTGTCTTTGCTGTTGCCTGATGGACAGCCAAGGAAATGATTGCTAAGTGAAACATGTCATATGATAAATAATGACTTCATGCTCTCCTAAAGGAATTGTGTAACAGCCCTCCCCATTTTATAAAGACCACAAGACCAGATGTCAAGACAGTCATGGTCTAATCTAAGTACTCATAGGCAGCCCTAGGTGGAGCGCACCCCTTTGGCTTCCTGGACTTCATCTTCTTTATGTGTAAAGTGAAGACATTGGACTGAACTTTGTGTTTCTACCATGCCTGACTATGCACGCCCAGGACTGCAAAGCAAGAATGAGGCAGGCAATGTTAAAGTCCTCATGCCATGCGTGTTTCCTGCAGGCAGTCTGGGCCATGGGGTGCATGAAACCTACAGGCTCCAGATGCTCTGGAACACAGAGAGGGGCTCTGCTGCCCCTTGACCCAGACTGGGGTGAAGCTCTCTCTAGATGTTTTATAAAGAGAAAAGTTTGTCTGATAAACATGTATTCAGTTCAGGGATGCTGAGTGGCCTTACCTGTGTGCTGATACCCTGTAGCCATTTGGAAAGCCTGTGAGTCAAATATGAGTCATGCATCAAAATGTTCCATGATCCTTAAGCGGCAAACTGTTTTGTCATGTTTAGAAAACTGGCCCTTGCCCTGCCAAGTTCCTCCTTTGCCCCTGTAACTGTGTCTAGAGGATGCCTGTTCATAGTCCCACTCAAACCCTTCTCCTTCCTAGTACCCAGCATACCCCTCTGTTTCTTTTTCTCAAATCCTCAGGCTATGGAAACGAATCTAAAAGGAGTGCCATTCACTCGCTACATGCTAGTTCTCATTAGTCCTGCTGTCTGATTTCACACTGTTTTGGGTCTGTGAGCCAGTGCTGTTTTATGACTATAGTTTAAGTTTATATAGGGCACACACACACTCACCCATACAAACATCAAGCAATTCGCATTATGCTTGTTTTAAGTATTGATATAAACCCACAACTAAAAACCATCAGTGCCTTAAGCCTGAGCTGTGCCTACTGACCCAGCTCCACAGTGCATTCAGGACGGGCCCCGCCTCTGCCTTCATCCCCCAGGACGGCCCTCTCCTGTCCCTTTAGTGATCAGAGTCCAGAAATCCCTGAGTAACCACTGCCATCCACTTATCTGGGGCCTACTTGTTTGAACACAAAATTCACCATACTCAGCTGCAATATTTGCCCTAGGGCTGAAAAGAGCAGAGAAACAAAACGGCAGCTAGTGTCTGCAAACCATGCTACGGTTTGCAAAGCACTTTCGCACAGGCTGTCTCTGGGAGCATTACTCTTTCCTTTGAGGATATACATCCTATCTCCATTGTGGGGGATGAAAGAGAGAGACCCAGAGAGTTTACCTCATTTTTCCCCAACTTCCCTAGTTATTGAATGGTGAATTCAGGATTTAAGACCCTATTTGCCTCCTATAGAAACTATGGTATGGAAATGATGCCCATGATGGAGAGAGGTGGGCTTCAGGACAAACCAATAAATACTTTAACTATATTTATTGGACAAAATATTAATATTTTTAGAGATTGGTGAACTTAAGAAGCCCACAATGGTTGGTAACTATAGGCTACAATGTATCATAAACATTCTTTTATTTATTCATTCAACAAATATTTTTTAACCTACATTGAGTTCAAGGTCTCATACCAGTTGTCATTGTGTTTACACACATGCTCATATGCATCTACCTGTGCAATCAGACCTGCACTACCGTTCTCTCTCCATCTCCAGTGGGCCTGTTTCATAACTAAGACCCCTGGACACCAGTCTTCATAAAACCTTTCCACGTTATTGCCCAAGAAATACTCTTCCCAAGGCTACCAGGAAGTAGCTTGAAGGACTTTCAAGACTGCTGGGTAAAATCAGTCCAAAGGCCCAAGGACCCTGAGTGTTGTCACTTGCCTCCCCCGCAGATGCCCACTCTTAGCTTTCATTAACTGCAAATAAACGCAATTTATTTCCCTCAAACTTTTATAAATTCAAAGCTTCTTCATGAGGCTGTAATACTAGTTGGTGGATTCAAACTCCAATCTAGACTGTCAAGCTGCTAGTCAGCACTGTGCCGGGGGAGGAAGGCAGACAGGAGAGCAGGTGGCCAGGGAGCAGGAAGGCTCTGGAGGAGGGGTGGGGGTGGGGACCACTGGTCCCACTTTGTGCCCCCAGAAAGGTGGACGATAAGGCTTCTGTGTTTGTTCAGTGGCTTTACAGACGTCAGACAGCACGTGGGCAGGGGGCTCGCTTCATTGGGTTCTCTCTTCGCTTTGTGTTGTCAACAGTACCCATCTACAAAGAGACAGACAAGGAATAGTTTGTTTGTTTTTAAAAAAGAATGGTTTCTTTTGTTTCCTGTCTGGTTCTCTGCAGCTAGGAAACAGCCCTCACAAAGGAGGATATTTAAAGAAATGCTACATAATTCAGAGAGAGGTCAGTCCATTTACTTTTGGCCCCATCAGCTTTGTGATCCAGATGTCTTTCCAGGGCCGCTTGCCCACCACCAAATAGAGCCACTTAAAACCTGGGTTCTAGAAACAGCATAGATAGACTCCCTAATAAGATGGGCTTGTTGCCCAGCGCCACCATAATTTATTTATTGATTATAATGGGTAGACTCTTGGGTTATTTACAGCAGATTTTTCTGAGCTTTTATTGACGCTGCTAATTCTTGGCAGCAAGAAGGGAGAGTTGGCAGGTTCAGTAATCCAAAGAGAGGAGCCGTGAAGACCTAGCCTCAGAACAGCACCGGAGAAGCAAATGATTTGTGATCCTCAGAAGCGGTTGTGAATATTCAACTAGTGGAGAGGTTAGTTTGAGGTTATTTCACAAACAAATCACCATAAGAAAAGGATCAAAGGGAGAGAAAGCAGGAAACAGTGAAAGGTATTGCTGAACAGTGTTTAACCCTGCCTTGCGGCAAGGCTGAGTCTATGCAACCCCGAAACAGTAAAAGGGATGACATTAGGAGGTGAATCTAGGGCAGTTACAGCAGAGGGCATTTTGTAGCTCGAATGTCACATCAGATTGACTGGACAATGTCCGTTTGGTATCAGATGGAATTTTAAACAAACAAAAAAAAGGAAATTAATTATGAACATAGAATATGACATGTTGGTAGTAGTGGCCATCCAAGCTGGCGTAATGGTGGTTCCAACTATGGGATTTTGGACTTAAAACATCAACTGGTGAAGTTTGGGATAGCATCTTACCACAGACCTGACAGTTCTTGATACATATGGAGACTGGTAGTCTTCTTAATGTTTCTCCTAGCAGAGGTAGAAGCCTTATTCGTATAGTCTAATCTGGAAGACGTATAAATGGCTTGCCTACCTCACATACTCATAGCACGATCTTGACATTTTCAAAAATGTTGCTTTTAACTTTTTCTCATTTTTAATTGAAAAATGATTGGCATATAATAAACTATATGTATTTAAAGTTTACTACTTGTTTTTGTTTTTTCACAATTTAAATTTCAATGTAAGCATATATTTATGAAACCATCACCACAATAAATATAATCGACATACTCCTATCTCCCAAAGTTTCCTCTTGTTCTCTTGTGCCACCTACCTGTCCCTCCCTAGGCTCCCTATCCCAGGCCCCAGGCAACCACTGATCTGCTTATGTCACTATAGACTGGCTGGCATTTTCTAGAATTTTATATAAATGGAATCATACATTCTGTATTTTTTTGTTGTTCTGGCTTCTTTCACTCGACACAATTCTTTTGATATCCATCGATGACATTATATTATTAACAGTACATCCCTTTTTGTGGCCGAGTAGTATTCCATTGTATTTACACATCACAGTTCATTTATCCATAGTGTTGATGAATATTTGGGTTGTTTCTAGTTTTTGACTGTTACAGTAAAGCTGTTATGAACATTCTCATGCAAATCTTCATGTGGGCACAGGCTTTCACTTATCTCAGATAAACATGTAGAAGTAGATCTTATGGTCAGTATATGATTAACTTTTTAAGTAACTGCCACATGTTTCCCAAAGTGGTTGTATCATTTTACACTCCCACCAGCAGTGTGTGAGAGTTAAACTGTCCCAGCACTTGCTATGGTCAGTCTTTAATTCTGGCCATTCTGAGAGGTGTGCAGTCGTTTCTCATTGTGATTTTAATTTGCAGTTTTGTAATGGCTGATGATGTCAATTAAGCATGTTTCTGTGTTGCTTACTTCTGCTTTCTCTGAACTCTTGAAATAATCATGTGCCTCTAAGGGTTCATTAGCTTGGTAGGCTATCATAAATCAATCGATAAGTAGATAGATGATAGGTAGGTAGATGCTACATACATACATACATGCATATATAGAACAAATTTGTGTGCTTATCATGGGCCAGGCATGATTCTAGGTACTAAGAGTGGAACATTAAATAAGATAAACCCCCACCCTCATGGAGTTTCCATTCAGGTGAGACAGAAAATAAAGTAATATCAGTACATACAGGTACTGTGAAGAAATATAAAGCAATATCCGATGACTGAGAGTGAGGATGGGGTAAGGGTGGGGCAGTATTGTGAGGTGGCCACAGCTTGTCACATTTACTACTTCTTCTTCATTGCCAGGTCCTTGAGAGCTCCTTACAGTACTTCCTTTCTGCAGGATTTTGCACCATGGTTATGCTCAATGCATATTTCTAATTAATTATTCTATGTCCCTTCCACAATGGTAGGGATCCTCCCATCTCTGTTTGCTCACCTCTGAATTTCCCATGCATAGCTTCAGGCCAGGGACACAGTAGACATGTGTTTAATAAGGAGTCATTAGGCTAGTGACTGGAAGAAGGGAGGTTTGAATGCTACAGAGGAAGAATGGGAGGCACAGGGAGAACAGAGTTACTGCCAGCACTGAGGCAAGAATCCGACTGATAGTCACACCATCTGAGGCCTCTTCTGCTGGCTTCCTCCTCTCAGCTGACGCCTGTGCCTCAGCTCACCCAGACTTTTGTTTCCATCTGGTTTGGCACTAACAGGACACAGGGCTCTCCTGGGTGTATCCTTGTCTCCACCATAGAATTACCTAGTTCCAGGTAAACTTGATGGCTCCACATCCCTCTTTGTAAGGACTTACTATGACATTTGCCACATCCTGCATCATTAGTGATGTAAGTCCTCCTTCTCCGGGCTGAGAGCTTGTTGATATCGGAGGAAGCCAGTCTTACCAGCATTGTGTCTCTCTTGGCCCCATTTCAGTATCAGGTACATAGGAACTCAGTAAATATTTATTGCGTTAGATTGAATCCTAACCTTCTAAATGATTTGAGGTGTCAGTGAAACATTCTTAACTAGTCCAGAAGGTGGAACAAGAGGAAATAGCCTATGTTCTGAAGCATGCATGCTTAAGGTTAGATTTAAGGAAACTGATTTTTTTTTCTTTTTTTGATCATCTAAGTTGTTAAAGTAAATCCACACACAAAATGTTATACTTGGCAGCTTTTGAAAACAGGAGAAATTTTCAGTGCGAATTGGTTTTGAATTGGTCCAAAGAAGAGACAGGGGTATGAATGAGATGACCTTCAAAAGTTCAAATGCATCACTGGGTCTTGTCTGTAAGTAGGATCAGGCCTCTTCCACGAGCTCAGGGTCCAACCCCATGGAGCAGCCTGGGCCAGTAGAGTCCACTGAGGCTCTGCTGGAGAACTGTAGACACTGCCTCCCTGTCCCAAAGTTTACAGCTACTGCAGAGCTCAGGAATGATGGCCCTTGAGTGACAGAGAAGGGGCAAGAGAACAGGCAAGTCTTCAAACCAGAGTCCCCTTGAAGGTCCCGAGTAAAGCCATCACAGCCTATGCTCTGTAGTGTGGAGGTTTACGGTGGCCTTGCCCCGACACTGTAAAGTTTATTCCTGCACATTAGCTGGCCCACTGTCCCCTGCTCTGCTTCCTCTTTCATCTTCTTTAGGTAGACCTGTCAGGATCCCCTTTGAAACACAGACCCAGCTGGGGCTGGACAGAGCTGGGATGCAGGGCTGCTCTATCAGCACCTTCACAGAGGCACTAATGGGACACCCACTGCAGCCTGTCAGGTCATTGTCTGCTGTGCTGTGAAAACCTCAATAATTTTAGCACCGCGTCTGGGCACTGACTGAGGCTGCCCAGACCAATGATAGGCGGAGTAGTTGCAGACAAAAGGAAGCATGTTCACATCGGATGGGAAGTTGGAGCAAAGGGAAATTGTGTCTGCGTTCAGTTTTACTTCTAGGAGGACCTGTGTTCTTTCCCAAGTTATCTATCCCTGAATCCATGGGAAAATATTTTAATGTAATGGGAGAATAAAATAGGAAAAATATGGTGGCAATAGTCTTATCCCATAGAAGGGGACAATAGTGCCATCTTCTTCGTGTTTTGTTTTCTTCTTCTTTTTGAGGATTAAAAGAGAAAATGCACAGAAAGAGCTCAATGCAGAGACTGGCTCCTAGAAAGTGAACAATAAATATTACATCAGTTGTTATCTGCTATGACTGTTAGATCCAACTTCTTAGGAAGTCAGCTGGGCATGTAGAGAGGGAGAGGGGGATGGAAGGGTGGAAGTCAAAATCAGACAAGTGAGAACACAGTGCTTGCTGAGAGGTGGCGTAAAGTAGCAAGTGCCAGTGTTGAGCGCTGGACCAGGCAGACATGTTCTTGGAAAAAGGTATGTCAAGGGTCCCCCACAGAGGGGACCTAAATAAATGTTGATTCTTTTCTCTTTCTTCTTTTCACCTTTACTGACTTGTTCCTTAATAGGAAATTCTGTCTGAAACTACTGCACAGTTCATTCATGACTAGGCTTAAATTCCACCATTAAAGATTCTTTTTAATGGTGAGCATCCTGGTTTCCAATTCCAGTTGTCCTGTTTATCAAGCATGTGGCCTTGGGTATGTGGCTTAACCACATGGAGATTTAGATTCCTCTTCTAATGAAGTGGAGATATTAACATCTATCCCAGTGGGTTACTGGGATGATCATACAAGGTGACACAGGGAGAGTACTGAGCATACAGGGCACTCAATCAATGGTATCTTTGGCAGGTGCCCATTAACACAGCTCAGTTTCAGGAGTGACTGCTAAAATGGTTTATATTGGCTAGCATTTGTTCACTTTTTACTAACAAAGAGGAAAAATACATTGCTTTATCCAAAATGCTGATGACTGAGCTATAAAGGAAAGAAGATGTGTGTACATCCCAGACAGGAAGTTCTAGGAGGGGGTCAGCTTCTCTGTACCCATTCCTGAGGATCTCATTTCCCCTTGATGAAATGAAAAACATTCCTGTCCACTGCCTGTGCAATGCTACAGCCTCTTTCTGGCTTGCTCGTTCTCCTACTGCACTCTCGGGAGATACTGCTCTCCCACTCTCAACACTTAGGGTTATTCAGTCCTTTCCTCCACATCCACACACAGGAGGAGCTTATGGACTGTGTTTACTTCTCCTGAGAAGTATTCACCACAGGCCGTCTTGGATTGGCACTTACCACAAGGCCTCTGTTTTATAGATTGAAGAACCTGATCCTCTTGGGTTAGAAATTAGTAGGTTAAAGTTCTAAGGAGGAAAAAACACAGACAATGAATTCCAGGCTGTTTCATTTTATTTATTATGAAAGTGGTTCCTATGTATGTTCTAAGACAAAAAATACAGTCAATATAGGAGTAGCTGGAAGGTCCAGCCTGGTGTGGAATGCGTGTGTTAACCACCAACGCCCAGAGACTCTGTCTTGCCTTGAAGGATAATTATAATTGCAAAAATTGTCTTTATTGTGTTCCCGCTGAAGGCAAGGCCCCACCAGCACCCCAGACCCATCCTTCTGGCCTGACTCTGGTTCCTCGTCCTCTGTGGACAGCTCAGCAAGGCCAGTGTGACGGCCCAGCGGCTGCCTCTGTTGGATTCCCCTACACCCCTGTCTGAGCAGCTCAAAGTTTTTGTCATCCATTTATGCCCTCACATTACCCATAAGAAGTGTCCACCGTAGGTTGGAGAGTACAATCAGAGTATTTTCTCCACTTTGCAGATAACGCGATTCCAAAATGTTGAGGCACCCAAGTCAATCAAATCACAACCAGCCTCAAGACAGTCCCTACTTTACCTTCACACTCATTCCTGCTCTGCTGTCTGCCAACGTTCCCAAGATTTGGAGGATGATCTTGTTGTAACACAGCAGGGGAGATGCCAAGCAGAGAAAACCACCTGCCAGCTCTCTGCCCATCAGCAGCCCTGTGACATGGCCTGGGGTGAAAAGAAGTTATTCTGTGTCTATATAACCCAGGCCATGGTGGGGAGAGTCATTGTATGAGTTTCCTAGGACTGTGGTAATGAAGTGCCAGAAAAAGCCTGGCTGAAAGCAACAGAAATTTGTTGTGTCCCAGTTCTAGAGGCTAACAATCTGAAATCAAGGCATCAGCAGGACCACATCCCCTTGGAAACCTGTAAAGCAATCCTGCCTCGCCTCTTCCTAGTGTCCGGTGTCGCCTACAATGTTTGGTTTCCCCTGGCTCACTGCTGCATGACTCCCACCCTCTGTCTTCACACAGCCTGCTCTCTGAGTCTCTGCCATCACCTGGCTGGTTTCTCATATGAATACCCATCAGATTGGGTTAGAGGCCCATCCTCCTCCCATCTGACCTCATCTTAACGCACTATGTCTGCAATGACTATTTCCCAATAAGGTCACATTTTTGAGTTATTAGGGTTTAGGACTTCAACACATTTTTCACAGGTCATTAAAATTAAACCCATAGAAACCATTCATGTTCAAATAAGTTGAATTTCCTGTTAGGGGAAGGAGACATCAAAAGGCCTGGGGACCACACGCATGGGACGTTGGACTCTCTTTAAATATGTGTACGAGATCTACATCAAGTAGCAGATGTTCCGTCTTCTGGGATCCTTCTTAAAAGGCAAGAAAGGCCCATTGGCATCAGCTTCCTCCCAAAGTCCTGGCAGGAAGACTCGGATGACAGTGAGGTCTCCCAGCATGTGCCATAAAGTGGGATGTGCAGGCATTTCATTTGTACTTCTGGTAAAGCCCTGTCTTCAGGCTTTTCCTGATGCCTTACGCACTCCCCTGCTCAAAATTTCCAAAATCCAGAGGCCAAGACTTGGGTTCTACTCTTAAGCCTTCCTCTGTATTACAGTTTGACTTCAGGCATGCCAAAGACTCCCAGAACCTGAGAGTTGAAAAGGTATTTGAGGTAAAGTCATCTTTCTTCTTCCTCAGTGCAGGCAGTACTTTTTTATAGCTTTCCTGACAGTGGTCTTCAAGCTGCTGTTCAGTCATCTCAAAGACACAGAAATCGCGACATCACAAAACATCCTGTTTTTTTGTAGATCAGCTTTAATTGTCAGAAAACTCTTCCTTACGCTGAGTCAAACTCTACCCCCTGATGGTAGCCGTCTTTTGCTTAGTCCCAGTTCCAACTTCAGTGCATGTTTTCCAACACTGTTCCATTCAACTCTGTGGTTTCTGGGGAGCCCCTCATGACTGTCTGTGACAGGGAGGAAAGAGCTTGCCTTTTTTCCTGGAATATTCCTGCTTCACTCTGACCATTTCTCTTTCTCTTTCTTTTTCTTTCTTTCTGTTCCATTTCTTATACTCAGGTGTTAGCATTTTGTTTTCTAGGAGTTTCGATCAAAAGTAAAAAATAATATATAAGAACTGTTTTGTCTACTTAAGAAATGGCCCTTGAAATGTTTGATAGTAGTTATCGCTTCTGTGTCTGATCCCTTATTCTCTTCTTCAGAATAAGTGTTCCCTGGCTCCTTCAATTGGGACTACGGCTTGATTTTCCAGTACTCCCCAATCTTCTATTTGCATAAGGAACATGCTCATCTGGACCAGCTGTTCACAGTATAATAAATGGGTTGATGCTTTAACATGAATGTGGTGTAGAAATTGTATAATTAATGTTCTCATTGGTTTGTGGTTCTGAAATGGGGGATTGACCAGATCACTTCTTGCCTAAAACGATCAATAATATCGAACCCCAACAGTCTAAGAGGTGATTACAGGGAAGTAGCTCCTGGTTATAAAGGTTTTCCTCAATTTGATCCTGATCTCATCTCAGCCATCATAGGGCGGCCATGAGGGCTATTTTCTACTGATCCCTAATATGCATCTTTACTCTTATCAGCCTACCCCAGAAACACTTCAAGCTCATTCTTAAATCCATGAGCATAACCCACTTTATCCCTCAATTAGTCCAAACTCTTATCGAGAAATTTGCAGGTATTGAAGGCAAAGACTCTGCAACCACATGCCCTCGCGCAATGCTTGCCTCTGTGATAGTAGGTACGCTAAGATGTGTGTTGAATGAATGAATGTTGTATTCTTATAGAGTGTTTCATGTTTGTCATCCTTAGCTTCTTTCCTATATCTCCCATTCAAATTGGACCATTCATATTCTGAAGTGAGGTCTGACGCTCTGCACCTGCTGAGATAGCAGAGCCCTGAGGAAATGCTGAGCCCTAGAGAGTTAACAGAGTAAATATTGTTGATTGGTGATCAGAGAGTGAGTAGATCAACCAGTGCCATGTCCATCTGGGATCCGTACGTATGGGTGTGTACTTATTTATCTATTCATTTTATTGAAACAAAGGTTTTGACTGACCATGGGGCATTGACCCAACATTTTCCAGCTGGAATCCTTGGATTCCCTCAGTCCATGTTCAGGGCATGGGAATCCTTCACGCAGACTCCAAGGCATGCACATCCTTTATGAGCTCTGGTGATTCGGGTTGCACCTTGAAATTGCAAAAGTGAAGGTTTGTCTAATGATTTTTAATTAATTTTAATTACTTACATTTTGAATGGTAACTTAGCATTCTGAATCCCAGGCCCTCAGCTCACTCTGGGATGCCTGCCAATTTCCTCATTACACACTCACTCCCCTAACATTATTTGATCATGAAAGGCTTTAAAGCAAACCCCCAAAATATTTAATACGTGATGGGGAGCCCCTGGGATCCCGACAGGAGTGGATTACAGCATAGAATATGGATAATACAGCTCATTCTACCTGCATTCATGAAAAGATATTTTCAGCTAGGGAACTTCCTACTTTTGGCAATGAGAAAGAATTCCCCCTCCTTTAAGCCTTGCCTTTCCACAGCAGTGTCCTAACCCTAATGCAAACCTGATCAATGCCTATAATGATTAGACAGTAGATGCAGTAACCCCAAAGGGACTAGATAAAATTTCCCTGAAAGGCTGAAATGCCACTTAACTTTTAAAGATGTCTTAGAGATACATCAGAGGAAAGAGAAGTGGGAGGTATGCATGCTGTAACAAGGAGGAATTAGGCAAGTTACAAGAAAGCACTGTTGGGTTTAGTTGGTGAAACACACATGGGGATAGGCTTCCAAGCAAGGTTTGAAATTCTCTCGGGGCAGAGGCCACAGCATTTCTGAAAGCATGTGGACTTTGACTCAAGACCAGTCAGATTCTAAGTACAGACTTTTTCAGTTGTGGAATCAGGGCAAATCATTTGGCTTCCAGAAATTCAGTTTCCATTTCTATAAGCATTCTTGTTTCATCAGTCAGGAAGAATATTTTACATAGTATTTGGCGTATACTGGATCCTCAAAAATATTAATCCCTGTCTTAGCCTGTTTGGGCTGCTATAACAAAAATAAGCAACAGAAATGTATTGTGTACAGTTCTGGACACTAACAAGTCCAAGATCATGGCACGGGCAGATTCAGTGTCTGGTGAGAGACTGATTCCTAGTTCATAGATGGCTGTTTTCTCCATGTCCTCACATGGCAGAAGAGGTGAAAGAGCTCTCTGGGGACTCTTTGATAGGGGCATAATCCCATTCATGAAGGCTCCACCTTCATGATTTAATCACCTCTCAAAGGCCCCACCTCCTAAACCATTGCATTGGGGATTAGGTTTAACATGTGAATTTGGGGGGCACCCAGACCTGCTGGCTATAGTATCCTCATTCTTTTATCTTACTGAAAAAAATTGAACAGCTCTTACTTGTTTGAGGTCATGCAGAGGAAGCTTTACATAGGGGCAGGAGAGGATAAAAGGATTCCGGAAATTAATTTTAGTGCTGGAATAATATAAAGCTATGATAAATTAGCAGGCACGTCTCCACACTGCCACTGGCTACAGAGAAAAATGGTAGAGGGAAGAGTTGTATCTGCTAGAAAGAATATGACAAGCTTGATCCCAGAGATGATAACCTGAGATCCTGGATTCCTGAGGACCCCGGGAATATGAATAAAGCATGTTCATAGGGGCCAGCCTGAGCCAGTTGTCCTGTCTTAGACCCATCAGGCTTGTGCGAGATGAGGCAGATACAAATGATATGCACCTCAGCTGCAGCTGAATACTCAGCTTTATGTCATAGCTGGAAAGGGAGAGGGGGCCAGATTACAGTGTTTTGTGGAAGATAGGGTTCACAGAGAAGTGGGGTATGTCTGAGATACAGCCACTCATGTTTATTCCAAGGATTTAGTAACACTACTTTTTTAAAGAAGCAGTTGAATTTTATTCCAGATCCAGATGTTTAGCAATTACTGCTCATCATGTAAGATATTTCCATTTCTCTCTTTGCCCACTTTTTCTTAGGTGTCCACTTTTCCCATTTTTCATACCTTCGCCCCCCCCCCCTTGGTTAACAACTGGGATTTGCAATTTGAAGTCACTGTCAGGAATTTTGAAATGGAAATTAGGTGATTTGAAATCAATATCAAGGGCAGGAAATTTTAAGAATTATATGAGTTCACCAAAGTCAAGGACGTTTGATCTTAGCTGTCCTCTTTTTGTGGACCAGCTTCTTTTTCGTAGATTGAAGTGGATATGATGGAAGCTGCCCCTGAGGGATGTTGGGAGTGAAGGTGAAGGTGAAATTGGCAGAAGTGAGTCAAGTGGGAAGAAGTCGCCTATCTCTCTTCTGTCCACAGTCTGTGCATAATTCATAGCACAGAGATTATATACAATCTCTTATTCATGAACTTTTAAAAAGACTGGCTATTACTGTTGACCCATCGAAAGGAGATGATACCCTCCCCATTCTCCCCTCTCTCACCCAGAATCAAGGACATGAGAGGTACCGACATCCTCAGACCCTTAGAAAAGAAAGCCATCCGTTCCTTCAAAGTGCTTAATTTTGAACCCTTGCTAAGCTGTTGTGTCTTCACTCTTGAAAAGATCTTAGGTACCCGAATAGACTCCACTCTCAGCAGATGCTAAGCAAGTGTCGTACTCCTGGAGTATGGATAACGGAGGGAGCAAGGTGTGAGGAGGGAGAGAAAATATACTGGCTGGAAGGGAAGGATACAATTGAAGGAGTGAAATCTATTTATTTTCTCCATCATGACAACTGAAATTAAACAAAAAAATAGCGGGTTTGGGGGAAGGTACCTACGCTAACTAGCTTTCAGTTCTCTTCCTGTCTCTGAGCTCTATTGCTCCTGTGTCCTCCTTCATACCAGAAGATGGCCCAAGTGGCTGGAATCGCTGAGATGAATCACAATGGGTATTTGAGGTAAGGGCTTTAGAGTACCACCAAGTGCTTTTCCGTTTCCCCTGCAGCCAGAGTGAAGAGAGAAGCACAGATGGGCAGGGAGTCAGAAGAGCGGTGAGGACACCCAAGCCTAGGGTGATGGGACTTCCTCCTGGAGCATTGTCATCACTGGTTATTACACAGGGGCTTGCAGGGAGGTCCCCGAGGCTGACCTCTCTTTCCCCAGTTGTTTAGAAAGTGAGCCCACTCCTTGCACGGCCTGGATCACGTTCCCTCCCATGTTATCCTTCCCTAAAGCCCAGCCCTGAAGTATTACCGTGTTTAAAGTTATGAAGGAAAAGCTAAAACAGTGCGGTTCCTGCCTTTCCATTTTCCTAAATTTTTATGGGCATTTCATCTCTGCCAGCTATTTCACGCCTCTTTTATTAAAACTTGGGAGGCAGCCGAAGCCAGTTTTCAACACCTTTGAGAGGAGAACTGAACTTCTCTGAAATCGACCGCAAGTTTTTTTTACCGCTTTGGCTTGCTCCTGGGTGAGTCTGTGACCCGCCTGCGTTGCTTCCTCTTTGTCAGCCTCTAGGAGTTGCCGAAGGATCCGCAACGTCTTTCTCTAGCCCTGGGGACTCTCTTTTGTTTCTCCATCTAACTGAGTCTGTTCTCTTTTCCTTTCACTTAAATAAATAAATAAAACACAGGCATTTTAATGAGTGAGGGCAGTGATGTGCAGAAATGGTGGCTTCCACACCTTGGTAAGTAATGATGGGATAAAAAAAAAAAAACACAAAAAACGTTTCATATGTTCCATTCAGGTAGCTACCCAGGAACCTCACCAGGGAAGAAAGTGATAGAAACTGGGAGATCACAGGGGAAGACAATACACAGCCGTGTTCACAGAATCCACGTCACACCTCTTTCTTCCCTTCCCATCCAGCTCCCGAGGGGCTGGAGCTGCTGGGATGAAAGAGGCTTTCATGGACTGAAAAGCCGAGGAAGCTAGACAATTGTCTTGGAGGCAACAGCGAGTGGAGTGTGACGCTCAGCTAATTAAGTGATGAAGGCAGCAGAGCTCTTTCTGGCTCAGGTACCTTCAGGGCAGAGTTGGCATTCGAGCCCTCGTGGTTCGCAACAATTTTGCCACCAATCCCCACCTTCGGGCTGAAGGCTCGGGCCCTGGCTTGAGGTGGAGTGAAAAGCAAACGCCACCAGTTCGCCTGCCTCTAAAGCTGACAGAAGGTCTTTTTCAAGTTTCTTTTCTCCCTTGGATGTGGGGAAGGGATGTGTGGAAATGGCACTGAATTGAGAATCAGCAGCCCGGGATACTAGTTCTGGTTCAACTTATTTCTAGCTGTAACTTGTTTCTCCCCCTGTGAAATGGGTTACCAGTAAGTCTGACATCACAGGGCTATCGAAAGGATCAAATGACAGAAGTACGTGTGTTTTATAAGCTCTAAAAGGCCCTATCATTCCACTGTGACTATTCCTAAGTGGGATGAGAACTTTCAGAGGCAGATTAAAATGGATAAGGAAGGGAGAGAGGCCCAGACAGAAGGGAGTGAATGGTCTCCATGATGAAGTCTTGTTTTCTTAAACTTTGATGTCATCCAACTACAGGTCACACCTAATACCTTAAAAAAAAATCCTTGTTCTTTCTTGTCTCAGAACTTTCTGTTTCATTCTATTCCTCTAGCATTAGCCTACCCAGCTTGCCAGAGGAACACTAAATCTCAAGGGAAGAATCATTTAATTGCCATTTGGCATCGTGGGTGCCCAGGAAGTGTATGCATTGACTGCAAAGTCTGTACTGTGGGGACAAAACAGGGAGACTCTGCTGGATGAAGCCCCCAGGCACTCCCGTACCCACCGATGGGCTGTGTGTTCTTCCTGGAGAGGTGGCTTGCCTCTCAGGGACCTTTGAGTGTCTCCTAGGACCCCTGGCTTTACTGACTGTAGCCCGGCGAATGGACTTAACTAGCTGAATTTCTGGATTTGTTGGAACAGGCAGAGCATTAAGAGAGACAGGGAGAAATCATCTCTCAGAGCTTTTTGCTCATCTTAGTTGTATCTGCTTCTTTCCAGAACCAAACTCCACTTCTGATTTCAACGTATCCACCCCCTAGGCTAATAAATCAATTCTTCTTCCCGGTCGTTCCCGACTTTATTTGGTGCTGTTGACACCATTAACCTTGTCAGAGCTGTTCAGCAGGAAAGTGTTGAATTTCTGTCCTTGACAGACTCTGAGAGTCTTTATTTATTTCTCTACAAATGTATGAACTTTCTCAGCATCTCAGAGGTGTCCCATCACTTACAAAATAATCTAAGAAAATGCAACTGAGACTGATGCGAAGTGTGTCATCGTTCGGGTATATTCAGGCAATAGTACCCGAATACCTACCCCCTTCTTCATGTACAGGTGGGATTAGAGGATAGCAGCACCCTCCAGTTCTGCTGAGACCCGGTATTCTCAGATTAGTAAAGATGGCTCGGTAAGAAGTAATTTTGATGAAGAAAGAATGGGTGGTAAGGGAAAAAGCTGGTACCCTCCCTGGGTTGGCCCAGAATCTTGGGGAGGGAAGAGAGGTGTGCCAATTTAAATAGGATCCTCCAGTGGGTAGCTCAGGCTGAAGCCATGACCCTACCACTGGGGTTTCTTCCTAAAACATGGAACTGGAGCCACCATTCCATGGCTTCCCTCATCTGCTCTGGAACCATAGTTTTGCTCTGTCTCACGTTTATAACTTGACTTCAGCCTTGTTCCAAATCCAGGGTACACACTCACGCCCTTGCTCTGGTAACGTGTTTTTATAATGTTCTCTACAGCCTCAGTCACTCTATCGGGTTGAATAATGTCTCTACTAGCCCCCATCCCCTATTCCCAAATTCGATTCTACCCAGAACTTTGGACTTTATTTAGTAATAGGCTTTTTGTAAATGTAATTAAACTAAACGAATTAGTTATTTTAAGTAATAAATCTTCAAATTAAACAGATTAAATTCGGGTGGACTTTAATCCAGTGATTTATGTCAGTCTAAGAAGAGAAAACTGACTCACTCAGGGAGAACTCCTTGTGATGATGGAGGCGGAGGTCAGAGGGATGCAGCTACAAGCCAAGGAGTGCCAAGGACTGCTGGTAGCCACAAGAAGCCAGGAAAGAGGCATGGAACAGATACTCCCTCCAAGCCTCCAGAAGGAACTGACCTCACTGACACCCAGGTTTCAGACTTCTAGCTTCCAGAACAGTGAAATAACAAATTTTCCATAGTTTTAAGCCATCCAACTTATGGGACTTTTTTATGGCAGCCCTAGGAAACTAATATAGTAACCTACTCAACAGCTGCCTTTCCTCTTGATTCCCCTCCCACTCTCTGCAACCACCCAGGACAGGAGTACTGATTCCTGGACACACCCTGAAGCTGGGACCTGCCAGGAGCACCAGCAATGCGGCCAAGATCTGCCAGCTCTTAGCCCTCACCATCTGTCTTCCCTGCTGACAAGAGACCATCTGCCTGGATCACATAATAATGCCCACCCAAACACTCCACTGTTAGGTTTTATGATCGGTGGCCAAAGCCTCCTTGCTTCCCTCACCAGCATCATGGGAGAGTCTGGACACCCACCTGCTGCCTGACACCATGCCCTCTGGCCATCAACAACCATCCACCTGGCTGCAGTAGGATCTGTCTTCGCACCGCCTACCCCCACACTCTTTTGGGAAGGGGTCTGTTCTAGGTCTGATTCCAGTGTATTCTAGCCCATTTTAGCAAGGCAGCCTCTTCTGCCTGGCTGCATTCCCAGGTGAGGCAGGGAAGTCAGGGTGTGAATCCTCTGAAGCTTCGTCCCTCACTCTAAAAGCATGGTTTGACTCGTGCTCCCCCCTCTCTTCATTTTATTTGCTGTGCAGTAAGTAGAACTCATCTATCTGCTTGGCACTTGGCACCATTTAGATTCTTAAATGTGCTGGCAAAAGATTCTGTCTTTCTATGGGGAGCTTCTTTGTTCTTTCATCCCTTGACTTTCTTCTTTCTTTGTTTTTCTTTCTTCTGAAACAAAAACAAAGGAATTTTAAATGAGCCAATTCATTGCTTATGAAACGGTCTTACAATATCTTGGTAAGTCATTAATAGCCTCAGTATCCTGCCTGAGTACATTTTTTTTTTTGCCTCCCATCTCACCCCTTAGCCCATGCATCCTAAAAGGTACAATCTCCAAAATCAGAGTGAGAAGGCATTCAAGTGTTTTTTCTTAATGCATAGAAAATGAGAGAGAAACACACACACACATATCAATCAATCACCATTAGGAGGAATATGGGGCATGAGCAGCATGAAGCCAGTCTGGGTGATGACATATGTATATATATGTCAAGAATAGGTGCAGAACCAGAGATACACTATCTGTGACATTGTTTTAGCAAGGAAAGAAAATACCTAACTGGGGATGGGAGGACATGGGGAATGTAGCTGAGTATTTATGGAGTGTTCATCTTGTACTTAGTGGTACATCAAATCATAAAATTTAAGAGCTAGAGGACCTCTTGCCTTAAAGATGAGAACGTAGAGCCCAGAGAGGTTATCTACTCTATAAGCCTCCAGAAGTAAAATATGGCCATTCACATATAGAAACACACTTTCAATGCTGAATCCAACTCCATGAATCCCTGGAATGAAAGGGGCATTTGTGAGGTTGATTTTCGGTCAACATCAGTAGGTGGGTCTTAGAGATTTCTGGTGATGAGGTCGTTCAACAGCTGGATTGCAGGTTCCTTAATGACATACTGCATTTGGGAAATGTGACCTGGTCCCGCTGCCTAGTGTATCATGAGATGGTTGCCTCATCTCCCCCTCATCCTTTTTTGTATTCTAAGATAATGTTTATGTATACACTGTACTACTAAGGGGAGATTTTGCTGAGAATTTAGGATTGCCAGAAACCATGCTAAGGTTTTTACATGATTTAGCAGGTAGTGCACAGTGTCTCTCACATCCCCTTAGATCCCTTGCCTTGTACTGATTTTGGGCAAATGGTTTTGGGTGTGCTTTAGTTCAAATAACCAGTCCCTGACTCTTTGTGAAAGGGCTGCTCTTGGGTTCCAGAACCTTCTTTTCTTGTATACGCAGAGAACTGAAAATGCTTGGGAATTTTTATCTTTCGGGAGCAGTCCTTAATGGTCAGTGGGTTTGGGGTTATAAATAAACCAGCTCCTTGCTTCTGGTTTGGGAGGATTCCGGGTTTGCAACTTGCTTTATCTGCAGGGGTCCCTTGTGGGACTGAGAGACAGTTACTCTTGTGGAACTTTGCTTAATAACAGCCTAGCTTGGTTCCTAGGTCCCACTTCGTCTCTCTCCTACCTGTTTTGCCTGAGACCACGGTGTAAAAAGCGACTTTCACACAAATCATCATCTCAGGGTCTGTTTTTAGGGACTAGAACCCAAAATACATGGACTATCTTATGTAATATTCCCAACAAACCCAGGAGTTGTTTTTACAGTCAAGTAAAAAAAAGGTGTCAGTGGGCTGGAGCCAAATTTCCCGTGCAGTTTCCCTGAAAGTCAAGTCCAAGCTCTTGGCCCTGCCTCTGTACTGGGTTTAGCCCTCTAGTGTTCCTGAGGCCCTGGCTTGGGTCCTGGGTATGGCCAATTTTGCTAGTTTGCCTTTCTGCCCAGATTTTGGAGCATGGTGCCCTGTCAGGTTTTTGTAGATAGCCCCAGTATGTGCACTGGGGGAAATTACTGCCTTTTTGTCCAGTTCTTTGTACCCTCTTTCATGAGCCTGTACTCTGTTTCTGAAATCTCACACATCATCTTCTTGTATGAGCATTGATGAAGGATTTGGACTCTAAATGGGTAGAGGTAATGAATATTATCTTCAAAATCTTGAGCCTACATACACATGGACCTCAGAGTTAGATGCTGATGCCCTTGGCACTCAATGTGTGGTCCATGGACCAGTGGACTTGGCAGCCGCTGAGAGCTTTGTAGACTTGCAGTCTCAGGCCCCACCCCAGACCTATTGAAACAGAATCTGCATTTTAATAAGACCCCTTGGGAAATATGTATGCCTTAGACATCAAAACATTGAGCCCACCCACCCCTGAGCTCAGTGATCTGAATTCTGGGTCAGTCCCTCAGTTCACTATCCTCCCTCGCATGAGCTCCCAGCATCCTACTTGGCTAGAACCATGCTGTTTGTATCCATTCATTTGATTTGTTAATCTCTTTCATAGCTAAGGAAGTCTGTCTCTCTTCTCACATCAATCTCCTTCTGAATCAATTTAAAGTGATTTTTCCTGGACAAAAATGGACTTGTACGTTGGGGTGGGAATAAACAGCTATTTGCCTGAAAGATAGATAAGTGAACTATATTCTTAATACAGAGCATACAGCCTGCCGGAAAGACTAAAATGGAAGGCTTCAGATTAGTCCTGGTTTGCAGCTTGAATGAAAAATATCTGGTGCCTTGACTTGAGGGATGTGTTCAAGGAAGGAGACCAAATCATGAGTACTTCAATGTCAAATCATTTGTGAAAAGAGCTCCTTGAAATTTGGCTGCATAGAGGGTAGACAGAGATTGTGTGTTCATCTGTTCTCTGCAAGAGCTCTGAAGAGGCATCTGGTTGGAAACATAAACCTTCTCTGTGAGAAAGGGAGAGGAATTTGTGGGGAAACAAAAGGAACTAGTGAGGAGGTTGCTCCAAAGGTTTATTTTGTAATCTTTATAGGCAGTTTTATTAAAAAGCCTTCCAGCCATAATAGGGCTATGAGCTGTGTTTGTAGAGCAAGGAAATAATTCAATAGATTGCTAGTTCATTGTGCAGGGCCCAAGCCATTGCAGCTACAGTGGGATCTGGACATATTGGGATTATTCCATATATTTCTAATGGAAAAATACCAATGAGTGTGCCTTCTTTCCATAGGCATTAGGTCCCTTTAACACCTAGAAATTCAGCATGGCTGTGACTGTCTGGGTTTCCTTCCCACTCATTCAATGTTTCCTTCGTTCACAGGATATTCTTTTAACTCTTCCTTATTTGGCCCCAAGCCGATGAAAAGGAGAGATTCCTAGCATATAACAAAGACAAGATTTAAAAACAAAGAAACTAGAAAAGTCATTGAGCAGGTAGATTGACTAACTTCTACTAAGCATTGTATACCCCTTGTCTAGAACCGGACTCAGCAGAGCCTATAAAGGATGAGAAAGTAAATAATTTAGGTTTTATGCGCCAGTATGGTCTCTCTCCCATTGAAGACAGGAAGTAACCATAGCAGATATGGAAATGAATGAGACTATCGGTGCCCTAATAAACCTTTATTTACAAAAACAGGTAGAAGATTAATTTTGCCCGACTCTTGATCTAGTGAGACACTGTGATCCTCTCCATGATCAAGTCCGTCCTGGTCCAAGCCACCTTTAGTTACGAGGTTTATGACTGTAGTTTTCTAATTAGTCTCCTTTTTCTTCCATTCTTGCCACCTTCGAATCCATTCTTCCCACAGTAGAGTGACCTTTAAAACATAAGCTGCAACATATCCCTTCCCCTGTTAAAATCCTTCAGTACGTTTCCATTTCACAAGCCCTGTGCATTCTGCTGTCACCTCAGAGCCACCCTCATTCTATATCCTGATCTCTGCAGCTGCACACTGAGTGTCTCTGTCACAGGGCCCCCTCTCAGTCCCACAGCCATCCCAGCTTCTTTCCAGCCTCAGGGCTTCCCTTGTGTGCTGTTCTGCCTGAAACGCTGTTCTTCTTATTCTGCCTGGATCAGCCTGCTCTTTTTTCAGGTTCTAGAGTTGGAGTCAGAACTCCAACCAACAACCCCAGATTAACTCCAGGCTTAAGGATATCTTCGTTGTTATTCTCTCTCATGGCAGCCTCTTATTTTTTTTTTAAAGATACTTTGTACAATTTGTAATGATAACTGCACTTGAGTTGGTTTGTGTGCTACCTGTCTCCAGCAGCAGGAAAAACTCTGTAAGGGGAGATGCTGTGCAGCTGGCCACCATGTACCCAGTGCCTAGAACAGAGTCTGCACAGAGTCCAAATAGACTTTAGATTTTTAACAAGGGTGAATGTGTGGCCAGTGTAATGCTAGTGGAACTGACATGTACAGTATCTGTTCTAGGATTTTTGTAATATAACAACTGCTCCTCCATTCTCTCTTTCCCTGCCCTGTCGTTGGAAAGTGGTGATGTCTGGAGTAGTTGCCCTGCATCTCAATGTGGAAGCCCCACGTGGAAGATGGAAGGACTGAGCAGCCCGTTTAGGACCCTGCATGACTTCATGGAGTAGATTCCCATCTACCCTGTACCACTCTCTTAATTTATTTCGCATTTAATCCAATGTGTTTAAAACTTAAAGCACGTTATCTTACTACATAACTAAAGCGGGATGGTAGAACCACAGTGAAAAGGTACACTTCTCAGGAACCAAGGAACAAAATATCCTCGGCTAGGAAGGACTGAGCTGGTGGTACTGTCAGGGAAGTTTTTCTCAGTTGTTAATTTATCTATAAAAGTGGACAATACAGTTATACTACAGGAATATGATTAGGAAGCCTATAAATTGGCAGACCTCTGCGCATTAGGTTCTTATACTCTAAATATCAAGCTAAAATTGATTCATCTAATTGGTGATTCTTCCCTAGATGATATGGGAAGACCAAATTTGGGCTGAAGATGTGAAAAGATAGGAAGGTAGCCTTTTTAGCAACTGTGACCATCATCTGTCTGTTGTTTCTAGATAACCCTGTAATGTGTGTTATCTGCCCATCTAGATGATGAATTTCTTGAGGAAGCAATAGGTCATGTTGCTCTTTATGTCTTCCCTGGCATGGAATCCAGTCTTCTGCACATGGTGAGCCCTCGGCAAAACATTTTTGGTTAAATGATTATTTGAGTCATTTATTTATGTATGAGCACTCCCTCATTTCTGGGCTAACCCCACCCCTGTTCTAACCAAACTATTCTTGTATGGTGGCCCTCAAAGTAGCAAATGCTGTAGGAAGACTTGGAATTTCCCTGTAAGCTAAGAGCCAAACTACAATACAGGTGTGAATTTGAAAACTGAGAACCTCCAGGGTTTCAGCAATAGAAAAGTATTGAATTCACCTCAGTGTCTTCCCCATACTGCCTCCTTTGGAGAGGGAGGAAAGAATATAAGAGTAAGTGAGACAAGGTTCAGAAACCAATAGATGGGAAGACAGAGACCAGGAGGCGGGCAAAGAAACCACACATTCCAATTCCCCGAGCTGCCAATCTAACACTTGTCACCTCACATCAAATTCTCTTCCAATTTTTCCTCTTAAATTGCAAACCAAAACATACTGCCAATGTGATATCATTTTCTTTGATAACTGGACCCTCAGAGTTAATGACTTTCCTTCCTTCTAGCGGGGAAACAATTTTGTTTTGCTTAATGTAACAATCTATTGTAGTCTTTTCTGCTCACCACTCTGACCTGAGGCCCAGTTTCAGAGGAGCTCAGCTTCTCCCATCCAGCTGCCCAGGGAGCATCATGATTGGTATTGTTCCACTTTGTGAATTGTAGAGCAACAGTCCACCCCAGCCCAGCCATGACCTCCCATTGACAATACCCAGGGGCTGTCAGAGACAAACCTGGACAGCATGGGAGAAAGAGAGATGTGCCTGAGAGGGAAATAGAGAAACTGGCTTGTGTTTAAATGGGGCTCACCGAGATGTCCCCTGGTACAAGGAGAGAGTCTGGGAAATAAAAGTGCTTGCTCCTGTCACTTGCTTCCCCTGAATCACAAGTGGGCTCTGGGACCCTCTTTTCCTTCAGTGATCTGTGCTTCTCCCCAGAAGAAACTTGAAGCAGACATGGATCAGCAACAATGGGCCCTGGCAGCCAAAACAATTTGAACAAACGACTGAGATAAGTGGGAAGGAGCAACTCTGCAGAGAGGAGGGGCTCCGGTAAGAGAAGCTCTCTTCCACCAGATGCAGCCGGCCGCTCCCCCACTGCTGACTCAGGCAAAGGCTTAGTGCCTTCACCAGTTGACGAATGGAAGCCAGGCTAATTTGGTGTCATTTGTTTCCCATTTCCAAGCCCTCATTAAAATAATCTGCTCTGATTGTCTAGGGAAGCTATTTTTTGCACTTCCTTTCCCTTCACTGTACAATTTCAGAGGCAGCAGATTTCTGTGTGTGGGGGTCCAGACAGCTCTGTAGAGAGTTGGGGGAAGGGAAGGAGGGGCTCATGAATCTCTGGGAGCAGAGCCAGCCCTCTTGGCAGCCAGTGAGGTGGGAATCCCAGACCCTCTACTGTCCCCTGGACTGGGTCCCTGAAAAGCATTTGATTCCTGGTGTTGAGGGAGTCCACCTCCCTGAAAAATTCCTTTGATCAGACAGTAATAATGAAGGGAAAAAAAAAATCTTGATTCTGGGTATTATAATTGGAAAAGGATTCTCCAGGGAGGGAACGAAGGAATCCAAAATAGATTTCAGAATTTTGACTTTCTCAGTCACCCCTACATGACATGGTTTAGCACACACTGAGATGATAAAAAGGAAGACTATTCATTAAATCAATTTTTGCTGAGCACCTACTATGTGACAGGCAGTGTATAAGGCAATGGGAATACAGAGATGAATGGAATACGGGCCCTACCTCCTTTTCTATGTCTGGCTCTTTTCCCTCACCTCTTTCTGTTAACTCAGAATGCTTGTCTCTGCAAGCAGGCCTCCACTAAAGTCTGCGGTCCTCCACATCCTCCCGGTGGACCTAGATCTTCCCCCGTAGACTTCGTCTTACTCATGCCTCTGGCCCTTCTCATCTCCTGGCACCTGGTAAAAATTCAGTAGTTTAGATGTTGCTGTTCCATATCCAATCTCTGACACCTGCCTTTTGGCTGGTGCCCAGCCAGACCCACCTCACTCCTATCCCTCTTGAATAGGAACCTTAAATACCAGCCCTAGAGAGGATTAGACTCAGATGGGGAGACAGAGGGCCCCTGCATGCACATATATTGAAACGGGCAGGACAGGGCACAGCAGAAGTCCAGTGTGCGGTTCAACCCTGTCCTTCATGACTCTCAGCCATGGGGTCGTTCCGGACCACCCAGTCCTACCTAAACATGGAAGCAGAACCAATGAGTTTCTCCTGTCCCAGTCAGAGAGCCCAGGACCACAGTGTCAGCCTCCTTCACTGGCTCTTGTCTGAGCCTACTATCATGATTTGTCCCTGGTTTCTCTAATAAGACAAGAATGCTTTATTTTTTCTATTATAATTTATAATGTATATGATCTCCAAACTGTTTTTTAGTACTATAAATTGTCACCTACTATGTGCCAAGCGGTATGGTAGGTGGTGAAAACACAAAAGTCAACAAGTTATAGTCACTGCCTTCAAGGAATTTACCAAAAATAAATGATGAATAGCTCCTTTAGCTTCTGACTGCACCAAGAGAGTTCTTTACGTATAGTATAGAAATTAATGAAAATGTCTTCCTTTCCCAACATCCTTCATCTTCATTTTGGTGTCTATATGGCAGAGTTGTTCCCCGCCCCCTCACCAGCTCCCTCCTGCCCAAAGCAGAGATGTCTCTTGCATTCAAATGTATCTGCAGGGTCTTCAGGCACTTCATGTTTCCACAATCAACATATATTAAAGTCTTGGGAAAGGTTTTTAATTGGCTGAAATGCTGATTGCCATAACAACTGGCTAATGAACCATCTGGTGGCACATGTAATATTTATTTATGAATTAAACTGCTATGCACCGGGAAGTCTAGCTTTCTCTCAAGGACAGCATGGGGGCCATCTTTGTAGATTGCAAGTTATCTATAGGGGGTAACTTAATGGGCACCAAGAAAGGCAAGAAGGAGGCAAAAGAGGGAAATGACTCTCCATGCCAGGGCAGGTATGCACTTGTGTCAAGTGGAGAAAACACGGTCATAGGCAATGGACAGGGAAGCCCAGGGTGGAGAAGACGGACAGTGCCAAAGCCTGGGAGCTGACTCTTCCTCTACTCTGCTCTTCAGTATGAAAAAACTCTCAGTGGGCATTTATGAAACCACAGGATTTGTTTTTCCTGAATGTAGGTAAAATTTCCAGCCTTTAGTTTTGATGATCAGGCCAGAATTTGAAGACATGGAGAATACAGAGAAGCAGTAATAGTCTCTTAGGGTAAGAATCTACCAGCTGATCTTGGAGTGTTTATTTCCAAGCTGGTACCAGTTACTATGACTTTCCAATGTAGGAGTTTATTTTAGGGTTTCAGAGTATCTAAGTACCTGAGTAGCTGATGAGGGCTGTGAGCCTTTCCTAGAAAAATATATATACTCATACAATGGAGTTGCTCATACCCACTTACCTACACCTCAATTCCAGGATTTGAAGATTCCAGGTTCAGACTCCTAGATCATCCCCACGAGTGTTTCCAGGATCCACAGGCAATTCAATGATAAGGCCAGCACCTTTTTTTCACAGCCACTACAAGACATATCCCAAGAGGAAGTTAGCAAATTTAAATCTAGCTCCCAGGCTGGGTCAGAGGAGCATTCAATAAAGATTAGCATTGAAGATTGAGGGGGTCCAATACATCATATTTTTTCATTCACCCGATTTTTATATAATTAAGGGACAGATTAGAGGCAGGCACAAATGCAGACTAAAATATCAGCTTTATTATTTATTGTAGAATTGTTGGAAATGGTGGTTTAGGCATGGAGAGCAAATGCTGTCAGCCTGTGGGCACTTTCCTCCAATTTCCCTCCCCTTGCAGGGGAAATCAAAAGCAATTTCTCCTTCCAGAAGGATTAGGAACTTGTCCTTTAATGGTACTTAGGACCTGGAAGCTGAGAACCCATCGTATGTTATAAGGAGTGTGGAATTTGGAGGTAGACAGACCTGAACTCAAACTCTAGTTCTCTTCCTCTTATGAGCACTGGGACCTCAAGTAATTAACTTCCCCCAGACTTGGTTTCTTCATGGGCAAAACCTTGTGCAGAGAAAATCTGTAGATATTTTTGTATGTAGGAGGAACAAAAATTGTCAGCTGTCTTGTTCTAGTCAAGGTGAGTTTGTGTGTGTGTGTGTGTTGTAATGACCATGGGGTAGGAGAGTGCATTTAAAAGCAAAGCATTTGAAAAAGGGGAAGATGAATGAACAATCAGTGCAAGGTTGGGGAGAACCAAAACCCTTAGCAGGATCAGGCATGAGGAGAATGCTAGAGCTAGAGGTTTGGGAGCTGGCCAAAGAGATTCTTAGTACAGAACATTAGGAAAATGACTGAGTTTGGGGTGGGGGGAAGTGCACATATGTATACAAAGCCAAAAGATAACAGAAATCAGTGCACTGAGAAATGGAAGCAAACTAGATGGGCCAGCAGGGTCTCTTCCTTTGGTGCTGAGGTGGTTTTGACTGTCTGTGGGTTTTTGGAGTTTGTGTGTTCATTGGTTCCTAGTTTTGTTTGCTCTAGGCAATACTTGAAAGGCATATAAACAACAAGGGAAAAAAATCCCCATACTTGCTGACTGCCTTAAAATTATCCACGGGGCCTCTGCCAAACTGGACAGCAAAGGATTCTGAATTCTGATCTCTTCAGACCCTTTGCCTTTTGTTCCTCCCTCCTTCTTTCCTTCCTTCTCTCTCTTCTTTCCTCCCTCCCTTCCTTTTCTCCTCCCATTCTGTCCTTCAACTTCTCTTTTTCTTGCCCTCCCCTTACACACGCACACACACACACACACACACACACACACACACACACACACTAGCAATAATGATAAAGAAGAAACAGGCAAATAACTTCTCTCCTGCCTGTCCCTGGGGGGGCCAGGCTCTTGCCCTGTGTAATCTCCCTCTTGGCTGCCACCAAAGTCCCTTAGTCCCTAAAGAATCACACACCTCATTTGTTAACTTATGGCCATGGCAATACGGACATGTCATTTCTTAAAGGTACTCCGGGGCATTTGACTCCTGTCTCTCTCCAGCCAGCAGAGAGAACCTCCTTATGGACTGAAGCGGGGGAGGTCTCAGTTTGATGGGAATCAGACATATGTTGAGTTTGTGGTGGGGGAAGGGTGATGAAGGGGTAACCATAAGAGAATGGAGGAAGCCCGGCCCCATTTCATTAAATCCCCATGAATATGCAAAGGAGGACTAATTGCCCTCTTCAAAAACTAATCATTCTGAATTTTACAAGCTGAATAATAAAACCTGACACATTTATTTTTCTCTTTTATTATATTTGTAAGCATTACTCCTTCCGCAAAGAAAATCAAATCCTATTTTTATCAGTTGTCTCCATCTCATCTGTTTCTGCTCCTGACCCCGTTTCTCCCCTTCTCTTTTCCTGAATGCCCAGCATTGCCATGTGCATTAATTGCCCTGTGAAATGCACTTGAAGTCATTAGAATTCCCCATTCAAAACTATTATCTTGTGCCATTATGCCTTTGCATTATATTTATTTAAATGTGCCTCTTCTGAATTAGCTCATTCTTAACAGCTAGCCATGCCTGAAATATTGCTCCCATCCAAGCTTCTCTCCTGTCATTTTTCTCTGCTCTGTAGAAGAGATGACTGCTCTCTAGCCTCCAGTCCTGACAGGGGCAGCTACTCTGTTAGAAGGCAGAAACTGCTTTTGTGCAGCAGGCTTCCCTGAGAAGGGATTAGAGCTGAGGCTCTTTCTGAGATGAGGGAATCCCAGGGTCTTGGTTAGGGTTAGTATCGCCTCCTGAGAGCTGGTTGCCTGTTAGCCGTTGTACCGGATCTTCACCTGTTCTGTGCATTGACTGAAGAAATGAAGAAGTCAGACTCAGGGTTTCTAGTGTCTCCTGTGCCTTGTGCTCTAAGCAGTCCAGCAGCGATGCTAGTTGTCCCTGACATCTGCTCAGGGTTATGCAATTTCCACATGGCCATTCAAATTCTCTCTCAGACCTCAGCTTCTCAGGGCTGCTGAGGAAGTTCTGATATCACTTTTTTGATGCTGAACTTTCTCTACTAAGACTAAATTGATGTCCCCATTTATCAAACTGTCCTTTTACTTGTCCACTAGAGAACCAACTCCCATTTTCATCTTGTTTTCATTCAGAACAGAACATATACTTTGCTCAGTAGCTGAGCTTAGACTTTATTATTCTCTTAAGAGCATATCCCAGATAGAATTCCATTAGACTGCTTTTGCTACTGAACTGGATTGCTTTTGCTGCTAAGCTCTCTGTGACACATCAGCATGAAGGGCAATGCTATGAATATAGCACTTCCCTGAGTGTGGGGTCACAGATATCATTTATTATACCATTTTATTTATGAGGAAATGGGAATAAAGAGACTTGAGCAAGGTTACCCAGCTAGTAAGCAGTGGAGAATAGATTTGAGCTTAAGCTCATCATCCCAAATCCTTTATTCTTCCAACACCATTGAATGGCCATTGTGTTGACATAAACATTGGCAGAGATGATCAAGAAAGACATTATGGACTAGGTTGGCCAGAAATTGGACTGGAGGATATGGAGAGATGCTTAATGACAGATGGGGCAGGACAAATTATCTTCTTTATCTGTAAAAACAAGAAGTTCTGATCTCAGCATGCACAGAGGTTCTTGCAAAGCTTCAATTAAGGTGATGGCAAAGACTCTGTGAACTGTAATTAAAGCCCATAAATACAGAAATGTTTATTGTTTTGTTCCCTGAATTCCAAGTATGCAGAATGATGCCTGGCACATAATGAATTCTTTAGAATTACTAAAACAGCTTGGATTGAATGAGTGTGCGACATTATTATTGTTGTCAATGCTCTTGGAGGTGCCCTTGCTGTTATAGTTATTACAAAGCACTGGATACATGAGCCAAGAGGTGTCTCAAAATCTGAGGGTCTAGTCTAACCCCTGACACCATTGTCTGAATATTTCTTACTGAAGCGCAGTGGAGAGATTCCGTAGAGGACGGAGCCCTACGACTCCTCTGGGATATGTAAGACGAAGGATGAGGTAAGACCAGTTCAAAAAAAAGAGACAAAGAAACCTTTTGATCTTTCCTTAACCATTAAGATCTTCTACCTCAGTCTCTCTGCCTGGACAGTGGAGATATAGCCGACTTCCTGAAATTTTAGAAGGAAAGGAAGTGACTGGGAATCAGGAAGTGCAGAAATTGACTGAAATTCCCCCATGAGAAAGGAGCTAAGCACACCGTGTGGCTTTGACACATGCTCTGGGTGAGTGGTGGGCTCCAGAGGAGGTTTTCTGTCTACCCTGCCTTGGCGATGAGCAGGGTGAGGCATAGGAAAATGGAGTTGAGGATAGGCACCACATTATAGTCAGTTTATCTTCCAACCCCGATGCTAACAAATGCTACAGATCTAGTCTAATTCTAGCTCTGGCTTGGATGTTTTTGATTTTGCTACAGGCTGATAATAGAAAAGGAGACAGTATCTTCAGTGGTTATCTCCAGCCTCATTTCCTCTTAAGGATGCATCTGACACACCCAACAGCCTCTTCTTTGGGAGGAAAGAATGTTCCTCCTGACCTCCATGTGAAGAACCCCTGGCTGTCCACTGCAGGGTTCTCAGAAGAGAGTTCCCATTAGGGTTACAAGATTTGCGCTTTTATCTGGCTTGTGTTTCAGAAGCCTTCCTGCCTGGCCTATCCCTTAGGAACACAGAGATGACTTTTTCCTTCAAAAATATATTTTTCTGACAAGGAACAGCCAGAAAAAGCAAACACATCCCTAGCTCACTATTTCAGCCCACAAGTCAAGACCTCCATTAGCTGTGCCTTCTTTCTCAAACAACCAAACCACACAAGATTACTTCTCTTTCAGACAATGTCCACAAGCTGCTAAGGGCTGTTATCTTTGAATGCCCAAGTACCAGAAGGCCTAGTGTGGTGGGATAAAGTGGCATTGACTAGGGCAAGATTAGGTGGGGGAAGGAAGGGAAGACTAGAGACACTCCCCTTATCTGGGAGGAATTGGCCCCTCTTTAGAATCCCTTTTTTACTTTTCAAGTACTTTTTTTTCATTCTGCTGTCAGATGACCCTATTTATTAATTCACTCTTTCCATGAAGACTATTGAATATTTAAACCAGGGACCTGAGACGTGCCCAGTGATTTCACGGCAGGGTTATATCCGGCTTCATTTCCTCTTACAAGGACTCTTCTGACACTACCAGCAGCCTCTTCTGTATTCCAGGACGGCCCCATCGTTCACTGCCACCTAGACCCAGCGGCCTCCTCCTCACTGGCACTAGTCCGTGCCAAACCTGCTTCCCCTCCAGCCTGCTGGCCAAGACTGTTCCATTTGTTCATCTGTAGAGAGGTAATATAAAGGTGACCTTGCAGGTGAAGGAAATTCCCTCCTAACTAAAAAATACTGGTGTGAAGTTGGCTGTGAACCCTGAGCCACTCCTTGTGCAAGGGCTGGGGTATCAGACTGATGACAAATCTGTCTCTTTTAAGTCTCCAAGTTTCCATATATTTTCCTGGGGTTGGTAGAAGGGTGGTTTCAAGTGGCAATATGCAGAAAATAAGATATATGCAGAAAAGCCTGGGTTCAAGCTCCTAATTAATTTCTCACTAGTTGAGTGTTTTTGTTGAAGAAGCCTCAATTATGACTGATCATCTTTAAAATAGAGATAATGATTATATCAAAATTCACAGGGCTGATGTGAGAACTAAATGTGATAATATTTGTAAAAGTGTTTTATACAACCCTATAGGCATAAGACATTCGTGCTGACTGGCGGCGGATGTCTTGATAGAAAATCTCTGGAGGTTGCTCCCAGGATAAACATTCTATGATTCTTCTGGCCATTTAGTCAGAATCTAAATAAAGGGCTGCAGCTGAAAGCTTTAGCGACTGTCCTTTTGGCGGCAGGCTGTTGATCGTCACAGAGGCCGCTAGGTGGCACCTCCTCTCCCAAGTGCATCTGGATCCTTTTAAGAAGCAAAGAGCATCAAAGAGAAATTTATTTAGTCAACACTGGGAGATTGGAGTCCTGCCTCCTTCATGGTGACAAAAACCCTTTTTGAGGATCAAAAGCAATATTGAATTTAAGAAACACGCACAAGTTAAACACATCACCCTTTCTTTTTTGTGCCTGTTGCCTCTAAGTTCATATTAACAACATGAGTGGATTTTCATCCCTTCCCGTTATAATCGGTCCAGAAAAACTGTTGAACCATTCTGAAGGGCCTGGAAGGAAAAACCAGTGGCTTTTATCTGAAATCCTTGGGCAAGAGAACAGTATGAGGAAAATTACCTGCAAAGTCCCCTTTCTTTTTCCATAACTGGAAATGTATCTGATCTCACTGTCAGGACCCTTTGAGGCCGAAAGCTCCTTCCCTGATTCCTGCACACCTTGCTGCTAGCCTGACTCCAGAACAAACAATTTAATAACAAGGTCATTCAGCTTTAGGAGTTCTCACTCTAAGTTAGACAAAATAACACTCGAGTTATTCAAGAGGCGAGAGAGACATGGAGTTGGAATGGAGTCACTCAGGGTCTCAGCCAGACAGTTCACACATGTGCTGCATAGTCCAGGATGAAATCACTTGCTCTCTTGGTGTCTGTTACCTTATCTATCAAATAAAGGATTTGAGTAAGGGGATTGTTGATATCCCTTTCAGAGGCCAAAACTCTCTGAAATCACATACCTATATGGGTGCATTACGTATTGGACACATAACATTGATATTCATTTGCTTGTTGCCTTGTTTATGGCAAGGATGCTTGTCAATGTAAGAAATATGCATCCATTTATTTATTAAACTAGGCTCTTTTCCAGGAAGTGTACATACAGACACTGGTTTTCTCCTGCTGGACTCTTTAGAATGGTTCCATGGTTCTTCTGGACAGATTACAATGGACAGTGATGAAAATCCACTCAAGTTCTTACTACTACTGAAAGGTAATTAGGAGCAAGCAAGAAGGGGTGGTGAGCATACTTTAGGAGTGCTTCTTAAATCTAAGAGCCCTTTCAGCCTTATTAGTCCTTGCACTGGCATAGAAACCCCTTGAAGGAGGGGCTAACACTTGAGTCCTTCCTCCCTCCTCCTCTAGCATCATACAGACATCAACTCATGTCTCTGTCCTCTCTGGTTACTTAGTAAATGCATTTGACTGACTGACATCAGTTAGAGAAAAAAGACTTCTCCAGATCAAAGTTCTGGTGTATTTATATTTAGCATGACATGACTAGCAATAATCATAGTGAATATTTCTTGAACATGAAGAGGTAAGTGAAATATGGACATAGATTTTTTTCTGCTTGCTAATTGCTGTATCCCAGAGCTTCAAAGTTTGAGACCTAGAAAGCACTGGGTAAGTTTTTGTGTAATGAATGAATGAATACTCACTGTGGGCTTTGCTTTTCAAATTGTCTCCAGAGGTATTACTATTATTTTCATCCACATTAGGGGTGAGAGAACTGAAGCTAAGAACACATAAGTAACCTGTCAAGTTCCAGCTACTAGTATGGGCAGCACGAAGATTCATACCGCCTTGTGGTTCTAAAACCTAACAGAAAGCTAAATGCTCTCTGAAAACACTCTTTTATTTCCTTTGATAACTTATCTGAGGCAAGAATTTGTACTGATATTTTATGTTCCATTAATAGATTTTTTTTTCAAAAGAAAAGAGCAGGGAAAGATGTTCCCTTGGGTCCCCCAAATACATAGAGGGAAGGGGTCAAACCTTCCATTTCTCTAGAAAGAAAGGCTCAGATGGGTCAATTTGCAAGTTTGTACACCAGGTGGCGAATGACAGGTTAGCATACGTCTCATTAAAGATATATAGTAGGATTAATCATAAATTAAGTGCTTTTATGTGTTGCTTGAAGGATAGAGAGGGAAACCTGGAGATATACATAAAAGAACAAACTTTGGCCTTCAAGGAGGAGATGGGAAACAGGCCATGAATGTGAGGACCTGGACGTAATTAGTTTTCTCTCTGCCATTCATATATTTGTTCTGCAGATATTCATTGAGCACCTAAACCATGTCATTCATTATTCTCAGCACAGAAAATGTAGCAGGGAACAAAACGTTGTCCCTGCTTTTATGATGGAACTTGCGTGATCCTGGGACACTGTGGATTCCAAGAAAACTGACATCTTTCTCTCAGCTGTGTGAAGGCTGAGGGAATCCTGCTGAAGAGTTTGCAGGGATCTTCCCAAACAAGAAAATGAAAACAGCATGAATGTCATTCTCCCTTTTTAATTATTTCCAATACACTAAAAGAACTCCCATAAATGGTATACATCCTGATTGTATTCCATCTTTTCCCTTTTGTTTTTCTAATCTTTCATAGGATGGAGAGAATAGACACCGTGAAGCACAAATGCTCAAACCAAATCAGATATTCTTAGATTATCTTTTATCAGGGTCAACTTGCACAAAGGAAGAGTAGTCATGTGCTCATTGCCAACACTCATCAAAAAACTGTAAACCTGATGTTGAGAGACAGCTTAAAGATGATGGATTTTAACTTCTCTATTTTACAAATGAGTCTACTGAAGCCTAAAGAAGGACCAGGATTACTTTATCAAGGTTGCAGAGACAGTTTGAGTAATAGGCTTCGGTGTTAGGTTTCGTATTACCTCATCCAGGATGACATCGTTGCAAGGCTCCCAGTGGAGAGGCAAGGACTAGGAAGAAACTTTGGTGTGGGGCCGGGGGAGCAGTGCAGATGGTCTCAAGCACACTGGTTACTAATTTTATGATTTGCTACAGCTTAAATTGCTCTTCCCATGAAAACAGTCAGTATGCTAACATTATCCCTTCCAGAGACCTCTGTATCTTTCTTATCTGTCAGGATGGCAAGAACTGAAATATGTCACTAGACATTCACTATCCTCATGACTACATGCCTAGACTTTAGCACTACATCCAGGAGAGTCTTAAAGCCTCCAGCCTCTTCATCATGGACTAAATTCATCTCAAAGCCCACAACCTCGTCATTTCCCTTCTTCACACCAATAAGATGCTCTGTTATCTCTCAGATCAAATCCAACCTTTAGGATCTGACATCAAAGGGCTGATTCAACGGAGCAGCCATGGTTTACCGACTTTTATCGTGTACCAGACACTACCACCATGCTTCCTAGTTACATGTTACTTCCAATTTGCTGCCAAGCCCTACGAGTTCAGCTGTTTGCCAGGTATATCCCTTCTGAACCCAGTGTAGGATTGTACTTTCCTGAACCCTGTGAAGTAAAACATGCTTGCTTTGGGAAGAAGAGCAAGCCCATGATTCACAGGGTAGTCCCGCTCCTTTGACCCAGGATGGGCATGAAGCATGAGAGGAAATGACACTTTTTCTAAGCTACAGAGATTCAGGGATTTTCAGTTACTGCGGCATATCCTAGCCTGATACAGCTGCTCTTATTAATCTCATTTTGCAGTGCAGAACACATGCCCAGGAAGGTATTACAGCTTGCCCACATTTCTGCAAGTAGTAATTTATAGAGTAAGGATTCAGCTTCAAGCCCTGGTGTCTATCCATCCAGCCTGGACCTCACAATTGGCTTCTCTGCCTTCTCTGATGTTTCCAGTAATGTTTATTGAAATGCTTATTGTTTTGTCTTTCCTAAATACCACTTTGATCTTGTTTTTTTAACTGGTTCAAAATCCTGCAAGACTATATCGCCTCCAGAATTATTGGAAGACAATAGGAAGTATAAGGTCCTTCCTCTCAAACAGCCACTTAATGCTTCTCCTGCCCGGACTCTGACATCACATTTATGTTGAATAAATCAGGATGACCAAAAAAAGGAATAGGAGAGGACAGATTCTTTTGCCTTCTGGCTCCACGTATTCTATGAATGAACCCAATCTTTTGGAATCGCTTTATTTTCTTAGGCTCAGAGTCATTCTTCAGAATGTATCAGGAAAAGCCATTTTCACCTCATCGGAAGGTAGATCCTTTCTGGAACCATCTTGATCATTGTGTTTCTCCCCTTTATTTCCCATGAGATTGGGGATGGCCCTGCTCTCACCTGCAAAGACAGATCAAATCTACTTAGAAAGATTCCCCCACTCCACCGCCTACCCTAGGTTAGGTTCTGATTTCCCATGGCACTTGCATATTCCCTCGAAATATTTCTTGGCCTTGATATTTACAGAAAAATAATAAACATAATCCACATTGGCGCCCATATTGATTCCCAGATTTCACTGACATTTACGAATAAATGATGGATTGCCTTTTTTGTGAGCCTGGTTGAGCTGACCTACATGGCCTGTACATAATTTACTTTTGATTAAAGGAGTGCTTCAACATCGAGATTCTGTTTGGGAGCATGAGGCCTGATCGATACGTTTATGACACAAACTTTCAAACAATGTACTCTGAGGGAGAAGTCTCTGCAGTCAATGCATCTTAGATTTAGTGGGTGAGGGGGTGAAGGGAAAGGAAAGGTCTGGAATTTCTGAGTTTTGGGCTTGCGGCAATTTTTAGAGTTTGAAAACCCTGGCTGTGCTTTGTGTAGCTTTGGGCCCTTGCCATTGTTATACAGAATTTTAAGGGGCAAGATCTTCCCCAAAGACCCTGAGAGGAATAAGAAGAAAAGTGATAGCAATTGATTAGAAAGAGCAAGGCTTCTGAGAAGGCTGAGCATTTTCTTATCCAATGTTTTACATTTTTCTCCCATCCTGGAGAGGCAGGATTTATCTTTCAGACTATATGATTTGTTTTCAAACATTTGAAGTTCAGTGCTTTAGGTGCATCCTTTAGTGCGTGACGTTACACAGCAGCACCCCTTACTGTCCCGACTGGGCCTCTTCCAGTAGCTTTTGTTCCTGCCTCTTCTCTGGAGCATTTCATGTTATACTATTCTTGCTTAAGTGATATTGCTTTGATGATACTTTTAATGTCCTAGTCCAAAAGGATATGTGTGTCTTCTTCATGGTTATATCACTGATTGGCTGTAGAATAATAATAGTGGTAGTATCTAAAATATATGAAATATGTATTGTCTTAGTCCAATTGAGCTGCTGCTATAACAAAATACCATAGACTGGGTGGTTTATAAACAACAGAAATTTCTTTCTGACAATTCTAAACATTGGGAAATCCAAGATCATGAGGCCAGTGGATTTGGTGCCTGGTAAAGGCCCTCTTTCTTTCCAGACTATAGACTGCTGGCTTGTCATCGTGTCCTCATGTAGCAGAAGACGTGAGGGAGCCATGTGGGGTCTCTTTTCTAAAAGCATTAATTCCATTTAGGTGGGCTCCACCCTCACGACCTGCATACATTCCAAAGGCCCCACTTCCTGATCCCATCACACTGGGCATTAGGGTTTCAATTTATGAATTTGGGAGGGAGACAAACATTCAGATATAGCGCACACCTGCATCTCATTTAATGCTCACAATAAGCCTTTGAGGGAAGTAATATTATTATCCCTATTTTCACGACGAGGAAATGGAAGCTTTGGAAGGTGCCATCATTTGCTCAAGGTAGCATATCTGGTAACTGGCAGGCATTGGGTTCAGATGAGGTATGTCTGAATCCCAGGGTTTTTACTGAACCACTTTGCCTAATGCCAATTTCTTAGTTATAAAATAAGCACCATGGAGGACTTCCGGGAAGATGGCGTCGTGAGCAGGGTGACAGAAATCTCCTCCCAACGCTATATTTATCTACCAAAATACAGCAAATACAACTATTCCTAAAAGAGAGACCAGAATGCACAGGAAAGTGCACAGCGTGCAGCTATACCCCAGAGGACTTGGCACCCCGCCAGGTGGGTAAGATACGGAGCCGCGACCCCGCGGGACCCCAGCAGTCACCCATCCCGGCGCGCTGGCGAGAGGAGAGGATTCAGAGCCAGGAGGGAGTGGAAGAGCAGGCCCATGAAATACCCAGCCCCGGTGGTCTGCGACTGGAGCACTGACACACATTGCGCCGTGCATCGGACATTGGAGAGGCAGAAGGTGCTGGTTTTGACCCGGGAACGTGCTGGGTCTGTGCAGCCGGTGCCCCGGGACAAGAGAAAAGCACGTGCGTGGTTTGTAGCAGTCTTGGAGAGGTGGGGGGCCCAGCGAGGGAACACCATTGCCCGGCACGCTCAGCCCAATGGTCTGGGAGTCCTGAGGAACTTCAGACCCCTTGGCTGGTGACTGAGAAAAGGTAGCAGCCACACTAAAACTTTATACAGAGAACAACAGCCTCCCATTCGTTCCCGCCCCAGCCAGAGCTACAAAGAGTGGCATGGCCGTGGCTGTGGAACAGTGGAGCAACAGCGACACCTACAGCACCCTTACAGAATCCACTCTGGTTGGGCGTTGTTTTTTTATTTTTTCTCTTTCCCTTTCTCTTTTCTTTCTTTCTTATTTTTATCTTTTCTTTCTCTCCCTTCTTTTTTTGCTGGTTTGTTTTTTTTCATGGTTTTTTTTTCTCTTAAGTCTTAAAGAGCCCAGCTGACATACGTGGCACCTACCAGCAACCACTCCTATCAACAGAGGACAGAGGAATATGGTACAGACCAAGGTCACCCAGACCCAGACAACTCCTGAGAGGGAACCTGAAGGGATAGAAATGCAGAATCTTCCTGAAAAGCAATTCAGGATAAAAGTCATAACCATGCTGATGGATCTACAGAGAAATATGCAAGAGCTGAGGGAGGAAGTGAGGGAAGTCAGGAAAGACAATGCAGAAATGAGACAAGCCATTGACGGGCTTAGCAGCAGACTGGATGAGATGCAAGAGACTGTTAATGCAATAGAAATCAGAGAACAGGAATACAGAGCAGCTGAGGCAGAGAGAGATAAAAGGATCTCTAGGAATGAAAGAATATTAAGAGAACTGTGTGACCAATCAAAACGGAACAATATTCGCATTATAGGAGTACCAGAGGAAAAAGAGAGAGAAAAAGGGATAGAAAGTGTCTTTGAAGAAATAATTGCTGAAAACTTCCCCATGCTTGGGGAGGAAATAGTCTCGCAGTCCATGGAAGCCCACAGATCTCCTAACACAAGGGACCCCAGGAAGACAACACCAAGACACATAATAATTCAAACGGCAAAGATCAAAGATAAGGACAGTGTATTAAAGGCAGCTAGAGAAAGAAAAAAGATCACCTTCAAAGGAAAACCCATCAGACTATCATCAGACTTCTCAGAAGAAACCTTACAGGCTAGAAGAGAATGGCATGATATATTTAACATAATGAAATAGAAGGGCTTCGAACCAAGAATACTGTATACAGCACGATTATCATTTAAATATGACAGAAGGATTAAACAATTTCCATACAAGCAAAAGCTGAGAGAATTTGCCTTCCATAAACCACCTCTACAGGACATCTTAAAGGAACTGCTCTAGAGGGAAGCACTCCTAAGGCTAAAAAGATGTCACCAGAGAAAATAAAATCATAGCAAAGAAAGCAGACCATCCAAATACTAACTAAAGGCAAAGAATAAACACCTAGTATATAAAGAATGGAGGAGGAAGAATAAGAAGGGAGAGAAATAAAGAAACATCAGACTGTGTTTACAATAACTTAACAAGAAAGTTAAGTTAGATTGTTAGATAGTTAAGAAGCAACCCCTGAACCTTTGGTAACCACGAATCTAAAGCCAGCAATGGCAATAAGTACATATCTATCAATAATCACCCTAAATGTAAATGGACTAAATGCACCAATCAAAAAACACAAGAGTTAGAAAATGGATAAAAAAGCAAGACCCATCTGTATGCTGCTTACAAGAGACTCACCTCAAACACAAAGATATCCCCAGACTAAAAGTGAAGGGATGGAAAAAGATATTTCATGCAAACAACAAGGAGAAAAAAGCAGGTGTTGCAGTACTTGTATCAGACAAAACAGACTTCAAAACGAAGAAAGTAACAAGAGATAAAAGAAGGACATTACATAATGATAAAGGGGTCAGTCCAACAAGAAGATATAACCATTATAAATATATATGCACCCAACACAGGAGTGCTGGCATATGTGAAACACATACTAACAGAATTAAAGGAGGAAATAGACAGCAATGCATTCATTTTAGGTGACTTCAACACACCACTCACTCCAAAGGACAGATCAACCAGACAGAAAATAAGTAAAGACACAGAGGCACTGAACAACACTCTAGAAGATGGACCTAACAGACATCTACAGAACTCTACACCCAAAAGCAACAGGATACACATTCTTCTCAAGTGCACATGGAACATTTTCCAGAATAGACCACATAGCAGGCCACAAAAAGAACCTCAGTAAAGTCGAAAATATTGAAATTCTACCAACCAACTGCTAAGATTATAAAGGTATTAAACTAGAATTAAATTTTAGAAAGAAAACAGAAAGGCTCACAAATACATGGAGAGTTAACAACATTCTCCTAATTAATCACTGGGTTAATGACCAAATCAAAACAGAAATCAAAGAGTATATGGAGACAAATGACAACAACACAAAGCCACAACTTCTGTGGGACGCAGCAAAGGCAGTTCTAAGAGGAAAGTATATTGCAATCCAGGCCTGTCTAAAGAAGGAAGAACATTCCCAAATGAATAGTCTAAAGACACAATTACTGAAATTGGAAAAAGAAGAACAAATGAGACCCAAAGTCACCAGAAGGAGGGACATAATAAAGATCAGAGAAGAAATAAATAAAATTGAGAAGAACAAAACAGTAGGAAAAAATCAATGAAACCAAGAGCTGGTTCTTTGAAAAAATAAACAAAATAGATAAACCCCTAGCCAGACTCATTAAGAGAAAAAGGGAATCTACACACATAAACAGAATCAGAAATGAGAAAGGAAAAATCACGACGGATCCCACAGAAATACAAAGAATTATAAGAGAATACTATGAGAATCTATATGCTAGCAAGCTGGAAAACCTTGAAGAAATGGACTTCTTAGAAAAATACAACCTTCCAAAACTGACCAAACAAGAAACAGAAAAACTAAACAGACCAATCACCAGCAACAAAATTGAAGCGGTAATGCGAAAACCACCCAAAAACAAAACCCCGGACCAGATGGATTCACCTCTGAATTCTACCAGACATACAGAGAAGAAATAACACCGATTCTCCTTAAAGTTTTCCAAAAAATAGAAGAGGAGGGAATACTTCCAAACTCATTTTATGAAGCCAGCATCACTCTAATACCAAAACCGTGCAAAAACCTCACCAAAAAAGAAAACTACAGACCAATATCCCTGATGAACGTGGATGCAAAAATACTCAACAAAATATTAGCAAACCGAATTCAAAAATACATCAAGAGGATCATACACCATGATCAAGTGGGATTCATCCCAGGGATGCAGGGATGGTACAACATGCGAAAATCCATCAACATCATCCACCACATCAATAAAAAGAAGAACAAAAACCACATGATCATCTCCATAGATGCTGAAAAAGCATTTGACAAAATTCAACATCCATTCATGATTATAACTCTCAACAAAATGGGTATAGAGGGCAAGTAACTCAACATCATAAAGGCCATATATGACAATCCCACAGCTAACATCATACTTAACAGCGTGAAGCTAAAAGCTTTTCATCTAAGTTCGGAAACACGACAGGGATGCCCACTCTCTCCACTGTTATTCAACATAGTACTGGAGGTCCTAGCCACGGCAATCAGACAAAACAAAGACATACAAGGCATCCAGATTGGTAAAGAAGAAGTCAAATTGTCACTATTTGTAGATGACATGATATTGTACATAAAAAAGCCTAAAGACTCCACTCCAAAACTACTAGAACTTATATCTGAATTCAGTAGAGTTGCAGGATACAAAATTAACACACAGAAATCTGTTGCTTGCCTATACACTAACAATGAACTAACAGAAAGAGAAATCAGGAAAACAATTCCATTCACAATTGCATCAAAAAGAATAAAATACCTAGGAATAAACCTAACGAAGGAAGTGAAAGACCTGTACTCTGAAAACTACAAGACACTCCTAAGAGAAATTAAAGAAGACACTAACAAATGGAAACTCATCCCATGCTCTTGGCTTGGAAGAATAAATATTGTCAAAATGGCTATACTACCTAAAGCAATCTACAGATTCAATGCAATCCCTATCAAACTACCAACAGCTTTCTTCAATGAACTGGAACAAATAATTCTAAAATTCATATGGCACCGCAAAAGGCCCCGAATAGCCAAAGCAATCCTGAGAAGGAGGAATAAAACAGGGGGAATTACGCTCCCTGACTTCAAGCTCTACTACAAAGCCACAGTAATCAAGACAATTTGGTATTGGCACAAAAACAGACCCACAGACCAGTGGAACAGAATAGAAAATCCAAACATTAACCCAAACATATACAGTCAATTAATATTTGATAAGGAGCCTTGGATATACAATGGGGAGATGACAGCCTCTTCAGCAGCTGGTGTTGGAAAAACTGGACAGCTACATGTAAGAGAATGAAACTGGACTACTGTCTAACCCCATACACAAAGGTAAACTCAAGGTGGATCAAAGACCTGAATGTAAGTCATGAAACCATAAAACTCTTAGAAAAAAATATAGGCAAAAATCTCTTTGACATAAACATGAGCAACTTCTTCATGAACATATCTCCCCGGGCAAGGGAAACAAAAGCAAAAATGAACAAGTGGGACTATATGAAGCTGAAGAGCTTCTGCACAGCAAAGGACACCATCAGTAGAACAAAAAGACATCCTACAGTTTGGGACAATATGTTCATAAGTGACATGTCAGATAAGGGGTTGACATCCAAAACATATAAAGAACTCACGCACCTCCCTAAAGAAAAAGCAAATAGTCCAATAAAGAAATGGGCAGAGGACATGAATAGACACTTCTCCAAAGAAGAAATTCAGATGGCCAACAGGCAGATGAAAAGATGCTCCACATCACTAATCATCAGAGAAATGCAGATTAAAACCACAATGAGATACCACCTCACACCAGTGAGGATAGCCAACATCCAAAATACAAACAACAACAAATGTTGGTGAGGATGTGGAGAAAAGGGAACCCTCCTATACTGCTGGTGGGAATGCAAGTTAGTTCAACCATTGTGGAAAGCAGTATGGAGTTCCTCAAAAAACTCAAAATAGGAATACCATTTGACCCGGGAATTCCACTCCTAGGGATTTACCGTAAGAATGCAGCAGCCCAGTTTGAAAAAGACAGATGCACCCCTATGTTTATCGCAGCACTATTTACAATAGCCAAGAAATGGAAGCAACCTAAGTGTCCATCAGTAGATGAATGGATAAAGAAGAAGTGGTACATATACACAATGGAATATTATACAGCCATAAGAAGAAAACAAATCCTACCATTTGCAACAACATGGGTGGAGCTAGTGGGTATTATGCTCAGTGAAATAAGCCAAGCCGAAAAAGACAAGTACCAAATGATTTCACTCATACGTGGAGTATAAGAACTAAGAAAAAAACTGAAGGAACAAAACAGTAGCAGACTCACAGAACCCAGGAATGGACTAATAGTTACCAAAGGGAAAGGGACTGGGGAGGATGGGTGGGAAGGGAGGGACAAGGGGGAAAAAGGGGCATTACGATTAGCAGGCGTAATGTTAGGGGGGCACGTGAAGGGCTGTACAACTCAGAGAAATAGTGACTCTGTAGCATCTCACTATGCTGATGGACAGTGACTGTAATGGGGTTGGTGGGGGGGGGGACCTGAGGAAGGGGGTAGTTTAATCAGCATAATATTGCACATGTAATTGTAGATTAATGATACCAAAATAAACTGAAGAAAATGTAAATGGTCTAGCACTGTCATTAAGAGACAGGGTCACGTTTGATCACTTAGGTGATCAAACCATATACTGTCTACAAGAAAACCACTTTATTTTTGCCTGTGTCTTTACATTTAATAGGATGACTGAAGATACTATATATACACTAAGTATATAAAATGACTGGAGTGACTATATATGTATTAGACAAAGGATATTTCAGAACAATATTACAGAGGTTAAAGGAAGTACATTTCATAATGAAAAAAGGATCATTCATCGAGAAGACCCAGCAGTCATGAATGAGTATGCATACAATTACAGAAGGAGGCAAAAACTGACAGTTGGAAGGAGCAATAGACAAATCCATAATTACAGTTCTAAACTGCATCATGCTCTCTCTGTGATTGATTTAAAAACGGCAAAAAAATCAAGGATGTAAAGATTTGGACAATACTATCAAGGGGCCATACCTAATTGACATTTATAGGACACTATGTCCACATTCTTTTCAAGGGCACATGGAATATTTACTAAAATAGACTATATGCTGGGCTGTAAAACATGTTTCAACAAATTTAGAGGATTGAAATCATATAGAGAGAAACCTTGCAGCAATGGAATTAAATGAGAAATCAAAAAGAAAAAGATACGTGGAAAATCTCCAAATATTTGAAAATTAAATAACATGCTTGTAAATAAACTTTAGGTCAAAGAAGAATTCAAGAGGGAAATTAGAAAATATTTGGAACTGAATGAAAATAAAAACATAATGTATCAAAATTTGTGGATTGCAGCTAAAGCAGTGCTTTACAATGAAATTTAAAGCTTCAAAAACGTTCTAAAATCAGTGACCCAAGCTTCTGCCTTAAAGACCTAGAAAAAGAGCAAACTAAATAGAGTTTAGCTAGAAGGGCTAGAAAATTTAGCAAACTAAAAAGAACTGAAGAGTTCAAATAAATTAAATGGAAAGCAAATCTGAATAACCCTGTATTTATTAAAGATATTGGATTTGTATTTAATAGTCTTTCCAAAAAGAAAAGTTCAGACCCACATGGCTCTGTATTGGTGAATGCTATCAAAAATTTAAGGAAGGAGTAATAATGAACTTTTCACAATTTTAGAAAACTCTTATGAGGACTGTATTATTACCTTGATACCAAACCAGGCAAAAATATTATGAAAAAGAAAATCATAGCTCAGTATCCCTCATGAATATATATATATATATATATGTGCAAAAATAATTAACAAAATGTTAAATAATTCAATTAGCGAATTGAATCTAGCTTTATCTGGATGTGTAAAGGATAATACATTATGACCAATTGGGCTTAAGCCCAATTACAGATTGATTTAACTTTGAAAGTCAGTGTCATTTACCATATTAATAGAACAAAGGAGAAAAGCTAAATGACCTTGTAATAGATGTATAAAAAGCATTTGAACAAAGTTCAAGCACTAATTTTGTAGTAAAAGCTCTTGACTAACCAGGAATAGTAGGGAATTTCCTCAGTCTGATGAAAGGCATCTATGAAAAACCTTAATGAACTACATACTTAATGGTGAGAAATTGAATACTTTTAACCTGATATCCAGAGTAAGTCAAGGATATTCTCACAACTTCTAGTCAACATGTTCCTAGCCAGTGCATTGAGGCAAGTAAAAAGAGCAAGCTTATTGACTGAAAAGGAAAAGAAAAACTGTTTATTTTTAGATGTCTTATAAATGACAGGATTGTGCATGTAGAAGGTCCTAAGTAATCTATAAAAAAAAATTAGAATTTAAGATGCAAGATCAATTTATGAAAATCAACTTTGTTTTCTGTATACCAGCAATGTCTAATTGAAGTTTAAAAAGCAGTACCATTTACAGTAGTATCAAATAGTATAAATATAAAAACATTCCCAAGAAAAGAAGAGTGAGACTATTTGAGAGTTCCTTGTAAAATATGTCATAGAATTATCTTGTATTCTATTTCGTTGGTGAGGACATTGAGGTAGAGGGTTAAAGAACATTCATTTTTTTATGAGGTATTTGTTAAATACTTATTACATAATAAATGCTGTGCTGGGGATATAGTACAGAGTGGTGAATACAAGGGATGATCCTGCCTATAAGGTAGACAAAACCAGACCAGGCAAGCGGCAACAAAGGAGCCAAAAAAAAAATTTATTAGTACAATCCCGGGTGTATCCACAGGCCAGGGAAGTCGTGCCCAGCAGGAGGGGCGACAGGTTATCAAGGGTGTTGGGAGAGCTCTGAGGATATGGACAGAACTAATTGGCCGGTGTGGGTGTCGTGATCACCGATGATTGGTCATACTGGGTTGCTGGGGGGAGAGAGTACTGTGATATGTGTTCTAGGCGGGACCTGCAGCTAGGGACCTTCCGTTGAATCATTTGAGTGACATTCGCTGTTCTCTTCTTTATTTGGCTCGAGTAGGGTTCCTCCAGTGAGACCCGTCCCTCCCTCCAGTACCTCTCGTCTTACATTCCAGCCTTTTTGTCATAGGGGGCGCCGGCTCGTTCTAGCTACTTCCTGCTGAGGAGGGGCAGCGTGGGGAAGTTACAGCTGGTATGTGGCCGGGGGTGGTTCAGAGGGAAGGGGCGAGTACTGGTGTAACAGCATCTGCTTAACCATAACTCGGGAGATTTCCGCCAGTTACTGTTGAAAAAGTCCGAGGACTGGGGGTGGTAGGGAATATGTAACTTCCAGGTGATATTGAGAGTCTCGGCCACTAGTTGGGTGACCTTGGAGATGAATGCCGGACCGTTGTCTGACTGGATGGAGGCTGGGAGGCTGAACCAGGGGATGCTGTGTTTCAACAGTGTCTCAGCTACTACGGATGCTGTTTCCCGGTGTGTGGGGGAGGCCTCGATCCAACCTGAAAAGGTATCAGCCATTACTAACAGGTGTTGGTACTTTTTGTGGGATGGCATATGGGTGAAATCCATCTGCCAATCCTGTCCTGGAAGGCATCCCTGCAGTTGATGGGCTGCTGTCCGGAGTCAGAAGGCTCCCTGGGAAGACACACGAGCACATGGGCTGCAGGCCGTGTGTGTTTGGTTGATGGTTTTTTTGGAGACCCCTTGATGAGAAGATTGGGGAGAGAAACCTGTACATGGCCTCCGGGCCAATATGTAGAGACTGGTGGATTGAGGCTACGATCTCTCGAGCCTGTTGTTTGGGGAGGACTAATCTGTTGTGTAGGGAGATCCATCCTTGTTGTCCAGATATGGCCCCTTGGTTGAGGAGTTGTTGTCGCTCGTTTTCTGAGTACCTGGGAGCTAGGGAGGGGGAAAGAAAAGAGGATGGGGTGGAGTCATGGGCTGAGGTAAGTTGGCGAGCCGTGGCATCGGCCAGGGCGTTTCCCTGGGTGACAGGGTCTGTGCCCGTCTGATGGCCTCGACAGTGGACAATGGCCACCTCTTTTGGTTGGTTCCTGTAGGGCCTGGAGTAGGCGGCGAATGGCCCTACCATTGACCACTGGAGTTCCCCGGGTGGTTAAGAATCCCCTTTCCTTCCAGATCACCGCATGACTGTGGGCGATAAGGAAGGCATACTTAGAATCTGTATAGATAGTGACTCTAAGGCCCGCGGCCAATTGTAGAGCCTGGGTGAGAGCCACCAATTCTGCCTTTTGAGAGGAGGTGCCCAGCGGCAGCGAGGCTGCTTCTACTACTGTGGATGGAGAGACTACTGCATAGGCAGCCCGGTGACACCCATCCCATCCCTTAGCTGAACTGCCATCCACGAAAAGGGTAAGGTAGGGGGTTGGGTAAGGGCTCGTCTAGGAGACCTGTGCATGGGAGGTGCAGGGCCTCCATCAGTTCCACACAGGAGTGGTCAGGTAGGACAGAGGAACTGACAGAGGGGAGAAGAGTGGCCAGATTTAGTGGCAGTGAAGGCTGAAGAGATAGTTGTGGGTGTTCTATAAACAGGAGATGGAATTCCTGTATTCTTGAGGGACTTAGTAAGGCTAATGATTTATGGCTCAGGAGGGCCTGGAGACGATGAGGAGAATAGACTGTGATGGATTGTTGGAGGGTGAGTTTTAAGGCCTCCTTGGATAGACATGCTGCCGCCGCCAGTGCTCAGAGGCAAGGTTGCCATCCTTGGGCAGTGGAGTCTAACTGTTTGGATAGAAAGGCACCTGGTCGGTATGAGGGCCCTACTGGTTGGGCTAGAACTCCGGTTGCCATTCCAGCCTTTTCTTTAGTGAACAGGATGAAAGGCTTGTGAGGATTGGGTAGCATGAGCGGGGGTGGGGGGTGGGGGGGGAAGCGAGGAGGGAGCTCTGCAAATGTTTGAAAGCGTGAGCTACCACTGAGGAGGGGGGAAGTGAGGGGCCCGGTGCAGGTCTCTTTGACTGCAGCATATAGTGGTTTAGCAAGTATAGCAAAGTTGGAGACCCAATGTCTGAAGAAGCCCACCAGCCCAAGGAATGACAAGATCTCAGCACCTGAGGTGGGGGGCTGGAGTTCCCTGATGGAGGTGATGCAATCCACCATGAGGGCCTTGGAGGTGGGGGTTAGGGCCACCCCTAGGTAGGTGACTTGTGGGGTGGAGAGTTGAGCTTTGGAGGGGGAGACCCTAAATCCCCGTTGTGCCAGGAAGTTAAGGAGGGAGGCCGTGTCCTGGAGGGAGATTTTTTTTGAGGGGCTGCACAGGAGGAGGTCATCTACATACTGGAGGAGGGTGCTGCACCCAGAGTCATAGAGGGATAGGTCTCCAGTCAACGCCTGGCCAAAAAGGTGAGGGCTATCATGGAATCCCTGGGGCAGAACCGTCCAGGTTAACTGTGGGTGCGGTGGGTGTCCGGATCCTCCCAAGTAAAGGCAAAAAGTGGCTGGGAATCAGGATGTAGGGGGATGGTGAAGAAGGCATCTTTAAGGTCTAGGACTGTGAAATGAGTGGTAGTGGGGGGTATCTGAGATAAAAGAGTATATGGTTTAGGGACCACTGGATGTAGTGGCACTACGGTGGAGTTGATTATCTGTAGATCTTGTACCAGTCGTCGATAAGCACCAGATGGTTTTCTGACTGGGAGGATAGGAGTATTGCAAGGGGAATTGATGGGAACCAGGAGACCCTGGGCGAGAAGCCGATTGATAATGGGCTGAAGACCCTTGCGGTGGGTGTGTGAAATAGGAAACTGAGGCCAAGAAGGGAAGCAGGAGGGGTCCTTCAGACGAATGAGGACCAGGGTGTGGTGGCTGGCCACTACTGAAGTGGAAGTGTCCCAGACCACTGGGTCTACCTTCTCAGGGGAAACGGGGAAGTCGGATGAGGGCTCAGGCGAGGAGACAGCCTGGGTGAGGGCGAGGATCGGAGTTGAAGGGGCTCGGTGTGAGGGGAGACAGATAGATGCTCCAAGCTTATATAGAAGGTCCCTTCCCAGCAACGGCGCTGGGCATGATGGAATGACTAAAAATGAATGAGTGAAGGGGCGGCCTTCGAAGAGGCAGGACACCGGGCCTGTTTCCAGAGGTTTAGAGGGTGTCCCAGAGACACCCACAACCGAGGCCTGGGAAGGATGTAAAGGCTCATGGAAGGAGGGTAAAACAGAATAGGTAGCCCCCGTGTCCCCCAAAAGGGAGATGGACTTACCCGCTACCCATAGTGTAGCCCTGGGCTCAGCAAGGGTGATGGAGGTGCCCGAGTCCAGGCAGCTTCAGTCGTCTAGGAGACCTCGGAGTTCTGAGGGAGGGGCCCATTGGGGGAACTGGTCCCCTGCGGAACTCTGTCTTCCAGTGACCCTTCTGTCTGCAGACAGGGCAGGGTCAAGTTGGTGGCCTGGGGTTGGGGCACTGTTTTGCCCAGTGGCCATCCCGGCCACACTTGAAGCAGGCTCCTGGAGGCATGCGGGTCTCGGACTGTTCCTGAGGCAGGGGCCCTGAGGCCCCTTTTGTTCTGGCTGCAGGGCAGCGACCAGGGCTTGGGTTTGAAGGGCCACCTTCTGTTTTAGCCTCTGGGCTCGAACGGCCTCGGCTTCCTCCTCTTGGGCATTATAAACCTTAAAGGTCTCGGAGTGGAGTCTGGGGGCCCTCTTCTGCCTTTTTTAGTTTACGCTGGATGTCCGGGGCAGACTAGGTGATAAAGTGGGTAGCTAGGACCATGGACCCCGGTGGTGAGGAAGGATCTAAACGAGTGTGGAGGGTAAGAGCTTCTGTTAAGCGATTAAGGAAAGAGGCTGGGTTTTCATAAGGCTCTTGAGTGACCTCCCTCAGTTTGTCATAGTCAACAATTTTTTGAGCTGCCTTATCCATACCTGCAATAAGACAGCGGACCATCTGATCCCTCCTAGTCCTACCTGTGGCATTATCCTGATAGTTCCATTGTGGGTCTTTGGTGGGCACTGCCGTGGCCCTGACCAGTAGAGATTGGTCGGAGTTATGTACCTGGTCTGCGTAGTCTCGGGGGCGATCGCGCTCCTCGGGGGTGAGAGTGGAGGTTAAAATTACATGGAGGTTGTGCCATGTGACTTCATATGCTTGAGTAAGGTACCGAAACTCCTTAGTATAGGCAGTTGGATTGGCAGAGTATGAGCCCAGGCGTTTTTCTATCTGAGACAGGTCTCCCAGGGAGAAGGGGACATGTACTCGAACCAGTCCCTCAGCGCCAGCCACTTCCCAAAGGGGGGCCAGTAATTGGGCCTGGGATCTAGTGACTGGAGGGCTGGCCTGCCCAGTTAGGAGGAGGCTTGGGGATATAAGATGGCAGTGGGGTGGGAGTAGGAAGCGATGTAGGAGAAGGACAAGATGGCGGCTCCGATGGAAGAGGGGGCTATAACTTGGGGGTGGTGGGAGTAAGGCCGGAAATAGAGGAGTTAGATGTGACGTCAGTAGGACCGGAGGCGGGTGGTTGTATCACTGTGGCGGGAACAGAGGCAGGTGGGGAAAAGGAATTGACTGAACTTGGGGGGACTGAAGTCGAAGACAAAGGAGTAATTAAAGATGGCGGTTTGCGGGGGGGGTGAGCCAGGTTGGGGAGGGGTGAGACGGGAGATGATCCAGGGGTGGGCACAGAAGAGACCTGAACAGAAGAGGCCTGGGCACCGGAGGGTGAATAGGGAGGGGGTTGGGAAGGGGCAGATGGTTGAGGAGAAGGAGACGGGAGAGACGGAGAAGGAGGGGCAGGGGCTGGAGGGGGGAGGCCAGGGTCTTCTGGGGGGTCTGTAAAGGAAGATTCCGGCGCAGTGAGAGGTTGGTAGCCCCTATCGGGGGACCTGGCCAGGAGGACCTGGACCGAGGAACACTTGACACAGAGGTCTAGGCGGGAGCGCAACACCCAAAAGGCCTGGACATAGGGAACCTCGGACCATTTCCCAGTCCGGTGACAGTAGTTGGTGAGATCGGTGAGGAGGCCGAAATCAAAAGTTCCCTTGGGAGGCCAGCGAGACCCCAGAGGATATTGGGGCCAGGCCTGGGAACAAAGGAAGATCAGCTTCAGTTTACAGATATCCTCAGATAAGCCCAGAGTAGGGAGACGGGAAATAAGACACTTCAGTGGGGTCTGTGCGTCAGGTTTTGAGTGCTGGCTTCCCATGACTATCTCCTCCATCCCTGGGTCCCTAAACGAGCAGGTCCAGTGTCCTGGATCTACTCCGGTTAGGGACGGAAAAACAAAAACAGATTTGGTGGTCCAGAGATAGGAATGTTTTCACTATACCAGAGCCAAATAGGCACAGGCCAGAGGGGTGCCCAGACGTGGCTGCAATTTCAGACCAGGCGCTCAGGGAAGACGAGGGATTCGCCAAGTTGTCTGAGGCCCTGGGATCAGGTCCTGTTCCGGAGAGAGGTCCCGGGTCAGGAGAGGAGTGGGGGAGCCCGCTGGGGCCCCACCCTGTCCTCCCGAGTTTCAGCACCAAATGTAAGGTAGATGAAACCAGACCAGGCAAGCAGAAACAAAGGAGCCCCCCAAAAAATTTATTAGCGCAATCCTGGGGGAGGTTCACCGGTCCACAATATCCACAGGCCAGGGAAGTCGCGCCCAGCAGGAGGGGCGACAGGCTTATCAAGGGTGCTGGTAGAGCTCTGAGGGTATGGACAGAACTAATTGGCCGGTGTGGGTGTCGTGATCACCGATGATTGGTCATGCTGGGTTGCTGGGGAGAGAGAGTACTGCGATGCGTGTTCTAGGTGGGACCTGCGGCTAGGGACCTTCCGTTGAATGATTTGAGTGACATTCACCGTTCTCTTCCTTATTTGACTCCAGTTGGGTTCCTCCAGTGAGACCTGTCCCTCCCTCCGGTACCTCCGGTTTTACACTGCCCTCGTGGAGTTTATAATCTAGTGGAGAGTGAAGGAAAAAATAGATTTAGAGCACTGAGTTTCTAGCTTTGGTTTAGTATTTTTGATTTAGATAAATGGTTCAAAGCCTTTATCTTTTAGTTAGATCTTAAATATTGTAGCTTACCTTTTTAGTTAGATTAAATATTGTGATTTACTGAATAATCCGACCTCTATTTGGAGAAACTATGTTACTGTAATGCATGCTTGGCAGTTTATAGGGTTGTTAAAACTGGTTGGTTTGATTGGTTAAAGTTTCATGTTAAGGATGGTCCATACATACCTCCCATACTCCCATACAGGGGGAAAGAGGTACCTAATTTTCGTTGAGTACCAACTGTATTTCAGACACTTTCACCCCCTCCCTAAGACACTGTATTATTTTATTTAATCCTTGCAATATCCCTAAGGTAGGAGGTTTTATCTCTTTTATCACAGATGAGAAGACCAGAGCTCACAGAGCTTAGTGATTTGCCCAGTTTAATACAGTGGGTTCAGTGATTCTGTCCCACACCTACCTGACTGCAAGCTGTTGATACCAGCTGTTCTCAGTTATTTTTCTATTGGTTACACCTCTGGGCCATCCCATTCTTTCCCATTTAGGAGATGCAAGGAAGTGAGATTAATTTTTATGTGCTATTTTTGAATCTGTTCTTATTTTATTTAAAAAATAAGTCATCCAGAAGAAAAAAAAATAACAGTGATATAGTTTGTGATATTCCTCACAGGTGACATGTCAAGACATCAGTTTTTAAATACACTTTAATCCAATCACTGTCTATTTTGCTTGCCATGTTAGTTTAACTGAGCCATGTGCCTTGGGAAAAAATTGCACTGGATCTTTTTTTTTTAAAAAACAGCTTTATTGAGGCACAATTCACACAAGGTGCAATTCACTTTAAGTATCAGTAACCTAGCCAAGAGTCTTTACATGGCTTATACTAAGTGTACTACCATCCTTGATGAAGGTTAGTAGTAGTCTTTGGAATTGGAAGGTGAGCAGTTGAGGCTGCCCTGCTTTAGTGGAATAGCTCCCAATTCTCCTTCACTCAGCCCAGATGGGTGGTAACTGGAAACAGCTAATATATATGTGTAGGAGGTAGAGTCATTGATTATATAAACTTAAAATTAAATTCTAGCCCTTGAAGGGACATAAAGGACATTAGTGATGTCTGCCTGACTTTTACAAAGGAGTAAACTGAGGCTAAAAGAAAGTAAGTTGACTTGATTAAGGTTATGCCACAATCGCTAAGTGGCAGAACTAGAATTAGACTTCTGCCTCCTGTCACTAATACTAATATATTGGGCTCTGAAATAGGAATTTTTAGGAGACGGCAGTGGGTTTGTTTTTTACACATTAATTAATGGTCTGAAAGAAAGCCAAGAACCTAACTTTTGGTCATCAAACTTTCTTCAGGGTACTTCTTAAATATTTTTAATCTGGATTATGTTGGTCTTTATATTTTTGTTCTTACAACAATGTTTTCTGTATTGTATTTACTGTGAATGTGCTTCAGGTTTTGTACAGAGCTTTTCTATTTACAATATTCTGTATATATTGAATTTGTAGTTTTTAATCTGTAAAGGAGTTTTTCCAGGCATAAGGAGAAAGGATATAGGCCAAATGGTGAGGTTAAAATAAAATACATAGTAGTAGATATGACTGTTGCTTCTGTATATTGAAATCATACTTCTTCCCCTTAGGATTAGTTTTTTGAATGATTGTCAGTTATACAAGAAATACATGCATACTTTTATAATAATGAGAAATGTAATTGAGAAGTTTGTTATGTATCCATCTAGATATTTTAAAAAACTGGACTAATTTTACCCATAGAAAACATACAGTACTGATTTTTTTTATTTTGGTATCATTAATGTACAATTACAGGAGCAACATTATGGTTACTAGACTCCCCCCATTATCAAGTCCCCACCACATACCCCCATTACAGTCACTGTCCAGTGTAGTAAGATGCTATAGAATCACTACTTGTCTTCTCTGTATTGTAATGCCTTCCCTGTGCCAACCCCCTACATTACGTGTGCTAATTGTAATGCCCCCTTTTCCCCTTGTTGCTCCCTTCCCGCCCATCCTCCCCAGTCCCTTTCCCTTTGGTAACTGTTAGTCCATTCTTGGGTTCTGTGAGTCTGCTGCTGTTTTGTTCCTTCAGTTTTGTCTTTGTTCTTATGCTCCACAGAGGAGTGAAATCATTTGTACTTGTCTTTCTCTGCCTGGCTTATTTCACTGAGCAAAATACCCTCTAGCTCCATCCATGTTGTTGCAAATGGTAGGATTTGTTTTCTTATGGCTGAATAATATTCCATTGTGTATATGTACCACATCTTCTTTATCCATTCATCTACTGATGGACACTTAGGTTGCTTCCATTTCTTGGCTATTGTAAATAGTGCTGCAATAAACATGGGGTGCATATGTCTTTTTTGAAACTGGGCTGCTGCATTCTTAGGGTAAATTCCTAGGAGTGGAATTCCTGGGTCAAATGGTATTTCTATTTTGAGTTTTTTTTTGAAGAACCTCCATACTGCTTTCCACAATGGTTGAACTAATTTACATTCCCACCAGCAATGTAGGAGGGTTCCCCTTTCTCCACATCCTCGCCAACATTTGTTGTTGTTGTTTGTCTTTTGGATGGTGGCCATCCTTACTGGTGTGAGGTGATATCTCATTGTGGTTTTAATTTGGATTTCTCTGATGATTAGCGATGTGGAACATCTTTTAATGTGCCTGTTGGCCATCTGAATTTCTTCTTTGGAGAAGTGTCTATTCATATCCTCTGCCCATTTCTTAATTTGATTATTTACCTTTTGTTTGTTGAGGTGCGTGAGTTCTTTATATATTTTGGATGTCAACCCCTTATCTGACATGTCATTTATGAATATATTCTCCCAAACTGTAGGATGTCTTTTTGTTCTACTGATGGTGTCCTTTGCTGTGCAGAAGCTTTTCAGCTTGATATAGTCCCACTTGTTCATTTTTGCTTTTGTTTCCCTTGCCTGGGGAGATATGTTCATGAAGAAGTCGCTCATGTTTATGTCCAAGAGATTTTTGCCTATATTTTTTTCTAAGAGTTTTATGGTTTCATGACTTACATTCACATCCTTGATCCATTTTGAGTTTACTTGTGTGTGGGGTTAGACAGTAGTCCAGTTTCATTCTCTTACATGTAGCTGTCCAGTTTTGCCAACACCAGCTGCTGAAGAGGCTTTCATGTCCCCATGGTATATCCAAGGCTCCTTTATCATATATTAATTGACCGTATATGTTTGGCTTAATGTCTGGATTTTCTATTCTGTTCCACTGGTCTGTGGGTCTGTTCTTGTGCCAATACCAAATTGTCTTAATTACTGTGGCTTTGTAGTAGAGCTTGAAGTCAGGGAACATAATTCCCCCTGTTTTATTCCTCCTTCTCAGGATTGTTTTGGCTATTCGGGGTCTTTTGTGGTTCCACATGAATTTTAGAACTATTTGTTTCAGTTCATTGAAGAAAGCTGTTGGTATTTTGATAGGGATTGCATTGTATCTGTAGATTGCCTTAGGTAGTATAGGCATTTTGACAATATTTATTCTTCCAAGCCAAGAGCATGGGATGAATTTCCATTTGTTAGTGTCCTCTTTAATTTCTCTTAGGGGAGTGTCTTGTAGTTTTCAGGGTATAGGTCTTTCACTTCCTTCGTTAGGTTTATTCCTAGGTATTTTACCCTTTTTGATGCAATTGTGAATGGAATTGTTTTCCTGATTTCTCTTTCTGTTAGCTCATCTTTAGTGTATAGGAAAGCAACAGATTTCTGTGTGTTAATTTTGTATCCTGCAACTTTGCTGAATTCATATATTAGTTCTAGTAGTTTTGGAATGGAGTCTTTGGGTTTTTTTATGTACAATATCATGTCATCTGCAAATAGTGACAATTTGACTTCTTCTTTACCTATCTGGATGCCTTGTATTTCTTTGTTTTGTCTGATTGCCGTGGCTAGGACCTCCAGTACTATGTTGAATAACAATGGAGAGAGTGGGCATTCCTGTCTTGTTCCCGATCTTAGATGAAAAGCTTTCAGCTTCTCGCCGTTAAGTATGATGTTAGCTGTGGGTTTGTCATATATGTCCTTTATGATGTTGAGGTACTTGCCCTCTATACCCATTTTGTTGAGAGTTTTTATCAGGAATGGATGTTGAATTTTGTCAAATGCTTTTTCAGCATCTATGGAGAAGATCATGTGGTTTTTGTTCTTCTTTGTGTTGATGTGGTGGATGATATTGATGGATTTTCGAGTGTTGTACCATCCTTGCATCCCTGAGACGAATCCCACTTGATCATGGTGTATGATCCTCTTGATGTATTTTTGAATTTGGTTTGCTAATATTTTTTGAGTATTTTTGCATCTACGTATATCAGGGATGTTGGTCTGTAATTTTCTTTTTTGGTGAGGTCTTTGCCAGGTTTTGGTATTAGAGTGATGCTGGCTTCATAGAATGAGTTTGGAAGTATTCCCGCGTTTTCTATTTTTTGGAAATCTTTAAAGAGAATGGGTATTATTTCTTCTGTATTTGTCTGGTAAAATTCAGAGGTGAATCCATCTGGCCCAGGGTTTGTTCTTGGGTAGTTTTTTGATTACCAATTCAATTTCGTTGCTGGTGATTGGTGTGTTTAGATTTTCTGTTTCTTTCTTGGTCAGTCTTGGAAGATTGTATTTTTCTAAGAAGTTGTCCATTTCTTCTAGGTTTTCCACCTTGTTAGCATATAGATTTTCATAGTATTCTCTTATAATTCTTTGTATTTCCGTGGGGTCCGTAGTCATTTTTTCTTTCTCATTCTGATTCTGTTTATGTGTGTAGATTCTCTTTTTCTCTTAATAACTCTGGGTAGGTGTGTGTCTATTTTGTTTATTTTTTCAAAGAACCAGCTCTTGGTTTCATTAATTTTTCTATTTTATTTATTTCTTCTCTGATCTTTATTATGTCCCTCCTTCTGGTGACCTTGGGCCTCCTTTGTTCTTTTTCCAATTTCAGTAATTGTGTCTTTGGACTATTCATTTGGGATTCTTCTTCCTTTCTTAAATAGGCCTGGATTGCAATATACTTTCCTCTTAGAACTGCCTTTGCTGCGTCCCACAGAAGTTGCGGCTTTGTGTTATTGTTGTCATTAGTCTCCTTATATTGTTTGATCTCTGTTTTAATTTGGTCATTTATCCATTGATTATTTAGGATCACACTGTTAAGTCTCCATGTATTTGTGAGCCTTTTGTTTTCTTTGTGCAATTTATTTCTAGTTTTACACCTTTGTGATCTGAGAAGTTGGTTGGTAGAATTTCAGTATTTTTGAATTTACTGAGGTTCTTTTTGTGGCCTAGTATGTGGTCTATTCTGGAAAATGTTCCATGTGCACTTCAGAAGAATGTGTATCCTGCTGCTTTTGGTTGTAGAGTTCTGTAGATGTGTGTTAGGTCCATCTGTTCTAATGTGTTGTTCAGTGCCTCTGTGTCTTTACTTATTTTCTGTCTGGTTGATCTGTCCTTTGGAGTGAGTGGTGTGTTGAAGTCACCTAAAATGAATGCATTACTTTCTATTTCCTCCTTTAATTCTGTTAGTATTTGTTTCACATATGTTGGCACTCGTGTGTTGGGTGCATATATATTTAAAATGGTTATATCCTCTTGTTCCACTGACCCCTTTATCATTATGTAACATCCTTTATCTCTTGCTACTTTCTTCGTTTTGAAGTCTATTTTGTCTGATACAAGTACTGCAACACCTGCTTTTTTCTCCTTATTGTTTGCATGAAATATCTTTTTTCATCCCTTCACCTTTAGTCTGTGTATATCTTTGGGTTTGAGGTGTGTCTCTTGGAAGCAGCATATAGATGGGTCTTGTTTTTTTATCCATTCTATTACTCTGTGTCTTTTGATTGGTGCATTCAGTCCATTTACATTTTGGGTGATTATCGATAGATATGTATTTATTGCCATTGCTAGCTTTAGGTTCGTGGTTACCAAAAGTTCAAGGGTAGCTTCTTTACTATCTAACAGTCTAACTTAACTTGTTAAGTTATTGTAAAGACAGTCTGGTGATTCTTTATTTCTCTCCCTTCTTATTCTTCCTCCTCCATTCTTTATATGCTCTGTGTTTTATTCTGTACCCTTTTACATTTCCTTTGACTGTTTTTGTGGATAGTTGATTTTACTTTTTGCCTTTAGTTAGTATTTGGGTGGTCTGCTTTCTTTGCTATGATTTTATTTCTGTGGTGACATGTTTTTAGCCTTAGGAGTGCTTCCATCTAGAGCAGTCCCTTTAAGATGTCCTGTAGAGGTGGTTTATGGGAGGCAAACTCCCTCAGCTTTTGCTTGTCTGGGAATTGCTTAATCCCTCCCCCAAATTTAAATGATAATCGTGCTGGATACAATATTCTTGGCTCGAGACCCTTCTGTTTCATTACGTTAAATATATCATGCCATTCTCTTCTGGCCTGTAAGGTTTCTGTTGAGAAGTCTGATGATAGTCTGATGGGTTTTCCTTTGTAGGTGATCTTTTTTCTCTCTCTAGCTGCCTTTAATACTCTGTCCTTATCTTTGATTTTTGCCATTTTAATTATTATATGTCTTGGTGTTGTCTTCCTTGGGTCCCTTGTGTTGGGAGATCTGTGGGCTTCCATGGTCTGAGAAACTATTTCCTTCCCCAGCTTGGGGAACTTTTCAGCAATTATTTCTTCAAAGACACTTTCTATCCCCTTTTCTCTGTCTTCTTCTTCTGGTACTCCTATAATGTGAATATTGTTCCGTTTGGATTGGTCACACAGTTCTCTTAATATTCTTTCATTCTTAGAGATCCTTTTATCTCTCTCTGCCTCAGCTTCTCTGTATTCCTGTTCTCTTATTTCTATTCCATTAACAGTCTCTTGCTCCTTGTACAGTCTGCTCTTAAGCCTATTGATCGCTTGTCTCATTTCTGCATTGTCTTTCCTTACTTCCTCCCTTAGCTCTTGCATATTCCTTTGTAGATCCATCAACATGATTATGACTTTTATTCTGAATTCTTTTTCAGGAAGATTGTGGAAGTCTGTCCCATCAGGCCCTCTCTCTGGGGTTGTCTGTGTGATCCTTGTCTGGACCATATTCCTCTCTCTTTTCATGGCCATAGAAGTGTTCACTGGTAGGTGCCATGTGTGTCAGCTGGGAGAACAAAGTCCCTTCGTGCTTATTGTTCTCTTTGCCCTTCTCAGGGGCCTGAGCTGTTTTCCATCACACTGGGAGGCAGTCTCTGGGATAATCCCCTAAGCTGCCTGTGTGCATGCTGCCTCAGCTTAGCCTATAGTACTACGGGGGTTTGCAGGCTTGTTGGGTGTGTCTGGTCCCCTTGGTGCCTTCTGAACCTGGTTCTGGGGCCCTTCCCCGCTTAGCTGGGCGCCTGTCGGAGGTGATTCTGTGAGGTTGCCGTGGGCGGGGTCACTCCTCCACTGTTCTGCAGCAGCGGCAGCTCCGCCGTACCATTTGCGGCTCTGACCGGATCGGGGGGAACGAATGGTAGGCTGCTGATCTCTGTGGGAAGCCTCAGTATGGCTGCTTTGCCTGGCTGCTGGCCAGGGGGTCCGAAATTCCCCAAGACTCCCAGCCCACTGGGCCAAGTGTGCTGGGACGATTTTGTTCCGCTGTTGGGCCCTTGTCTCTTTAAGACTTTTAAAAAAAGCACACGCTTTTCTTTTGTCCTGGGGAGCTGGCTTAGGGGACCCGCTTGAGGTCTCCATCTCAGATCCTGCACTTCTGTTTTTCTAATCTCTGATACACCACGCGATGTGTGTCAGTGCTTCTGGCACAGATCACCAGGGCTGGTTATTTAGCTGGCCTGTGCTTCCACTCCCTCCCCACTCTGATTCTTTTCCTCCCGCCAGTGCGCTGGGGTGGAGGAGTGCTCGGTCTCACCGGGTTGCGGCTTTGTATCTTACCCACTTCGTGTGGCACTGAGTTCTCGCAGATGTAGCTGTAGCCTGGCTGTTGTATTGTATCTTCTGGTCTCTCTTTTAGGAATAGTTGTATTTGTTGTATTTTCACAAATATATATGGTTTTGAGAGGAGATTTCTGCTGCCCTGCTCACACCCCTATCTTCACAGAAGTCCCTGGTTTTTTACTTAAAAAAAATTTGTTAGTAGCAGGAGACAGAGTAAACAGTTTAAATGTTGGCATAGAAAATGGGGAGTCTTAACTATCATACTTTGTTAATAAAAATTCTTGCTAGCTTCTTTCTGAGCCTGAGTTGACTCTTCTAAGGGTCAGCTTCCCCTCCCCAGTGACTTAGATATTAGTAAGCATTCTTCCAAATAGCTATTGTGTATCAAATATCAAGTAACATTCTATTTTACTTAGAAAACAAGGTAAATGAAAATACTGTGTTATTAAATTTGTGGAATATGTACAGCAAAGTACTTAACATGCAAGAATATGAATTACCATTCAGTTCAAGGTTTTAGGAAAGATTTTTAAAAAAGGAAAAAATAATAAATACAGGAAGAAATAAATACATTGCATTACAAAACAAAAGGATAGGAATTAATTCAGAGTTGGAAAATTAAGAAACAAAAAAGGGGAAAATGGAGGGAGTAAAGTAGATCTACCAAAAGACATTGAGGACCTGTAAAGAGAAAAAGCTGGAAACATGCTGTTAGTTATATGATTCTAACATAAAAGTCTCAGTGAAGGAGATAATTTCATTCAAGGGTAGGATTGAATGTTGACAAAATAAGATACAATAATCAAAACCAAGGAAAAATCGTTATTATAAAGAAATTCCTCCTCCTCTTACTCCTACTCCTTGAAATGGGGCAAAAATCCACTCCCTAGTCACTGGTGGTCTGTCCTAACCTTTCAAGGAAAAGATAATTCTCATGTTAAATAGTAATAACTCTGATAACGAAACCTGACAAATATGAGGAAGTAAAAGTATAATCTAATCTCATTTCTGAATATATAGATGTTTAAATTCAAATAAAAATACTAGCAAATGGCTTCAGGAAATAATTCCTTTGTTTATCTCAAGTAGTTTATCCTAAGAATGCTGGGTAAGTTCAGTATTTTAAAAATTCATTAATATATCTAGAGTCAGTCTAGCTGAATGGCTAGTAGTACACATTTTGAAGCCAGATCACTTGTCTAGATCTTGGCTCTGCTTTTTACCAGTTGTGACTTTGGGAGTTTACTCAGTTTCTCTTAGGGTTTTCTCTTCTATGAGAGTAGCTCTAACAGCTATTCTAGGAGGTTGTACATTAGTTTGCTAGGGCCTCCATAACACAGACTCCTGGGTTTAAACAGCAGAAAATAATTTTCTTACAATTCTGGAGGCTAGAAGTCCAAAGTCAGGGTGTCAGCAGGGTTGATTTCTTCTGAGGGCTTTCTGTCCATGGATTGCAGAGGACTGCCTTGCTGTGCCCTTATGTGACCTTCCCTTTGTGCATGTGCATGCCTGGTGTCTCTGTGTCTTAATTTTCTCTTTTTATAAGGATATTGATCATATTGGATAAAGGCTCACCATAATGACCCCATTTAATTTAATTGTCTCTAAAGGGTCTGTCTCCAAATTACAATGCTGGGGTATGGGGATTAGGGCTTCAATATATAAATTTGAGGAGGATACAATTGAGCCCATAATAGGTTGTTAGGAAGATTAAACGTGCTAATATAGACTACCTGGCTCATGTAGCAAATGCTACCTAAGTATTGTTTATCATTATTATTACTTAACTATAGCAGATAAATAATAAAACATAAAAACTTTAAAACTTTTTATTTCAAAATAACAACTGTAGATTTAAAGAAAATTGAAAAAAAAAATGGATCAGGGAGGTTCCATGCACCCCTTCTCCTCCAGGTTGAATATCTCATGTGATTATAGTGCAATACTAAAACCAGGAAATTGGCATTAATAAAATCCATAGAATTAATTCAGATTTCATATTGTATATGTATCGTTTGTGTGTGTATGTGTATGTACTTTTGTATAGTATTATCACTTGTATAACTTTTTAAAACCACCTCCACAATCAATCAAGATGCAGAACTGCTTCATCACCACAAAGCTCTCTTGCTACTCCTTTGTAGCCACCTCTACACACTCTCCCTTAAAACTCTTAACTCTTGACAACCACTGATTTTTTTTCCTATAAATTCATCATTTCAAGAAATAATAAATATTATATAACAAAATCATACAGTATACTACCTTTTGCGATTGCCTTATTTCCCTTCGTACAATTTCCTTGAAGTTCATCCAAATTGTTGTGTATATAAATAGTTCATTCTTTTTATTGCTGAGTAGTATTCCATGTATGGCTAGCCACGCTTTGTTTAACCATTTACACATTGAAAGACATTTGGTTTGTTACCAGTTTTTGGCTGCTGTGAATAAAGCCACTGTTAATATTGGTTTACAGGTTTTTGCATGAACATTATTTCAATGGAACAAATGTCCAGTAGTATAATTGTTGGGTCATGTGATAAATGTTAACTGCATTTTTAGTTTTAAGAGAAACTGCCTGCCAAACAATTTTCCAAATTGGCTGTACCTTTTTACATTCTTATCAGCAATGTATGAGTGTTGAAGTTTTTCTACATATTTAACTAGTGTTTAGTTTTGTCATTGTATTTTATTTTAGGATTATGCTAGGTTGTAATGAAGTCTTACTGTGGTTTGAATTTGTATTTTTCCTAATGGTTAATGACATTGAATATCTTTTTTATGCTTATTAGATATCTTCATGTCCTCTTCAGTGAAATGTGTGTTTATATTTTTTTGACAGTTTTCTATGAATTTCAAAAAAATTTGTGAGTTTTGAGTTCTTTATATACTCTACTTTCAAGGCCTTTGTCAGATATTTGGTTTGCAAATAGTTTCTGCCAGTCTATGACTTCCCTCTTCATCCTGTTTACAGGGTCTTGCTGAGTAAAAGTTTTTAATTTTGATGAGGTTCTATTACTAATTTTTCTTTTTTATGGATCAAGCTTTTGGTGTCAAGTCTAAGACTCTTCACCTACTCCTTGTTGTGAAGATTTTTCTCCTTTTTTTTTTCATTGAAAGTTTAATGAATTTGTTTTACATTTAAGTTCTCAATCTGGTTTGAGTTAATTTTTAAAATAGGTGTAAGGTTTAAGTCAAAGTTCATATGAATGGTTTTGCCTATGGATGTGTAATCACTCCAGCACCATTTGTAGAAAAGGTCTTAATCCACTTTAAGGGTAAAACGGTAGAGGAGTTACCTTGAAAAAGAAGAACAAAACAATGGTGTTTATGATGATGATTATGTTTTATTCAATACAGTAAAATGTGAAACTAATAAGAGAAATTGTGGAAAGGAAGATAAAACTATTTACAAATGCTATGATTTTATATCTAGGCAACTAAATCAAAAGGAACAAACTAAGATGATAAAACAACAATTCAGTAGATATGAATGTTAAAGAGATAACATGAAAATTATGTAATTCCAGCAGTGTCAGAAAAATAGGAAAAGTTGAATCCCAGTTATTATAGCTTCAAATATTTGAAGATGTCTCAGTGAATGGGAGTTAAGCCCTGATGGACCATGAGCTTTCATGCCTTTGTGTTCAGTTTACTTCTGGAGATAGTAACTGGGGACTGAGAAGGGGCAAGCTCATCTATGAACTGCCCACCAGTTCAGGACATAGGATAGTAGTGAGCCATATACCTTTGGACTTGTGGCTGTTTAAGCCATCTGTAAGAAATGGAAACTCCAACATTGTGTGGAAATCCTGGGTAGGAAGGCTAAAGTAAAAATGTGTTTAAAACTGATGAACGTTACAGGGTCCTGGCAGAGGCAACCATTAAACTGCCCTTAGGGGATTGCTCCTGTGGGAAGACTCTCTCAAAGCTGAGTATGAACGCATAAAAAACTGAAAAGCACCTCCGTAAAAAGATGCAACAAATGGGAAAGTTTACAATTGAGGAACTGATGATAATAAGATCAGTTTGTAAAAGGACTTGGTTATCTAATAATACATAGTCCACTTTCTGCCTTTGTCCCCTAATGTCCTTTATAGTTGTTTGGTTTTGCTTTGTTTTGATATCCAGGATCAAATTAAGGATCATACATTGGATTTAGTCATGCCTTTTAATCCTTTAATTTAGTTCAGTTTTTCTGTTTTATTGTATTTTAATGATAATAATTTTCTTGAAAGATAATGTTCAGTTTGCCTAAAAGTCTTTGGTTAGCTCCCTTACTAGACTGTATGAGAACAGGGACTATATGTCATTTATCCCTGCTACTTAAATTAAATCCAATGATTTTATGATATTTTGAGGTGCTGTGCTTCATAGAAGGAAGGGAAAGGGAACATAAATAATTCTTAATCCTTTTTCTTTTGGTTAGACGCACATACCCACGGAACCATAAGGATCCCTGTGCCTCTTGCATCGATTTTTCAAATGCTACAGTGTATACCACTGTTACATACTCTTTAAAGTTTATTTCACTGTCAGCAACTGCTAATTAATAGGTTCTTTCAGTTCTCTTCTCTGTTGTCATCACAGGTGCCATTTCCTTTTGAAAGTGAGGAATATTTGGTGGGTAAGGATAGCTAAAATATAGTCAAACAGTTTATCATTATCCAAGGGGCTGAAATGTAACTTCATAAAAGTTATAGTAAAGATAATTTGTGAGCAGAATATTTTTAAAATTTGGGCATAGAAATATTCAATTTAAATTATTATAAAATTCTTATGTAAATATAGCTCTCTTCCTTAACACATCATGGACCTCTGTGTAATTATAGGAGTAAGTTTTTTGCTGATTGATGTCACTGGGAATACATGATATTATTTTATTTCTTCTCTTTGGTTGCGCTTTATTCTCTTTGCAGCTTCACAAGTATCTGACTGTGAGATTAGCATATTGTGTTAATTACAGTTTAAAAGTAGTGCTTTAAGGATACAGTGGAAGGAATATTTAATATATCCTAATAGGAATGTAAATTCTGACTAATATTAGTAACTTGTTTTTTAACAGCTTATTGAGATGTAATTCATACACCATATAATCATCTGTTTAAAATAATAATCTTTTTAATATGGAAGCAACCTAAGTGTCCATCCATAGATGAATGGATAAAGAAGACATGGTACATATACAAAACAGAATATTATTCAGTCATAAAAAGAAAAGAAATCCTATTTACAACAACATGGATGTATCTAGAGGGTATTACGCTCAGTGAAATAAGCCAGGTGGAGAAAAACAAATACCAAATGATTTCACTTATTTGTGGAGTATAAAAACAAAGCAAAACCGAAGGAACAAAACAGCAGCTAGACTCAGAGACATAGAGAAGGGACTAGTGGTTACCAAAGAGGAAGAGTTGGGGAGGGAGAAGGGGATGAAGGGGCACTATAATTTGTAATCACAATACAGGTTGGTGATGGGGACAGTCATACAGCGCGGAGAATATAGATAATGATTCTGTAACATCTTACTACGCTGATGGACAGGGACCTCACTGGAGGGGGTGAGGAATTGATAGTATGGGTGAATGTTGGACCACTGTATTGTGTGTTTGAAACCAATGTAAGATTGTGGATCAATGATACTTTAATTTTAAAAACATTATCTTTTTAAAGTTGGGTGGTCTTTTTATTATTGAATTGTAAGAGTTCTTTGTACAGCATACAAATCCCTTTTCAGATAGGTGATTTACAAATATCTCCCATTCTTTGAGTTGTCTTTTTACTTTGTTGATAGTGTCCTTTCAACCTCTAAAACTTTTTAATTTTGAAAAAGTCAAATTTTGATACAATTTTGGAGATTTTTTTTCTTTTGTTGTTGGCACTTTTGGTGTCACATCTAATAATCTTTTGTCCCATCTGGGGTCATGAAGATTTACCCACTCTGTTTTCTTTTGAGAGTTTTATAGTTTTGACTGCTATATTTAAGTCCTTGAACCATTTTGAGTTAATTTTTACATGTGGTGTGAGGTAAAGTGTCCAACTTCATTGTTTTGCCTGTGGCCATCCAGTTGTCCCAGCACCATTTGTTAAAAAGACTATTCTTTCTCCTATTGAGTGGTGTTGACAGCTTTGTCAGCCATCATTTGACTGTAGATGATGATTTGTCTCTGAACTCTCAGTTGTATTTCATTAATCTGTCCTCATGCCAGTACTATACTGTCTTGATCAATACTGTTGCTTTGCAGTAAGTCTTGAAGTCAGGGAATGTGAGTCCTCCTACTTTGTTCTTTTTCAGGATTGTTTTGCCTTATTGGTCCCTTGTCATTCCATAGGAATTTTAGAATAAGCTTGTTGATTTCTACAAAGAAGTCATTTGAGTTTCTGATAGGGATTACATTGAATCTGTAGATCACCTAGTAGAGGACTGACATCTTAACAGTAAGTCTTCTGACCCCATGAACAAGGATATTTTTTTGTTTTGATGTTTAATTTCTTGCAATGATTTTTTTGGTAGTTTTCAGAGTAGAAAAATTTTACACTTTTGTTTATTCCAAAGCATTTCTTAAGTATGATGCTAATGTGAATGGAACTGTTTTCTTAATTTCATTTTCATATTTAAAAAATTTCATGACAATTTCATTTTCAGAAATAAAACTGATTTTTGTACATTGTTCTTGTGTCCTACAGCCTTGCTGAACTCACTTATTAATTCTAATAGCAATTTAGTGGATCCCTTGGGGTTTTATGTATACAAAATCATGTCATCTGTGCATTGGGATAGTTTTACCTCTCTTCCTTTCCAATTTGAATGCTTTGTATTTCTTTTCTTTCCTAATTCCCTCGGTAGAATCAACAGTACAGTATTGAATAGGTGTAGTGAGAGCAGACAGCCTTGTCTTGTTCCATGTCTTAGGGGAAAGCATCTGGTCTTTCACCATTAAATGTGGTATTATTAGCTGTAGTTTTTTTTGTAGATGCCCTTTATCAGATTGAGGAAGCTTTTTGTTTATCTCAGAAGGTCTTTCTTTTGCCTTCATTTTTTGAAAAAATGCTTTTCTCAATATAAGATTCTTGCATGTTTGTTTATTTAGTGACTGGCTGGATTATTTTAGTGAAGTATCTTCTACCATCCCAATCCCCACAGCGTTAAGCCTCTGGTGGTGCTCCTCAGGGAGGCATAGCTGAGTTCTCCCTAGAGTCACCCTGGGATGACTGGTGCTGGTGTGGCTGCTCCCTGACCAACCCAGCTGTTAAATTCCACTAATTGCCTAGATTGCTCTATTGTTTTCAGTAATGCCTTTACCACCCTGCATAAGGAACCCTTGACATACTCTTTAACATCTCAACTTTCAGATACTGCCTGTGTGATACAAGAGGCCAAGAGAATTGATTTCCCCTGCTTATTTTCCTTAAAAAATGAATTTGTTATGTGTGGAAGTACTCTATCTAGCAGGGAATTTTTGCACCTGACTAGAGTGAATAAAGGAAATGAAAATAATAACAGCTGGAGAAGCTTGACCTGAGGGTACTGTACTATGGTTGACTTGAGTTCTTCTCAAGTTGGTTGGAGGTGTTGCAGTAACTCTTGCCTTCATTAACCTAGCTTAGACATCAAAGTCAGCAGTCTTCTTCCTCAGTTTTGCCGTCATCTTAGGTTTCCTTTTTTTTTTTTTTTCTTTCCAGGGGCCACTCAATAGTGAGTCTTCCAACCAGAGCTTGTGCAGCGTGGGGTCCTTGAGTGATAAAGAAGTAGAGGTAAGAAGCCACATCCATTTGCAATTGCAAGACTTTTCATATTCCCACACTTCCAGTCTGTGTTAAAGGATTGCACTGCCTAGCTCCCGGGGCACTGTTAGGGTCTGTGTGAATGGCTCCCCTTTGAGGTGTGTACTCTTTGTGTCTGTTTGGATGTGATGTGGTCCTGATGGGTTTTTATTATTATAATCTTGTAAGGGTGTTGTCTTCCTTTATTAAAAAAATTTTTTTTGCTTAGTTGCCATCAATAAAAGGCAGAAATTTTCAGTTGTAGCTGAATTAGGTTAGGTGCCCTTGGTAACACTTATCAGTACTTAAGTAGAGTGGGTCAGTGTAGCCTTGGCCAACTTTAGTAACAGAATATGAAGATGACTTTTTTAGGCAGATAACCTAGCTGTATGGATGTGGGTTCAAATCTATAACCACCTACTTTGCACTTAGATAGAAGTTTCAGTAAAGTAGAGTCAGTTGATTGATTAGGCAGATACTCCCTTTTTGGAAAAAAGGGTTTGGATTTAAACTCTTTTAAAGTATAAATACTGTAACAGCTGCTGTTTGACAGCCTTGTATGCTAGATGTTTGTACTACATCTGTGCTTTATAAAATATCTCATTTAAGCTTTGGAGTAACTCCGCTTTACAGATGAGTAGATTGAAGCTCTGATAGTTTAGAAGTTTGTCAAAATTGTATAGATGGTTTGGTTCTAGACCCTGTACTCTTGCCATGACACTGCCCAAAGAGTGGGACATGATTTAGGACTTGTCTGTGCCAGTTAAGTCTTCCTTATAAGTTTGATATTTTTTATATACTCTAATTTTCATAATGTGAAAATTTTAACAAAATGCTAATTGTTATGTGTATATGGTGTTTAACAGACTCCTGAGAAAAAACAGAATGACCAGCGAAACCGGAAAAGAAAAGCTGAACCATATGAAACTAGCCAAGGTAGTGATAATTTCACACCAATAAAAATATTAAATTCTTATGTACTTAGAATTTTCCAACTCAAACTGAATAATTAGTTTGTATACAGAGGTTCCTAACAAAGGAGATGTGTGTATCTCAGGGGACTGTCAGGCTGTTTATTATAGACTTGCCATTTGATACACACATGACAAAACTGTCAGTTCTTTGGGGACTCTTATTTTCCCTGTTGTAAGTCGATGATCTCATCACAAGTTTTTCTTCAGACTAAGCATATACTGTACCAAAAAGCAGTTACCTTGGAGTTTTAACTATGTTTTGCATGATATCAGTGATTTGTTACAGGCAAGCAAAAATGGTTTCATTTACATGGCTGTCCTTTCTACCTGCTTCCTTACATGTCAGTTATTTAGTCAAACACTGTAACTGTGATAGTTATAATACAAATATTTTCATATAATTAAAGAAAGAATAAATGGTTTGTTTTGGCTCTCCCCATGCCCCCGATTCTAAGAAATGGAAGCTCCAGTCTTTTTTACATATTTCTTCTTAATTGTTTTTTTAATCTACAAATAATTTTTTTAATTTTGGGGGGGAAATTCTCCCAAAGTGACAAGGTCACATAAGGTTTTTTGTGAAATAGGATAAACCTTTAATTCTGATGAGTTTGTTTTGAACTCTTGTTCTCTTAGATGGGGATGTAGATTATAGATTCGTTTTATTTTAATTTACAGTTGTGGCATAAGGTAGTCTATAAAAGAAAGGTGGGTGAATCTTCAAGGAAAGCAAGCTGTGGAAAAGTCTTCTTTCACTGTTTATTTATTTAGACGTTTATTATATGGAGAAAACTGTGTCTGCTCTTAGGAGACAGGTATTTTGGCGCATTTGTTAAAAGTAAAGCCCATACTGGAATTGATAACAACATATGCAGTTACTGAATACACAGTACATTTTAGTGAATGATGGTTTACATGTGTTATTGGAAAAACTATACTTACTTTGGTTTCGTTTTCAGGGAAAGGCACTCCTAGGGGACATAAAATTAGTGATTACTTTGAGGTAAGTTAAATTTTTCGGAAAAAAAATCTATAGTGATTTTTTAAAACCTAAATCCTCACATTCATTTAAGGCTTAATAAAGCAGTATTTTGCCTTTTACTGTGTTCTCTTCCCCTCCTTCCCCGTGTTCATCCGCCTGATGCCACCCCTTCTCTCTCTCAGAGGAAACTGCTGCTAACTTCCTAAAGTTAAATTTGTGATGATGTGTCTTGTCTGTGATGATATAAAAATTCACAAATGAGGTGATTTTTCTCTTGGCCAGACTAGGTTCCGTGTCTTACAAAGATTGAAGTGGAATGACTTGGACTCTTCTTTTTGCCCTCTTCCCTGTAGCCCACTGGGACATGTAGAGAGCTCACTGACCCATGGTTAATGGTACTAAAGAAGACACTGACAGCCACTGTACCACTGTATTCCTGCTTCCTGTATTTTGAGACAAGAAGGGAAAACATTCTTCTCTTATGTCCTTTCAAAACCATGTGTACTTTCAGCTTTTAGCCAGCCATGTTTTCTTTTTATCTTGGTACATTTCTGCTGGAGCTCCTTAAAATCTCATTGAAATGAGGGCAGGATTTGACTTACATGACATTTTCTCTCTCGAATAAGATGTATTAACCTAAAGGGGCCATATATAATTAAGACCTGTTTATATATTAATCTTTTACTCTCCTTATCTGAAGCATAGTACTGTTTTGAATTATTCATATCCATTTTTCCCTGTTGGCCAGTTTGCTGGGGGAAGCGGGCCAGGAACCAGCCCTGGCAGAAGTGTTCCACCAGTTGCACGATCCTCACCGCAACATTCCTTATCCAATCCCTTACCGGTAAGCATTCACCTGGAGAAATTTGACACCTGTTGTAGGAGACAAGAAGCCCAGGAACACTCATGTGAAAGTTTCTCTTCCATTAATTACCCAAGGGCAATAAGGCATTAAAGAGAAACATTCATAGTATTATCTATCAGTCACTTAGTTAGATTCAAATCTGTATTAGTACATTTTCGTTTTACAAGAGCTAACCCTATTTCTCAGTATAATGAATTGCCTCTGAGCCTACAGCTGAGTGTTCTGTCAAGGAAGTGATTTCCAACCCCAAAATTGGGTTTTCATCCTTGCCAAACTTGTATGTTCTTATAACTAAATTCTTTTCTTACAAATTTTTTGATTAGCTTGTGGTATTTGAATTGTTCTCAAGGCTTATTCAGTGATGTAGTAGAGAAGCTATACAAACTTGAGATAGGTTTGTTTCTTGCCTATACATGAGAGCTGAAGATCTTAGACAGACCTTCAGTTTTGCCACTCAGGAGACATTTGGCAATGTTAGAGTAATCTTTGGTTACAACCAGAGGGAACCATAAGCATCTACTAGGCAGAGGCCAGGGATGCTTGTTACATCCAATAATGCACAGAACAGGGCTCCCACAACAAAGAATTATCTGATCCAAAATGTCATGAGTGGCCAAGGTTGAGAATCCCTATAGCTAATGTAGGATTTTGTGTTAATTTGCTTGAGTACCTTTGAGCAATTTGTTGATATCATGTAAGACCTCATACTTGACAGTGTATTCTGTCTACCAATGCCTCCCTTGGATATTGCTGTGGGATCTTGGGGATGAGGGGTCTCCCTAAGAATAGAAGTTTTCATCCTAGGCGTCTGTTTCGGAAAGTTGTTTTACTCTTTCTCAGCAGAGTTGGTTAACTGTTCTTTTCCTAAGTGATTTAGTCTTCTGTATTGTTGAAGTGTTTTAAAATGCACTTCTTCCTGTCTTCTGTCTCATTAAAAACATGCATTTGTTACGGTGACCATAATTATTAAAGCACTTTTGAAAGTAGAGTCAGCTGGGAAATTTGGGCTGTATTTTGTCATCCTTGCCATAATTTAAAATGTTAGATAGGTTTGGTGTGTAGATCTATTTGGTCTGGTTGAGGTTTATTAGATAACTATTGAGGCCCATGTGTTTTATTTTTCTTAAGTTTTAAACCAATTAAAAATTTTTAAATGTTAAATGAGATTGCAGAATTATCTGTGGGACAGATATAATTTACAGAATTTTTGTTGTCTGTTACTCTTTTCTTCTTGAAAATTTTTTTTCATGTGGTTTTTAATTGTGTGACCACCAATCTATCATCTGTCAGTTTAAGTCAAGTCTTAACCTGAAGACAAAAGAGATGTACTTGGGGAGTTCAGATGTTCCTTCCCAGCGATATGGATGGTGGCTGAGCGTCACCATCATGATGCAGATCTAAGTGGATATTAAGTGTTGGAATAGGAACCAAACCTTAATTTCCTTTTTTCCATTGCTCTGAGAACTTCTTTCTCCTCCCAACTTTAAATTTGTGCTTCGTTTTTATAATTACTGATTTGGGTGAGCCCCTCAATCCCCTTTCCCCACTCTCTCTCCATCATACTTGCCTGAAGAAACCTGGCCCTTGGCTAAGTCTAATTTTCCACCTTTTCCTTGCCTGCCTCTAAGCAGCTCAGCATGGTTGGAGGAAAATACATATACCCATGCTGACTGATCTTGATCATACTTTAATAAGTTCATGACCTCTAGCTGCCTGCCAGGCCTGTTGTATTTCCCTAGTTTCCTTTCCTGGATAAATAGCTCATATTTTTGTCATTTCCTACAAGCCTCCAACAACACTTCCTCCCCCTCTGCTGTCTCAACTCATGGCTTTGCTTTTTTATTTTACTGAAAAAACAGAAGCAATCAGAAGGGGACTTTCACATGCTCCTACACCAAACCCACCAAGCTGTTCGTGTCACTGTCCATATGTGCCTTTTAGGATGAATGAACTTGCCAGCCCTTCACTTGGGCATTGGCATCCCTGATAATTATGCATCCAGTTCACTACTTGAAATCTGCACTTGCATAACTAATGGACAGCTTTAAAATGTCCACAAAGGAATTTCTGCTCCCCCTCTGTACCAGAACACCCACCATCTCCTGCTCCTCCTACAGTCTACCCTGTTCTGGTAAATGACAGTTTACTCTGTCTCCTTTTTCAGGTCATAACCTCATGTCCCATACTTAATCCACGAGTAAGTCCTGTTTCTCCTTTAAAATGTGTCAGAATCTGACCACATTTCTATTCTTGTTCTCTGCCTTAGCCTTCTGTGTGGTCTCCCTGTTCCTGCATATGTCTCACTTGTTCTCCATATAGTAGCCCAAGTGAGTCTGTTAAATAAATTATGACAGATCCTGGCATTCCTCTGCTGAGAACTGTCCAGTGGTTAGTCCAAACTGTTCTAGGCTTATGTGGCGTAGAAGCTCCTATGTGATCTGTGTTGTCCCCACCCACCTGACTGACATCTCCAACTGGTCTCCCTCTCCCTCATGCCACGACAGCCACACCAGCTTCCTTGAAGCTCCTTGAATACTGTGAAGCTCTCTTTCGCTTCAGGTTCTTTGTACTTGCTAATCCCTCTTCCAGGAACAGCATGATGAGTGATTTCTTCATCAGGTTATTGCTCAAAAATGACCTTATCGGAGAAATCTTTCATGATCAACTCTAAAATAGTGGTCCCTCACCCATTGTTGCTCTGTCCCTAATTCTCCTTTATTTTAATTCTTAGTTGTCACCTGACATGTATATTTAAATTTTTCATTGGTTCTTATTTATACATATCTTAGGGGAGTATACATAGAGGTCTGTAGCTTAATGAAGTTGTACAAACTGTACAAGCACAAGAAACAAATATTCCTAGCTCCCTCCCCCAAACTTTCTTATGCTCCCTTCCCGTTATTAGCTCACCCCCTGCTACTGGGGATAGCCACTGTCCTGACTTCTAACCCCATAGGTGAGTTTTCTCTGTTTCTGTTCTTACTCATACAGTATATACTCTGTGTCAGGCTTCTTTTGTTCAGCATTGCTTTTGTGAGAGTCATCTGTGTCATCTGGTTGTGGATCATTCATTGTCTTTTGTGTTTGGTACAATTATAACACATTTTCGCTTAATAATTTATATTTTAATTTTTAACCATACAGTTAATCTGTTGCTTACCTTCTCCATTAGAATATTAATTCTGTGAGAGTAGGCACTTTGTTTACTGCTGTTTCCATCTTGCAGTGCTTAATACATAAAGGTGTAATTATTTTAACTACTTCTCCCACTTGACATGAAGAGATAATATCTTGTTCAGTTTTCAGTCTCTAATACCCAAACAGTGCTCTAAATGCATTTTATCTGGTGTTTAACATATCCAAACCATTGTATGGTATAAATATTTCCATTTTTATATCAACTTCTCATTATTACGTTTTCAAGGTAACTGACAAATATCATCTAGTTGAGGTTTTTTTCCTTCATTCTCTAATCCTTTAACTTTGATATTATCCTATTTACATTTAATATAATTATTATTATAGTGGGTTTACATATACCATCCTTTAATGTGTTTTTTATTTATCTTGCCTGTCTTGTGTTTCTCCTTTCATTTGGATTGATTTTTTTTCCCCATTATTTCATGTTTCCCTCCACTACTAGGAGCTAGGTCCTCTTTGGTGTTTCTCTTTGAAATTACCGCACATTGTTAATATGCCAAAATTTGATGTTAATAGTATCTTTACCCTCCTTCCAAATAAATGACGACCTCAGAACATTAACTCTGTTTACCTGCTGCTAACTTGGTGGTAGTGGCATATGTTTTTACTTTGTCCTTTTTTTAAAGCCTCATAAAACCTCATTATTTTATACTGTCAATGTTGGTTTAGACTTACCTATATACTTATCTTGATACTTTTTCCTCATTGTATCTTACTACTTCTGCCTAGGGTCACTTTCCTTTTGCCAAAGTACTCCTTTAGTATTCTTTTAGTATGTATCTGCTGGGGGTTAACTCTAACTCTCTAGGTTTTGTTAGCTTAAAAAACTTTTTGTCTTTATTCTTGAAAGATCTTTTTGCTTTGTATATTTCTAGATTGCCATTTTTTTCTTTGAACACAATTGAGTGTATCATTACTATCTTCTGGCCCCCAGAAGATATTGAGAAACACCTTTTATTTACTTGTTATTTCTTTGCAAGTATCTGCTTCCCGTTCCCCAGCTGCTTTAAAAATCTTTATCTGTAGTGCTCGGCAGTTCGCTGTGATGTGTCCTTTTATTTCTTCTCTTGTGGGCTTTGGTATCTGTGCGTCGGTGTCTTGTACCATTTCTGGATAATTACTAGCCATTGTCTTGTCAATATTATCTCTGCCCTGTTCTCCTTTTCTTCCTGTGAAATTCCAATTAACCATATGTTGGACTTTCTCACTTCATCACTATATCTCTTCTTTCTGTTTTCCTTTTGTCTCTGTATGCTCCATTCTGGATTGTTTCTTGCCTTTCAGTTTTCAAATTCTCTGTTTCATTGTATCTAATTTGCTGTTAACCCCCTTGAATTGCTAATTTTTGTTATTTTATCTTTCTGGCAAATATTTCCTAGCCTGTCTTTTATTTTTAAAAATCTAGTGTACATAGTTCTTCAATAATTCTGGTGTTTGGTGTTTTCATGAATCTGTTTCTGCTGTCTTTTGTTTTTCTTAGCTGTTGCTCAAGGCTTTATTTCTTTAATGCTTCATTTTTTTCTGTGTGTTGCTCATTGTTCTTGAAAAACTACTTATAAAATTTCTTTGAGATCTAGGATGAAGATGTATTCCTCCAGGGAGAATTTTTTATTTGCTTCTTCCAGGGGCCTAGAGATTCCACCAATCTAACATCACTTCTAACTACTAAATTCATGGCTTGCATTTTGTTTGGTTTGTTTATTGCAACCACCCAGGCAGAATTGATTTGGATTGTGTTAACATTTCTTGGGAGCCCCTGCCCCCCGCCATTGCCAAGGCAGCTTCCTTGCAGCTCCCTGAGGGTGGGGGAAATTTTTCATCTGGTTTGTGTTTTCCCCGAGAGTGTAGCCCTTCGGAAGCCCAGTTTAAAGTGGGAAGGGTTTGCTGTTGAGTCCCCTGCCCTGGGTGGGCCTTTGTGACTGACTGTTTGGCACCATGGTGCTCTGGAATGGAAATCATGAGCTACAGTTCCCCTTAGGACAAGTGTGACTTTGGTGCTGCTTTTACCTGTCTTGTGTTCCTGATATCCCGTAGATTTTGCCCTGCAGATGTCTACTATCTTACCAACCCTTTGATCCTTGTAATAACTCTTTTTCATATTTTGTCCTGTCTTTATAGTTGTTTTCTAAGGGAAGACTGGGTCAAACATCACAGCTTGCTGAATTTATAGAAATATTTAAAAATCGTTCAGCCCTTGTCAAATATTTATTGAATACATAACAGAATGACTAATTTTAATATTATGACGTCAGAGATTCATTCTCCCAAGTAGTGAGAGTATTGTTGTGGATAGGTATCACAAGTGTTTGGGAGCTAGAATTTAAACTGTTGGATTTGGTGAGATAAGAGTGTTGGTCTTAGGGAGGTAGACTCTGCTCATAGATTAAAACACTAAATTCTTTTGTCAGTATCATTTTGGTTAGTTTATTTTACTTTTACTTTCTAAAGTGAAAACATGAAGTAGTTTTTCCTGATAAAGTGATACATGCTGTTTATGAGAGTCCCAACAATTCAAAAGTGGTAAAACAGAGAATTCCCTTCAAAAGAACTATTATTAAGAGTTTAGTGGACTTAACATGTATACCTGTATGTTGATATAATAGATTTCTTCATTTCTGTTGTATAAATTTATTTAACGAATATCCCATAAACATTTTGTATTCTATTAACAGTGCTGTGATGAATGTCCTTGCATATGTATCTGTACTTAAGCATTTTTTTCCTTTGGATAGAGTTCCAAAATATAACTCTCTACTCAAAGAATATGCTCACTTTAAAGTACCATCATGTAATTGCTAGCAGATGATCAGGAGTTTGAGAGTCCCAGTTTCTGTATACTTGTGATACTGAATTTTATCATTGTAACCTTTGCCAGTGAGAAAAATATCTTGTTTTAACTTACATTTCTTCATTAGTGGTATTAAACATTTTTTCATAAATTTAATAGCTTTTTTGATTTCTCTTTTAATGCTTGTTTGGGTTTTTTGCCTATTTATTTATTGAAGTATTTCTTTTCTCTTCCTGATGGGTAGGAGCACATTATTTATTAAGATTGTTAACTCACTGTCATTTATATTATAAATATTTTTGCCTGCTTGTAATTTTGTCTTTTAACTTTATGTTGACTTTCACCATTTAAAAGTAAAAAAATTTGAAGTAGTCAAAAAGTTATCAATGTTTTTCCTTTATGACTTACTGGTTTTGTGTTCTTAGATGTTCTTACATGGTTTGTATTTTTAATGTCATGTTTAAAAAATCTGTCACCACTAGAAAATCATGAAACCATTTGTTTATATTTTCTTATAATTTTTATGTATAAGGAAATAGTCTGTTTTTGAATACCAACGTAAATATCCTACCATATTTTAGTAAGTTCCTACTAATTTGAAATGTGCTTTAATTACAAATTATACTTCTATATTATATGAATCTATTTCTGAACTTTTATTCTGTGCCATTGGTTGCTTGATCTGTCTGCTCCTGTATCAGTAGTAGACTGATTTAGTCACTGTTGCTTTGTTTAATATGTTTTAATAGCTAGTCAAATGTCTGTGGTATTCTTTATCAAAAATTTGTGACTAATTCTGATTATTTTCCAAGTGAACCTCAGAGTTAATTTGTGAATTCCATAAAATAACTTCTCAGAAGGGTGCAGGAGAAAACTATACCACCAGAACACTGTCTCTTAAAAAAAACAAGATGACCAAAAAAAAAAAATTCTTAAGCTTTAGAAAAATTGGACATCTCTAAAATTTGAATCTAGGAATATGGTATCACCACTTAACTTAGGCCATCTTTTCAATCCATTGGTGAAACTAGTTTTTCTTTATATGTAATCTGCATATTTCTTAAGTTTGCGTCTAAGTATTTTACAGATTTTTTGAAATTTTGAATCTGTTTTTCTTCCATTACATATTCTGATTATAATCAGTTATTGTTGGCATATGTGGAAGCCACTGATTTTTGTATATTTATTTTATATTTGGCCATCTTACTAAGTATAATTTGTTGTTTTTCAGTTCATTTGCTTGGTTTTCTTTGTGAATAGTTATGTCATCAAAAAATGACACTTTTAAATCTTTAATATTTTCCAGTGCTTATACCTCATATTTTTCCTTACCAAATTGGCTGAGACTTCTATAATAATGTAGAATGATTGTGATATTAACGTGTTAACTCCTGTCTAGTTCCTAACTTTGATGAAAGTGTCTCTAGTATAGCATCATTAATTATATTTATGTTGATTTCTGGAAAACATTCTTTTTGTTGTGTTAAAGATGGGTACTTCCATTTTTTTTTTCTAAAGAGTTGTCTAACTGCATATCCTTTTTGGTATCTCAAGGGAAGAGTCTTGATTTTTTTTTCCTCCCTAAAATTAAGGTAATGAGGTACATTAATAGATTTGCTAATAATAACTGTCCTTACATTTCTGGAATAAATCATACATAATTGTGGTATGTTATTAGTATACTATGGAACTTGTTTTGTATGTATTTATTTTAGATTTTTACATCTGAGTATAGTATGGTGAGAATAGAACTGAGAGTGAAATAAGATCTACCTGTTAGAGGCAAATGTCTTAATCTTTGTTTATCTGCAGGATAGAAATGACATTTCTTTTGTAGGATTGATGGTATTATGAAGTAGATTTGTTGAACCCTACAAGATAATCTGGAGATTCAATGTTATATAGATACAGAACCATTAAAATATAATTTAAAAAATTTAAGTAAGATATTTACTCAGATTTTAGATATATTATAATCCAATGATAATGTTAATTATGCTCTCTATATTTGTTTTTACAGAGGGTTTTTTTAAATTCTTATATTTGCTAATTGTTTTAATCTGTTTCATGTTTGCCAATATTAGATTTTCTTTCTTAAGTGATTTGTGCATTTTCTTTAATGTTTTCCAGCGGCGAGTAGAACAGCCTCTCTACGGTTTAGATGGCAGTGCTGCAAAGGAGGTATCCGAAGAGCAGTCGGCTCTGCCAACCCTCATGTCGGTGATGCTAGCGAAACCCCGGCTGGACACAGAGCAGCTGGCACAGAGGGGAGCTGGTCTCTGCTTCACTTTTGTTTCAGTGAGTAGTACTAAGGCTAAGTTTATGCGGATCCTTGTTGCCGTGGAGCTCCTTGAAGTTGGAGTAATTATTTTTTGTAGAGAGATGATGACATTTCTAACTCTATGTGACTGGTAAAGGCACTGTGCTTTTACTCAGTCCTCTGGTTCAGGGAACTGAGAGAAACTGTCAAAGTCTGAGCCCACCATAGAAAGGAAAAATAAAATGTTAGGTTGACAAAGAAGTAAAGAAATACAGATCAAATTCCATTATCACCATAGTACTTGTATATTTACAAATAGAATCTCCAGGTTCCAGCCATCATATTTAAAGCAGTATATTCAAGTCATAAAATTTCAGCATGTAGGCAGGCATTCGGTAGCACGCTTACCAATCATTCCCCCTCTGTGGTATTTGGGCAGCTTACATGCTTGTTTCTCCTGCCTCTTCAGAGTGTTAGTGTTGGTGGGGACTCTTGCTAAGGAAATTTGGTTCTTTGCTCCTTTCAGCTTTCTTCTTCCTCCCTCTCTGAATAATAAGAATTTGAGTGCTAAGAAAGTTTGACCCCATTTTTATTTGCTAAATTATAATGCAGTTTGACTCAAAAGTTGTTACTTTTCTTGGTTTCTGTGCCCTACCAACTACTTGTTTGTTGCCAAAGATGGTATAAGCAAGAGAAAGCCCCATTGCCCTATTCTTCCATTTTTAGGGGCATCTTTCAGAGCTAAAGTCACCAGTGGTCCAAACTTTTGTTCTCTCTTACTGGTTCGTTTTCTCCAGTTATAATCCAAGTTTCCTCTTTATTTGCTCTGTGGAGTCTGAGTCACTAACCCACATGCAATTGTATTCAGAAAGACCATGAAAATAGTGTCTTAGGGAAAGGAAATAAAAAATTATATAGGGAACCATTGTGTATTATTTGGAATACTTTCTTATAGTTATTATCACTTCCCCTCAAAAAAGAGATAATACACTTTTAAAACACTGACAGAATTTTTAATCATCAAAGGAATGGAGAAACTTTTTGTGTGAGGACAGTATAATTTCATCCCCTGGGGGCAAAGGAAATAACATAAAATGGGAGAATTGACCAGTATGATACTGTGGGTAGCCTGACAGTATGGAATACTTTGTATGAGAATGTAGTAGTTCTCTATAGTACTGTTTTAGAGATGGTATCTGTCTGTCTATATTTCATTGTGTGCTTACTATTCACTTACATTTGTTAAATCTTCATATTAGATCTAACTTTCCCAGGCAGAACCTTGGTGGGGGTGTGGGGTGGGGGAGGCTGTTTGTCCTTTAGTTCTTACATTGCCTTAAAAACTACCTCTTTCTCACTTAAGGGGAGTTCCCTTTGTTCATTCCTCAAATATTTACTGAATGCCTACTGTGTGACAGACATATAGTTAAATACAAAGGGTTTCGATCAGTGAGAACTCATTTCCCTAATGTAAGCCTTCCATAAAAGGTATGTGCGTGCAGGCTTGGGGATGGGTGCATATGAAGTACAGCCACCTGCTCAGTTCTGTCACCCTGTACACTCGGCTGTTAAGAGGAGTTGGAGATGCTGCAGGCGTATTGTTCTCACACGGAAGAGAGATGGCAGTCAGCAGTAAGAATGGTATGTCAGAGGAAGGAACATGGAAACTGTATAAAAACCAAAGGCCTAAATGCTTTGGTACGGTTCTGTTTCTCTTTGCTTCTCTGAGGTTCCAGCCAGATATATATTAACTTAGTAAAATAAAGAAGGAAAAAAAAGCTAACAATATACAACAGATGTTGAGAATCAATAGATAAAAAAGCAAGTCTCCTAAAAAATAGGCAAAGGCAATGAGCAGACAGGTGTATGGGGAAAAAAAAGACAAATGACTAATAATATGAAAAAAGTGCTTAACTTCAGCCATTGAGAAGTACAAAATAAAACAAGATAACATTTTTGACGTATCAAATGAAAGGTTGATAAGTTTGATAATTTAGACACACATGCAGTTTTGTATTGCCTCTAAGTTGTTAAACACTCATTTGGACAAGTTGGTAATGTATCTCAGTGTTAAGTTTACATATTGTTGGGTCCAGAATTTCCATTCCCATAAAACTGCACAAAAATAATTATTGTTTATAATTGTAATTTCTATCTACCAGTGTTTCAACTTGGAATGTGACCTTCATGTTGCTAAGTCCAGTGATCAGTTCTCAGAATTTAGCCAGCCCAATTTATTAGCCACAATGGATCACTCCCTTCTCTTCCAAGTACATGCTCTTTTCATGGCTTCCACTTGATTCTTCCTCATTTTCCAGATCTCTAAACATTGAAGTGCCCCAGGGCTCAATTTTTAGACCTTTCTCTCTGCCTTTATTCTCTACATAATTTCATTTAGTTTCTTTGCTTTAATTATCACCTGTCTGCAGGACTTGCTTATTTATGTCTGTAGCCCAGAACCCTTCCCTGAATTGCCAGACCTATGTAATCAGTTGCCTGTAAAAGTCATCTTGTCTGTATGTCCAATAAGCATATCAAATTTCACATGTCCAAAACCGAGTTCTTCATTTTGTTCCCCCACTTCAAACTCCTTTCTCCCACAGCCTTCCACATTTTAGTAGTTGTCATCTCTTTAATTGTTTAAAAACCTTGGAGTCATTCTTGTCTCTTCTCTTTATTTTATATCCCAGTTCCAAACCCATCTTCAACTCTTACTGATCTTACCTGCAAAATATGTTCAGAATCCTACCACTTCTAACCCCCTTCATTATTTCCACTTGAATTTAAACTGTCTCCCACTGAGGTTATGGTGGTAGCTTCCTAACTGGACTCTACTTCTAGCTTTGTTTCCTTTTAATATGTTCTCAGCAGATCAGAGTGATCCAATTGAAAATAACTGAATGCCTAGTCATGCCACTCCTACCATCAGAGTGCTTGAATTGGAACATAGGCCCTGCATGGTCTGTTTCCTACCACTTTGATATCTCTTACTACTTACTGCCTCCCTTCCTTACCAGGTTGCATCCACACTGGCTGCTTTGCTTCCTCAAATAGTACTTGGCATGCTGTCATTTCACAGCCTTTCTTCTTACTAATACTTTAGTTTTAACATTCTTCCCCCAGATACCATCATGCCTTGCTCCCTCAGTTCTATCTAGTCTCTAAATTTACTCTAAGACAGAGTCCTGTATAAAATAAGTGACTACACTATAAAACAGCAACTCCTCTCTGCCCACCCCATACAATATCTACCTCCTGTGCTCTTCTTTAGCTTAGTCTTATTACCAGCTGACCTGCTATAATTTACTTCTTTGTTTGACAGTGGCTCTCCCTTGCCCCCCGTGAAGCCTCCATCAGGTTGAGGACTTTTGTGTCTCCAGTGCTAGGATGGGATCTGTGCTGATAGACACTCAGTGTAATATGTTGCATGAATTAATAAAAGCATCCTTCGTATACGGACTAGTTAAATAAAATATATGTACACATATGGAATGCTATATAGTTGACAAAAGAAGATATATATGGGCTAACAATGAAAGATCTCTAGATATGTGTTAAGTAAAAATGGGTGACAGTATATGAGTTTGATACTTTTGTTTAAAACTTACATAATTTTACATGTTTTAACATAGGAAATTTGACTTCTTAAATTATAAGCATATGACTTTCTAAATTGCAAAAGTAGTACACGTACATGGCCCTTGAAAACTTGAAGTGATGGAAAAGAGTAAAATTCTTTTCCTTCACACCCCTCAGAGAAAGAACTACTGTTAAGAGTTTGTGTTTTAGATTTTCTCCTGATTACCATTTTAACTTCAAATAATATCTCTTATCTAATCAACTTTAAACAAGATCTGTTTATTCCCTATTCTGAGTGATGAGTTTGACATACTCATAACTATCACCCAGCTTCCTTTCTCATCTTTGAATTTTTTTAGCTATTGTTAAATTATAAGTATGTGGTATTTAGTTTGTAGTTTTAACTAAACTGAGTCTTTTCTGCTTGATAAATTATTCTAATACTTGAAAACACAGAGAATTTACAGTATTACGGCTGTTTCATTATTAGGCATGGCAAAACCAAATGATTTTACTGGATTCTCCAAGAAGAAAACATCCTAGTCATTGAATTAGTTTTGATTGAATGAGACAGTTCTAGTTGTCAAGGTCTTTTGGACTTTTTTTTTTTTTAAATGCCAGGTCTGTTATTTCTTTGAAAGCTATGGCTTTTAACGTGATACAAGATGTTCTTAGAAGCTTTGATTTTTAAAAATATAGTTTGATTTTTTCTATGCTGAAGTATTTTGAAGTTCCTTTCAGAAATCTTGACCTCCTATCTCTAAGTAACTTTTAAGAAATTAACATTTTCCTGGATAGCCAGATTAACATCACACTTATCTTTTATTAGTGTCTATTACATAAAATAGAATTTTCATCTTCTAGGCCTGTTGGGCTACACTCACATCTATATAGTTCTACTACAAAGGCAGGTTAAATGCTTTGTAGTTCATTCCTTTAATTACCAATTAAAATTTTTTTCAATAAAATTTTGATTTTTAAATTAGTAATAGCGGTTTCAAATGATGACAAATAGCTTTCTCTTCTTTGAATATCATTGTGGCCTCATGGATGCTTATTAGTAAATTTAATTATTTCTGGGGTGTTCAGTTGGTCTCAGCCTTATTTATCCTTTCATCAGTTGATGGACATTTGTGTTGTTCCCACTTTTTGGTTATTATGAATAATACTGCCATGAACATTCACGTATAATTTTTTGTATAGACATATGTTTTCATTTCTTTTGGGCATCTACTGAAGAGTAGAATTGTTGGGTCATATAGTAATTATCTTTAAGGAACTGCCAGATTGTTTTCCAAAGCAGGTACCCCATTTTATGAACCCAGCAGCAGTGTATGAGGGTTCTCCACGTCCTTGTCGACACTTACTACTGTTTGTTGTTTTGAATATAACAATCCTAGTGGATGTGGAGCAACATCTCAGTGTGACTTTGGTTTGCATTTCCTGAATATTAAGGATAATGAGCACTTTTTTCATTCACCTGTGTCCATTTGTATATTTTCTTTGGAGAAATGTCTATATAAATCCCTTGGCCTTTAAAAAATTGGGTTATTAGTCTTTCTGTTGTGGAGTTGTAAGGGTTCTTTATATGTTTTGAATATTAGATCCTTATCAAATGTATGACTTACAAGTATTTTCTCCTGTAGATTGTTTTATTTGAAGGTGTCTTTTGAAGCACAGAAATTTTTAATTGTGAAAAAGTCCAGTTTATCTGGTTTTTCTTTTGTTGCTTATGCTTCATAGTGTTTAGTTAAGAAAGCCTTATTTTTTAATTTGTTTATTTATTTTAAAAATTTTGCTATCGTTAATGTACAATTACATGAGCAACATTATGGTTACTAGACTCCCCCTATTATCAAGTCCCCACCACACACCCCGTTACAGTCATTATCCATCAGCGTAGTAAGATGCTATAGAATCACTACTTGTCTTCTCTGTGTTATACTGCCAAGAAGGCTTTATTTTAACATCAGGTCATAAAAATCTACTCTTGTGTTTTCATCTAAGTGTCTTTTTTTTCTTTTTGTAGAGTTGGCATTGTTTTTTGTTGTTTGTTTTTTTATTTTTTATTGAAGAATCATTGATAACACAATCTGATGTTGGCCCCAAATGTACAACACGGTGCAACAGCTACCCATATCACCATATCCTCAGCCCCTCTAGTGCAGCCACGGTCTATCAACATAGAAAGATGTTAGAGAGTAATTGACTGTATTCTCCATGCTGTACAAAAATGCGATGCTTCACGAATTTGTGTATCATTCTTGAGCAGGGGCCTTGCTAATCTCTGTATCATTCCAGTTTTAGTATACATGCTGCTGAAGCGAGCACCTATGTGTCCTTTTAACTCTTACGTTTAGGTCTATGATCCACCTTATGTTAATTTTTGTGTATGGTATGAGGAAGGGGGTCCAACTTCATTCTTTTGCTTGTGAATATCTAGTTGTCTCAGTACCATTTGTTTGAAAAGCCTGCTCTTTCTCCATAGAATTGTATTGGCACCCTTGTCAAAAATCAATTGACTATAAATGTAAGGGGTTTATTTCTGGACTCCAAATTTTACTCCATTGAGCTATATATGCCTGTCCTTATGCCAGTACCACACTGTCTTAGTTACTGTAGCTTTGTAATATTAAGTTTTGAAATCAGGAAGGGTGATTCCTCTTTGTTTATTTTCCAAGATTGTTTGGGCCACAGGATCTCTTAGATTTCCATATAAATTTAAGGATCAGCTTTTCAATTTCTGCAAACAAACCAGCTGAGATTTAAAGCAATTGTGCTGAATCTATAGATTAAGGTCTCTCTCTCTTTATATGTGTGTGTGTATGTGTATTTAGGTCTCTTTAATTTCTTTTAATACTTAACAGTTTTCAATGTACAGTTCATGCCCTTCTTTTGTTAAAACTATTTGATACTATTACAAAATTTTCTTAATTTTATTTCAGATTGTTTATTGATACAGTATAGAGTTGATTTTTTATGTATTGATCTTGTATCCTGCAGTCCTGTTGAGCTTGTGTTTTATTTAGTGCGAATTGGCTTTTTTTGTAGGACTTTGTGTATACAAAATCATGTCATCTGTGAACAGGGAAAGTTTTACTTATTTTCCAGTCTGGATTCCTTTTATTTATTTTATTTATTTATTGGGGGGGGTTTGGATAGAATTGTAAATATTGGTAGTTCAGCTTAAAATAAATTGGCATGGTTGTGACCTTAAGTTTGGATGCCTTTTATTTTTATTTATTTATTTGTTTGTCTGCCTGATTGCCCTGGCTAGAACCTCCAGTGCAGTGTTGAATAGTAGTGGTTCAAGTGGACATCTTTATCTTGTTGCTGATCTTAGGGGGGGAAGCGTGGGATCTTTGATAGTAAGTATTGTGTAGGCTGTGTGTTTTTCAGAGAATGCCTTTTTGTGGGGGTTGAGAATGTTCCCTTCTATTCTGAGTTTGAGTGTTTTTATCATGAAAGGGTGTTGGATGCTTTTTCTACAGCTACTGAGATGACCTTATGGTATCTTTTTGTTCTTGAAGTCTACCCAGTGTTTATCTTTTTCCTCCATTAATGCTGCTTGTCATGTGGTAGGCTTTTTCACTCTTAAAACTTATCTTTTTACCTCAGAGATGTTTTATTTACTGTTCTCTGATTACTTCTTTCTGTGTTCTCTGGAGAGCCTATTAGATAGTTTGAGAGCTTCTGTGCTGTTAATGTTTTTTAACTTTTCTTCTGTGCTGTTTGACTTTTTGTTTTACTGTCTGGGAAATTTTCCTGATGCTGTCTTCCAGATTACTGATTCTTTATTCAACCATGTCCATTTTGTTATTTGACTTCCCTATTTTTAAAAATTTTGATAATCTTTGTCAAGTTTTTTTTTCATATTCTTGTTTTTTTGTTTTTACGTATGTGATATCCTTTTGACCCTCTCTGAACATACTATATTTTTAAAGTTGTTTTTCTTGAGTTATCTGTTCTCTTTTGGCTCAAATTTTGTTTTTTCATGTCAGATCTTCTTTGTGTTGTTGGTTTTCTTGAAAATGCACATTTTAGCTTTAGTTGGAGGAGGTGTTAAAGTGATTAATATAGGTCATTGGCATGAATTTTCCCCTGCACTAGCATAGTATCTATTCCCAAATAATCCACCCTGCACATGGTGGAGAGTTGACTGTGATCTCTCCAAGTATCTGGTACTGTAGGCGGAAAGACCAGCTCCCTACAAGTGTCAAAATAGGGAGGCCTTTGTTTTGGTGAGTAAACTACTCTAGTCTTTGCAATGCATTCTGTTCTTCCTTCATTATGTCAGTTGTGAAGGATGGGATACTGGACTTTTTTCCCAAGCTGCAGTGTTCACATCAGGAGTATTCCTTCCCTCCCCCTAGACCCACTGATTTTTCATTTTAAAATAATTTATTTACATTCATTTTAAGTTTTATTCTTATGTAAGATACTTGGGATAAGAAGCCTTAGTGTCCAGGCCCCTCAGTCTGCAGCATGGATTAAATGGGACACTGCTGGAATGTTTCAAATGTCTGATAATTGTCCCATGGGTCATTCCTAGTTTTTGTAAATGTAAATAAATCTCTGCACATATCTTCATTGCAGCAACTTCCTTGAAAAGATCCAGCCTGCTTTACTGCTCATGTTTTTTGAGCTGTGAATTTCTTTGTTTCACTTTCTCTATCAATCTCATCCCAATTACTTTTGAATGCTTAAAATTAGTTTTTGAAAATTTCTGATCCTTTACTCTCCCTGTTTCTTGTGCTATTATGATTTCATTAAAAAATATCTCTGCGTATCATTAGGACTTTGGGACAATCAGCCTGTGACCTATGTGATATCCTTTTGACCCTCTCTGAACATACTATATTTTTAAAGTTGTTTTTCTTGAGTTATCTGTTCTCTTTTGGATCAAGTTTTGTTTTTTCATGTCAGATCTTCTTTGTGTTGTTGGTGTTCTTGACACATTAGATGTAGCTAATTAAATGATACATTAGAGCCAATATCATTTTTATAGTAGGAACAAAGAATATAGAAGTCCGGGAAGAATATTTTTCAAGGTAGGGATTGGACTAAATGTACAAGTACAGAGCATTGCTCAGCAAGGCCAACGATGTCCATTCTCATTTCCCTGGGACATGATTCTGTCATCATGGATAAGCTCTCAGTTTCTCAGTTTGGCATTCCTAAGTGTTTAACAGAGGACCAGGCATAAGGTTCACAGTTAGTATTGAGTGAATGACCCAAATTAGAGCACTTTTTTCTACCATGGACTCACTTGTAATTCTTTATATTTGTGTAGTTTTTTTACGTTTTGAAAACACTGTTTTCGTTTTCATGAGGATTTGCTACCTCCTAACCTGTGTTCCACTTGCTTAGTTAACTCTTGCAGTTTTACTTTTTATCATTGGGCTATTTGTACATATATATATATTTTTTTTTGTACATATATTTTTATAGAAAGCATGGCATCACATTCTAGCACCCTTAGTTTGCCGCAAGAAAACTTATAATCAGAAATGAGCACATGTAAAAAAAAAAAGCATTTTAGCAAAACCCACATACCAAAATTATGAAGTTTATAGAAGAGCCTTTTAGTCACGTGATTCTTACCATCTCTTACTGCAGATACAGTTCAGTCATCCTCATTTAGAAACATTTTTAAAGGCGAGGATTTTAAGAGCAATCTAATGATAACTGAAGGAGATAATGCTCGTGTCATAGTGCGGTATAATGCTTGAGGTTCATAGTGTTCAGTAAAAAAATGAAAGATTTGCCACATGGTAGAAAGGGCAGAGAACATTTTCCCTGATCTGGACTCTTCCTCAGCTTGGCGCTGCATGCAGCTCTGCCACTTGCAGGCTGTATGCATTGCTTAGCCTCTTTGAGACTGGTTCCTTGTTTTTGGCTTCTTTGATCCTCCCATGAGTCTTCTGTCTTCCCCTAGGGTTCTTGGACACATTCTCTACTTGGAATGACCCTATTGTCTCCTCTCTGACTGCTTATTTCCTTCAAATTTTAACTCTGATATTACCTTCTGTAGAAATTCAGCCCTTACTCTCTGGGTTGTACCCTGTTACATATTAGTACAGTACTTAACCTAATTGGAATTTTTTCTTTATTATATGATCATTTATTGAACAGTTTCTTTCAACAAATTTTACTGAGTACTTAATAATTATCTTCCCTTGGATTGTAAGCTTTATGGAGGCAGAGTAATGACTGGGTCTGTGGGTCTTGTTTCTCGTTTCTTAGCCATTGCTTCCCTAGCACCCAGCACAGTCCTTAGACATAGGGAGTACTCACTGAGTAGTTGTTGAATGAGTAAGTAAAAAGGGAGGTAATAATACTGCCTACCTTATTTACAAGACTGTTGTGAACCTTCGATGTGATTTTGTGTATTAAGTTCTTAGCTTGTTAGGAGCCTGGTTGTAACAGTACCTGTAACTTAGCAAAAGGCAGGCAGTCAGCTGTGGCCATTGAGAGTGATTATTGTGGACACAGATAACCCTCAGTTCTTGTCACCCCACTTACCAGCTGTGAGACCCCACATGGGATACTTAATATCTCTGATTTGCATTTTCTTTATAAGTGGAAAAAATAACCACATTTTAGGGTTTTGGTAAGCATTACTTGTTATCTTGACAGTGAAGCATTTAGCTGACAGTAATTGCTCAATAGATGGTGGTTATAGCATTGCTAATATGTTAATTAGTAAGGAAAATAATTAAAGGAATATATAGAAAGTATCACAAAATATTCACATATGTGGAAACATTGCATTCCCTGAGATAGTAGCACTGTATTTCCATTAGCCCATAATCCTCAGAATATTCAATATTTCCTAATTATGTCTGTGATGGGTTGTATTGTGTTAGGTACAATCTTGTTCTTAAAAGAAATTGGGGAGTATAATCATTTGTATATGCCTGAATAGCCGAATTATATTAAATCCTTAATCTTATAGACTTAAAAATGCCTTTGAATGTCCTCTATCAGTTGTGTGTTAAAGTCACAATGAGCAAGTGACAATATAGGAAAACAACCTGAATTTTTGGACCACTGTATGTTCACGGATAATGTTTGTGGACTTAGGAGACTGTTCTGAATAGTAGCAGCTCACAGTCCTTCCTGCCTAGGGTCACAAGCAGCTCTTCTTGTGCATTGGGTGCTTTGCCGGCCTTTTCTTACAAAAGCATGTTATACTACAGGTGAAAAGGGCCTGTTATTACAGAAACAACTTTTAATTTTTCTCAAGTTAACTATTTAAAAATTCATTTAGAAGCATTTGGTACTTTAAACTATTTACAGAAATATGGTCCCAGCCACCAGCGTTAGCCTTTGCTTCTCATTTTGAATGGTTTTACTTTCATCATGGCTACATGGCCCTGACTTCTGACTTTCATCAGAAGGTATTTGTTTTATATAGTTAATCATTTTCATTCATACAGATGTTTGTGGAGAAAGATGTAAAACTTTCTTGTGATTGGTAATATACCTTTACTACAGGCTCAGCAAAACAGTCCCTCTTCTACGGGATCTGGCAACACAGAGCATTCCGGCAGCTCCCAAAAACAGATCTCCATCCAGCACAGACAGACCCAGGTAGGTTGGTGATTGATAAGGAGAGGAGGAAAAGATCTGCTTAGGAATAAATGCTAACCACATACAAAATCTATGAGTCCTTTCTTTGTTTCCTCTGACTTTACCTCATTATTTGTGTGTACTATATTCAGAACTTGAATTATGAGTATTTAAAGTTTTTTGGAAGGTACTTGAACTTTTTGAAGTGTTTCTTTACTGTGCTGGTGTATTGCAGCAGAAAATGCTTACACTGCATTGTGCTGGTGAGGAAGATCACTTGTTTTGGAGACCTGTAGGCCTGGGTTCAAATTCTGGCTCTGCAGTTTACACTTTGTCTTCTCAGGCCTCAGTTTTCTTGAGTACAAATCATTTGTAAAATGTGGTTGATTATCTCAGGCAATATATACAAAATGCTTACTAGTACAGTGCTTACAGTAGGCTTCAATGAATGTTAATTCCCTACTTTATGAAAGTAGTTATTTATTCCTTGTATCTCCCTGTTTGGCAGGACCAACCTAAACTTCTTTAACTGTGGCACACCAACATAATTTCTTCCTTAAATAGTTTTCAGACACTCTTTTAGGGAATGTTGTGAACATCCAAAGTTAAAACCTGAAAAGGAAGTGAGTATACCTCCACTTTGTGGCATTGAGCTAGCCAAATAGTATACTGGGTTTTCTTGAAGCCTCTTGGCACTGTGTTGCCTTCAAGACAGGATGCTTGGCAATCTGGGATAATTTCTTACATCTTAAGAGCTATATAACCCTCAGGAGTAGGTTGTAATTTTACTTGAATTACCAGGTTTTGGATAGTTGAACAGACATAGTTGAGCATTCAAGCAACTTCCTCTCTCCCCTTTATATTGCTCTTTGCTTCCACTGGGTGGCGTGTTTGTTCTTCAGAGATTTGGGTCATGTCTCTGCAGTCCTTTTCGATGAAGTTGGTTTCATTTCTAGAGTGGTATGTTTCTGTATTGTTCAGTGCTCAGGTAGTTGGAGAATTCATATATTTGATTCCAGAGTTAACATTTTTTTTTGAAGTGCAGTGTAACAAAATCTAAGGCTTAAAGAATGGGATGAGGAAAGCAGATTTAATTTCTTGAGTCATGTTGATTCCAGGCTATTTTTCTGCAAGTGCTTTCTTCCAGAAAAGTAAGAAGAAAAAATGAGATGACATGTAATATTTTGAGACTAACTCTGAATTTGTTTTCTTTTTGTCTCTATAGTCTGACCTCACAATAGAAAAAATATCTGCACTAGAAAACAGTAAGAATTCTGACTTAGAGAAGAAGGAAGGAAGAATAGATGATTTGTTAAGAGTAAGTATTAAAATGTCATAAGAGATTTTATAACAAGCACTGATTGATGTTATGTGTATGTAGATTATGTGCATATTGTAGAGATGATTAGTATTACCAGATAACAAAGTTAAGTCATAAACATTTGAATATTTTCCTTTAATCTGAGGGAGTCTGAGTGGGAACCAGCACCAAACCTAAATGGTAAGCACTACCTTTAAATTGGAAATCTTACAGCGTAGAATTTTAATATTTAAATTTATCCTTGAGAAATATTATATTGTAAAATATAAATGTAAATTTGTAAAAGTAGTATACATATATACTAGATATGTGAACTATTGTATTTCATGGAACTGTAGGAATAAGTATATAATACTGTTTTCCAATTCCTGAGAAGTTATTTTAATATTCTTGAATTTTAAAAACTATTTCCCAGGTACTTTTCAGCCCAGGTTTTTTCATTTTATATCTTTTATAACCTCATCTAAAGTATTTTTTTTGCTTACAAGAGAAACTTTAAAAACAGCTAATCTGGAGTTAAAGATACCTCTAGAAAATATACTGTGATATTATAAAAATAAATTTTTAATATGCAATTAGGCCTATTGACACATTCTTAAAACAATAGTTATTATAAAAACAATCCATGCTTTTTGTAATAAATTTAGAGAATACTGAAAAATATGATACCCGTAGTTCCAGTAACTGAGATAAAACATTGATACATTTCCTTCAGTAATTATTTTGAGCCACTTGTAGTATATTTATACAGAAATATACATGTATTTACACACTCACATTAAATGCATATATACATAAATATTACTGAGTTATAAATAAAATAGGCTAACATTTTTATCTTTTCCTGTGAATTAGAAGGTTAGGTTTGATCCTTACTTGTACTAATGGCAGTAGTTTTCAAACTGTCTGCAGGGATCCTGAAGGTTCTATAGAGGAACCTCCAGGGCTCCTACAACACAGCTGGGTGGGGATCTGCAACCTTGTTTTAACAGTTCATATTTGGTAAGACTTGGTTTGAATAAAGGTTCTGTTTAATAATAAAGATAATAAGTCATTGTGTGTGTTATTATCTCTTCTCTAAAAATTTTTACCTGTATTTCTGTAATTATCAAAATATAAAATAGTGTAATTTACTTCTGTGTAAAATCTTGAATTTAACACATATCTAACCCATAAGCCTGGTTTTTATGAGTAAAATCTAATGTTTTTAGCTGTTACTATTAAAGTAAGTCTTAAAGTCAGTTTATGTCTAATTTACAGTATCACACATATTTGTTAAACTGGTTTCAAAGCTCATTGGCAATGTAATTTTTCTTTTAATTATAGTTTTTAGTCTTAGTTCATCTCTTGAATGACCGGAACACATTTTTATGTAATCATTTTTCAAGAAGGATATACCCTTTTTGCATCTGATTTTTGGTGCATTTGTGGAGTTGAGAGTTCTTTCACTTGCCTTCCCATGTGAAAGTAGCACCATGTGTAACATTTTTGCACCATAACCTGTTGACTGCCTCCTTTCACCTCCCTAATAGAGGACCTACATGCACATACGTGTACACACACCCCTTTATAGTTTTTTCTAGCATTTCATGTTTCAGAGAAGGCCATGACCTAAGGGACAAACACTGTAATCTGTTTTCTGTGATAACTATAGATCCCCCTCACCTTTATTCGTGTATTAAAAAAATGTGGCCCAGGTACATCTCTTTATGGATCTGTATATTTTTATTCTGGAAATGTGTGGGTATGCCTAATTTTTTGCCTTTTTCTGTCTTACACTGGCCTCTTCCTTGGTTTCTACCTTGGATTCCCGATTTCTATTCTTATATCATTTTATGTCTCATTTAATATGATTTTGAATTTCATTAAACATTCATTATGTCTTCCATATATTTTGCTACTTACTGTAGCTCATAATGAATTTTTGTTGAAGCATAGTTGTTATACAATCTTGTATTGGTTTCAAGTGTACAGTACAGTGGTTCAGCAGTTACCTACATTATTAAATCCTCACCCCCACTAGTGCAGTTATTATCTGTTGGCATAGGAAGATATTACAGAATCGCTGGCTGAATTCTCCATGCTGTACTACCATCCCTGTGATCAACTTATATTATGACTGAGAAATTTTGTGCCCATTTATCACCCTCCCCATCCCCACCCACCCACAGACCCCCTCCCCGACACCCTCCCCCAGGGAAACTACCAGTAATTTCTCAGTGTCTATGAGTCTACTGCTGTTTTGTTCTTTTTTTTTTTTTTAGATTCCACAAATAAGTGAAATATATGGTATTTGTCTATCTCTGCCTGGCTTATTTCACTGAGTATAATACCCTCTAGGTCCATTCATGCTGTCACAAATGGCAGGATTTCTTTTTTATGGCTGAATAATAGTTATCCATTCATCTATACTGGACACTATGGTTGCTTACTTAACGTTTTTACTTAGCCAGTTTTTCCCTTGCATAATTCACTTTCTTATTCCATCTGTATATTCTTTTATGGTTTTTGGTTCCTGTTTCAAAGACATCATGTCTTTTTGCATTTATGGAATATAGCAAGCAGTATTTTTAAATGTTCCTTTGATTTCTCTAGGGTGTTCTTTTTCATTGTCCTCAAGCTGATGTTCTCTTTCTTCAGAAGTACTTTTTTTTTGTTGTTTCCTTTTTCCCATCTTTCAGTAAGGAGAACCATGTTTCAGCTTAGTACCTATCTTCTGTCTTTCACTTTTGGCATATATACTGGCTTGGGTTGCTCTTATTCCTTTATTTGTTCACTTGGGTGCTGAATTGCCAAAAATTATAATTAGATATATTGTGGATTTAACAAGCTCCTAGCCCAGTTCCAGTACTAGTAGGTTTTTGGTCAGAGTAGCTCTGCTAGACTGAAAAAGGATCATGGGCTCATCTACCTTCATCACTTGACTCACTTAAGATTGAGAAGATAGAGTATGTGAAAGTCTGAATTCTAACTTAATACTCCTTTTGGGTTTTAAAAGAATGCCTGCTTTCATTTTCCAAGAAGCAATCTGCCATCTTTCCTCAACACTACCCACCTTGTACTCTCATTTTCTGATGACTGTAGTCTTTCTATGGATGTAGAGCAGTACCAAAGGAATGGATAGGTCCAAAAGGGAGACCCAGAAGGATAGCTACCATCTTTTCTAGTTGGTTAGAACTTGTGTTTTTGATCTGGCAGGACAGGGGGAATGACCACTGGTCTTGATGCCTCCTTTTGGGCAGTCAGGGATCATTCACTGAGTTCTCCCATTTTAGTGAGATGTTAGTTAAGGCTGCATCAGGAGTTGCTAGCCAAGTGCTACTTTAAACCTCAACACAAAATTATTAGTGTTAGAAACCACAAACATTTATTTAGAGTTATTAACATTTTGAATAAGCTGCCACAGATTGATTCCATACATTAGATCACAGATTTCAAGGGAATGATCACCTTCCAAAAAAGTAGGTTGAATTTCATGTAAACATTATATAATCTTCCACTTGCAGATTTTTTAGTATAAATTGGTTAGTCATATTTACCCAAATGTATTTGCACTTTGCCTTTGATGATATGGCCCGTAGACTTCGTAAAAACTGATAGAAAGAAGTTATATTGATGAGGAAAGTAAAAAATTGGAGATGGAAGCCGTTGTACACTGATTACTTTAAAAATGAAGTTGAAAAAAATCTCAAAAATTGAGTGTGCTGTAATATCTTCCACTTGTGCTTTTTACTATTTAAAAACATATCATTTGATTGGGAAATGCCATGTTTGTTTGTTTGTTTTCCCATAAATCAAGCAAGTTAATGTAAAGAAGCATTTATTTGTCAAAAAAATAGAGATCCTTTGTTTAACACAAGAGTAAACTCAGGAGTTCCAAGTCAGAAATTGACTTTGGGTTAGTGCTTCTTTCCTTCTCTGCTTTTGTAAAAGGCTTGAATTTTTCAAAGTATTTAGCCCATCTTTCTGACCAAAGCTAAATTAACTGTATCTACCTTCTGGCATTCTTGAACCACGACCTTGTATTCAACTTGTTTGTTAGTTCTGTGTTAGGCAGGGCATTGTTCCTGGCTTCTCTGCTGAGAAACATTTATGTAAATTCATGTCTCCTTTTCTTTGGAAACAACAACAGAAAAATAACCATAGAACATAGGGAACATTAGGTGGTTTTTTAAAAACTAATTTTTTTAAGGTAAGTGCTCAATCACCCTTTTTATTTTTAAACATCTCACTTATGTAGGTTTTTTTCCTTCTATTTTGTGATGATGTAGGCATATGTGATGTACTGGATTTAGCTGTAACTGGCTTTTGGGAGGAGTAAAATATCAGTAGAGAACATGCCCAGTTCTAGTAACAGAATTCATTATTAAAAGATAGTTGATATTGTATCAAAAAGAATAAAATACCTAGGAATAAACCTAATCAAGGAAGTGAAAGACCTATACCCTGAAAACTACAAGACACTCCTAAGAGAAATTAAAGAGGACACCAATAAATGGAAATTCATCCCATGCTTTTGGCTAGGAAGAATTAATATTGTCAAAATGACCATCCTGCCTAAAACAATCTACAGATTCAGTGCAGTCCCTATCAAAATACCAACAGAATTCTTAAACAAACTGGAACAAATAGTTCTAAAATTCATAAGGAACCACAAAAGACCCCGAACAGCAAAGCAATCCTGAGAAGGAAGAATAAAGCAGGGGGATCTCGCTTCCCAACTTCAAGCTCTACTACAAAGCCACAGTAATCAAGATAATTTGGTACTGGCACAAGAACAGACCCATAGACCAGTGGAACAGAATAGAGAGCCCAGATATAAACCCAAGCATATATAGTCAATTAATATACAATAAAGGAGCCATGGATATACAATGGGAAAATGACAGCTTCTTCAACAGCTGGTGTTGGCAAAACTGGACAGCTACATGTAAGAGAATGAAACTGGATCATTGTCTAACCCCATACACAAAAGTAAATTCAAAATGGATCAAAGACCTGAATGTAAGTCATGAAACCATAAAACTCTTAGAAGAAAAAACAGGGAAAACTCTCTTGAATATAAACATGAACAACTTCTTCATGAATATATCTCCACGGGCAAGGGAAACAAAAGCAAAAATGAACAAGTGGGACTATATCAAGCTGAAAAGCTTCTGTACAGCAAAGGACACCATCAGTAAAACAAAAAGGCATCCTACAGTATGGGAGAATATATTCATAAATGACATATCTGATAAGGGGTTGACATCCAAAATATACAAAGAGCTCACGCATCTCAACAAACAAAAAACAAATAAGCCAATTAAAAAATGGGCAGAGGATCTGAGCAGACACTTCTCCAAAGAAGAAACTCAGATGGCCAACAGACACATGAAAAGATGCTCCACATCGCTAGTCATCAGAGAAATGCAAATTAAAACCACAGTGAGATATCACCTCACACCAGTGAGGATGGCCACCATACAAAAGACAGACAACAAATGCTGGGGAGGATGTGGAGAAAGGGGAGCCCTCGTACACTGCTGGTGGAAATGTAAATTAGTTCAACCATTGTGGAAAGCAGTATGGAGGTTCCTCAAAAAACTCAAAATAGAAATACCATTTGACCCAGGAATTCCACTCCTAGGAATTTACCCTAAGAATGCAGCAGCCCAGTTTGAAAAAGACATATGCACCCCTATGTTTATTGCAGCACTATTTACAATAGCCAAGATATGGAAGTAACCTAAGGGTCCATCAGTAGATGAATGGATAAAGAAGAGGTGGTACATATATGCAATGGAATATTATTCAGCCATAAGGAGAAAACAAATCCTACCATTTGCAACAACATGGATGGAGCTAGAGGGTATTATGCTCAGTGAAATAAGCCAGGCAGAGAAAGACAAGTATCAAAGGATTTCACTCATCTGTGGAGTTTAAGAACAAAGCAAAAACTGAAGGAACAAAACAGCAGCAGACTCACAGAACCCAAGAATGGACTAACAGTTACCAAAGGGAAAGGGACTGGGGAGGATGGGTGGGAAGGGAGGGATAAGGGGAAAAAGTGGCATTACGATAAGCACACATAATGGCGGGGGCACGGGGAAGGCAGTATAGCTCAGAGAAGACAAGTCGTGACTCTATAGCATCTTACTATGCTGATGGACAGTGAGTGTAATGGGGTATGTGGTGGGGACTTGATAATGGGGGGAATCTAGTAACCACAATGTTGGTCATGTAAGTGTATATTAATGATACAAAAAAAAAAGATACGTTTATTAAGAGAATAAAGGAGTGAAGTATTTGCCTTTTTTTATACTTACTTTTACCTCTTTAAATTTTAATTTTGGATTTGATTCAACAGCATGATTTTCAGATACCCTAGGAATTGCTTTTTAATTAATCTATCTCCTTTGGAGCCAACTAAAGAAATTTTTTTCCATTGAAGGCCAATTGTGATTTGAGACGGCAGATTGATGAACAGCAAAAGATGCTAGAGAAATACAAAGAACGATTAAATCGGTGTGTGACGATGAGCAAGAAACTCCTTATAGAGAAGGTGCGTGATGAGCGGTGACCCGGACTCTTTCCCAGGGTGCTTAGTGTGTGTTGTTGTTGTGGCTCCTCCTTACTTACCTGAGATGAAACTATTTCAAAGTAGGAGTTTTTAGGAAAAGCCTTCTTATGATTTGACAATAACAAGTCCTTTTTGCATGGACACTGGAGTAAGCATCTAGAGTGCTAATTTGGGATATTTTTTGTCATTGTACATTGCTTTGAACATTGTGTTGGGACAACTTGTCCTAGTTGAGTTTATTGGGGTGTTGCTCTCCTAAATTCTTATTCCATCCTATCAGTTATAGTGTGTATCCTGCTGCTGTTACGAACATTTAGCAATAGTTACATTCCATTTCAGACATGATATTTGGAGTAACATGTATATAGTAGTGTGATAATTAAGTGATTTCTGCTTTAAAAAGTTAAGTTGGCATATACCTGTATATGATTAGTTGGATACCTAATTTATGGTAATTGACTAGTTGTGACTTAACTTTAATAGTTATTAGTAAATATTTCTTGAAAGTTCTTAAAATTATATCCTCAGCACTTATTTATCTTACATTGGAAGTTTTAAGAAAGCAGTACTTCCTGATGAAATTATTACAAGCTAGGTGTTTGAGAGAGACTGGGCGGGGGCTGGGGGGGGGTGCTTGCTTTCACAGAAATCTTTGGAATACTGTTAAAAGGCAGGGAACCCTGATAAAAGATTTTATTGATGTTGAAGATACTGAGGAAAACTTTCACCTTTTAGTTCACTCATTTTATAGAAAGGAAACCACTTTGCCCCCATTTTTATGAAAAATAAAAAGATATATGTTAATATGGAGAATTTAGTTTTAGGGTGCTTTCTAAAATCAATGTAGATTCAGCCAGTTAGTACTAAACTTTGAACAGTATAGTACAAAAATATATATAATGCTATATCTGAGTTCTCATAGGAAAATAAAATTATTTTCTATTTGTCCATTCCCATAAGTCAAAACAAGAGAAGATGGCATGTAGAGATAAGAGCATGCAAGACCGCTTGAGATTGGGCCACTTTACTACTGTCCGACATGGGGCCTCTTTTACTGAACAGTGGACAGATGGTTATGCTTTCCAGAACCTTATCAAGTAAGTGAATTGTGATGATTAAATTGGTAATTGAAAGGCTGGTTTGGATTTTTTAAGTTTTCTGTAATCATAGTTATTAATAATCCTAGTAGTGGTAGTTATCTTTTCATTTAGTTTTAGCCACCAATTGTGTAAAGAAATATAGGGAATGAGGAAAAGTCCAACAAAAAGGATATAAGTAATCAGAGGAATAAAACCTGGGTTCTCAATTAAAGCTTAAAAGAATCAGAATTGCCAAAGCCAAGGAAGAAAAATCGAGGACTTGATATCTTTTCAGTTATTTAATGGGTTTTCTTGAGTCAGCTGAGCATTTATCCTGGGTTCACAGGAAAACGAAATGGGCAAGGACCTAAATAAGGAAGAAATTCCAGAGTTAGGTATAAATCAAAATAAAACCCTAGAATAACCTTATAGGACATGTCCCTGAGGCTCTTTAAGGAGACAGCATCCAGTCATCAGAGATAGTCGCTTCCTTGTAGGCAGGGACTGAACCAGTGGTCAGGCTGCTGACCAGCCCCACTGTCTGCCTGTCAGCAACTTAGAATGCAGAACACTCTTCACTTTATTGTAAGTTTGTTTTGATACATTCAAGTATTTACTCCCAGGAGGGAACTAACATGTAAAATCCTAAAATTCCAACTGTGTAAATAGCTAATATTAGCCCAGGACTTAAGAAAACATCTTCAGGTTGTAGTACCTTTTGGTGTATCTAATTTGTTTTGATTTGTTAGGTCATCCACCTGAGACTGGGTTGCAGGCATTGTATTTTTAACCACAGGTTCTCAAATTTCTGATCTGTACATCACCATGATTTGGAGGGTTCCATAGACTACCTTTCCTGCCTTATTTTTCTTGCTGATAACTTGCTAAGCATTAATTGGACAGCATGGGACTGCTTTTGAATATAATGAATCTTAAATAAGTAACAAATTTATGCCTGAAATAAAAGTACAAGTACTGATGTTATTAGTGATACTTTGTTAAAATAAACTTCTGGGTTACACATTAGTAATCATTGCTTTGTCTATAATTAACCTCCAACTTGATTTAGGTGTGTTTTTGGCTCACAAATGTACCGTAAGTATGCATAATTTGGGGTGATAAGAGACTCTTGAGTCAAAGATACAAAACTCTGGGAGAAAAACAAAGCCTTTTGAGTTAGGCCAAGTGCCAAAGACTCAGATTGGCATCTGCTCTGAGCACTAAACACAGGTAACTGCTGATAGCAGAGAGGCACCAAGGCGGTATAAACAGCTGCTTAGGACAGAGGCACGATACCCATTTCATAACACCCTAAGATATGTACACTGCCCTGGAAATGGCACAGCATCCAGTTTTGTTAGAATTGGATCAGAAGATATAATTTGTATCCCGGTTACTGGCGAAAGGCACCTAATACTCGGACTGAGACCCAAATATGATACCCTGCCAGCCTTTGACAATGGTTACTCCTAAAAGGGCAGTTTAAAAATGTCTAAAGATTTTGACTAAAAAAGATAGTAGGTTTGCATAAAGATGTAAAATGTAACTATTTCTAAGGCATGATTACAGTTTTTGCTGATAGTAACAGTATTTTATCTTTTTACTGTGTAAGCAGCCTGCTGCCCAGAAGGTTCTGGAAATCTTAGAATAAAAAAATTATGACTATGCTGTAGAGAATTTGATGAGAGAAATTGAGACTGTCTAAATGAGATCCCTGACCAGGATTGTTTCTGCTAGGTGGATAGCATTTTTTTGTGATTTTAACTCATGGAAATTACAGAATATCGATCTTTTCTCTTTGGAAGCTGTTTCTGGCCAATGTTTATTAATTATAAGTATTTTCTAAATTTTACTTTAATAAATTAATTGAAAAACTCCCTTTCTTGATTTTTAATGCAGAAATTGAAATTCTTTAGTTGTAAAAGGCTGTATCTGATATCCTCACAAATGATAATTCTCTGTATATGGGAAACACCATTCCACATAATTTGGTAGGTAGGTGAGGTAGCTGAACACCAGGCAGCAGCAGTACTAGGTTTTAAGGGAAGAGACAAACCTCAAGATACTTAAAAATTTAATCAGATAATCAAATATAGTCTCAAAAGGAGCTGCAACATAGTTCTTTTGTTTTCCCTTTGTTCCTTGGCTCTTTCTCAAGCGATCTTTATTCCTTAAAACGGAAGGCTTACTGTCTAATAGGAAAATCATAATCGGATTTGTAATGTTTTTTGGCCAGGTTAGTAATTTTTCCTTTCCAAAGCCTGTTTGACTCTGTTGAAAAAGTAGCATACTTTACAGTTCTCAGAAAATAGTTATATTAAATACTATTGTTATTCAGTATGCTATTTTTTATTTAAATAAGTCTTGAAGTCTCAAATAGTGGCAAGGCAATAAAAAATTCTTTATTGGGGTTTTGTTTATGTTAAAATAAACAACAGTAAAATAATGGGATTTTACCTGTGTACAAAGTTATGGTCGTTTAAGGTAAAGATTATCAGAGGGAGTAAATTAAACTGTATAGCATTGTAATGCTAGTCCAAGTATTCTGGTGTGGAAGAAATTATAGAATCTCATTTTAAAGTGATGTCTTGTGAACCGTCTGATTCTCGGTCACATGTTCCATAACGAGAGACAACTCTTTTTCTCGATTCTGTAAATGTCAGCTGTTCCCTCCATACCATTTCATAGTTCCTAGTAGGTAAAGAACACCTGAAATGCTGGGAATCCTTAAAAATTCTCATCTGTGATATTCAGGTGCTATCTGTAGATCAGTGCTAAAATATTTTTTGGTTAAAATAATGTCTGAAAATGTGTGCGTTTGTTTTTTAATACCTCATCTGCTAGTTATATAGTATGATTGGAGTCTAGTGGAAGGTGTCTGTATTTGTTTCCTAGGGCTCCTGTAAAAAAATGCCATACACTGGGAGGCTTAAAACAACATAAATTTATTCTCTCATAGTTCAGGAGGCCAGAAATCCAAAATCAAGGTGTGGGCAGGATCACACTCCCTTCTGAAGCCTCTAGGGAGGATCATTCTGTGGCTGTCGTGTCTTGTGACAGCATAGCTTCAGTGTCTGCCTCCATCTTCAAATGATGTCCCCCTATTTGTCTCCTTGTCTCTCTCCTCTTCTTATAAGGAAGGACACCAGTCATGCTGGCTTAAGGGCCCACCCTACTCCATATGACCTCATTTTAACCAATTACATCTTCAGTGACCCTATTTCCAAAGGTCATAATCTAAGGTACTCTGGGTTTAGGACTTTAACATACCTTTTTTCGTGACACAGTTCAACTTGTAATGGTGCCTCACTAAGACTGATTGTCTTGTTTTCTCTTACGGGCTATGGCTTAATTTTAAATAGGTTATTTAGATTTGAGTGGGATGGATTTATCAGACCACCAATGCTTCTATAAATGTTAGTACAAATAATCTTTCTGTGGGTGATGAAGAGCGAGCATTCTCTAAAATTGATGCAATGCAAGAAGTACTTAAGGATCACTCAATAAAAGGCACTGTCGTATATGTTGGAGACACAAGGGTTGTTAAGACATGGTTCTTGTTCTATAAGAAGTTAGAGTTTACTGACAGGATCCAGACTGTACTCCCAAAATAAACCTAAATGAAGTCTCATTGATAGACTGTTTTTAGGTGGCTTTTATTTGTAAACATAAATATCTAAATAGTTTCAAGAACAAGAATTAATGCAGGAATTCTTATTGTAGACAATGGTGACTTCTGGCTACTTCTGGCACATCAGTTTTATGCCCAGGCAATCTCTTTCATCCTCAGAATATACAATTTAAGATTTCCCCAGAGGTGTTTTGGCATCAGTGTACCATGTGTTCATGGTTTATATATATGATGGCTCTAAGCCTCCTTTCTTGGTGAATCTGCAGAGATTAAATGTATAGATTCTTCCTGAAAGCAATAGAAAATCAGTTTCATGTTTAATAAAGATGTTTGCTAAAATATTAATCTTCCGAAGCAGTTAGTCTTCAAAGACAAAGTGTTATGGCATTCCATTAGCCCACTATAGTTTATTATAGTTTGACCTATGTAATACATGATTATCTCCAGAGAGTTCAGAGTGCCTTGCACTGATGGCCCCTAAAAGGGTAGAAATGAGCCAAAAATATTTCACCAACTTTTTTGGTTGGGAAACTTTTGAGTAGGTAAATGTTTTTCTCACGGACATTCATTGAGTCTGAAGGAGGATTTTGATTTTATCTAAGGATTCTGTCTCAACCCAAAATTCTTTTAAGCTATGAATTATTCATATACATATATTTTGGAGGGGGAGACATATCTCCAATGATAGTTAATTTTTTTTCAGACAAGCAGAAAACTGTTGAATTAAAATTTCCATTCTGCTCTTAAACTGACATCTATCTAATCAGTGACCCAGCTCATCCCAAAGCCAAGGAAATTGTACTGTCAGCTGAGTAGTTATTTAGTTGCAATACTTGATTAGGTTAACCTTGCTCACAGTATTGCCCTTATAGATATGGCAACATAAATTTTATTATGGGCATTTACCTTGAAGTATAGTCTTGTCTTCCTGGTTGCCATTCTTTCAAGAAAGATACACTGAATCTGGAAAAGGTCTAGAGACTGACTACTAGAGTGTTTAAGGAAGAGGGTAGAGTAGATTCCATCAGATTCATTCTGCAAAAATGAAGGGTGGATCAAGGCAAGGAGATGGGGGTGTCATGGTAGGCGAAGGGGAGGGATCATGTGACTGTCAGCTGTGATAGATGATTTAAAGATTTTAGTCTGCTAAATGGTTAATCCCAAATCTTTATTTTTATATATCAAGTCTTTAAACCTTAATATCTGTTATGTGGCTGGGTAGAAGAGAGAAAGTGGCTTTCTTATATTGGTATTTTCATTGACTCCGAATTTGTAAACTAGTTAGAAAAATTTGACCATCTTCTTAGGGAATAATTCTAATGGTATTGGTGTTAGATATCTGAAGACTCCTTATATATGTCATTTATTGATTTGTTTTGCATACCATTTCCTAAGGAGTTTCTTCTAGCTGCAAGGCTTCATTGTGCTTCTCTGAATGTGCATTTTCTCAAAAACTTCAGGTTTCACTATATCCATGAGTGGAAATGACTTGGCGGATGAAAAAGGCTCCCATAGACCTAAAATCTTTTTTTAATTTTGTTTAGCATCCTTCAAATTTGGTATCTTTCTAGGTGTAATTTGAGGAAAATTTTATTCAAATAAAAAGGCATCTGGAACCATTTGTACTTCTTACGTAAATACAGTTCTTTACTTCGGTGGGATCATGCAAGAGAGTTGCTTGCTTAACTGTTAAAAAGGAATCAGAAAAATCTTCCTTTTGAGTCAGAAAATAAGATCACGATAGAAATTTGATACTGTTCCTTCCTCTCCACTGTACTACCGTGAGAATAATCAGCATAACCAATGTCTTAAAGCACAGATTCATTCCAAAAAAAATCATTACTATCACTGCTTATTTAGCTCTCCCAACCTGAAGTTAAAATCAAATCTCTACTGGATTTAATGGGGCTTATTTTTTCTGAAATTTTATCAGATAGGCAGATGACAAAGATAATTGTGTTTATTCTATAGCCATTTAAAAAAAATCTTGACCTGTTCCTCTGTGCAACATCTTTTATATGTCTAGGCAACAGGAAAGGATAAATTCACAGAGGGAAGAGATAGAACGACAGCGGAAAATGTTAGCAAAGCGGAAACCTCCGGCAATGGGACAGGCCCCTCCTGCAACCAATGAGCAGAAGCAGCGGAAAAGCAAGACCAACGGAGCTGAAAATGAAACGTATGTTTTTACTGACATGAGCTGTGAGATACTGTAATGTCCCCCAACATACAGAAGTTCTCTTGAATGACACTGGGAAAAAATGATAAATCATCAAAAAAATGATAATGGAGATTTCTAGAGTTTCACCATTCTTTTTAGTTACACTAATGGATTTGCTTAACTCATATAAAAGTCATACAAGAGCAACTCATTTTCTTAGTCCTGATCTTATTTAGGGAGTTTTGAATGAGAGAGAAGTAGTGTCACTTGACATCATGATCTGGCTACTCTTGTAACAAATGTGAGGTCATTAGGGTATTCAAATGGCATAATAGCTTATGTGTGGTTCTAGGTTATGGTATGTTGGTATCCTGTTAGAGGGATTTCCTGGCCAATATTTTCAGACTGAAGAATGCTCTTTACCGGTCAAAGGAGCACTTACTACAGTCACAAACTTAGGAGTAAGCTAAGAAAAAATAGGTGTTATTTTAGGAAAGGACATTTTCCCAATAAGCCAACTCTTGACATCACTATTATTTTTTCCTGTCTGGGGACCTCAGGAAAACACCAGTCAGTATCTTGAAGTTGAGTGTAGTCATCTTTTTCACTGCCAATCAACAATTACTACATAGCTACCATGTATGGGGTGGGTAGAACATCCTGAATATAGATGCCTTCCTTTTTCATTCCTGCCCCATGTCAGATTTCCCTAATTGATCATTGAATTTTTGACCACTAAGAGAGTCTTCCTCTGGGACAGGAGTTGGCAAGCCTTTTCTGTAATGGGCCAGATGGTTAATCCTTCAGGCTTTGCAGGCTAGCAGGTCTTTGTTGCAACTTTTCTACTGCTATAGCCTAAAAGTAGCCATAAACAATGCATAAATGAATGGGTGTGGTTGTGTTCCAATAAAACTATTGAGAGAAGCAGGTTGTGAGGTGAATGACCCACAGGCTATAATTTGCCAACAAGGCAGAAACTGCCAAACCATTAGAATTGGCATGGGAAATAAAACCTATGTATTACTTACCATTTACAATATTTCTTGCCTTCCTTGAAGACATTTAAGCTATCACCTCTGTGTTCAAGAGGCTTTCAAATTAAAAGGGAAAAAAAAGATCTATAAATAAATAGTGTACTCAACCTCTAAAAAATTGATGTTAACCACGAAGTGGTTTCTGAATTGGATGTTTAAAGTTTAAAACGTATATTTTTATAGAAATAGACATTGGTATAGTACTCAGTCTTTCTGTCAGGGCCTATGTTGGTTTTTCATGGGAAAAAAGAAATTTTATAAAGCTGACATTCTGTGATTCTTTAATTGAAAATAAGTTTCAGATATAAAGATAGCCACAGATAAAAGATAATGATACTGTATAATTTTTTGACTCGTATATCTTTTGCCTTTTATGTTTTCAGAGCAGTTCACAAAAACATATTAACCCATAATCTACCTTAAGTATAATAATACTTTTATTACACCATTGTTAGAAGTTTATCACATCCTAGAAATGTATCTATCTTTATTCTGGTGAGGAAAATGGCTTAACACCACTCCTCACCCCTTGCACACCCAATGTGTTGGGGGGCCTTTTCCTTGACATTCATTTAGTAAGTCTTTCTTAAATGCTTATTGTATACTCAGCCGTATTGTGGACATTGGAGATACAGAACTAAAGAATAGAGCCGAGCCTTAGGAGCTCACAGCTTATTTAGAGGAAATGAACAGATGAATAAACTAATAATTACATTAAGTCTAGTGATAAAAAGTGTGCACAATGAATAAGCGTAGAAAATATCTTCATTCTTATGACTGGGTATTTTTTAACTAGATCGTAAATAAAAAAAAACATTTCCTTTCAGAAAGTCCAAGTAGGAGCCCAGATTTGAAAGATTCTCCAGGCAGATACTGTACGCATTAATCTGATCATTGTTTTCTTTCATGACTCTATATTGTGAAGGGACTCTCCCTCCAGTATTACTTGAAAATTATTTGATGACAGTGCATAAATTCATTGACTTAGGAGTAATAGAGAAGGCATAGGTTGTTTCCTTCCATAGAACAATAATTAGAATTCAGTCTAGGCCAGTAGTGTGTCAGTAAGCAGTTACCATCTGGAGTCCTGTGTAAAACTCAAACTGGAAGGCCTTTGGTCCAGTTTTTAATTAGGGTATCTGTGATTTGGCTCATTCCTTTGGCCAGAAGTCAGAAACAGCCCTCTGGAGTCTTGGAGTGAGTCACATTATCCTTTGCTGGTATGTAGCCCATTTCAGGCAGAAAAAATTCTTAACTATGTTTTTTCATTTCTCTATGTTTTCTGGATGTAGTATTTCTGGAGAATATTAAAGGTGTATTCTATAATATTGACAGATAGATGTAACAGCCCTAGGTATATTTCTTTTTGTTATTTATTTTCTGTAAGTCAGACCTCAAAGGCTGTGTGGCCCTTCCTGGTTGATAGAATTGGATAGCTATTTCTTCTTTCTCCCGCCATTTAGAATATATCTAAACAGTGAGATCTAAAACTTTGAAGTATATATATGCGTGCTTCTAAAATGTTAAGAGGGTGAAGGTGGAGGAGTAAGATATCACTTCTTATATGCTCCTTCTTGAGACATGAGGATGCAGTTGGGGTAGGTGGATCGGGAAATGAGTGATCACCCATAAAGTCAGCCCTTTGAGAATTGAATGTAGCATTTTACAATTTATAGATTCTTCTTATGTTCTTATTTAGTAGACACCACAGCTTTGTCAGATAGGTATCATTACTTGCTGCATTTTTAGGAAGCTGAGACTTCAGAGGTTAAAGTTGCTTGCCCAAGGTCACATGGCCAGTGTCCCAGGTTGTATTTTGAGCTCGAGACTCCAAATCATGGATTCTTTCTTTTGTGTTGTTCCTTATTATTATTATTATAGTATCAAGGTAAAAAAATAATCAAATCCATTGGCTATTTTGCCCTTCAAAAATTTTTTAGACCTACTGTTTTTGGCAGTCTCTCCAAATGGGTTTTCATCTGGGTGATATATGGGACAAAACTTACTTTATAAATGTAAAAATACAGCTCATTTATTTTTCTCATTTTTTAAAAAAGATTAGACTTGGCTTTGAAGTCCTTCCTTCACATCACATCTTAAAAATTGCAGACATTTTCTCTTGTCAAAGTATTGCAAGATAATCTTTTAGTCATTATAATTAAGCGACTGAATAGCATGCTTTGGTATTTCTCTTTACACAGGCCCACTATAATTTCAAACAATTTATTGGAATTTCTACCATTATTTTCCAGGTTAACGTTAGCAGAATACCATGAACAGGAAGAAATCTTCAAACTTAGATTGGGGCATCTTAAAAAAGTAAGTATAATGAAAAAAATCTATCTGGAGACCTGTAATTTTTAGTTTACATGTGGTGTTGAAACTGGTTGTCGGGGCAAATTTAACAGTTTAATGTACTTTCTGGTATCTTGCCATCACTATCTGTAGTCACATCCTATATTCTAATGGTGGAGTTCGTGTCTTTCAATTTTTGAGTCAATTTGAGCCACCAAATGCTAGTACTTTTTCTACCGCTGATGTGCTAGTAGATAATTCTGTATACACAAGGCTTTATAAGTGGTTATCCTTATTGTAAAAATTAAATATGCAATTAAAGCAGGTGGTCTGTTGAAAACTCTTGTGATATTTTAAATCACATAGCAGCTCCTATCTCTTGCCTAAACTGGCTAAGAAGAGGTCTTGTACCAACAGTATTGTAACACAAAAGCACCTACATAGAATTTGTTATTGATGATGTTCATGGAGTTCTTTTAGATGTAGATAGGTTATCTCTTAGATAGAACAGTCCCTTACTTTTTTGGTAGGTGCTGATTATGGTGATGAGGTTCAATAATATTTAGTAAACTGCTGTTTGTGTGTGTTTGTTTTTCCCCTACGAGGTTCTCAGATCGTGTTGTATCAGTGGAACTTAAGGCATTAAGTATAATCCATACTTACAGAACTAGATAAAGAACCTGATTTTTGTTTAAAAAAAAAAAAGATTGCATTGCATGCCTGTATATGTACTTAAACAGAACATTGGTGGAGACTTACACGAGAAACTTAGCAGTAGTTATATCTATAGGGAGGAGGGTTCAGGGAGCAGAGGACTTCTTTCCTGTGGTACTCCTGTATGGTTTGGATTTTATTTTGCTATGGGCTCGTTTTTTATCATCAAAATTCTAGTTCTTAAAAGAATCTTTTTCAGTGCAAAACATCTTCATTTAGCTTTTCACAAGAGAAATGTCTGCTGTTTTTGAAGTGAGATTTTGAAAAGGTTTCCCTTGTTTTGAGCTATTTCTTTCTTTTTCACTTTAGGAAGAAGCAGAGATCCAGGCAGAGCTGGAAAGGCTAGAAAGAGTTAGAAATCTACATATCAGGGAACTAAAAAGGATACATAATGAAGATAATTCACAGTAAGCAACTTGGGGGTATGTTGGGTTGGAGATTGCTGAGCACTCTCTGACATGAATGGTCTAGAATGGTGTTTTTGCTTCATATAAATTTCGTAAATGACTCCAGTGTATTTAGCTCTACTATAAGGTGTAATACAGTGTTAACAAAATTGTGATTTGCTTTAGTTTAACCAATAGCATTTTACATGAATAGGAGGTCACTAAAACAATATAGCTTTGCTGGGATACACTGTATGTTCATATTTACCTACAGAACCTTACTGAAGAGAAGCACAGGTGACACTGTGGTGTTGTGGAAAGATTGCTGGGTTGAGGTGACACCCAGTTTCCAAATGCTCTTTAAGGGCCACTGGAGTGTTGAGGTTTTAAGGAAAACTCTCATGTTCAGCACATTAAATGTAGATAAATGCTCACTTCTGTTTATATGTCATTAAAGGGATTGAAACTGAAAAGTCGATTGCAGGTGGGAAATGGCTTCCATCTGTAATCTGTTCTTTCCCAAATCTTTCTGATTCTGAAACATGAAATTGTTTTTGCTTTCTTTTTTTTTTTACATAACTACAGCTTGTATGTTTTTGTTTGGCCAGTGTGAGCAATGGACTTTTCTTTCTGTAAAGAGCAGGCAAGAGCAGTTACCATTATTGAGCAATATCTGTGCATCAGTATAGTGCTAAGTGCCCTTATGTTCTGTCATTTAATCTTCATGAAACCCAATGAGGTAGGTCATCTTCAGTACACAGATTTAAAAATAGGCTTAGAGAAAATAAGTTAATTCACCCAGGAGTCCGTAACTAGTGTGATCAAGCAAAGAGTTAAACTTGGGTCTGCCTGACTCTAAAGCTCTCCACTGTGCAGTCATGTCTCTCCATGGCATGCTGCTTTCTCAGAATCAGCCTAAAGGAACTTGAGGATTAATAAGGCTGTTTAAGATCAGGAATGAGGTAGAAATATTTTTATGTTTTTTTGCCAGATTCTCTCATTTCTTTGTCTAACTGTTAGAAAACAACACAAGACAGGATTCTATATGGGGAAAACAGCTATATCATGAAGACTTTCTGTCTTAAGAAAACAAATGCACGTAGAATATGACTCAGTTTATAATCAAATCCAATTTTATGGCCATGGGAACATCTTTGACACACACACACACACGCACGCACACACGCATGCGCGCGCGTCAGTAGAGCCCGCAGGTCTAACTGTTGCTGTGCTATAGCACCCCAACTCTGTCCCATGGCTCTCCAGCCAATGCTGTTCGTGGTAATGATGCTGTCTTTTTGAACTATGTAACTTTATGTGCAGAATTAACTGCATTAGTGTTAAGTGCCAAACTGTCGACAGCAGCTATAATCATATGTATAAAATGTTAGATAGTCTGGGAATTTTGCAAATATAAGAGATTATATAGTTCTTGACCTCAGGATGTTATATATTCCCTGTTCCCACAGATTCAAAGATCATCCAACGTTAAATGACAGATATTTATTGTTGCATCTTTTGGGTAGAGGAGGTTTCAGTGAAGTTTACAAGGTAAGTATGTGGGACTGGATGCAAAGACTGAGGGTTAAATCACTTGTTATTACCACCTGGGAGAACATTTACAATAGTGATAACCGTGGTTGATATCTTTTGACTGAAATTAAAAAACTTTTAAGAACCTGTATCTTTGGGAGAACTGCTTCTAGTAAGCTTAAGTAACTAATAAGCAGGATACAATATTTTGCCCTGCTTTCAAGTTTAAAAATAAAAAAAATAAAAAATAAATGCAGATTTTAGAAAACAATAAGGAAAAACAGTGCTCCTGGTAGTGGAATTATGGTAGTTTTTATTCTGTTTCTATACTTTCTGCCTTATCTACTTTTGGTAGAAGTGGTTATGTGCTACTTTTATTCTCATAAACTTTTTTTTTTAATAGATGTGCTAAAGTTAATTCTCACTTGAAAACCTATTTTTGTTTTTAAAATGTTCGCTTTTCTAAGAGCAATAGTAGCGCTGGTATTCTGAAGGCGCATCCTGGCTGAGAGTGCTTCAGTTGGGCCAGCAGCCTCCAGTTGATTCTTAGTAAATGGGAATTGAGGAATTCAGCCGACTTTAAATGTAGCAAAGGTCCATAACATGTTCCCAGACACAGCTACATAAATTTCTCCACATGTTTCTGGCCCCAGGCTTTTAAATGCAGAATTGGTTTATTAACTGGTCTTTACCACGTGACCCTGGTAATGCTCTTTTCTAAGGTGCAGCTTTCATTGTTAATGGTTTAAGTTATGCCCATATAGATTTACATAAGGGAACTCTTCTGAGTAAAATAATTCGTTTTCATTTCATATGAAAACAGTAAAAACTAGTTATACCATTTTCCCTTTTTAATGTTAATTTTTTTATTGTATATACATAAAATTTACCCTTTTACCTTTTTAAGTGGACAATTCAGTGGCATTTAGTATATCCATAACGTTGTGCATTATCGTTGCCCATTTCTAGAACTGTACCATTTTTAGTGTACTGCTCGCTGGGTTTGGTTTTATAGTATTTTATTCATATTTTTTTATCAATGTTCATAAGTGGGCCTGACTCATAGTCATCTTTTATATATAGGCAGCATTGTCTAGCTTTGATATCAGAGTTATCCAAGAATGAGCTGTGAAATTCCTCTTTTCCTATGCCTGGAGTGCTTTGCATTACACAGGAATTGCTGGCTTCTTTAACAGTTGGTTAGAGCTGACTCAGAGCCACCTGGGTAGGTGTCAATTTAGAAGAAAACTGATCACTTTTTCAGTTCCTTTTACAGGCACTGATCTATTCAGATTTCTCTCCCCCTTCTTAAGTCACTTTTTATAATTAAATTTTTCTGTAAAATTTATTTCATCTTGACTTAAAAATATCATCCGTATCATAGTTATTTCTCTTTTCTTATGAAATATTTATTTTTGTTTCTCGTGACTAATAAGCCAGAGATTAGGCAATGTTTTTCTTCTTTAAGAATCAATTTTGTATTTTGTTGATCAAATCTGCTGTTTTATTTCTCTATTTCATTAGTTTTGCTTTAGCCGCTTCTTTCTGTTGTCTTTGTTTTTATTTGTTTTCACTCTCGAATCATATGCTTAGTTTATTTTTAACTTTTGGTAATTTTTTTAATGTGGTAAAAAAACAAAATTTGCCATTGTAGCCATTTTAATTGTACAGTTCAGTAGTGTTAGGTATATTCATGTTGTTCTGAAACAGATCTCCAGAACTTTTTCATCTTGCAAAACTGAAACTCTGCCACCTTTCCTTTTCCCCTGTCCCCATCCCTGTGTCGCCACCATTCTGTTGTTATGAATTTGACTACTTTTACACACTTCATATAAGGGGAATCAGTGTTTTTTTGTGTGTGTGTGACTGGCTTATTTCATGTAGCATGATGTTCTCAAAGCTCATCCATGTTGAAGCATGTGACAGGATTTCCTTCTTTTTGAGGCTGAATAATATTCCACTGTATGTGTGTACTTCATTTTCTTTGTCCAGTCATCCATCAGTGGGCATTCGGGCTGCTTCCTCCTGGTGTCTGTTGGGAGCGGTGCTCCTTTGAACATGTACATGCAAATATCTCTTCAGGACCATGCTTTCAGTTCTTTTGACTGTATACCCAGAAATAGGACTGCTCCTTTCTTATAATCATCAAAATGGTTCTTGGTGCTTCCCAGTTACTTGTTAAGTGATTTCTTCATCCTATTTTTTTCCTAATGTAGTCTTCAAAGATTTTAACATTTCTGAAATCTAAACGCTTCTTACAATGATGTGTGCCTTTAATGTAGTCATTCTTTTGCTGTTCTCTGCTCTCCCAAAGCCCTCCATGCAGTGGTGGAGCACAGTGACTTGGATTAAAAAATCTGGTGTGGTAGTTGGAGAAAATGACACTTGCAGTATTGTTTGTGCTTTCACAAATTAGATGGTATTTAGTCTTATTTGCAGTGACTTGGAATGGTTCCCTATAGCAAAGCCATGTGGTATACATGCTTCCAGGTGGACTTCACACTTTGTGAGAAAAATACAGTTCAAAAGATCGCATTTCTGTGAAATAAGATTCTGTTTGAACTGAGTGGTTTTTATATTTTTAAACATACTGGTTTAAATTTAGTATAAATTAGAAGTTTGTTTTCTAAGCAACGCTCTCTTGCATGCAGTGCTTTCTTATAGGGAGCTTACATTTTAAAAGATCTGTAGTCCTGTGCAGTATTCATGGACTGTGTACATCTTGTGCCTGTTGCTTTCATCTGTTTGTACATTTGTGGAAACTGGCTGATGGGTGGTAATAGTGTTGGAACTGAAATAGTGGGTTTTTAATCTGAAGTTTAAAAACTAAGAAAACTATTTGTTGTAAAGAATTCCCTAATAAATTCTTTTGTATAGCGGAAATCTTTTGTATTAAAATGCTACTTACTTTATCAAATTGTAACAGCCTCAAAAACCCACCTGTTAACCAGTTCATGATACAGCACTATAATTTTAATCAACATAATATTAAAAATTATGAGGTTATTTTCTTAACAAACACGGCAAAGGGATGTATCCAGATGGGTTATTTCCCAAGGAGACAGAGAGTCTCCATTTCCAGCATTTCAAAAGTGGCAGGACTTACTGTTGAAGCATGTCAAGTCCCAGTGTCAGCTGAGGGATGAGAGACAACCTAATGGAGAGAGGTCCCGAACAGTGTAGATGATGTCTAGAAAGTAAGTTGTTTGGAAGTGACTGTTAAGGCATGGGCTGTCTTTCTAAAGTTTGTTGTATATCCTTGGTTTTATTTTCTAAACCTCTTGGTTGTGCCAGTGTGTCTGGCAATGTCTAAATTATCTGATGACAAATTTCAAGAGGATTGTTGTAACTGTGAAACAAGTGTGTGATGTGTTATCTTCCTCTGCTATTTTTATTTAATAATGCATTTTGGACTTTGGGTATGTGGATCTGTTAAATAGAAGCTTTTTATATAATTAAATGTCTAAATTATCTGATCACAAGTTTCAAGAAGATTGTTGCAACTGTGAAACAAGTGTGTGATGTATTATCTTCCTCAGCTATTTTTATTTAATAATGCATTTTGGACTTTGGGTATGTGGATCTGTTAAATAGAAGCTTCAAGTCAATTGCCTGTAACTCTTGTTAACGTTTATCTAGAATGTAATTTATTCGTTTTCTTTATAGGCATTTGATCTAACAGAACAAAGATATGTAGCTGTGAAAATTCACCAGTTAAATAAAAACTGGAGAGATGAGAAAAAGGAGAATTACCACAAGTAAGTGATCCTGGAGCATGTCTCAGTTTGCAGTTTAGTAACAGTACCTGTGTCAAGAGCTTTATATGCATGGTTGTTGTCTGGTCCTCATAACTATCCTGGAAGACGGAATAATTTTCCATTTTGCTGATGAGGAAACTGATACAGAATTTGAGTAACAATTAAATAAAGACTGAGTTGATATTTAAGTCTAGACTTCCCTTAATCCAAAGCCCGCGCCCTTGACCTCCCTTTCCATTGTGTGTCTAAAGTAAGGTACAGTAAACAAGCCTTAAAAATCAGTGTTGCTTAGCCCTAGAAACCAGATGAGAGTATCCTTTGGTGGTGTAAGGATCCTAGGGAGCTTTGGGTGGGGCTTTTTCTGCTGCCTCAGTCATTTCATTGTGGGGGTCACAGTTGGGGGGCACCTGGTGTTCCTCGTTGGTACTTGTTAGACTTGTTCTGCTCCTTGGTCCTGTGCTCACCTCCCCCATCACAGTTTGCCTGTCTGAAAGTTTGCAGGCTCTGAAGAGAATGCCACTCGGGGCAGCCCTCATCTGTACTTGGATTGGGGGGTGAGGGGTGGGGGGCAACTTTGGAATGAATAGTCATCATGTGTGCAGGTGTGATTTCTTTTCACCCCTCAGTGGAAAGCAGGCTGAGCACCAGAACATTGACGTCTGTGGGTACTTGCTTTGGAGGCCACATGCACCTGACCGGCTACTAAGGCCCTACTGGGCTTAATATTGTTACCTGTTGTAGGTACAGGTGCTGAACTAGACCCGTCCTACTCCTGACAGGAGGAGGATACAACCTTTTGATACAAACAACCACTTCCTTTCTCTAAAAGCAAGTTTTTTCTTATAAATAGTACTTTGGAGGGAAAAAAGCAGTGGACTTTGAAGTAGCCTTTTAGTTGGTTTCTAAATCTTAAGAGGAATATAAAACATTTCTACATTATCAACCAGTTGTTGGGGCGTGGACCAAGGCAGAGACAGCTCTTGCTGTGTTCCCATTGTTCAGCAGGGCAAGGGACCTCTTCCTACTTACGCAGATTGGCAGTGGCGCTCAGCACTGGGGGAAAGGGGGTTCTCCTGTAGCATTAAGAGAAGTAGGCCTTAGCAGAGGTAGGAAAAGGGACAGTATGTGGTTTATGCATGGCACCCTGCCTGTATATCTTATGTGACAGGCAGCTGCAGTCCAGATGCTTCTGAGGAGCAGTTACATTATTATAAGTACATTCCAGTCACTTGACGTGCAGGACGGATGGCGTGCCACAGTGACTGCCAGGAGTGCTTCAGAGAGGGAAACCACATGTTGTTCTGACCAGTTATGAAAAAGAGATGTTGCCGTTATATTGAGCTGCTCAGAGTGCCTAAGGGTGTTGGAAGAGTACGTGCTTTCCTTTAAAAGTGCCCTCTAGCTATCCTTGGAGCCTCTTCTGTATCTTACATGCACTGACCACTGTAGACCAGTTGACTACATGAGGGTTCAACCTTGGTCAACCTTGAGAAAATAGTTCCTGTGCTGGGATTTCTACATGCCTTACCCAGTCTCAGTATCTCAGTCTGACCTTAAAGAGAACTTGGGTCTTGAGTATTGTCTTAACTACAGATGGGTGTTCTGCTTACCCTAGCCTTTTAAAACTGAGGGATGGAAGCCAGGACTGTGTACTTCCTTGACAAGCTATTTTGAGTTCTGGCTGTTTTGAGTTTGGTGTCTTTCTCACATTTCTCTACCAGACAGTCATAGAGCAAGTGAAGAAGATTGTCCCATTTTTCTGAGCAAGATCTTTACTGGTCCAGCTTTACTCACAGTCAGGCTGTATTACTCTCTGTTTCCTCACCAGAGGTGGGAATCATGGCACCTGAGTACTCTCTATGGAGCCGTCTGGGCAGGCACCATTTCCTAGTTGACAGACATACTGGGGAGGGGGTGTGTAAAGTTCTTGTGACCTCCATTTATCTTTGGTGGGAAATTAAGCACTTCCACCTTTGAAAGATTTTTCTTGCTAAGTGATATGAAATCATACTGATGAGTTTTAGGCTACTGATAATAATGAATTAACAAAATGTCATGAACTCCTTTGAACTTAAAGGAGGCTTATAACAAACACATAACAGATTTAAGAGAGTGCTTTAAAAATTCAGTATTAAACCTAAAAGTAGTTGTGATTCCCACTCATCTAACACCAAATGCAATGGTGTCTTTTTTACCTACATATATGTATAATAACAATATTATACACAGCAGTAATAGTAGTATAACTCCATTTGGGTTCCTGGACCCGATTCCAGTGTGTGTGTGGGAGGGGGTCTGTCCACACATAACACCACCAGGCGATTCTCAGACACCAGCAGCGTGTCAGTTCTGATGCTACCTGCCTGGAGGCAGCACCAGATTCCTCAGGTTAAGGGCTCTGTCCTACAAGACTGCCCTCCACCCACCAGTCCAGATGCTGGTCGCAAGCCCCAGGCTATTCCCTGTGCTTCTGACCTACCGGCTACAGATTGGAGGTTCCCACAACCTCCCCCTTAGGTTCAATTCGTTTGCTAGAGTGGCTCACAGAACTCAGGAAAACATGTTTACCAGTTTAATAAAGGGTACCATAAAGGATACAAGTTAACAGCCAGATGAAGAGAGACACAGGGCAAGGTCCCAAGTGAAGGGGCTTCTGTCCTCAAGGAGCTTGGGGCCTGGCTCAGAGGCACGTGGAGGCATTCTGGTTCCCCAAGCATAGAAGCTCTCTCTGGCCAAGCAGCAGGATCCAACCGAGCAGAGCAGGCAGGGCAGAGCAGAGAGAGAAGCTCTTCTCGAGTTTTTGTGAGGGCTTCATGGCATAGTCATGATTGACTACATTATTGGCTGTTGGCTGATTCAACCTCCGGTCCCCACCCTTGGGTGGATCCAAGTCTCATTAAGATCACAAAATACCTGTTTAACCTTTTAGATAGCAGTGTTTTCAGGAACTGTGGGTGAAGACCAATATACCTGGGAAATATGTATTTCTTATGATTCATTATATCACAGTAGTATACTTCAGTGTTGTGGTAACATTATGAAATAGGAAAATGCTGCTGTTATCCTCCAGAGTAAGGTCTTTTATTACTCTTCCTTTTATGGGGATGACTTCTCGGTCCCATCTAGAATGAAGACATTTATTTGGATAAAAAAGGAAAACACTCAAAATAAAAGGTTGTCTTTTTTAATTTGGGGCTCTGTTCTGCATCTCCTTTTTTTCTCCTTCCCCCCAAACAGAAAGCAAATATTGTTTTACTTTAAAATTGAAAAGCATTAATAGTTACTACTATATTTCTTTAGCTCCCCAAAACAACATACTACAAAACTCTGCAGTAGGAAGCATTTCATACAGGCTGTCAGCAGAAATAATTGTATCTGAATTAGTATATTCTTGCATGTTACTCTCTTCTAATTATCTAGGATAAAATCATTTTTTAAAATCTAAATATATATCCACTTAAAGAGAGTAGAAGACTATGACTTCAGTGGATAAGTTGCTTCCAGTGTCTTATTTACAGCACCTCACTCCCTTGGACACGCAGTGGAGAGTGCGCCGGGGGAGGCCCGGCAGAGCCCCCCCTCCCGAGGAAGCAGGAGAAGCAGCCCAGAGGCAGCGGGATGTGGAAGGTGTACTTTAAGTGACTCACGGCCAATGTCTAACCTTCTTTTTTGGTCTTTTTTTTTAAACAACATTACCTTAATACCAGATGAAATAGTACATGAAATGTTGATGTAGGGAACAGGAGAAGTGTGGAGCTGCTTTAGTGGAACAAGGGTTTGGGCCAGAGATACACTTGCTCAGCATCTCCACAGGGACCCTGTGGTGTGGGTCCCCTGGGAGGGCCTTCCCATGGCCAGCACTGTGAGGGTAAAGCCCAGGGCAGGGGCGTCACAGAGCTTGGGACGTCGTCGTGCCAGGGCAGTGTGTGGTGGAGCCCAGCTGTGCCGTGGCGCTGGCAGGTTTTGCCTTTTCAGAAAGACAAAGATGATGAAGCATCAGAAGAAGCAAAAACTGCCAAAAGTGGCAGCTTGACAAATAAGCCTAGTCAATCAAAGTTTCCATTGGGGAAAATCATTTAATTACTTCTAGATTCCTGTTCCTCTGCCTGCCTTCTCCTGATTGTTCCCCAATTTTTCTTTAGTTGAGTACTTTCTGTGCATTTTTGACATGGTGGAGTGTACCAATTACAGAAAATATCACTTTTCTTTTATGATACTATGAAAAGTTTCTCTTTTCTCACTCTTGCCTTATAACAAAATGCTCTAAACTAAATGATGCTAGATTACTTAAAATATAATAATTTCCTGTCGCTGTCCTTGTAAATAAGAACTAAGTACTTTAAAAATTATTAGTAATTATATTCAATAAACATGTTCTATTATTGTCTTAAAATTCAGTATATGAACATGTCAGATTGTAATACATTTTGGTTCCTAATCTTACTAAATGATTTAAAAGTGGAAGAATACTAAAAAAGAAATGTTAATACATATATGTAAATTCTTATTCCAAGTCAACTAGGTTTTCCATAACTAACTCCCAAGTTTTCTATTAATCTCACATTTTCTTAGGAGAAAGAAAAGTTGATAGCCCTTTAAATTCTTTCTGTAAGGAGTAGGACTTAAAAAGAAACAATTAAAAGCACTGCTAATTATGTAACTGGCAGTCCTTTTACCCAAGGAGTTTACCTGCTAAAATCAATCCCCTTGATGTAATCCCAGGATATAAACATTTATGAAGTATTAGCTTTAGAAGAGAGAAAAAATGCTGTCTTTATAATTTTTAAAGCTCTGTAATTTGGATATAAATATTAAAAGAGGTGAAATTATGATAGAATAAACTTGAAAGGGATATAAGGTTAGCATCCATTCATTTGACAAATACATGAGCACCTACTGTTTTCTCAGTAGCTTGGTAGATGCTAGTAGAGAAAAGAGGATGAGGAAAGGTACGGGGACCAGATGGATCTGAATGAAACAAGCAGAAACAGTGGAGAAATGAGAATGTATTTAGGGGCATCCTTGAAGAATTCTGAAAGGCCAATGTACAGAATGTTAATTTTCCATTTCGTTTACAGGCATGCATGTAGGGAATACCGGATTCACAAAGAACTGGATCATCCCAGAATAGTTAAGCTGTATGATTATTTTTCACTGGACACTGACTCGTAAGTGCTATGCCATTTTAGCTTAGCAGTTAATATTATTTTCTTGCAGTGTGTTATCTACTCATGAAATAGAGTTTAAATCTGGGTCCAGGAAATACTCTCTGAGGGAACCAAATATATTTATTTATGGGAAATCATCAGGTGATTTCAGTTGGGCCAGCAAGACATCCCTTGGCCATAGGTATGCAGTTGTGGTTTGGTGGTAAATGTTTAACAACTGGCTTGGTGTGGGAAGAGGGTTGGGGCTTATTTGTAGTATTTACCAATTTCTGTGGTATAAATCTCTCAATGTCCAGTTTCAAGATATCAACCTTAAAAAAAAGCTCTACTGAAATATAATTTACATACCATACAGCTCACCTATTTAAAATTTATAATTCAACAGTTTTAATATATTCACAGATATGTGCAACAATCACCATAGTCAGTTCTAGAACATTTTCACCGCCCCGCAAAAGAAAATTTGAACCTTCTGTTGTCATCCCACTATTTCTCCCTACCTGCCACCAGCCCTAAGCAACCACAAATTTACTTTTTTTCTCTATAGATATCCTGTACTGCACTTTCATATAAATGGATCATATAGTATATGGACTTTTGTGATTGGCTTCTTTCACTTAGCCTGATGCCTTTTTAAGATTCATTCTCATTGTAGCACATATCAGTACTTTATTCCTCTTAATGACTGAATATGTTCCATTGTATGTATAAATGCCACTTTTTGTTTATGCGTTCATCGTGTCAGTGGTTCAATAACCAGCTCACAAAATTCCGAAAATTTAGCTGTCAGCTCTTGAAACTGGCACAGATTGGTGCCAGCAAACCACTAACATGCACCAGTGGGTGTGGACTGTTTGAGAAAGTCCCTGCCCCACCCTGATGAACACTGACAGGCCTTTTAAAGAAGTACAAGCAGTGTAGTTTTATCATAGAACACAAGTGAATTTCCACAGATGAAGGCGTAGCCTAATCCTGTGTGGTAATGTATAGGTTCATAGGCTTATAGACATTAGAATTGAAAGAAATCCTAGGTCAGCCTTCTCATTTTATAGCTGGAGATTTGAGGACCAGAGAAGCTAAATGAGTTGTCTGAGATCTTTAATAATCTTAGGCATTGTTGTATTTCATTACCTGATTTAGGTAAGCTCGCACCTGTGTGGGTTTATCCAGAAATTGAGAAATATCTCAGCATTTGGAAACATTTTCTCTGTGGAAGTCTGATTAGAGTCAGAAGAACATGCCCTGGGCCTGGCCTGCAGGTGTTCCTGTTAGCCAGCCTCCCAGGGTGATTCTAGGAATTTTGGCTTGTTCTAGACAGCAAGTGTATCAGGAAGGCCGAGAATTGGCCCACATTTAGAAATGATCCTAAAAGAAAACCCTTGGAAACACAATCTATCTATCCCCTCTTCCATCTGTCTCCATCTTCCCTTTTATACTGCAGTGGCCCTTGAACCAGGCATAGCCTTGTGTGTTTAGCGTGGAGTGGGGTTCAGAAAAATAATCTAGTTAAAGAGCAAGTATCGTGGCTTTACTGTTTTGCTTAAATTCCTTAAGTACTAAATAGGACACCCTCCCTCTACCCCCAACGTAGAAATGTAAATATGAAAACCATTTCAAGGATAAATATGACGACTTGGGTTATCCGATATTTTGAATTGTGTATATACTTTTAACTAATCTGAGAAATTGAGTTAAATATGTGCTATTCTTGAGTTGTTTGTTTTTCCTATTATGTGTATGGTGAATTTTCACCAAAAATAAGACCATTGTTTGAGTCTTCTGAGAGTTGTTTGGGTATTAAAAGTGAGATTTTATTTTAAGCTTGCATTTGGGTCAAATAATAAATTCATCAAGCCTGAGGGTCTGTCTCAGATTTCAGCATCCCAGACCAGAGAATCTGTAAATTTCAGGCATTCATTCTCAGATAGGGTGTTAGCATGCCCTAGTACGCTGTTTCAGAAGACACATTAGGTGTTGTTCAGTTTTGGGATCCCACAGGCCTGTTTAGTCCATGTTTCAATGCAGTGCTTTTTGAAGGCCTCAAATTGCACAGAAGCCTGTGGTGCCAGTTCTGAGCCTGTTTTGTTCTCTGCTCCTCACCCTTGTAGCCTCTGTTCACCAGGGTTGCGTGTCAGTTGTTCAACAGGGTTCAGCCACTAGGGAGACAGAGGTAATGGAGGGTGCAGACCCCTCCCCCAACACTGGTTCCAGTTTCCCTTGGCGACCCTGGGTTCTGGTGGTACCATCTCCCCTCTCTGGCCTTCAGGTGCTCCAATGGCTGCCTGCTATAGATGATCTCTGGGGTGTCTTGCCTCACTTGCCTTCTTAACTCTTTCTTCATCTGTGTCATCAGTTCTCTGAATTAAAGCCTTTTGTTTCAGATATTCAAGTGGTTTTTATTTAGTGTTTTTATTTCCTGACTAGACCCTGAATGACACATCCACACTGTCACAGCTTAGAATCATTTAAAAGGGATTCATCTCCCAGGAATACTCAAACAGTCCAGGAAGCCTTACTTCAGTTTATAACTGCCGTGGAAGATGGACACATTATCCTAGTACCACATATGGCATATAGATCTAAATTTGGGCCTGTCTGGTATTTTCATATAATTTAAGGGGAAAACCCATACTACATAATAACCTGTTTGTTAGAGCCACAGATACTGTAGTTTTACTTGTATTTAGCAAAGGGAAGTTATACTACAGTATTTTGCCAAACTGCCAGGAGCTGTTGTAAACATACATCCAGTCCTTGGGGCCTGGGCAAATCCTAGGGTCTTTCTCTGTGTCTGCACTCAGGGTCATATAAAATGTTTGCAGTGAGAACTGTGCAGTTAATCACAAAATGCTTGTTTAGAAATGGGGCGTGGCATTGATATGTAAAGGAGACCTTTCCAAAAAAGATACCTGGCTTAAATACAGTAGGTCTTGTCAGCACTCGTTTAGTCATGATTCAGGAAGAGGTATGTCATGGGTGAGCTTCAGCACAGCAGGTTCCCACAGGAAAGGTGTGGAGGTTCTTCACCAAGAGAGTAGGAATTTCCTTCCTGCAGACCACTCAGGTAGGTAATACTGAGTAAAGAGGAGAAGAGTATTTTAAGGAATGAAGAAGAAAGGAGTGAAAGTCTACTTACCTGCAGTCTTCACTGTGGCCGCTTTATTTAGTCTTGACCTGCTTGCTCTTATCCCACCGTCAGCTGTTGGTTTATTTGTCTTTAGGTTTTGTACAGTATTAGAATACTGTGAGGGAAATGATCTGGACTTCTACCTGAAACAGCACAAATTAATGTCGGAGAAAGAGGCCCGATCCATTATCATGCAGATCGTGAACGCTTTAAAGTACTTAAATGAAATAAAACCTCCCATCATACACTATGACCTCAAACCAGGTATGTCTAACTTGAGGAGACAGTATTGGTGGCTTTTCTTTGGTCTTGTAAGTGACTTTTAATTTTATAAAGTTGGAGAATTTGGCAGGAACCAAGAAAGCCTAATAACATCTGACTTTAGATTGCCTGGGTTGGTGTGGGGATAAAAGAGTCCTGGCCCTGCAGTGCTGGGTTTAAGAGGGGGAGTCAGGTTATTAAATGCTCTGGAGAAACAGTGTCCTTGTCTTTAGAGCCAGGGCAGTTCATGATGTCAGTTCACTTAAGAAAGAACTGTTCTGGCAAGCTCAGTTTTGTTTTTCCCATTACTCACACTAACGTAGCAGTTCCTCTGTTCCAAGTCTTTGATAAGTGCCCCCAAATTAATGAGATTATGCACATAATCCTCATATTTCATTAAGTTCCAAACAGTTTTCCATCTTTTTGTGTTATTACTTTCTGACTTCAGTAGCCATCAGCAAACAGTAGAGGGCAGTTAGACTTGACCTCTGTTTTTTGCTGTCACCCTGGGCTGTTTCCTCGAAGCCTGTGTATGTTCTCTGTATTCGGCTCTAACCAGCTGAGCTGGGGTGTCAGGAAGACAATTCCCGTTTACCCCTGCAGGGTGCGGCACACTTGTTAACTGGGCTCTCCTCCTCTGGGAGCTACCTATTGAATCTCATTATTCACTATTCTTTAATGTTCTAATACAGTTCAAATGACTGAGAAATTCATTACAATGGAAGTCATTTTTAAACAGATGCCCATTGTGTGACTGGGTTTTCCCTCCCTCACTGCAGTCCATATGCTGCCCACCAGGACTCTAGGTGGCACTGTGGTACTGGCTTTGAGTCCCTCACATGTTTGATTTTTTTTTTATCCTGAAACTGTTCTGTGTGGTTTAGAGTTGAGAGATCCTTACTGAAAGTTCAGATGAAACTTTCCCACCATTTTTGACCAACCGTACAAGTGAGTTATTTTACTTTGGCAAGTTATTTTTTTCCACTGCTCATACTGGTGGTTTTGGCACATTAAGCAGGTGATTCTTGGAAAATGAAAGTTTACAGCCAGACACTGAGAACTCTATCCCAGCGTCCAGAGTCCAGATTGTTCTATTCCAGGGATTTAGATATTTGCTATTGTTTGCAAGAGTTTGAGTTTGCCTGTCCCCATCTTGTCTGTTATCACCTTGGATTTTTCTCTTAATTTGTAAGTCTGTTTTTATTCATGAAGAGTTTTATCTTTTTAGGTAATATTCTTTTAGTAAATGGTACAGCGTGTGGAGAGATAAAAATCACAGATTTTGGTCTTTCCAAGATCATGGATGATGATAGCTACAATTCAGTGGATGGCATGGAGCTAACATCGCAAGGTGCTGGTACTTACTGGTAGGTACTGGGAAGTCTGACAGGTTGGCTGGTGGAGATGTGGTTGTGCCATACTAAAGCACTGGCAATTAATAATTAATATCTATCTCCTGTCTGCATAGGTAAAAATGCCGAAACCAGAGCAGACTTTCCCTCTCCAGAGAGTTACTGTCTTTTTAGCAGTTTGACTCTTTGTATTTACAGCAATTTGTCTTAATTTTTCTTTCCTTTCTTGAGTATCATTGAGAGAGAGAGACTATCTGTAGCCAGGTGTTTGAGTTGTGTGTTTTGTCCCTAGGGCTGGCTCTACCTAGAGGTAGAGAATGAGATTGCTCATGTATATGTAAAGAATGGCTAAATGCTTTTCAGTACAAATGCAGATCTCTTGGTGGGTTAATGTGATGAGGGACTTGTTTCTGGAGTTGCGTGAGAATGAGGGACTCTGAAGAGCTGGGTATCTTTGTAGATGAGGATGTAAAGTAATGACAGCATCACTTGAAATCTAAACAGGAGAAAGTGAGCCCAGTCTGCCAAGAGCGTTACCCATCTCTGTCAGCTGTGTTCTAAGCCTTTGAGCCACACTTCTTTCAGCCACCCTACCCTGCTGACTCCACCTGCCTGTTCCGTGACCTGTATTCTCTGACTTCTGCCTAGTCTTCCTTTTTGACAAGTGAGAACCATAAAAGATACCTGCGACCAGGCATTTAACTTTGTGATTGTAAAGGTGTGTTAACAGAGTTTCCTTTTCCTTCTGAGGTGGTAACACGAAGCCACATCTTGGAATGTGTGATTCCGAACATGGAAAATAGTATTAAGTTGGTCAGATCACTTAATCTGGAGGGCCCTGGGCCTTGGCAGAATAGTGACTGCCTAGTAACGAGGGTATTGATCTGAAGCAGACAGAGCAGGAGGTGTCATTTCACAGCACACAGGATCAGCCCCACTGTCATCAGTCTGATCATATCTAAGTTGTGTATATTAAAGAATTGACCAGATTTAGCAGAAAAACACCATGTGCATAAAATTTCTACTTTGTCTTGCTCCTTATTGTTTGTTGAGATGGTATCTTGTAAAAATTAGTCCTTAAATTAAAACTTTGAAATTCTAGGTTTAAAATAGAAGCTACGTTTACAGTGTTTATTTACTATGGTGGTTACTGTGGGTTAGTGTTTCTGTCACTAAACAGTTACTAAACAATACGAAAATATCTGCTTTTGGAAATTCTGGAAACAGGGCTATATACCTCTGCTACATAAACTCACTGGAACATGGATTTGAGCTTTTTGTTTGACAGCATTTTCTTTTTAAATGGTGAAGCCTTTTTACGTTTAGATTTAGTTATCTCATTGCTACCTATTGTCATATTTGATAAGCTATAAAAATTCAGAGGTTGGAATTTAAATAAAAATTATATAGTGTTTGGGGTTTGCATCAAGTAATATATTTGGCGAGGGAGGTGGGGAAGGGAGTACATATAACTGAAGATTGGCCACATGTTGATAATTGTTGAAGCTGGGTGATATTTATTTGAAGGCTCCTTTTACTATTCTTTCTACTTTAGATTATATTTGAAGATTTTTTCCATAATAAAATGTAAGGTAGGGAAGGAGCTACTGAGAAAATTAAATTTTAGGAAGTCTCCATATTGGTAGAAGCGTGTCATAATCACCATCCTCAATATGTGGTCCTTCTGTGATGTCCTAGAGATACAAACAGGGCTGGAGGACACAAATTCTAAGTTATAATTTGCATTATTTGGTTTTTCAGAGTTCTTCTACATTGAATACTACTTTTAAGTAAGTGACCTGTAGACTAGGCCTTGAGAATCATTTTCCTCTCTAAGGATTTTATCGTGATGGAATATGCAACTTTGTTCTTCAAACGCAATTTAGTATAGTATCGTGGAACTGTTTTCTTCTCTCTCCCTAAATCCTTGATAGGGAATTAGAATGCTTATTATTTTCAATATTACTTGGGTGGAGGTTTAATTCTTCCTGTACAGGTGGGGAAACCAAGACCTAGAAAGTGACTTGGCCAGACTTATACTATCAAGTGGCAATGTCTTTTGTGTCTAAATATTTGGCTAAATTATTACTCTGTATTAGGACAAGTTCTTCCCCACCTCCACAAGAAAGTTAACAGATACGTTGAAGCGATCATTTTAGAATCAAAGTTCTATTTGTTATTTATCCAAGATCACATTTAAGTCATGTGTATTAAAGAATCAAAAACCATGAAAACTAGGGTTTGGGTTAGTGGCATATAGAGGAGCTGTTCTTTTTATAAATTCTTTCTTTTATATTTTTATTTCTTTGCTTTCTTCCCCTGTTCACAAATTCTCTACCTATATTTTCGTTTTCCAATGTATTGGCTAAAAGTTTTCACTGTGAAAGGATAATCGAGGTCAGTGGTCTTAATCATCAAAAATGTCTGTCAAAAATAAAAAGAGACAAGAACATGAAATTCTTTAAAAAAAGAAAGCCCTTCATCTGAACATTCTCTGCCTCTCTTGTGGTCCCCTTGAAGCTATAAGTTTAGATTTTTATACTAGGAGTACAGCAGGGTCTAAAGTAAAGTTTTTCACAGAATTGATTTTGCCAGCATGAAATCTGCCAAAATCAATCTGTTATCTTCAGAATTCTGCCTTCCAGCTGTGTCATGGGTAAGACTCCAGCAAGGAGTGAAAGCATATTTGTTTGTTTTCCTAAATGCTAGGAGGCACTCACCGTCCACACCATTCAATTTGGTGTGGTTAGCATCTAGCTAGTCTTTTTAGAGGCGGAAGGGAGCGGGGGGAGGGGGGATCGGATTCAGATGAGGACTGAGTTGTGCTAACAACTCGGTCGGCTTCTTATACACTAGTTGTCAGTTTTCCAGTATGCCCTGATCACCCTTAAAGAAGGAAATGTAAAATACCCTTTGATAATTTGGACTTTACTGTTGCCATTGGTTATATATTGTAGTGATTTCAAGAGGCTACTTTAAGAAGAGAGATTAGTACTGGGTCTTGAATTCATTTGGACTTTTAATTATAACAGTTATTTCTTTCAGAGACATCTTCAGCCAACATGAAAGGAACCCTATTCCACTTCCAGTTAGATTTTAATGTTTGTAGCTTCTGCCCTCTTAAAAGGAAATGCACTTCTTTTTGTGTCCCTCCCTCCTTTTTTTCAACTTGCTGAATGGCACTTAACATAAGGCACAACTCTGGAAAGGTGGCAGGGGTGGGTGAAGTAGGGAGGAGGGAGAATATTCACCTCTCAGTAAATTGAGAAATGTATTTTAAGGCTTCACAGGACATAACTGCCTCCTAATGTCTTAGAATGTCTTTTCACTTACTTTCTTCAGCTAGGCCTAAGTTGCTTTGCTTTTTCAGCTGTTAAAATTCAAATGTTTTTATTTCCAGCAAGTACTTTTGGAATGCCTTCCTGTACTTATGCATGCCTTCAATTTATACAGTCATTTTTCTAAGAATTTTTATTTCCTTTTTCTCCCAGGTATTTACCACCAGAGTGTTTTGTGGTTGGGAAAGAACCACCAAAGATCTCAAATAAAGTTGACGTCTGGTCAGTGGGTGTGATCTTCTACCAGTGTCTTTATGGAAGGAAGGTAAGGAAGGAAGAATTTCAGTGTGAAGCCTTGACTTCTGTCCTGGGTAGCATAGCACATGTACACAGTGGCATGGTGTGGGCTACTCTGTTGTAGTTAATCATTGGATCATACAGAACAGAATCCTGAAATTTGTGGTTTGAAGAAAATACCGACTTAATAATAAAAGCTTCATGCGTAAACAAATTTCCAATCCTAGGGCACCTAATGGATGTTGCTGGGCTGTTGCAAACATGCATTTTTTGCTGTTCTAAATTAGGATATGTTTTGAGTCTGATAATATTTATAGGGGACTATATGAAATAGTTTATTCATTCTTAAGGGTCCCAAGAACTGAAACTTGAAATATCTGTAGGGCTTTTTATTCCCAACCACCCCATTACTTAAAGCTGCTATTATTAATAGAAGCATGCTTTATGCTTCTGCATGGAGAGGTGGTGTTGGAAGGTAATCATTGTTATCAAGGTGATAGATCATTTGAGCAAATAAGAACCTCAGTAGAAAACTACACCTAATGCATTTTCATATTTTTGTTTTCCTTGTGAGCATAATACCTTATAAATGTATGTATTAGGAGCCAGTTATGTACTTAATCTTATATCTGCTGTCAGTGTTGTATGTTTCAGTGTTCTCTGTTAAGCTCTGGGTATAAGCCATTTGGGAATTCTGCAACTCCTCTGGACTTTGAATACTTTTATTACCATCCTCAGACCAAGCTCTTATTAATTCAGATTTTAGCTTCCTCTTTAACTTTTTCCTGATCTTTCCTTATCCTACCTGTGATATGGTAAGCTCTCCATAGCTAGTAGGAGTTAAGCTCTCTGATAATGTGGAAGTGCTACTGATAATGGTGGTAGAGTTTATCTGAAAGAATTGTTTGTGATCTTTCAGTAGAAACCCTGTAGAGATGATGCTAGGCTTAAACTTATTTTTTTAAGACTTTATGAGAAGATGGCAATTTGGGAGACAAATGAAGCCACTAAGTAGCCCCAGCTGTTTTTTTCCCACTCTGTCCTAACCTGTTCTACTCCTTTTCCATCTCTTTCTTACCTGTTTCTTTGGGTTGTCACTGCATCTTTTTCTTTGCTGGAAGCAAAGCTTAATAGAAGTGGTATGATACAGCAGGTACTGTGTCTGGTCTTAGATCTGCCTTAACCGAGGTATTGGTCTGTGAGCAAGTTACTTAAGCTCTGAGCTTTTCCTCCTTTATCTGTAAGAAGGAGAGAGTTAGAGGAGATCTCCAAAGTCCCTTTGAGCAGTTCTCACTAAGACGTGTCTTCTTCCCTTCCCTGTGGTTTTGCATTGTGTTCTCTTTAATTTTAACCAGAGGCTTACCCTTTTCTGTCTGTTTTGTTTTTATATGGTAGCCTTTTGGTCATAACCAGTCTCAGCAAGATATTCTACAGGAAAATACTATTCTTAAAGCTACTGAAGTTCAGTTCCCACCAAAGCCAGTGGTAACACCTGAAGCAAAGGTAAGTTTTCACTCATTGGCCAGCAGAAACAACTGCTTTGCTTTTTGTATTATTTCCGTGGGTAATAGTGGATGGATTATTCAGTACAAAATTCAGGAGTCATTGGAAATATTCTCCTCCCTCTAAATGCACCCCTTTCCCTCCCCTTCTTCTCCCACAACACATACTGAGTGCCCAGTAATTACTAGATACTGTTCTAGGTTGTGGAGAAGGAACTGTGAATGCGTAGCAAGACATTCTATGTGTAGAACTGTAGACAAGATCCCTGCCCTTAAGGAGTTTACATTCCACTAGGTGAGACAAGCAATAACTAAAAACAGATACATTTTAGATAGTGATAAATGTTACAAAAAAAATCAGAATAAGGGGCTAGAGAGGTGGGAACCCTTTTTTGATGGCATGGTCAGAGAAGGTTTCAATGATGAAGTGACCTTTTGAGCAGTCTTGAGTGATGTGAAAGTGGGAGCCACGTGTAGACTTGGGAGAAGAATATTCCAAGCAGAGAAGTGAGTAAAGCTCACATGTGTGTGTAAGCTTAGCAGGTTCACAGAGCAAGTGGAGCAGAGGGCAGAGTGGGAGGAGAGGCAGCAGGACTGATTATAAACTGCGATGGGAAGCAGTTTTGAAGGTTTTAATCAGGGCAACTATGTAATCTGATTGCTGTTTCAAAAGCCTACCCTGGCTGCTGTATAGATTGAAAATTCAAGGTAAAAGGAGTTTATTTGACTGGTATCCAACTCAAATTGTTTTGTGGTTGGGATAACCTGCTTAACTCACACAGAATACCATTCATTTTTAAAGGCCATAGTCATTTCTCTGAATTTGTTGTTATCCTTAAAATGCTTTAACTGAGTGGCTACCATTAGGTGTTTTTTATTTTGAAAAACCAGGATTGGTATCATACTTTTGTGTTTTGTTGATTAAACATGGAAAAAATAGAAAATCAATAGTTGATTTCATGTTCTAGACATTTTAAATAAGACTTTTTTTTTAAGAACAGCTTTAGATTCACAGCAAAATTGAGTGGAAAGTATAGTTCCCACATACCGCCTGCTCCCCTCCCCCCGCCTCACCAGCTGTCAGTGTCCCAAACCAGAGTGGTATGTGTGTTATAATCAGTGACCGACATCAAGACATCACTATTATCCTACTGTGAAGTATGGACTTTGGTTGATAATTATATTTTAGATTTTTAAAAACCAGTTCTTTAATCTAAAATATTACAGGACTTTGATGAAATACAACTGGTTAAAAAATAGGAAAAGACAGATAACCTGTCCAAGGGCCTTTGTGGTAAAAGTTGTAGAAACCAATACTACATAGCCCTTTATGCCTAACACAAAGGAAACCTCCATGTTAGTAGTAAATTAGGATTCCGAGTCAAACCCCACTCATGTGTTTGCACGCTGGCAGTACCCCTGGGGCGACAAGTTCTCTTCAGGCTTTCCTTTACTACTTAGATATGTGTCTGACCATTTGCTTAGTGACCTCTCATAATGAAGACACCCGAAAAGCATGAACCAATCTGACACCCTGTAGTGTTAGCCAGTGTCAGGTCTCTGCACCTGCACCTGCCTGTGGTAGTACTTCGCCATTACAGTTTCCACTTCTCAGGAAGTGCGTGTGAGGCCGTGGTGTGTAGAGACAGGCCCTGAATTAGACTGTGCCTGTGCAACCCAGCCAAGGCAAAGAGAGATTTTTGTGTTGGTCTCTGTGTTTTGGGGACAGACATATTCAGAGGTCGTGCCCTGGTCCCACTCAGGAACGGCTCAGCTGCCTCCATTGGGGAAGGAGTCAGTGGCCACAGAGAGGATCTGCTGCCAGTGCATCTCCTTCCCTGGTCTTCTCTGGGTCCACCTCGTGGTTTCCTGGAAAGCTCTAAGTGCTTCTTTCTAGGAGACACATGTGCTGGGCCCTGGCAGCTGCTACAGAGCATTAGGGTTCCCTCTTGGGGAGCCAGAACTACCTGCTTCAGGCTTCTTCAAGAAACTTTCCTTTCAGGCGTTTATTCGACGATGCTTGGCCTACCGAAAGGAGGACCGCATCGATGTGCAGCAGCTGGCCTGCGACCCCTACTTGCTGCCTCACATCCGGAAGTCGGTCTCCACAAGTAGCCCTGCCGGAGCTGCTATTGCATCAACCTCTGGGGCGTCCAATAACAGCTCTTCGAATTGAGACCCACTTCTAGGCCACAAACTGTTCAGCACACACAGAGTGGACAAATGGCATTCAGCAGTGGGTCTGCAACATAGTGAATCCGAATGGATCTCATGAAACCTGTACCAGGTGCTTTTATTTTCTTGCTTTTTTCCCATCCATAGAGCATGACAGCATCGATTCTCATTGAGGAGAGACCTTGGGCAGCTCTGGCCAGGCCTCGTAGGAGAAGGCCCTGCCTGAGGTTCCGGCACCAACGGCCACTGCGGTGGCTGCTCTGAGTGAGGAAAACATTAAAAAGAAAAACTGGTTCCATGTACTGTGAACTTGAAAACATGCAGACTCAGGGGGGGGTCCCTGATGCAGTGCTTCAGATGAAGAATGTGGACTTGAAAATACAGACTGGGCTAGTCCGGTGTCTATATTTAAACTTGTCTTTTCTTTTAATAAAGTTTAGGTAACATCTCCTGAAAAGCTTGTAGCGCAAAGGCTCAGCTGGGGATGGTGTTTGACTTCGGAGGAAAAAAGTTGCTATTGCCCGTTAAAGGCACTAGAGTTAGTGTTTTATCCCTAAATAATTTCAATTTTTAAAAACATGCAGCTTCCCTCCCCCCTTTTTTTATTTTTAAAAGAACTCATTTGTTCATAAAGTGAAACCCGTATTAGCAAGTACGTGGCTTGTTCATTCCAATCAGATGCAGCTTTCTCCTCCGTCTGGTCTCCTGTTTGCAATTGCTGCCCTCCTCTCTGGAGAGAGGGTTGGGTGGGGGTACCGAGAGGTATGGGGTTTGCTATTGGACAAAGAATGGGGTTAGAAGATGCAACTTGGAGTCTCTCTAGGTTTCCAACTATCTCTTCATTATTTGAACACTTGACGGTTGCCCCTTTTAATTTATTTGAAGTGCTATTTTTTTAAATAAAGGTTCATCTGTCCATGCAGTCCTCTTGGATTCTCTGAATGTAGTAACTTTTGAAACTTCCAGAGGCAGGCAGAAAATGGGCTGGGGAGCCACGTGCTCCAGGGATCAGGAGGTCCTACCCACGGGTCTCTGTATATTTCTTGTTAACCATGATATTACAAATTGATCAGCACATAAGCTTTCCTCTGTTAGATCTTTTGGCAGGGAACAACCTCCAGTCCTCTAAATTTTGTGGGTGTGTACTGGTGTGCATTTGTGTGTGCATGTACACACACACATTAACTCACTTTAATAGATTCATCAACTGAAGTTTAAAAAAAATCTCAAATAGGCATTTTGAGAATAGGTATTTCAGATATCAGCAGTCTCTTGGAACTTTTTTTTTAATCTGGCTGTTTCTGAGATGCATAAGCAACTGAAGATGGAGCTGAAATGGGAGATGTGTGGCCCCACCGTGCCCTTGAAACAGCAGAGCACTCGACAGCAGAGAGGGAAGGAGGCCAGAGCTTGAACATGTGGTAGCCAGCTTGGAATGTTACTGACATATGTGGCAAGAGGACTCAGCCAGAAATATTTAAAGATGCAGCCTTCAGGCATGCAAGTTCTCTGGGCAGGGGAGAGGGAAGTCAGGAAGGGCAGAGAGCTCTCAACTCATGAGTCTAGTAGTTCTTTTTCATGTGAAAAATGCCACTGGTGACACATTTTCTAAGACCCTTGTCTGTTTTGTGGACCTACCCCCAATCTCCCCAGTATCAGAGAATCTTAAGAGAAGATGGAGTATTCCAAACTGGAGAGAGGTTTGTGGATAGGTGTTGCCTTGTGGAACTCTGAATGGAAGGAAGTCAGCCCCAGAGCCCTTGGTGCCCCCTGCTTTCCAAAGCTCTTTTATTGCAGTATATATTTATACCTGTGCACACAAGCATGTACACATTATGTATATGTGCACACGTGTGTGTATGTATAGATTTTTTTTTTTAACCATTACTTTCAAGCTCCTAAGCAAAGAGTACTCATGGGGTCTCAAAAATTGGGCACAATGCTGAAAGGATGGTGTCTGAATTTGTGAAGAGATGGGTGAAGTTGAGGTTATGTTTAAACTTACTCAAAATACAAAGTTCTCTTTTTTCCTCTTCATTCAATGATCTTATGGGTTTTTTTTTTTTAACTTCTTTTTAAGGTTGAAAGAATGCTGCATTCTTAAGCCTTTCTCCTAACTTCCTGCCTCCTTTTCCTCATGGGCTTGTAGGTGAAGCTGCGGGATTTTGTTGATCTACCTTTTCTCTACCCTTGTCCTGAAGAAGGTATGCCCTGTCCTCTTGCTTTCACTGGGTCTAGGGCCTTATTGGAGCTGACTGGGCTTGGTTGAGTCAGGGCAAGGCCTCTTTCCACTGCATGGACTAGTTCCAGAGAACTAGGGCAGAACGCTGACCTTTTCTAGACTTTTAAGTAGCCAGTGAAATCACTAAGTGGGGTTCTTCAATGACATAGTTTGTTAATATGGGTTTCACTTTTTCCAAGGATAATCCCTTATTGCCACGTGCTGATTTTAAACAATGACAAAAAAAAAGGTGTGTATAAATTTGTAATTAAACCGAGCCAGACTGTTTTGGCCTTCACCAAGTTGGAGGGTGGGGAGGATATTAAAATAAGTTTTAATAAGTGAATTTCCCAGCCTCTTGATTTTACTCTAGTTCTCCAGGTTCAAACAGGGTCCTTACCATGTAGGGTGTAGATAGGCAAACACTGGCTGTTGGCTGAGCTGAGTCCCAGTGGACATCGCCGGCATGATGGGAATGCGTTAATTCATGCAACACCTTTTGAACCTCCAGTGTGCCAGCCATGCTTTTTGGTGAGAATACAGCAGGAGCAGGAGAGGGAAGGCCCAGTTGTCAGTTCACAATCTGGGGCAAAGGCACTGGGTCCCAGGAGATGGAATACTGGGGTCTGATGGGAAGAAATTGGACTCCAAATTATCCATCGTGAGATGGGCAGCTGTAATTGGAGACTGGCCATTGAGGCTGTATGCACCCCACTTCTGTGGCTGACCAGGACAGGTCTGCTCTGTTAGAGGGTTTGCCTCCCTCCTCCTAACTAGTCCTGGAAGGACGAGGTTTTCTTCAGCTGAGAAGACTAGCAGTCAAGGAGCTCTTCTGTTTCTTAATTTAGAAAACAACTCTCTTTAAATAGTCATCTCCTAGAATGCTAGAGTAGAAGCAAGCTTCAGGTCCAGCTCCTTAAGAAGGCAAACTTACAACTAGCGTGATCCATCTTGGCAGTGTTTTGCTAACGCCTTTACTCATTGTTCTACTTGCCCAAGCTCTCTAATTAAAATCTACCTGGGGTAAGTGGGGAAGAGACATGGTGCCCAAACTCGTTTGGGATTATGGAGAGTCTGTGCTTCCTAAAGCTGTCCTGTTGTAGTTTCTTAAGGCAGAATCACCTAGCAGTTAAGAGCCTGGGCTTTAGAATTAGCTCTGGTTCAGATCCTACCTCTGCAAGCTTCAGGAGTATCTCCTTGCATGGTTGCAGTAAGAAGTAGGAATAAGGTATGTAAAGTGCCTGACACATAAGAGAATTTAAAAATGTGGTTTAAACAATATCACAAGATCCAGTAAGGGGATTGCTGGTCCTGGAATCTCCCAGGTTTGCTGGTTGAGATTCAGAGCCTTCCTGCTGGCCAGCTGGCCAGGGGGTCTGCCTGCCTTGGGCCAGTGATGCAGACCTTTTCAGGAGCCTCCCCTCTGGCTTGAGAGTCTGTATGAGCCGCTGTCCCATGAGGTCTGCACTCTCCCCTTACCTGAATCCACGACTGCTTCTGGCTGAATCTGGGAGGGACATTTTACAGGCCAGTGTAGTCCCCAGACCAGCGGCATCAGTGCCACCTGGGAACCTGTTCTCAGCACCTACTCCCCTCCCACCCACACTGCTGTCTCTCCCCCACATGACTGAGCACTGAAGGGCACAAGTCCTGCTGACCTTCCTGTCAGCTTCAGCAGTAGCAGTGGGGCAGTTGGAGACGGTGGCTAATTCACCCAGCTGGAAGACAGAGATGACCGTTTAATGTTCTGTTAAAGGATAAAAAAAAAAAATCTGTCTTAAACTCTGGGCTGTCCAAGGAGCAATACTGCCATACATAATGCTCCTTCTTCAGGAGCCCCAGGGGGATCCCCACAACACATCCCTTAATGGTCTTCTCTTAAAAATGTGTAACAACTCACAGGTGCCTTTGTATGTAAATTAGTTTATTACGTTTTCCTTTTACCTGAGGGTTTCAGGGAGGGGGTGACCTGGGTTGGTTTCTGAGTCCAGTCTGGCAGTCCAGATTAGGGAGAGGAGGAGGGTTAAGGAGGGAGTGTTTAGGGACTTGCTGCAGAGCTCTGTGGGTGGGTCAGGGGAACCTGCCAGAGGCTAGGAAAACAGTCAGGCTGGGGAGCGGTCCTGGACCTGCTGGGGGCAGGGAATACAAGAGCCCTATTGTGCTTGGGCTGCTCTGCAGGGGCCCGAGACAGGCTGGAGTCAGCAAAGGGGTGTGTGTGTGTGCATGTGTGAGGCGCTGGGCAGGAGACCCGTGGTGTGAAGGGGTCAGAGGGCAGCTGGCTGGCGACTTGGCCCCATCCACCAAGCTGCAGGTCAGAGCTGTGGGAACAGCCTCACCTCCAGGTGCCTGCAATTGTGGTGGCCTCCTGTGCTGTCCAAGCCTTTTCACCCTGAAGGCGGCTTGAGGGGCTGCGGGGGCATGTCAGTGAGGGGAGGGGCTCCCACACTACTGGACTGCTGGCTTGCGGGGAAGTTTCTCAGCTATCATGCCTAACACCCTAGGTGTGGGTGAGCTACACACATATCCCTCATTTTACAGGTGAGGAATCAGGCCCAGAGAGGCTTGGTGACTGGTAGCAGGTGGGAACGATTGAATGGGGAGGGACTGACTGTAGTCTTGAAAATTTTTAAGCTGGATTCTCTGTGGGCTGTCCTTGGTCGGAGACTGCTATTGGGGAAGGCTGCCCTCAGTGCTAGCTGGGGGCATGTCCTGCCCTAATCTAGGGCTCCCTGCCCCCCCTGTTCCCTCATGGCTATCCCTGAGAACCCTACTGGAAGACGCAGCTGACCTGGGCAGCAGCCCTGCCTCTGGAGACCTGGGCTGGAACTGAACTTTGGTGGGGAAGTAGGGCAAGGCTTCACAGAACATTTGTTTTTCAGGTTTCCTGAGCTGTCTGATCTTGTCATCTTGCTTTATAGAGGAAGAAGCAAAAATCCTGGCCAACTGTGTCTTCTGGCTCCTCAGTATCTTTACAGACAGGCGGCAATGGCCCCCTCTGCCTTGGCATCTTCTGTTGCTGTAAGGCTTGAAAGAGTGGGAAATGAGGTGGTTTCAGCAACTGAGAAAGTAAAAAGGAAAGGGTGTAGTTAGATGCCTTCTCCATGTCACAGGGGGCCCTGGAGAGCTGTCTGTAGCACATAGAAGGCCCACTGTGGGAAGGCCCCGTTCCAGAAGGAAGCCAGTCTTATTGTCAGACCAGGGCCCTTGAGCCCAGCTCCCATGCCCTGAGGGAAGGGCAGGCTGCTGGGAGGCGTTAAAGGAAAGTCTTTGCCTGCAAATAAATTTCAGGAGCCATTGCTTCTTTGCATCTACAGCTCCTTCAGAACCCACAACCTTTATACACTGACCCTGCTCCTCAGCCCACATTAACTAGATAAAATAGTGCCTGGGTTTGGAATCATAGAACAGGACAGCAGGAGAGCCCCTGGAGAGGACTCCATTGAGGACACAACACTGCACTCAGCTGCGTGACCTCAGACCAGGTGCCTCCTCTGAGCTACAGCTGTCAGTTCTGTGAACTTGATGCATCCACTCAAAACACATCTATTGAGAGTCTTCTTTTTATAATATCCTGGGCTGGGCTCTGTGGGAGGTATTAAACGTACATCAGACTTGGCTTCTGCTTTAAGGAAGCTTATAATTCAGAAGCTAAATGTAAGTTGAGAGCTAGTAAATTTCTTAGGAGTGAGATGAGGTCCCTGGGGATTTGGGAGATGGTGTTGAGCTGGGCTTTGAAAGATGCAGAATTCAGTAGTGAGAAGGGGCAGATGTTTGCAGCGAAACGTCCTTCATACTTTCTGTACTCTTACTTGCCCAAGCAGAATGTCACTCCAAGACCCCTCCGTGCTCTCTCACACCTCCAAGGCCTTTACAAATGCTGTTCACTGGCCTTGGCCATCTGACTATCTGAAAACTCAGCTTAAATATCACCTGCAGCCTGACTTCCTCTGGGCTCTCACGGCACCATGCACACCTCTCCCTTACTTCCCTGCCTTGTCCTGTGTGTGTGTGTTCACTTGGCACCACAAGAGCCAGCCCCTCAGTGAGCCCAGGGCCCAGTTGAAGGAATGACAGGTGGTTTGGCCTGTGAAAGCATGGTGCCCAGATGGGGAAGCAGGGCTGGCAGGTGTGGTGAGATGTGAGAATGAGAAAAAAAGTTGGGGGCAGGTCAGGGAGTGAGCAGATTGGAGTTTGGCAGGGTCAAGCTTGGAGACTGCATAGCTGTTCCAGGTCCCTAAAAGCAGTATTTTACATATTTATTTGATGGCAACCCACAGTAGGAAATATTTAACATCTCAACCAAATACGTATTTCACAGAATTTAACTCACATGAGTATACTCTGATATTAACTGTTTTGCTTCATTTTTAAAGTGCTGGTTACCACCCACTGGTGCCCCCAGCCCACATCATGCTGCATTGCTGAGGGCTGTGGAAGGTCTGGCCAGGCTCTTGGAGCTGGGCTGGGACGGGGGCCAGCTGGACGCAGCCACCTGGACCCTGTTGTGGTCAGGGGCTCCGTTCCTCCAGGAGTCTAGGGCAAAAAGGATGGAGCAGGGGAGGGGGAGGTTCTGCATCAGCAGAGGCCCCTCTGCCTGTTCTGCCTCCAGACCAGGGTCAGTGAAAGGCATGCATGCCCTGCTTTAGAGAGTCAAATACAGAGACTAGAGAAAACCTTACCCTGCTTGTCCTTCCTGATTTGGGGGAGGGAGACAGGGACCAGGGAGCAGGCTCATATGACTTCTTGAAGAGAGAAAAAGCTGCTAGCCCAGCCAGAGCTGTGGACCAGACTAGGCCTCGACTACTGGCTCAGCCGAGTCCTCAGTGCAAGGACAGGGGCAGAGGAACTGCAGCTCCAGGTTGTTAGAGCAGAGAGGTGACAACATCCCCCTATTCTAGCTGGGCCGGGCAGTGGAGGGTTCTGTGAACTACCCCACTCAACTGCAGCTGGTCCTTCAGCTCAGCTCTGCCATTTTCTCTTCCTTGGTACCTCCGGCCTCCCTTACTCTGAACCCCCACTGAATGGCCAACTTGCTCCTGACATGCTAAAGCCTCCCAAGTGCAGACAGGAGGCAGTGAGGATCCTAGAGGCATTTTATTTGTTAGTCCTTCTGCAGCTCAGTCCTGAGCCCTCCTGCTCTGAGCTTCCCCTGGGGCCCTGCTGGCAGCTGCTGGCATGACTGTGACTGCTCCACCTGGGAGTCTGCATCCACACTCTTAGACTCATGGGAAAGAAGCCTGCACTTCCTGCTGCCTGGGAGGAAGGGGTTGGGAGGTAATAATCTCTTTTCCTTAGAAAAAAGGCTGCAATTTGGAGTCCCTTTACTGGAACGGTTTTCTAATACAGCTGTTGGACTGAAAGCAAGTGAATATAAACTCAGTGGCTCTATGAAGAGCGGGCGGGGCTCCTAGGTGTTCTTCAACAAAAGGAAGAAGGGAAAGATCCTAGGAAAAGCAGGCAGAGTCGTTATGTTTGTGACCATATTGGGCTAGACCAGTCAGGAGAAGACAAAGCAGCGATAAAATTCCACGGTAATGTGGATGTGCGAATACCTGTTCCTTAAGGTTAACTGACTGTCCCAAGGTCATATAGCCTATAAGAGCCAAATCTTGAAACTTGAGTCTGTCTGAATCCCGAACCTGCCTTCTTCCTTCCCTCTGCAGCCCTGTCCCTCCTGAGATCCTCGGTGCTGTGGACGAGGGGGTAGCCACATGGCCTCAAAGGGTGGATTGCCAGAGTGAGGAGATGCAGGAGCCCAGACAGAGGGAAGAGGGGGTGGGACCCCTGCTTGGCCAGACTTCTCCCTGGCTTGGAAAGGTGAAGGGTGCAGATCTTAGATGCCCCTTGGGGTTCATACCCCTTTTCTAGTTGCCTTCAGGTAGGGACCGCCCATGTCTGTCTTTATATCTTCATCTCCCACCTGGCCATTCTTCCTGTCTTACATTCTTTCCTAAGCTTTTGTGTAGCCCATGGCCAGAACCAGGCAAGAGGAGACTTGACTCAAGAGGAGCCCTAACTAAGCACAGTGAGTAATGAGACCAGGACTTGAGCATCAAAGGGCACCTGAGACCCAGAAGGGAAGTGACTTGCCCAGGGTCGTGTGGCTGACGAACGGCAGAGCTGGAATTCCAGCTCATTTCCAACCCCCGGGCCTGGACTCATCCCACTGCCCCATGCTGGGCTGTTTATTAGTGAGCCAGAGTGAGCATGGAGATGCTTCTGCCTGGATTTGTTTATTTTGTAAAAAAAAAAAAACTATCATTTTTGTATACAGTTAAATATGAGATTGTCAGACTAGGAGGGGAAGTTGTATTGTTCTCTCAGGCAAAGGAAAACACCCAGTATTGGAATCCTGATAAAACTGACTTGTGTAGCTCTCATGGAGTGGGGCATGTGGGGGGTGTGGAGCAGGTAGGCAGGGCGAAGGGTAAGGAGTAAGGGTGACACCCTGGTGTCCAAATGGCAAAGGAAGAAGATGGGAAACAGGGAGGGGACTAATATTCCCTAACATCTTTAGCCAGGGGCTGTGCCATCCCTCCCTTTATGCCCAACATTTAATTCTCAGGACACGGTAGGAATTTTTGTCCCATCACAAATAGAAATTGTGAACTCAGAGAGCTTGACTAATTTACTGAACATTATGCACTTAGTAAGTGGGAGAGCCAGGATTTGAACTCCAAAGTCTGTGCTCCTTCTACTAAACAGGTTTTGATAAAATCAGCAGACTTGCAGGGCCTGTTGCTGGCCAGGAGTCAGCGTCTGAGGGAGAGCCATTTCTCAGTATCTATTCTACCATAGCAAATACTATTCCAGCAGAAATCCCTGGATCAGCTCATAGACTTCACTAAGTCCCCAGCACTTGGCCTGATGTCTGGCATGGAGCAACAAATGGCTGCAGCTGAGCTTTAACAGGAATGATGAAGAGACTGTAGACACAGAGGACACTGGCCCTCTTTTGGAAGTAGATGAGGGTCTGGGTTCTGGTGAGGGGTTTTTCTGAAAGCCCCAGCCTTCTCACAACACGCAGCACGCCTTCAGACTGTGACCATGTTTGTCAGAACTGATCCCGCACAGGATCTTGAAGCAGGGGACTGGGCTGGATTCTCCAGAGGGAGAATTGCCCAGATGTGGCTGCCCGGCTTTCTGCCCCACGAGCTCAAGATCTAGGTCAGATGGTGGCTGCAGAAGTGGGCCGAGATGGACAATCAGCAGAATGTAACGTGTGACCCTGGCACTCTGGGGCAGGAAGTCCACCCTGGCAGACACATGAACAAATGTCTGTCTCCGCTAAAGCAATGCATGTTCCTGTTCTTCAGCTCTTGAGTGGCTGTCGTTACCTGTCTGGAATATGGCAAAAAGTGTGTCTTCCCCACTGAACAAAATTCTTCTAGGGCTGTAACTCATTTTCCTAGCAGCTAGCACAGGGCTAGCAATCAGTGGGTAAATGAAGAAATGAGAGAGCATCTCCTGTGTGCCTGGCACTCTGAACTGTGCTGGAGATGGTGGACTTTCTGGACCCATGTCATTCATTTGTGATGTCGGGTAGTTGCTTTCTGCCCTGGTGGTGGGAGGAATGCCAAACCCGACTCAGACTGGTAGATTGGAATGGAGATCCAACCCTGTTTGAGAACCTGGAGGGCTTCTTGGGAGCCCTGCCTGAGTTCCTTTCCAGAGTTTCCTCTGGCCCCTTGGTGAGGCTGTGGCCAGCATAACCAGAGATGAAGTGAGCAGAGAGAAACCTTTAAGATGACTTTGAGAAGAAGCATCCTGTGTTTTGGCAACTCAAGACAGGGAAAAAGAAAGTAGCTTAGCTGAACCTGGCAAATCCTCAAACCCCTTGTAGATAACAGGACTATGAGAAAAGGGAGGCCAAGAAGATGATCTCTGAAGCAGCCCCAGCATGGCCAGTCGCCTGCAGAGCACTGGAATCCCAGGATATGCCACACTAAGATGTGCCCCAAAGGACAGACACAGCAGTCACCAGGAGGAGCTCTGTCAGACCTGCCAAGCTAGCTTTGGAGTGCCAGTGCCTTCATTCGCCTGGCTGCTAACCATATTTTTAGGGCCAAAGTGTAGATGGTGGGAATCTTTCCAGGGGACTGTAGGGGATTTAAATGGGTGCTCACGTTGGGGCCGTGGTAATTGCCAAGAATTTCAGCCCAGCAGAGATGGAAAGAGCTAAGTTAGCATCTCTGGCTCCACACCTCATTGCAGAGATTCGGAAAGATTAACCTGAGGGTAGGGTAGTAGAAAAGGAGAAAAAGATTCTGCATTCGATAGTTCCAAAAATAGCACCAAGGTGGACAGCACAGGAAACAAAAGTTAGTTTCATAGTGTTTTTGATTACTCCTGGTTGGGAGAACGTCAGTCTTCTCTGCATTTGGCGTCTCTAAATGTCTCAGTCTGACTCTGAGCACAGAGAGCCCAAGAGACTTTTCCGAGGTCGCCCAGGAAATCAGAGGTAGAGGTAGGGCTGGACTCCCAACATCCTGACTCCCAGCTCAGTGCTCTGAGCCGCAGTGACCTGTTGCATAATACGGAATAACTCTGGATTGTCTTCCCTTTTATGAAATTTCCATTTGGGCCTTTGCGACCAGCCAGCAGTCGTCGGGTTGCTGGTGAGAGCGATGATGTGTGGCTTCTGGGACGTCCAGTGGATAGATTCTCCCTAGGTTTCTGGATACGTGCCCCAGCTAGCAAAGGCGCTACACCCCTTTGCGCCAGAAACTCTGACAGCGGGTCACGCAAGTGCTAAAAGACGAGGTGCAACTGTTGGCGCTCCGCACCCAGCACCTGGGCCCTGCCTCCCCTCCCCAGTCTTTGCCCTGGGCCGAGCCTCAGGCTCCGCCCCTTCCCCACAGACCCGGGGGGGGTCGGGTCCTCCTAAGTGAGGAGGTAGCGGATGCTCGGCGGCTGGAGCGACGCCAAAAGGAGGCGGGCCAGGGCGGGCGCCCGCGGCCCGGGTCTGGCTGCCGAGGTCTACCGTGCGCCGCCGCCCCTGCCCAGCCGGGCCTCTCGGCCCACGTCCAGCCGCGCCGTGAAGTTTGCGGAAAGTTTTGCAGTGGCTTCCCCGCCCGCTTCGGTCGGGGAGTTGTGACGCACCGTCTGGGGCTGCAGCCCGGACCGAAAGGAGAGGAAAGGCGAGGCGGGGACAGAGGGAAACGCAGGGCGAGGGCAAGCGCGCACGCAGGGGTCTTCGGCGCCCGCCCCTTCTCCCCGCCCCCGGCGCGCGCCTCCCCTCCCCTCCCCTCCCCTCCCCTCCCTCCCCTCCCACGCGGCCCGCTTCCCTTCCCTCTGCTCCTCAAACCCTCCTCCCCTCCCGGGCTCCGCGCTCCTCCCTCCGCCCGGCCTGCCTCCTCCCCTCCTCTCCCCGGGAGGCATCACTTCGTCCAGACCCTGAGGAAGACGCGAGCCCCTCGCGGACGGTCAGCGTAGCCCAGCGCGGGGGCCGCCACCGCACGCCGCGCCCGTGCGCCCTCCGTCCCCGCTTACCCGAGCTCCGCGCCGCGAGCATGGGGCCCCGCCGGCCGGCCCCCGCGCCCTGGCCGCGTCACCTGCTGCGCTGCGTCCTGCTCCTCGGGGGTCTGCACCTCGGCCGCCCCGGCGCCCCCGGGGACGCCGCCGCCGCCGCCCTCCCGGGTAAGGCGCTGCCAAGTTGGCCAACCTCGGGGGCCGGGCTGGGGAAGCGCCGGGGAGCGGGCCTCCCTCGACTTTTCCCTCCTTTTTTTATGTTTATTTTTTTGGCCAGGAGCTTGTGTGCGTGTGTGTGTGTGTGACTGGGTTTTTAAAAATCATCTCCGCTTTTCTGAAAGCGAGGAGGGGGAGAGGGGACGAGGAGAGCGCATGGGGTGGGGGAGGACCTGAGTGGAACCAGATGTGACGGGCGGCGGGGGAGGGGAGCTCGGGGGTCTCGAGCCTCCTCGGAGGAAGAGGGCGGGCTCCGGAGGACCCCCGCGCCCGCCCTCCCGGACCACCCGGCGCCGGCCCTGCCCTCGGCCGGGGACCTGCGGGCGCGTCCCGGGAAACCAGGGGCACCGTCCACGAGGCTCTCGGCCGATCTCCTTCCTTTTGCCCCAGGAGTGATGGGTTATTACTGTTTACGAATTATTCGTAAGGACTTGTTTGCCCTTCCTGGCATCTGAGGGTGTTTATATGTTCTTTTCCACACTTGGTCTAAAAGGACGGCTTGTGGCATGCGGCATCCGCACCGCTTGAACGGAGTTCTGTGGGGCAGTTTTGTGCCACCAGGATGCAGCGACAGGCTGGCCACCCTGTGTGTGTGTGTGTTTGTGTGTGTGTGCTGTTGTGTGGGCGGCTCTGCGCAAACTGGCACCCCTCCAGAGCGGACAGATCTTGGGCGGCAAAAGAGCTACTAAAGATGCAAAAACCCAACCAACAGAAAACAAAAACCGGAGCTGTGCCTTCTTTTTTTGCTGCTCCTTCAAAGGGTGACAGTGAAGCGTGGGGACAGACAGACCCCTCACCAAGAAGCTGAGAGCTCAGGGACAGATCCATTTCCTGGGCGGGCTTTTTGGAGTCAAAGCTGGAATAGCCCTGGAGTGTAGTTACTATACCCAGAGATGGGCCCAGCTTGGTCTTGCTTTGTATTTCATTTGGGGCTGGGGTGAGTGAAAGGGGTCAGTCCGTGCAGCGTTTGCAGTTTTGTGCCAAGCCCAGACAGCCCCCTGGAGGACCTGGGGCCTCTAGCTGTGGCCAGTGCTCGCTGGGTTGGCCTGCCTGCCGTGACGTAAGACGGAGACACGTATCTGCCCTGATTGTGCTGATGGGAGAGGTGCGACCAGAATCCCCTGCTGGACTCCAGACCACCTGGAATCCAGGCAGTGACTCCCTCCCCACAGCAGGTCAAGGCTGTCCCCTGCCTCCCTGCCCTTCTACCGGAGTCTTGCTCCTCTGCGGGAAACTCTGAAGTGCGGCAGGATGGCCGTTCCAAGATCCTAGGAGCACATTTTAAAGCCAGGCGCTGGGAGACTCTCGGCCAGAGTGCTGACTCGGCCTTTTCCCCCGCGGAGCTTTGGAGGTGGGGGGGAAATGCCTGGTGAGAGGCCCAGGCAGGGAGGACGCCTTGAGTGCCCCCTCTGCCTCCTGGTCTCTTCCCAGACCCTCCTTGCCCTCCCTCAGGCTGTACTTTAGCTACCACAGCCTCAGAGGGGCCCCTTCCCAGTGGCATTGCATTAATCACCCCAAGAAGCCTAGGTATATGGGCCTGGAGGAAGTTGGGGGTGGGGGTGGCCAGGTCTCCACCCCAGGAGTTGAGCAAGAAGAGGGCGGAGCTATTGTAGGCCCAGCCCCTGAACATCACTGTACCCTCTGCCCAGAATGCTCCCCCTCTGGACCAGAATCCCTCCTTAGCCCCCTGGACCTGTTGCACTTGGTGGTCGCAGCTCCAGGATCTGAATGGCCCAGGAAATACTCCTGCAACATGGGGTTGGGCTTGGCAGGGCTGCTGGGGTGAAACTTACCCTGGGGAGGGGGTGCCTGTGGGTGGCTTCCTGACCACCAGAGAAGGAAAGCCCTGTGGGCTGAGAGGAGGGAAGCGCCACAACCTCCCTGGAGTGGTGGGACAGCTGGGCAGCAGTATCTTCTTGGTGTGGGATGGCAGAATCCATCTTTTCTTCCTCTCCGTGGAGGGACCCATAAAGTACATGTTGGAAGACCTCTTCGTGAATTGCAGTATTGATGCATTTTTCTAGCTCTGTCTGCTCAACGCTGAGCCAAATACTTGGGGAAGAGGGAAGATACAGAAGATGTTAGGATGCATCCTTAGAGAAAAGAAAATGTTGGAGACAGGAGAAACTGGGGTGGGAGGGCAAAGAGTCACTATTGCTCTTTGGAGGCAGGCTGGGTGGGACCAACCATTTTGGGGGCAGGGAGGGGAGGAGAGAGGGCGAGATCAGGAAGGTGGGCTGGGCTGTTGTGAGGATTATGTGGAAGCGTGCTGGGCTGGGGTGGAGTGGCCCTGAGTGGGCTGGGAGAAAAGCTTGAGTGAAAGAAGAAGGTGGCCATGTGCATGGGAGGCCAAATCAGGGCAACAGCTTGCCAGCTGACAGTGGGGACCCATGGAGAACCCCTGAGGGTTTCTGAGCAGAGGAATGAGATATGGATTGGAAAGAGTGGAACTGGGAGACTTAGGGATCAGGTGTGTAGGTGGAGGAGTGAGGAGCCCTTGGGAACTCTTCCTGTGGGGTACAGGCTGCTGTCTACAAGACAGGGAAGGAGGCATTCCTTCCCAGAGGCATCAGGTACTTGCTGCCAGAATCAGCCAGACAGATTGCCTGCACTTCCGGTCCAGCTCCTGGTGAGTCATGGGTTTGGGGCCTTCTTACTATCCACTCCCCACCCGCCCACGACAAAACTCAGTCTAACCCGCTAGCTTTCTGTGAGCTGCCAGGGCTGGAGTGGTGCCCAGCTGAGCCAAAGTTGTGCTGAGATCCAGCCCTCCCCATGTTAACCTGGGCAAGGTGAGGGTGCATGCTGGGGAGGAGGAAGCGCAGGTCTTGCTCCCATTAGAGAAATCTTGCTGATGCCTGCATGGCACAGTGATTTGGGTCCATGAGATGATCTGAGAAGTGAAATTTTCAGAGAAGTTTTCCTTTGGACTCGCCACTAATGTAAGCACTGATGGGCCCATTGCTCCCTGCTGAGGGATGAAGCGATAGTATGCATGGCTACCATTACTTGTGTGCTGGACTCTGTGCCAGGTGCTTTACAGGCAGTAGCTCTTCTATCTCACAACCCTGGAGGGTGTTATCACCCATTTTACACCCTGGCAGTTAGCAGTTTGGAGATGTTATTTGCTCAGGACCACACCACTTGACCAGTAGGAAGTTGTAAAAGCAGGTTTGAGCCCAGGTGTGGCTACTGAGCCCAAACATTTCATACCAGACCGTGCTGCATCTCTGTGAAAGTAAGCGCCGTGAGTGCGTGTGTTGGGAAAGGCTGGAAGGCTCTGCTTCACGCATGTTTCTCCCCAGAGCTCCCAGGGCTCTAGAGCATCCTCTTGATGTGTCCTCCGGAGAGGAAGCCCAGGGAGCAGACAGAGTGGGCAGCCCTCTGTCATACTCCAGCCGTCTGGGTGGTGCTTGGCTTTCCTCCCTGGGCCCCAGAGGCAAGGACGGAGCCCCTCTCAGTATCCTCAGGATATCCGAGGGGCCTGGTGGTGGAGGAGCCAGCCCCGCCCGGCACCCGAGCTGCCCCGAGGTCAGGGAGTCACATGTCAGCTCGGTCCGTGGTCAGATGAGCCCATGCCATGCTGAGAGAGGATGACTGTAGCCTGTCCTTGTGAGCCCACCTCCCCCTGCACCTCAGTGGGGGTCCCTGGACCTGGAGGGCCTGGGCATTGCTGGCAGGAAGTGTCCCTTCCTATTTAGGCCTTCATAGGATGGGGAGGGGCCATGACTGGATCCCATAAATCTGGGTGGGGTGGGCCTTTGGGTGGTGACGCAGCTCTTGGAACGCACCCTGGGCACTGCAGATCCCAGTGACTCCTCAGCTAGGAGTTGTGTCAGTAAACAGGCAGCCTGTTCGGGGGCCGCACGTGGCATCTGCAGCCCTAGGGACCTGCCGGCATAGGCCAGCACTGGCCCCTTAGGGGGCAGATTGGCTGAGCTCCCAAATTTCACACATGGCCCTGTGTAGAACTCCTTTCCTTTCCTGCTCTCCCCACTCCTATTCAGACCTCTCTGTGCCCTCTCCTGAGCCCCTGGATGGAGCAGACCCCTCCAGCCCGGCTGGGCTGGGCCCGTGCTCGCTGCCTCACCTCAGCCTGCCCGCTCTTACTCTGCGTTCTGCCTCCCGGCTCTGGCTGTGGTCTAGACGGTGGCTATGAAACTGCAGCTTCCTCCCAGGCCCCCTCCCGCCCACCTGCTGCCCTGTTCTCCTCCTGAGCTTGCTCCAGGTGTCACTGCCTCTGGGGCTCACCTGGGCTTAGGCTTTTCTCTGTGTTGGGCTTGGAGCTCCTAAAGTGAAAAGCAAGAAGCCGGTTTCCAAGCCTTTCCTGACCTCCTCAGAGAGTATTTGGAAGGGGTGGCCGATGTGGTGCTGCCCTGAGTAGACGGAGGCAGGCCTGCGGCATGGCTGGGAGCGCTCAGTCCTCTGCACCAGCGGGACCATAGTAAGTGCTACTCACCAGCTGTGTGACCTCAGGCAAAGAATCAAGCTGCTTCTTTAGTAAACTGGAAAAAATAAAATAATACCTCCTGGTAGGAGTATTTTAAGAATTACACAATGATGAGATAATATATGTATGAGATAGTGTCTAGTGCAATGGTGGACACAGTCGTTTCTTAGCGGATAATACTGAATTACTGCTATTTTTGTTATTGGGAAGAGAAAGTACAAATATCAAGGGACTTATTTATGAAAAAACATAGGCCTCAACATACAAAATCCTGGCTACAGCCACTTAAAAAACAAACATCAAAGCAGACTAAAGCCATTACTTCTTGGTGACATTTTGCTAACTAGTGTAAGTGCCTAAAAGTCACCATACTTTTCCTGAAAAGTAAATTTCAATCCTCATTTGGCCTCACTCCTCAAACCCCTTAACTTTCCACCTTTTCTTTTTACTTCTCTTCATGAAACTTCTCTAGCTCACCTTCACTCAGGAACTGAGGAGTTTCCTGTGACACTGGGCGTCAGAGCAAAACCCAGACAGTCCCTGGCAAACTGCGGTCGGCCATACTGCCTCCGCCTCCTGACCACCTGGTTTTGTCAGCCAGCTGGCGGGAAACTGCCCCTCAGTGGGTCATGGTGATTAGGTTCCCTAATTGCTAAATTCAGTGGCCTTCCTCAGGCCTCACCTTGCAGCATGGATGTTACCAATAGCCCCAGTTTTAGTGCATGCCCAGTGGAAAACAAGTAAAATGTAAAAAATGTGAAGTCTTCCCTCCCCTCAGCCCACACCCTCATGGTAACCACTATCAGTAGTTCATGGGATAATCCTCCATTTTTTATGCACCTGCACACACACAGAAATACTTGTTTTACACAAATAGGACCACATTTTAAGCTGTATAATACAGTAAAATAATTTTTATTTTATAATATTCTTGGAGATCTTTCCATGATAGGCTGCAGAGCTTCCTCATTCTTAACAGTGCCCAGTGTTTCATTGTAAGGACATACTGCCTTTAAAAAAAAACTACTTCCCTATGAATGGACAGATGCTTCTTTGAAAATTCTCTCTTCCTCTGGCCTTTCTGAGGCAGTTTGCGTCTGTGGTCTCTGCCTCCCATCTCCCCTCCATCCTCAGTCCGGAGCCATCTCTGCTGCCACATTTGTGATCCCAAGGGGCAACTTTAATCATCAATAGAACAAAGTCTACACTTTGCTGAATTGAGAGTTGGAGGTCTTCCATGTTCAGGTTTTACCTCTTCTCTTCAATCCCTTGCCCAAGGGATTGAGTTTCTTGCCATCACACGCAGGTGCTCTGAGGTCTGCTCGGCAAAGCCTCTGCTCATGCTTTTCTTCCAGCCAGGAGGACCTGGCTGCACAGGTCTGTCTCTGAGTGCTGACTCATCCCGGAGGCCTGTGAGTTGCCCTCAGCTGGAGGAGCTGCCCCCTGCCTGGTGGAGCTCTTTCTTCCTTCCTAGACTCCGGGACAGGGCCATCTTATCCCTGCACAGTGCCTTGGATGCAGTACCATTTAGTAAATATTGAAACGAAAGAAAGAACAGACTAGGGTCCACTATTCCCAGCTGGCTAACTGAGCTTTAATTGACATATAACATTGTGTTGCTTTAAGGTAGATAGCTAAAGATTTGATAGGTGTATGTATTGCAAAGTGATTGCCACAATAAGTTTAGTTAACATCCCTCACCTCACATAGTTGCAAATATTTTTTTTTGTCTTGTGATGAGAATATTTTTGTTTTTTGTAGTAGAAGGAATGAAGAGAGTTATCTCCCAGAGTTTTAGATGATGTCACAGTCATGAAAAACATGTGACATGGAATTAAACAGAAAAAGTCCAGTGGACTGGAATAAATGCCAAAAGTTAGCTTAAACTGTTCAAGAACATATTGTGAGACACCTCAAAGGAATCTTTACTTTGAAATGTTTTGGATAGCTGGATTATAAATTAAAAATTCAATTTCAGTTTATAGCCAATCACACTTGAGGAAGTTCAGATGGCAAGTTGTCACATAGAAAGTGCAAAGACCACTAAAAATCAAAGATATCAGTATGTATGACTGGGGCATTATAAATTGGTTCAAGTTTTCAGGATTCAGCCTTTCAGACAATATGTAAGAAACAAGATATATGAGACTTTATACCCTTTGACCTCATAATTCCATTTTTTGGAATTTATAAGGCATTAATCCCAAAGAGAAAAATGTTCGTGGAAGCAGTGTGTAGTAGCAAAACAAATTGGAAACCATCGAAATCCTGTAGAAGAGTATGGCTCAGCGAACTGAGATGTCTTAACAATGGACAATGTATGTAGCTCTGAGTGACAAATATATGCTATTGTCAGTACATGGAAATATGTCTGAGAAGGAAAGTTCTCATGGTCACAAGGCAATCTTACAAAATAGGATGTATTGGTAACATTTAAGTGAAGCTGAATGCCTCATCACTGACCTTCATTTCTTTCATTCAGTCAGTTAACTGTTTTTGTGTTTTTCTGAGCAGTGACAATGTGCTAGGCACGGTATTTGGTGTTAAGGACACCATGGTGAACCAGCCAGACATGGTTCCTGCCTTCCGAAAGCTTTTATTTTGAGAGCAATCCCCCCAAAATGTACAGCAATGTAAATAGAGTCAAATGTTCACTGATTTCATTTTAGGTGCAATTTTAAAGTTCATTAGAAGAAAGGTGGAAGCAAAAGACATCTCTGAAATCTCAGACATGGGGTGGGTGGGAACCTGTCTGACAGCGGAGAGCACAGCCGCGGGTAAGACCAGCCTGGTCAGGTAGGAATTCACCAGGAAACAGCCTTGCAGTCAGTGTTGGTCTCTGAGGAAAGGACTTTCTGGTATAACCCCAGAGATGCTTAATCTCATTTCTGAAGGATCTCAGCATCGGTGGTTTAGAAGAGATTGGAAGCACTGTTTATAATACCCAAAACAGAAACAAAAACAAAAAAGAAATATGGATAAATTACGGCGTGTTCATCAGACAGAGAAAGACAAATACCATATGATTTCACTTATTTGCAGAATATAAAAAAACAAAGCAAAAGAGAAGGAACAAATCAGCATTAGATTCATAGACACTGAAAAATGACTAGTGGCTATCAAGGGGGAGGAGAGTGAACGGGGGAGGGGTGGGGACTGTTGTACCACTGGGATGTACATTTGATTTTAAAAAATAGAGTGTAGACACACAATGAAATATAATGCAGCAGTGAACTAATGAACCTCAGCTACATGCATCAACATGGGTGACCTTAGAGACATAATGCTGAGTGGGAAAAAAAACCCAGAGGCCTACATTGGTATTATACTCTTTCTCAGACCATTAGAAAAGTTGAAAAAATAATAAACAGTGAGCACCCATATACTCTTCACCTAGAAGCACCAACTTCTTGCCACATTTGCTTTAACTCACTGTGTGTGTGTGTGCGTGTGTCTGGTGGTGCTTTGAAGCAGTTGTAGATGTGACATTTCACACCTAAATACTTCAGCATGTATCAACTAAAAACAAAGATACTCTCCTATACAGCAACAAAATCTTTATCACATTCAAGAAATAGATAAAATAATTGTTGCTAGTATGCAATCCATGTTTGGATTTCTCCAGTTGTCCCAATAATGCCCTTTACAGCTGTTTTTAAGTCCAGGATCCAATTTGGTGTTGCATCTCTTCAATCTCCTAATCTAGAATAGTTGCTTGGCCTTTTGTTTTATATGGCATTGCATTTTTGATGGTTCCAGGCCAGTTCTTTTGAGAATGTCTGCAGTCTATATTTGTCTGTTCACTCATTAGATTCATGGTCAACATTTTTGGAAAGAAACTACGTGGGTGAAGTGTGTCCTTCCCATTCACATTAATGTCAGTTTGTTCCCCTATTGATGATACTAACTTTGATCACTTTGTTGTGGTGTTTACCAGATCTCTGCTAGGAAGGTACCTTTTCCTCTTTGTATTTAGTAGATCATCTAAGGAACTTAAAACTCCACTCTTAAAAACACAAAGTTGTTCATAGCAGTGCTAATAGCTATTCCTAACAGCCAAAACCTGAAAACTAGCCCTAAACTGAAAACAACCCAAATGCCCATCAACAATAGAATGGATAAATTGTGGTAGGCCCACACAATTGAATAGTATACAACAATGATAATGAACAGTCCACAACTACATACAACAGTGTGGATGAAGCTCGCAAACACTGAGCTAAATGCAAAAGAGTTCATACCATATGGTTCCATCTCTATAAAATATAAAAAAAGAGGCAAAACTGATCTATGCTGTTTGAAATCATGAGAGTGGTCACTCTTAGTAGGAAAACTTGTGACCAATGGGGTCCCAAATAAAATTTAAAAGAACAAATGGAAGAGATGTCTGTAAATGTATATGGCAAGAAGCTCATATAAGCCCGTGAGAAAAACACAAGAACCTTCAGTAGTTTTAAGACATCAGGATCAGAATAAATAAGAAACAAAGGTGGTGAACTGGGTTCACAAAGAAGGAGTGGCCATGTCTAATAAGCCTGTGGAAAATGTTTAAAATTACTGGCAATCAAAAAAATATATATGCCCTACATCGCTAATCATCAGAGAAATGCAAATTAAAACCACAATGAGATATCACCTCACACCAGTAAGGATGGCCACCATTCAAAAGACAGACAATAACAAATGTTGGCGAGGATCTGGAGAAAGGAGAACCCTCCTACACCACTGGTGGGAATGTAAATTAGTTCAATCATTGTGGAAAGCTGTATGGAGGTTCCTCAAAAAACTCAAAATAGAAATGTCATTTGACCCAGGAATCCCACTCCTAGGAATTTACCCTAAGAATGCAGCAGCCCAGTTTGAAAAAGACATATGCACCCCTATGTTTATCGCAGCACTATATACAATAGCCAAGAAATGGAAGCAACCTAAGTGTCCATCAGTAGATGAATGGATAAAGAAGATGTGGTACATATACACAATGAATATTATTCAGCCATAAGAAGAAAACAAATCCTACCATTTGCAAGAACATGGATGGAGCTAGAGGGTATTATGCTCAGTGAAATAAGCCAGGCGGAGAAAGACAAGTACCAAATGATTTCACTCATATGTGGAGTATAAGAACAAAGATAAAACTGAAGGAACAAAATAGCAGCAGACTCACAGAAGCCAAGAATGGACTAACAGTTACCAAAGGGAAAGGGACTGGGGAGGATGGGTGGGAAGGGAGGGACAAGGGGGTAAAAGGGGCATTACGATTAGCAGATATCATGTAGCAGGGTGGGATACGGGGAAGGCTGTACAACACAGAGAAGACAAGTAGTGATTCTATAGCATCTCACTACACTGATGGACAGTGACTGTACTGGGGTATGTGGTGGGGACTTGATGACGGGGGGAGTCTAGTAACCATAATGTTACTCATGTAATTGTAGGTGATACAAAAATATATATATGCCATTTCACTGCTCACAGTAGTGCCAACGAAGATTGATGTGACAATATATTCAACATAACATTATTTATTATTAAGATAATCTGTTTATAAATTGAAGGCTAATAATAGCTAGGGAATGAGTAAATGAAAGGTGGTTATTTCACATCGTGGAATATCATACAGCAATTGGTTTTGGTAAAATTTTGTAAAGACAGAAAAATGTTACTGAAATATCAGGAACTAAAACAAGGTTCAAAAGCGGTTGTATGATGTGTGTTGTGTATGTACAGTTGACCCTTGAATGACAGCAGGGTTAAGGGCATTGTCCACCACACAGTCAAAAATCTGCATACAACATTTGACCCCCCAAAACTTAACTATTAATAGCTTACTGTTTTTATAGCAGTAAATGATAAAAGACTAGTTATCTACATATTTTATGTTTTCAAGGCACACTTAACTTTTTCAATATTTCTAGGCTAAGTGGTTCACCTGAGTTTTTCTAAATTGTCACAAATCTCCAAAGATTTCCAAATATCAAAAAAAAATACTCATTTTTTTCAATATATTGGGCCACCATGTAAGTGAACCGATGCAGTTCATACCCTCAGTGTCAGCTGATGTGTGTGTATGTTGACATGGACAGGAATCATTCTTCGGGTAGGTGAGGTTGGTAGAGAATTCATACTAAAATTAATGGAAGTTGTATGTCACAGTCTGCGATACTATATTGTGTTATATATTATCTAACAGGTGATTATAATTAAGACCTTTTTTCTTTAAACACGTCTGTATTTTCAGCAAGGGCGGCAGGGGGCACCTTTCTCCTTGTCCAATCATGTGATTCCAGCAGCACTCCCTGGACTCCCATCACATAACTGGGCCAAGCCTGCAGCACGTGACTCCACAGAGTCAATCAGAGCCTCCTGGGCCGGCGGGCCCTTCCCAGGCAGCAGGTGGGAAAGTGGCGCTCCTGGACTGTGGTCGGCCCAGCTGAGCCAGCCTGGCTGCGGAGGAGACAGTGAAGCTTGGTGGCAATGTGAGCGGACCCAGGACTTGTGGTTTTACCTGCTCTGCTCCACAGCAGCCCCTCCCGTTGATTTTCTAAGGGTGGAGCTGGAGCTTGGCTTTCCCACTTGCAGGCAAGGAGGCCCCAGTAGGTGGGGAGCCTCAGAACAGGTTTAATGAAGATGCGGTCAGGGTGCTCACAGCAAGAGCAGGGTCACAGGTGTGGCAATAGGAGCCCGCCTCCACACTCCATAGGTTAATACCCTACTAAACACGAGCCTCCACGCTCCTTCCATTAACAGCCTTCCAAACGTGAGCCCTTTCCTCTTTATCTTCCGTTTAGCAGCCCAGGGCTTACAGAAGTGTCTACAGGAGAGGATTCGAATACTTCAATACAAGTTTGCATGTAGAGGACAGCAGGACACAAATTCTATAAGTACTAAATGTCAGTACGTGTATATGACACTGGAGTGCAAGGTGCTAGTAAGGAGATAGGCTTTTAGAAGGCTTCCTGCTTTTTAAAAAGCTTCATGACGTATCTATATAACATTGTGCAACAGATGAGAAGTGGGGACCACTCTATTTACTGAGCACGTAAAGTTTCTGCCAGTTAGCACTAGGCAACTCCACATACACTGTTCACAGATACGGAAACTGAGAGCCAGGGTCACATATCTAGTGTCATCTAAGGGGATGTCATCTAAGTCTGTTTGGTCCCCAGTATGATCTTAAATTTTATAAATAAATAAGTATTGGTTATAATATAATGAATATTTGCAAACCCACCATCTAATCCAAGGCAGAGAATACATGCGCCCACCTGTGTGCGTCTGCACCGTCTTTGTGAACTGTCTGAGTCCTTGATCATCTTACCCCTCCAAGTCTTAGCAGCTTACTATTACTGGGGTCTCTGTTTTTCTCATTGGTTTGGTATGAGCTTCCTGCCATATTTGTTACAAATATCTTTCCCTTGTTTGTGTAAAAGTATCTTTTTTATGCCCCCACTTCCTTGACACAGTGGGTCTTGGGGTAAGGTTTACAAAGTCCTTTGGGGTCAGACTGGACGCTCTCTTCCCTGGGAAGGCTCCTGAGACCCCTTCCCTCCCCATCTTCCTTCCTTCCTTCAGCCCTCCGAGCCCTCCCAGCGCATCGGGACTTGTGAGGAGCTTCAGTTCAGTGAACTTGAATGAAGCTGCAAAAAGACAATGTTCCATGGATTTTTTTTCAAGATAAGCATACATTTTCATGATTGTAAAAAAATGATACCTATTTATAGTATACAATTCAACTAATAGAGAAAGTCAGCAAAAAAATAGAGAAAAGAAATTACCCCAAATCTCACCACTAAGAAACAACTACTGTTAACATTTTGGAGAATATATCCTTCTAAATTGCCTCTCCTGTCCTCTCCCTCTTCCTTGATAAAACTTGACGTAAATGTTTTCCTGTGGTTTTTGCGACATTCTTCTTGCACGTGCCATTATGTTCTCAATATATTTCCACCCAGCTCTTCCGATGGCCGTGCCGGATCCCATTGTATGGATGTACCGTGACTTACCCTTGTTGGACATCCAGCTTATTTCTCATTTCACTGCTGGAGATGCTGCCGGGTGCATCCTGGCACACTGGGGCCCTGGCTCAGGCCTGCAGACTTGGGGGGAATCCTGACTCTGGGTGGGTAGCTGGCTTGAGCTGCCTCCATCTAACGCCTCTGAACTCACCCAAGTTCTTTGTTGTCTGGGTCTCTGCTCCTTGGCACCAGCTTTGGGTGTTTGGTCTGACCTGTGTGTCGGCTTTCCCAGGGAGCATCTTTTGGGTTATTCCTCCACCCTCTCTTTCCAGATGGGCTGAGTTTAGTGTAGAACTCTGTGCACATGGGTGGAGCTCACATAGATTTTAAGTTTGAAACAAAGGATACTTGTTTCACATATTCTCTATACACACACCCATACTGGCTATTTTTTAAGAATTACCCAACATGATGATTGTAGAAAATGGCAAAGGGAAGATAGCAAAAACCACCAGCTATCCCACAAGTCAGTGATAACCACTGTGAACACGTGGGCATGTGCTGATTGTGTGAGACTCTGGTGTGCCTTGGAATCACCGGGGGAGCTTGTTTACCATCCAGATTTTCCTTCCTGCTGAGATTCTGATTCAGTAAGTGTGCTGTGGGGCGGGGGCACCTGCACTGTAAGCAAGCCCCCTAGGTGATTAAAAAGACCAACATGGCAAAAATGTCTTTCCAGACTTTACTTGATTTAAAGGAAAATAGACATGAGATCATATTGTACATTCAGTTTTTAAAAAAATCAGAATGTGAACCTCTATCCATGTCTAAATTACCTTTTTAAAAAGCAATTTCTATTATGTGAGTGTATTACAGTTTACTTGTCAACACCGTATTGCTTGACATGTATTTTCCCCCATTCAGTGCTACAGTAAATAATGCTGTGTAGCTAAATCTTTGCATAGATTCTTAAAGATTTTGTAAGTTAAATCCCTAAAGAGTGAATTCTGGGATCAAAGGGTTTGTGTTTTTGAAGGCTTTTAATAGGGGTCGCCAAAGTCTCCAGAAAGGTTGCCCCCCTGGGGCTACCGCCCCCAGGATTTTGCGTGGGGCCGTGGGGGGGGCCTTTCCCCTGCTGTGCTGGCAGCCAGTCTGCCGGCCACCTGATGGGCAGCACGGGGGGGTGGGGGGTGGGGGGGGCGCATGCCTAGTGCTCAGTAATGGTTAGGTGGGTAAACACAAGGAGGATTTTCTCCACTGAACAGATGAAGCAGGATGCTGGGGGATGAAGAGGTCAAATGACTAGAGCAGGAATTCAAACCCAGCCTTGCGTCCTGAGCCTGAGCTCTCTCAGCTACACCGTGATTTTTGAGGGAGGAACAGCGATGATTATGGGAGCAGTACTTTTTTACATGGTCCTGAAAAATGTATGGACGAAATCAGGAGAAGGGAGTGAAAGGCTGAAGAAAGAAATAGTTTGGGGGCCCTGCATGGACATTCCTTTGTAGGTCAAGGCTGATGTGTTCTGGTAGGTCGGCGAGATGTCACAGTGGCGGTAGTGGTGGTGTGTGTGTGTGACCCTTGGTTTTGGTCCAGGGCAAAGCAAGTTAAACTCAAGCTTTGAGCACCGAATTGGGTTCTGTGGGAAATGCAGAGATTTGGTTCCTTCAAAGATCTTAAGATCTCCCCTGTGACCCCCCTTTGCCTGGTTTTATTTACTCTAGAAACATTATAATACTGTAATAGAATGTTACATGTAATCCCAACCTTCTGGCACAACGAATAATTTCATGTTTCCCATATTCCCTTCTATTCATTGTCCCTATATAGATCTGTTTTGAAGGAGGGTATAATTTGGAGGATGTTAAACCCTTGCCCATAGGACAGGGCAGCCTGCCTTTCCCCCTCCCCTGGTCCAGTTCAGTTGCACAGTGCATGTGTCCAGCATCTGCTGTGTGTCCTGTGCTGGGAGACACATGGGTAAGACACAGCTCCTGAGCACCAGGAGCCATTTAATGGGGGAAACAGACCTAAAAGGATTGTTTCAATATTCCTGTAGCTCTCCCCAGGAGTCTGTGAAGAGGCAGGGAAGGTATTTTATAATTCAGTTTACAGGTAAGAAAACAAGAGTACCCTCAGGTCATATAGAAGGAGAACCTGAACTCTAGGCTGGATCGGGATTCCCAGCCTGTGCTTCCCCAACCCCTCTGCTCCTCCCATTTCGTAGGTAAGGGGCCCCAGTGCTGCATGACTGCCTGAGTGCCCTGCGCACTCTGTCCTCGTCCTTCTGCCAGGCCAAGTGGTGCAGGCGTTCCTCCACCTCCTTCCATGTGCTCCCTTCCAGCTGCGTATTGTGTGACCTTATTTTCCCTTTATGATGGCCCTTGGAGCTTAGTTCTGCAGAACTGGCATGCGATGGGGAGAGCAGCACGCCCCGAGCTGCCCCGACCCTCCCAGAAATCCCCCCGCTTTCCCCTGACACACTCTGTGCCTCTTCTCCTCGAACACCTTCCAGGTACACCCGAGAAGGGGTCCAAAAGTTCAGAGGCTAGCAACAAATGATAGTAGCTGGGGCTCCCGTGGGAAATAGGGGGGGAGGACTCCACATCTGGCCTGGGATTTATTTTTCTTTTAATTCTTCTGAAGAGCAGCTTAAACACTCAAGTCCTGGCCATATTTCCTTTTATCGTTTCCTCTATCCAGATAGTAGTGTCTGCTAAGCCTGGTTCCCAGGCTCCACTGTAAAACAAACAGATTCTTGAGCTTACCTCCCGTCAGGACAGAAGCTCTTGCTTAAATACCAAAAAACAATAATGGCCTTGCTTAATCCTCCCAGAAACCCACGGGACAGGTCTCAGTGCTCTCCCGACGTGAGGCTGGCAACCCCAGAGCCCAGGCAGGGGTTTGGACCCATGTGGGTTCAGATTCCAGAGTTGCCCTCCTAACCCCTCCACATGGTGTCTCTGGAAAAAGTGTGGATAAGGGCCTATCCGCATAAGGTCCTATTGGCTGGTCGTTGCTGGAGTCAGCAAGGGTTTAATCTTTGGCATATAGTTTTAGGGAGATCCTGAAGGTTCCTAAGCAAAAGACAATAAATTCGGTTAACTATAAAGAGTGGCATGCTTTGCATTCAGAATCAAACAAGTCATCCTTCAGTGGTGCCACGTCAGAAGGTCAGAGAATCGCCAGTGAGTAGAGCAAAAGCTCATTATGAACCATGTCATGATTTCTCAGAATCATATTGTGCTGTTGCAGACACGTCCTGTGAAAGGAATGCAGCATGTTACGGGGACGTTGTGGTCACAGTGAAGCCTAATTTAGAGGCCTCCCTCCCACCCCCACCCTTATCTTCTGTTTCGGAATAGGCACAGCCCTCTGGTCATTCTTAATAGAGACCAGGGTACTGAAGAATGTTCCTCCACTCTGGTAAAAACAGTCATGCAAGCACGATGATAAAGGCCACCTCATTCTGCCTCGGTGTTGGGATGGGGTGGGAGGGTGCAAAAGGGATGGGTGGGGACTGTGGCAAACTAGGGAACCCCCCTCCCAGGTAGGCAGCTCCACCCAGCAACTGTGACTGGCCGCCTGCGGGAACACTGCCTCAGTGTTGTCTGTCCTCTCAATATTTCCAAGAGAAGCTGGAAATACAGATATTTATGTGAAACCTCTCAAGTTTTAAATGTTGCCTCACTTTTCTTTCACACACTGTGAAGGCCAAGCACAAGCAGCCTGAAGTTATCGGTTTCAATTACCTAGAACAGTTGTTTGGAGCTCAGCTCTGCAGTCAGTCTTCCTGGCTTCCCATCTGCGCTCTGCTCCTTACCAACTCTGTAATCAAGATGTTTAATCTCTCAGCTATTTAGTACCTCAGCTTCTACATCTGTCAAATGGAGATAGGAATTTTACCTACTTCTGAGGATTGCTATGACGATTAACAAGAGGATTAAGGAGAAAGCCTTGGAACCCAGTGCCTGGTACTAACAAGTGCATGGGAAAGGTTAGCTTGTATTATTATTTGCATCTCTTTCCATAAGTGCAGGGTGACCCTCTGTCCTAGTTTGCCTGTGACAGTCCTGGTTCCAGCTTGTATTGGTGTCATTAATGTTAACTCCCTTTTTCATTCTCAATATTAGACAATAAATTTCATGGTCAACCTTTATAGGCAAAACTGGCATTATGTTGTTTAGGACATTCACAAGTTTTAGTCCTATTGAAAAAGTCATGGTTCCAATCGTTGAAGTTTCCTTAGACAGGTTAGCTAACCTGTCCATGTTTCACTTTCCACATTCTTGCCAAAGTCCAGAAAAAAACACAGAAGTAAAATCAATGAATCACTGAAGTGGTAATTATCAAAAGTTTATTGTGCACACACCAAAAAGACAGTTTGCAAACCAAGAATACACCAACCAAAACATGGAATAAGGCTCAGAGGTATGTTATAAAGTGGCTTATAGAGGGTACAGGCCGTGACTGTTTATTCTTCATGGTGATCGGCTACAATATTAGAATTTTATTATAATATTAGAATTCTCTTAAATGAAAGGGAATTCAGTAGTGGTTACCTCATATCAACTTTGGGGAACAATTTAGTGTTGATTTTCAGAGGCCTAAGCAAGAGGTGACCCAAAACAAGTGGCCACATTTGTCTTGCAAAGTAAGCTAAGTTAGCTTTGCTGTGTGACTAAACAGGTTCTGTCTGCTCGGAGTTTTCAAGTGTGGTCTCTGTTTTTGTTTGATTTTAGCAATTCTCCCCTTTTGGTCCTTCTCTTAGCAAACTGAGGGTGTGACCGACTAGTACAGTGTTATTACTCTTGGTTACCACTGGATGTAGCTGGGCTGAGGAATCCCATAATTGTTTCCAATAGTCACATCACCATCACAGATACACAATGTCAGATCCTTGAGTCCCTCGTATATTCTAATCCTGTTGGATATTATTTGATGTATGAGTGGCTACTGAAAAGCATTTTAAACCCTTGAGAGTTTAAAATACAATGCACTAGAATAGTTTAATATGATGACTACAAGGAAAATGATAGCCAAGGATTGAAATTTTTTCCCCAGAGCAGAGGAGATTCCTAGAAACCAAGATGTAACCAACTAAACAACTGAAACAGGTTTAATCAGATTCAGGCTTTACCTTTCCAGGTCAATCTGCATTTGTGTGTGTGTGTGTGTGTGTGCGTGTGTTTGTGTTATTTACATAGGCACAACATGCTGTATTAGCAGCCACACATCCTCATGATTACTTAGAACAGGATGAACACGAGGATGTTTAATTTGAGGGGGCAGTGGTATAGATGAGCTTCCACCTACTGTAGGCCTCTATATGATGTGAGCAATCAGGTAATTTAATAAAAGCCATTTCCATGGAAATAAAAACAAAGGTTAACAGTTCAGGCAAATTATAAATTTGGTTTCTGAGTTTAGAGAGCAGCCATTTGAGACAATGTCTAGATTTCAGTTCAAAGCATCTTCAGATGGTAGTATGAGAATGACAGTCTCCATCTGATGGATTTTCCAGGGTTGCAGTTTGCCTGTCTTTGATAATGTCACTGGGTGCTCTTTTGAACATTCTTGAGTGACCCACACAGCAACAGGCATGAAGATTGTGCACACGTGACCTACTGTGGTGATTTCTCTGATGTTTACAAGTAGATAACAAAACCATAAAGGCAATTAACAGAACCATAATCTGATAATGAGTACACTGTAGTTTTCTATTGAAATATAATCTCTAAAACAGGTATCCCGCTTTTATCAAAGATATATACAGCAAAACTCATTTATTTGTAAAATTAAGTCTAGTCTTATTAAAGCTTGATTATTTATATAAATAGTAAGAATAGTGATTCTATGTATATTCTCAAGTATGACATTTCAGTCAAAGCTTTGGTAATATCCAAGGGGTTTTATTGGTTCCATAAAGGCAACCTTAATTCTTTTAAATTGTCTGATAATAAGGAATCTCAGATTAGACCTTTAAAGTCTCTTTAGGCTAAGAATCCAAGCTAAGGACTTGTCTAATTGTGTCCTATTACAAGGATAACATTCTTGTTGAGCTTATATAGATACATATATTGTCGTGGAAAAAAATGTTTAATAAGAGTTTCTGAGTTTTGGAGGGATGAGGTAGGGAGAAAAATGTTTCAACTTTTGTTTGCCAAAGTATACTTTGTCAAATTGCTGTCAGTTACAAATAGCTTAAAAGAAAGCAGAAAAAGGAGTCCTTTAAATGGGGGAAACAAAACATTTAAAAAAAGCCAAGTTTTAAATGAAGTCATAAAAATTATAATCATCTTCATCAGTTCATTCAGTCTCCTGTTTTTAATTTTTGTTTTGCTTCATCTTGGGTTAGCTGCTTTAGGAATCAATCAGTTTTCTATTAGAGTTTTAGAAATTCTTACCTACTTCAGTGTTATGATCTTAAAGTTACCAGAAACCTGTATTCTAGAGTACTTGTTAGGGTCTTTTCCATAGTCTCTTGGAAGATGAAGCATTTTTCTGCATAGTTGATTGTAAATGCTTTCAGAAGAATCAAGAGTAAAACAATAACAATCTGTTAGTGACAAAAGACTTAAAAATAGCTATGGTTAAAGATCCCGTGAGAGTTCACCAAAAAAACGATGCAATTCTAAAGCAAATTGTTATTTTTGTGATATATAATATTATAAAATAATAACTGGAATTATGACTCATAACATTATACCAGGACATATCAAATTTTTTGGAATTTTGTATAATTTCTGGAACACATATTAATAATATATACCTATGTAAAATATAATCTAAGAAGGTTAAACATTACTTTTTATTTGGTGATGTTTCTGTGCAATTTAACATATCAAATAAGTCTAAATAAATTAACATTTCTCTTTTATATGAAGAGATCAAATCTTGAGATCTTCTAGGGGCCCTCTATAAAATTCCAGTTAATTTGAGGTCAAAAGGCTTCATTCAGAAATTGACTTGGGGAGGGTTGTTAAACATGTCAAAAGATTTAAAATAAATAGGATCACAGGTTACTGTGAAACAATACTTAGTTATCCATTCAACCAAAATGACAGTTAAGAGATTTCAAAGGCAAATAGTTGTATAAAAAAGTTATATAATCGTAAAACCCTTAGCTTTTTAATAGAGAAGACTCAGTTTTCTTAAGTAATTGAAGACATGATACAGTGTGAAGCACAGGAGATTATTTTGTTAAAACACAGAATCTTTATTTTCCAGGTAGATTACTTAAAAGGTTAAAGAAAAACCTTTCACAATCTTATCAAGAGCAGAACAGTTGTTCAAGACAACTTTGTTCTTTTAGCAAATGAAAGAAAATTAAGTTTAAAGCAGTTTTCTATAAGTACATTATTAAAGCTCGTGTTTTAAAACTCTTATAATAAATCAGTATTAGCCAGCACTGATGTCACAACATAAAATTTCTTTTCCACAGTCTTCTGCAACTTTCTATATCCACTTAGGCCCTGTCCCACTCTTTTGCCTTTCTTACTCTGAGAGCAACCAGTGATTTTAGTTTAGACAACATTATTCTCTCTTTCCTTAACAAAAACGCATCCTGTATTCCCTGCATACTCCGCATGTAGAAATAATCCCATTTTCTTCCCTTATTTTGTATACAGAGTTGTTTCCCTTCACTCTTATTTAGTAGTTTCATTTTTACGTATTGATTATAAATTTTAACTATTAGTAACTTTTCCCTTCCAGTGAAAACAAGGAAGCAAGCAGTTGTGCATTATCATATATTAGCATCCTGTGGTAGATAAGCAAATTTATAAATACATAATTGTGAAATTAAAGACAGATGTTTTTCATAGTATAATTTCTTAATACGGCAAAGGACATATTTATTAATAGACCAAAATATCTTTTGTCTTGACTCTATAAAAATTCAAAAGCCAAAAGTAGATAAACTAATATTTAGTAACTAGGACTTCGGTATACTATCTTATTTGGAAAAGATTTAAATATTCAATGAGTATCCATTATTTACTTTAACTTAGTATAAACTTTTATCTCATTTGAATTACTTGTTTTTAACAATTATGCTTAGATTAGACATCAAACAGCTAACTATCATCTTAAGTTATTTTTCTTGACAGATTCTGTAACAGATATGGGCTTATTTGACTAAGTACAGGCAGGAGAATTTGTATGTTTACATTACATTTAAAGAGGGCAATTCTTAAGATAAGTCTATTTTTATTAACCAACAAACTTTAAGTCGTTTTTATTCATCAAAGATTATCCTAGATCTTGTGAAGTTGAAAATATATTGGGTTAGATTCTATATTTGAAAGTTTTAGGGATACTTAATTTATATAAGCACTTATTCTTCTTTAAGCCAATAAAATAGAATAAAAAATATATATATACATAATATACATGTGTTCATAGATATACATCAACATGTAGACAGACACAAACCAAGACTTTATAGCTTTCATTTAAAAATTTTAGCCCCTCTCAGGCACAATAATACAAAACTCAAAAGAATACTTATATTCAAATTGTGTTTCTGGCAGATGGACTAAGTTACCTGTTCAGATAGACAAAGTTTTTTTCTAAAGATTTTTATCTGCATGCTGTAAGGATTCTTTTAGAGAAGCTATTTTTGGAGTTATTTTGTCCTTTGGAAGCTTCTGTATACCAATCAAAGAATGCATTCCATTGTCTCTGGGAGGTTTGAGATCCTCTCTTTTCAAGAGTGTCCCTTAAGGGGGACTTATCTAAGTTAAAAATTCCCCAGAGTGACCACTACAATTCCAAATTATCCAAAAGTTAGTCCATTTTTCTAAAAAGGCACAAGATCCTGGTCCATAGTGGGTATACATACAAGAAGCAGGTTTTGGAGGGAGGTGGATGAAGGTTTTAGATCAAGTGGACTCCATCTTTGCCTTTAGATTCCCTAAAATTAATAATCTATGGGGAGCCCAGTAGTCCTACTACTGCCTAAAACCCAGGAAATCACAGGCTTCTCCCCTTACAGAAGAAAGATAACTTACCAAGAGGCTTCAACAAACAAAAACAGCAATTATGCACAACAGAGATGGAGAGCTCAGAATGCAAAGGAGCAGAACTCATATCCAGGAGAGACTTACCCTCAAACTCTAGAGTTGGTGAGAAAGCAGTGAGCTCAATGGGCTCTGTGGGCCGTAGCACGTGGTTGCTCACTGGCCTTGGGACTTAGGAGGAAGGGATTGTCTTTGGATCCCACTTCTGACACCATGAACTGTCAAAAGTTCAGAAACAGAAGTAAAACCAATGAATCACTGAAGTAGTAATTAGTAAAAGTGTATTGCTCACACACCGAAAAGACAGTTTGCAACCTGGGAACATGCAAACCAAAACATGGAATGAGGTTCAGAGGTATATTGTTATAAAGCAAATTGTATAGCATGGAGACAGTGACTATTTTATGCTTCAGAGTGATTGGTTACAATATTAGAATTTTCTTAAACAAAAGGGAATTGGTTACTAGTTACCTCATATCAGTTTGGAGGAATAATTTAGGTGTTGCTTATGATTTTCAGAGGCATAAGCCAGAGGGGACCGAAGTCAAGTTAGCCTTGCTTGTTTTACAAAATAAGCTAAATTAAGCTTTGCCTGTATGACTAAATGGTTTTGTCTGTTTAGGGAATTTTCAAGTCTTATCTCCCATGTGTGTTTGATTTTAACATTCTAAAATATTCAAGAATGAATTCAAAGATCCCTCAGTTCACATTCATTCTCTCATTTGACAAACATTTATCATGAATCCAGACTATACCAGGCAAATACCCAGGAGGTGGAGAGGCCAGGGACAGAAACTGGGTCCTCAAGGGGTACTTGGCTAATGAGGGCCTCCTGTGCAAGGGAGGAGATGTGAATCCCTCGTCTTTTTTTTTTCAAGTGTCATTTGTAAGGCTGTTATCTAGAAATTGTTCATAAAATGTTTCCAGAGAATGAATATTTATATTTGAAACCTTAATTTCTCACAAACAAATCATTACATTTCAGTATAGTTCAACACATTTTTATTTTTCGTGAGTGGGTATCTACATTTAAAAAAGTGTTTGACTATGGAAAATACAGAAGGGTTCAAAGGAGAGTCTATGCTATCTTCATTCTGTTGACTCTGCAGTAAGCGAGGAGACTTCTAATATTTTAACTTTAGGTTGCAATTCCTACCCCCACATTCCTCTGCAACCACTTTGTGAAAACTAAATAATAAAAAAAAGAAATTGCCCTCCCCATATTTGGCTGGATGTCTTCTAATAAATCCAGTCACTCATTCATTTATTCAGCAGTCAACCAGGTGTGGAGCACCTAACCTGGTCCTGTGGCGGGGCCCATAGGACCCCCCTGTCAGTGATTTTTATGAATTAATCTGCTCACCACTCCCTCCCACATAAATAAAACAAGTGTGGCTCAGCAGAGGCTTTCCAGCCGGCTTTAAGGAGTTGGTGGGCATTGTTGTGCAGGTGTTTTTTGTGCCTTGCACGCTGCCTTATAATAGCAAACGCAGAACTCCGGCCAGCTCCAGTCCAGATTCCTCAGTTCTGCCCTTAGCGGCCGGGTCAGTGATGTTGGGTTGTGCTGGCCCAGAAAGCCACTTCCTGCCTGCACGGAGCCGGCAGCCCTCGTGAAGTGTTGTGAAAGTTGCCCACCCTCTCTTCCCCGTCCCCACCCCAGGGGAAGGAAGTGGCTTTGGGCTGTTTATTTTGGCTGCGGGCTAACAGACGGCGTCCGGCCTGGGCCTTGCAGCCGGTTGTATGCAGAGCTGGGCTGGGGAGCGGGGCTGACCTCCAGGCGGCGCGGGAGGCTCCGCGCGGAAACTTTGAGGGCGCGGGAAAGGAAAGGCCGCGCACCGCGGCGCAGGGCGCACCTTGGAGGGAGGGAGCCTGGCGCAGGAGGGGGCGCGCGTTGGAGGGAAGGCGCCCGGCCGGCGTGGGCATGCACTGCAGAGCACTGTCCAGCGGCGGCCAAGACCAAAACTCCGAGGGCACGGGAGGGTCCCAGTGCCGCGCGTACTCGGGGCAGGGGTGAAGGAGGAAGGGATCAAGGTGTGCTCCCCCTGGGATGCTCGGTGAGGCAGTGACGCGGGGAAAGGGCGAAGCCGCCGGCGGTGCGGGGAACTGTCGGTGGCGGGTCGAACCCAGAGGATGGAGGCGATTGCGGTTCTGTCAGGGCCCCGCGGCTCACCATCCTGCAGGACGGGGCCTAGCAGAAGACAGGCTGAAAAGACTGTGATGCTTTAGTTTGAGAAACAAAAGCCAGGCGGCGATGAGATCAAACACCTTTCAGTCGCCATGGCGGAGGCCGGGGGCGAGGATTTGCGTACCCAGCGTGCCCCAGGGGCCAGCCCCACTCGGCCCGCATCACTCGAAGGGCCCCCGGGGACCTGAAAGATGGGGCAAGGAGGGTGACAGTTGTCTTTCCGAATTTTCATGAATTCCCACTCCCCACCACCCCCTTTAACATCCTTCTTCTCTTGCATTAATTGGACAAACTCACCTCTTAACCCATTCCCGGCCAGTTTGCCTTCCCATCTTCCCAGAATACGGCATATCACATTTTGCAACATGAGCGTTAACGGAAGGGAGAAGGGCATCTCTAGAAATGATTGATCGAGGACCCTCAGTGTGGCTGGACAGAGACCGAGATGACAATGCATGTGAGAGCTGCAGAGCCTTGATGGGGCCCAGTGTTCTGGTTAGTCACTGGTAGTTTAAGTAAGGGAGGGCAAGTAGTCGGGCTGGGCTGGAGTGGAGGTGCCTTTGGGGAAGAGGGAGGAGAGTGAAAGCCTGGATGGTAGATGGTAGAGGGAAGCCCAGACAACCCAGGATTTTGGGGGGGATATCGCACAGTTGGGATAGGGTCTTGTAACTCCCCTGCCTCCCAAGGAGGGGGCACCCTGCCTTGCCCCATCCCATCCAGGGCTAAGGTGTCTGCCCTTAGGGACATGGACACAGCCTCTAGCAGAGGGTGGGGCAGGGCAGGGTGCAGGGTCCCCAGGGCTGGTTTCTCAGCAGGGTGGGGCTGACAGTTTCTGCTGACTCAGGGCCATTTCCAGGCCTGGCCTCCAGGCCAAGTGGCTTATTGAAAACAGCTGCTCCTCTTGGCTGGCAGCCCTGCAGCTCCGGCTTTCCCTGGAATGACCCATCACCTCTGCACGGCCTGGGGAGGGGAGCCTGCTGCCAATAGGCTCAGTGGCTGGAGGCCACCCTGCTATGCCCATGGGGACCAAATCTGGTCAGCCAGGGCTTGCCAGCTGGCCCCTGGTCTCAAGCTCTCTAGACACTGGGCCAGGCTTGTCACCGGGTCCCCAGTCTTTGCTCTTGTCATGGAACACCCTCCTAGCCTTTGTCTCTGCTTGTGCCTCTCAGGGTTTTGTTTGACATGCCTCTCATTCAGTAGATACTGTTGAGAGACTGCTGCGTGCCAGGCACAGTGCTAGAATTAACCTCCCCTCTGCTTCCTTCAGCACAATGTCTTCATCTTCAACTCATAATGGAGAGCAGCCGTCTAATGCGAGGTCAGACCTCTGGCTGCCTCTGCTGCTGGGCTGAGTCCGGAGAAGCTGCAGGACTGCTGAGAGGTTTGCTCCTGAGACACACACAGTTGTGAGCCTTTATACTTGGCCTCAGGACTCCACCAAAGCAGCCATGACAGCTTACAGCAGGCAGGAAAGGAAAGGAGGCTCCGGTGAGCCTCAGCAGGGAGGAGACCAGGCTTTGAAACCCAGGTGCCTCTGAGCATAGGAGTAAATTCCGAGGGTGATGACTGGATGTCTGAGAAGCGAGGCAGTGTGGACTACACATCAGAAGGTTCCTGTCACCCTTCAGCGCTCTGGAAAACCCCTTTCTATCCAACCCCTTCATTCCACACATAGTCTGAATTAGACCCAACTGTTCTGCACGCTCCCTGGTGTGTTGCTGTACCATTTTCATGGACCACTTCACGAGTTCTGCTTCTCCAGCTCCACTGTAAATGTCACCGGGGCAGAGCACATCCTGCCTAAATTTTCCTGCAGCCCCTTACTACAGAGCTTCTCAGATGCTTGTCATCTGCACAACTAGGAGGGTCTGTGGGGGAGCAGCCAGCAGGGTGACAGGACAGGTGGGGATCCCGTGTCCAGGCGTCAGCTCTGACATGGCCCAGGACTCATCACTGGGCTGATGGTCGGAGGGATCCTGGAACAGCGGCCTCCAGGGAATTAGGGAGCACGGGCCAGTGTTCCAGACTGGGAGAAGGGCTTTGGCTCCTAGACATAGGCTTGTGTGTTTGTCAGGACTCTTGGTTACAAGGACAGAAACCCATCACACAAGAGCTCAGCCAAAAAAAGGAATGTGGCTGCAAGCAGTCCCGAGCGATTCACAGGACAGGGGAAGAGCCGCAGGATACAGGGACTGGGATTGGACGTTCAGCACCCCCACGATTCACTTCCTCTCCTTCCATCTCTCAGCTCTGCATCTCTTTCTGTGTTACTTCATTCTTGCTCTTAGCAGAAGGGTCTTTTCCTCATTATAGGAAACATGGCCATTGGCAGCCCTGGTTCAGTCATCTCAAAAGAGAGCACAATGCATGCCTCCCAGTGGTCAGCCCTGTCTGGGTTTTGTACCCAATCACTGGGACGATGGGCATGGACACTATTATTGGCCAGGAGTGTGCTCACTCACATAGCCAGAGGTACAGGAGAATTCTTTAAGTAAGGAGAACGGGCTGAGAAGTTTACTGGGCAGACAAAAGCAAAGGCCAGAGATTATGGACAGCTCGTGAGGTCAGGGATTCTGTTATTATCTCCTATCTTCCACACAGATCCCAGCACCTACCAGACCATGAGATGATAGGCAGATTATGCCTCTATTGCTCATCACTGTACCCTCAAGGCCTGGCACATACTAAATTCTCAATAAATATTTGCTGAATGGATGAATAAATGACATCCAGTTGGTACTCAGTGCAGTTTCCTGCCTGGCTTCATTCATTCATTCACCCACAGAACAAGCATAGAATGAGCCACTACCTGGTGGATGCACTGCACTAGGTGTGGTGTGGTTGCTGACAAAATGTAAGAGGTTATCTTGGTCCCTGGGAGGAACATACAAGACCCCTGAGGGGCAGGCACTTCCACGCCTTGAACTGACACCTGATGGCCCCAGGCATTTGGAATGAGGCCAGACCTGGGTAAGACTGGAGGGGCCTTCTCACGCTGAGCTCCCTCTGCTGCTTCACAAGTGCTTGCTGAGAGCAGGGGTTCAAAGGCCACAGAGTCAGTTCTCAAAATGCTTTCATTCCCTTCCCTTTCCTCTTACCATCTCCAACTGGGCCACGGCTGCGCTTGGTCTCGTCCCACATTGGACCCTGGAGAAACGGCCTCCTTTCTTTGAGGGCCCAGGCTCACTCCTCAACTTCGGGTGGAAAATGCTCTCCCAAGAGCCCTCCAGCCCCCAGCTTGGCAGAGCCCTCAGCATCCACTTCCAAGAATTCATCCCAGCCTCCCCTTTGCCTTGTGCCTCTCCTGCAGGCCTCCCCCTCCCCCACCCGCTCCCAAATTCCTCATCCTTTTCTCAGTTGCTGCTGAGGCAGTGCTGGGACCTGCTCCTCCCTGCTCCCCACCTCCTCCAGATCCTTAGTGCTTGAGAGTCTCCCTGCCCCAGACACCTGGATTTTAAGAGTTTGTTTGCCTTCATGTCCTGCCATGTGCAAATGCACTGTTTTGCTCAAACTAGGGCAGTGCTGAAAGGTACGGTGTTGGGTCATCCTAATCTCTTCCCTCTCTGGGCCTTAGTTTCCTCATCTGTTGAGTGAGGGAAGGTGGCCTGATCGTGGGATTGCCTCTCTCTGCTGACGTGGGCCTCTCGGACCCTTCATTTGCCATTTGGTAGGACTGCACAGGCTGGCTGGAATTGCTTTAGCCCACGTGTGGGATTCCTGGTTGAGGAGGAGGGGAAGATACTGTTCCCTGGGCTGCTTTGGGCTCTTGTGATGTTTTAGGCCACATTGTCCAGTCCTCTGAGAAGCATCTATAAAAGCAAGCAATGTTTTTTCTCCCTTTTCCGGTCCCACGCCCTTTCCCTACCCCCTGCCAAGGACCCCGTCTGTTACTACTGATGGTCTTCACTGGAGTGCCATTCCTGAGAACCAAATACCCAGTCGTTAGAGGAGGCTTGGACAGGCCTGGGTCAAGTCCTGGGGCTAGTTTGTGATTCTGGAGGGTGGCGACGGGAAAGAGCAGGTTGAGGGGAGGCGCTGAACGGGGAGGGTTAGCTGTGCCAGTCGCCCTAATGGTTCTTCGGGAAGTCACCTGTGCCTTGCCCAGAGAGGACCCCAAACTGGTGTTGCCCAGGAACAGAGTGGCCAGCATCCCTGTTCTACCAGCCTTCCTGCTGTGGTGTTTTGAATCCTCAGCAACAAGAGCATGGGCGCTGTTTTAGGAAAATTCATCTGGCAGCTGGGACAAGTTGCAGAAAGATAGACTGGTTGGTTGTGGTTATCTAGGCATGAGATTCATTCATTCATTTTTCACTAGGTATTTATTAAGCACTACTGTGTGTCAGGCTAAGTTATAGACACTGAAGATACAGTGGTGGAGAAGACAGAGTAGGTCCTCAGGAGCTTGTGGACAAGAGGAAAGACACAGAAAATAAAAACGTGTCAGATAATGAATTCTGGTTCTGGGAATGGCAGGTAGCTTGTATTAGTCTAACTCTCTGGCCAAGAGTATGGACAGACTAAGGATAAAATATAAAATACAGTGGTTTGAGAGCAATCAAAAACACACAGTGGGGAGGAAACAGTATTTGAAAGAAAAGCAGAAGAGGTGAAAGGCCCCTTTAAGCAGCTTTGCCCCCTGACGGCACTGCCTGATTTGAGAAGCTCAAACAGAAAGTGGCAGTTTTACTAGTTAGAGTTTGTGGCTACCAGAAAAGCTAAAAACTGAGAGGGAAAATCCTGGAAAGTAAGGAGCCATAGAGATGTCCTCCTACCAATTCTCAGTCCTTGGGACTCCTAAACTATGGACAGGCAGAGTGAGGCCTCCCACCAAGAAACAGCAGCTGCGAGGCAAAGGTTTCAGTTGCCTCCTGGTGTTGAGGAAACAGAGTTTGGAATTCAAGTTCCACCAAGTTGGAGGGGCTTGGTAATTGCCTAAGGTTTCCCTTTGAAACTCCAGAAAGACCTCACCTTATGATTAAACCTAAGGCGAAGGGCCACACCCTGACACTAAAGGCAAAACAAAGCAACCCCACCCTAACAAAGCCTAAAACTAAGTCTCTACAGGATCAAGGTGATCCACCAGTAATTTAACTGCCTGCCAGAACAAAACTCAACGTTCTTTTCAGAAAGACCAAAAAAAAAAAAAAAAAAAAATCCAGACTCCCTGTGTCATCCACAATATCCCATACACAATAAAAAAAATCCAGACACTTTATAACATTATGCACAATGTCCAGTATATAACAAAAATTACTAGACATGCAGGCAGCTGGGAAAAGTGACCCACCATCAAGAGAAAAAATAGTTAGTAGATGCAGACTCACAGATAACCTAGATGTTGAAAAAAATATCAGATAATAAATAGTAAATGCTGTGAAGAGAATTACAATCAAGCAACGTGATAAAAAGTAACTGTGTGGCTACTTTACGTTAGGTCAGGGAGGGCCTTTTTAAAAATGTGACTTTTTTTTTGAAATGTGAAATGCCAGGCAAAGGAAACAGTGCAAAGGCCCTGAGGCAGGAAAGAACCAGGCCTGTTCAAGGAAGAGCAAAGAGGTCGATGTGACTTGAGCAAGGGGCAGTAGTGTGACCCAAGATCAAACTGGTAGGCAGGACCAGACCATGTAAGCTCTTGTGGCTCGTAGTAAAGAGTTTAAATGTTATCTGAAGAATGATGAATTGCCTTTGAAGGACTTTAAGCAGGGCAGAGACTTACCTGACTTACGTTGTTTTTTCTTTTAATATGAGTGATATTGCTTCAAATACTTAAGTGCCAATTGCATTTCATTGTTTTAGCTGTGTATGCATAACTTTACTCATTGTCTACTACATTGTTGATATTTTCTTCATAATCTATTATGTTTTTGTAGAAGCTTTTTTTATATTAGGGAATAAACTATTTTCCTCTAATAAATTACATTTACATATATTTTTGTCATTTGAGTTTTGACTTCATTTATGGCATTTTTCTTGCCATGAAAAAAATCATGTCATTGAATTCATCACTGTTTTCTTTATGACCTTCAACACTCCAGTATTATTAAAAAAATTTTTTTTGGGAACTTATCATTCTGATGGGCTGTAGAGAATGGCCTATGGAAGGATGACAAAGCCAGTGTGGTAGAACAAAAAGATCTTGGGGCTTGGACTCAGAAGTGTAGGTCCAGATTTCCTCCATCTCTGTTCAGCCTTGTAATTAGTCACATCATTTCACCACCATTAGTCAATTTTTTTTTACTTATAACATGAAATAATAATAACTTACAGTGCTCTTACCATGTGTTAGACCCTGTTCCAAACACTTTACGTGCATTACCTCATTTAAACTTTACAATAGCCTTATGAAGAAACTGAGTCACAGAGAGGTTGCACACCTTACCTAAGTCACACATTGAGTGACAGAGCTGGGATTTGAACCTTAGTGGTCAGATTCATGTTTTCAAGACATGGACATGATCCAGAGGGGCTAGTGGCTGATGGATGCCAAAGTTCTTTGGAGACTGGGGTGCACCGTATGTATCTGCTGTGTACTTAAGTGGCAGTTGGGGAACAAGTAGAAGGTGGATGGCAGAAAGACCTGGGTTTGCTTACTGGCTGTGTGATACTGTGAGTAGGTCACTCATGTCTCTAAACCTCAGTTTCCCTTCCTCCATTCTTTCTTCCTTTCTCCCCTTCCTTCCATTCATTCATTGATTCTTCCTTTTTTTCCTTTCTTTCATTCTTCCTTTCTCCCCCACCCCTAACAGCCATACAAAGATATAATTCTCGTATCAAAGAACTCATCCATTTAAAATGTACACTTAATTTCTAATGTATTCACAGAATTTTGCAACTATTGCAGCAACCTAATTCCAGAGCATTCCCTGTGCCACTGAGCGGTCACTCCCATCCCATTCCTGTTACCTCCAGCCCAGCCCCAGGCAACCACTAATCTACTTTCTATACGTTTAAGTCTCAATTTCTTAAGCTATGGGAAAAAACACACTATGTAACAGGGATTGGGATAAAGTTGCAACGTGCTGTGTGATGTAAATGCCTCCACTGCTTGTCATAAGATCTTCAGAAACAGTACCCAACTTGCTGTGTGGATTCAGTTTGCTTTTGGGGGTGGGGTGGAGGGCTGAATCCTGCCTCCAGGTGAGCATGGGGCTAGAATAGAGGCTGACCCTGCCAGCTCTGCCTTGTCTGGACACAGTGGGATAGCGATGCCTTTCGCCCCCACATCAGGGTCAGTAGTGAGGACTGAGTGCTGTGACATAGGAGAGAAGGTGACATGACAATCCAACACCAGGCTCATGGTCAGGGTCTGAAGGCAGCCCTGACCATCAAGGGCTAGCCAGGAGAGCCTCTGTGATGGTTTCATGTCCTGCTTTCCCTTCTAGAACCCAATATCTTCCTCATCTTCAGCCATGGACTGCAGGGGTGCCTGGAGGCCCAGGGAGGGCAGGTTCGCATCACTCCAGCCTGCAATGCCAGTCTACCTGCCCAGCACTGGAAGTGGGTCTCCCGAAACCGGCTCTTCAACCTGGGTACCATGCAGTGCCTGGGCACGGGCTGGCCAGGCACCAACACCACAGCCACCCTGGGCATGTACGAATGTGACCGGGAGGCACTGAATCTTCGCTGGCACTGTCGCACCCTGGGTGACCAGCTCTCCCTGTTCCTGGGGGGTCGCACTGGCAACATGTCCAAGGCTGGTGCGTCTGAGCGTGGTGACCAGACCCGCAGCGGCCAGTGGCGTGTCTATGGCAGTGATGAGGATCTCTGTGCTCGGCCCTACTATGGTGAGAGGCTGCTTGCAGGGAAGGCCTGGCGCCCCTGGTGTCGGGACTGGAGCCTTAGGGAGATCCTGGGTGACAAGGCCTTTGTTCTCTGCAGACCTTCGGTGGTTGCATCTCTAATTGTAATGGGAAGCATTTTTGAATAATTAAGAAAATTAGGTTCAAAGCATTTAATCAAAGCATTAATTGTATAAAAAAATTAATACATGCTTATAAAGACCTCAAACAGTACAAAAGTGTATAACATAAAATTAAATGAAAATTCCCTTCTCTCAGGCTCACTCTTCAGGGGAGACCCCAGAGTAACCCCCCACAAGTGTTTTGATCCCCATTTTGCAGGGGCGATCATAGACCCAAGTCACCTAGTGAAGGGCCTTTTGTGGTGGGTAGCTCCATCGTGGGAAGAGGTCCTTTTCCTGTATGCCACCCGGATTACAAGATGGAACTCGGGAGGGGCGGCAGGATTTTGGACAGGCCTTAGAGGCCTTGGGGAAACCGCTTCCCAGCCCTATGGGGTGAGCAGCTGGACCTCTGCCAGGCGCCTGGGCTGACCTAATGGCCAAGGGAGCCTTAAAGCCACCATGGTCCTACTGCCCCAGCCCCTCTCTGCTGACCCCCTCCCACCCTCTGCTCCCAGGGTTATAGAGGACTTCCCCGGAGGGGTGAAGGGGTGGGCAGCCGCTGGGGCCCGATGCCAAGGGCCTGGCTTCCCTCCCTGCAGAGGTCTACACCATCCAGGGAAACTCCCATGGGAAGCCTTGCACCATCCCCTTCAAGTATGACAACCAGTGGTTCCACAGCTGCACCAGCACGGGCCGCGAGGACGGGCACCTGTGGTGTGCCACCACGCAGGACTACGGCAAAGACGAGCGCTGGGGCTTCTGCCCCATCAAGAGTGAGAGCGGCCGGGCGGGGTGGGGAGTGTAGGGTGGCCCCTGGAGGGCGGCTGGCCTTGGGAGGCCTCGGTGTAGGTGGCCCGGGGTGAGAAGCTGCCCCTCCTCTCAGTGTGGGGCCCCCTTGGGTGTCCCGAGGGAGGGGACTAGGAAGGGACCCATGCCTGGCTGTCGTGGCGGCAGGCGATGACTGTGAGACCTTCTGGGACAAGGATCAGCTGACCGACAGCTGCTACCAGTTCAACTTCCAGTCCACGCTGTCGTGGAGGGAGGCCTGGGCCAGCTGCGAGCAGCAGGGCGCGGACCTACTGAGCATCACCGAGATCCACGAGCAGACCTACATCAACGGTGAGGGCCAGGTGGTCCCGGGCTCCGCGAGGCCTGGCCGGGGTCTGACCGCCGTGGGGGCGGGCGGGGCAGCCGGAGCCTGAGGCCCGCACCCGCCTGCGGGGGCCCTGAGGCTTCTCTGCCTGCGGAGTAAGGGTGCCACTGTGGGGCTGAGAGTGGGAGGGCTGGGCCCGGGGCGGCGCCCTCTCACTGTCGCTGCTTTGCTGTCAGGGCTGCTCACCGGCTATAGCTCCACACTGTGGATTGGCCTTAATGACCTGGACACCAGTGGAGGCTGGCAGTGGTCAGACCATTCACCCCTGAAGTATCTCAACTGGGAGAGTGGTGAGGCGCCAGGCGCAGGGGGTCTGGAGATGCCACAGGCCCTTGGCCCACGAGTTCTTCCTTGCTTTGTGCTGCACTCCAGGAAGCGGTGGTGGGGGGTGGGGAGGGGCGGAACTCCCCCCTGTCCTGGGCTGGGCCCCCCTAACCCATGCAGCCCCTTTGTGTGAACTAGGACCTGATGCCCTTTTCTCAGGGCTTGGGGAGAGGACTAGATTTCAGACCGTGCTCACCCCTTCAGCCACAGGCATCAGAGCACCCAGGGACCAGCAGGCTGGCCAGGGAGGCTGAGTGGGGCTGGTACCAGTTGCTGGGTGAAGGTTCAGGATGCTGTGGGCCCCGGTGAGAAAGCAGTGAGGGCCCAGTGGTGCCCAGTGAGGGCAGCCAGAGCGGGGTGCTGGGCATCTCCAGCTGCTCAGCTTCTGAGGGAGCAGGAGATTCTCAGGCCTCTAGGGGCCAGGGTGTGAGTTTCTCTCTCCTGGGGTGCTGGCACCCTGCCCTCCCCACAGATCAGCCGGACAACCCAAGTGAGGAGAACTGTGGCGTGATCCGCACCGAGTCCTCCGGCGGCTGGCAGAACCGCGACTGCAGCATCGCCCTGCCCTACGTGTGCAAGAAGAAGCCCAACACCACGGCAGAGCCCCCGCCTCCCGGTGAGCGTGGGTGGGAGGGGCTCAGCGGGGCGCAGCCGCCCAGCACAAGGCGATTCGGATCCTCTCTGTTCTTGCTCAGCGGTTCCGCTCAAGTCTGAACAAACTGCGATGTGCTGACAATTCACTCAGGGAATATTTGTTGACAACTGTGTTAAATGCTGGCAATTCTGTGTCCTTGTGGTGGTCACAGTCTGCTGGAGGTAACAGACTTCTAAACACACAGTTGGAACATTCTGAGTTATGTACTATTATAAAAATATGTGTAATAAATGTGAGAAGAAATGCCTAGGGGAGAAATTGATTGAAGCTTCTGAGAGTGAAGGAGCGTTTCATGGATGTGACATTGGATTTGGGCCTTTCAAGTCAAGTGTAAGTTTCAAAGGCATAAAGAGGTGTGAGGGCATTCTGGCAGAGGGAACCCCAACCCCATGTGCACAGGTGTGGAGGCACGGCAGGGACGCAGCAGCTTTAAGGATGATGAGTATTGCAGTCTGGGTGGAGTATAGAATCTACTTAAAGTGGGGTCCTTGGACCAGTAGCACAGCGTCACCTGAGAGCTTGTTATAAATGCAGAATCTCAGGCCCCCCTCAGATAAGGTGAATCAGAACCCGCATGTCACAAGACCATCAGGCGGTTCATGGGCAGGTAGTTTGAGAAGCACTGGCTTAGAGCGCAAGGCAAGGAGAACAGTTCAGAAGGCAGGTTGCGGTCAGTCCCTGAAGGGTCTTGGCTGCTGGGCCAAGTTTGGGTGGGGCTTCAGGAGCCTTCACAGATTTTTAAGCCAGGGAGTGTCTTGCTCCAATTTGTGATTCACAGGATAGCTCTAGGGGCCTCATGGAGGAGTTGGGGGCAAGGCTGGGCCCTGCTTTGGGGACTGTGCCCCTAAACTGTTGTGCAGTCTTGGGCAAGCAGCTTAGTGTCTGAGGTGCAAATTGAAAATAAACTCATACCCCTTGCAGGGCTGCTCTAAGTCTGGAGTCCTGGCCTGGCCAAAGGAGCATTTCTCCTTATGTGGCAGAGGACTGTCACTGTAGGTAGAGGGGTTTCTGAACTAGTCTGGTAGCCACGGGAATGGTGGGGAGATTTCTAGAAGGAAAATACATCAAAACCAGAAAAAAATCCACAAGCCCCCAGAAAATTAAGAGGTTACAGAGGGAAACTTCTGCTTCTGACCATTTATTGCCATAGACTGACTCGGGGCCACTGCCTTGGGTCTTAGCTCAGGGCCCGATAAGAGATGACTGACGGGTCCTGGGCCAAGGAGAGAGCCCACTCAGGCTCCCAGCCCTACCCACTTTACGAGGTCTCCAGGAAATGGTATGGCCAGACCCCGGGCATCTCCCAGAATCCCAGACTGGGATGATGCTTCGAGTAAGCACACGCTTTCCTGCCTGAGCAGGCAGGGTCCTGCCTGAGCCTGACACTGTGGGTGGTTTGGTAAAGTCTTGTTTTCTCTTGCCAAGACCCAGGTGAGGGCTTGTCTCAGCTGCTGTCAGACCTCCATGCCTAGAGGGTGAACCTGAGATGCATAGAAGTTGGGGGGAAGAAGGGCCTGGGCCCGGTTGACTTCTCAGCCATGGGGAGCAGGAGAGGAGCTGGGGGTGGGGGAAGAGCAAGAGGAAGAATCCCAGCCAGGGGCTGCCAGCCAGTCAGCAGTGACTTCACAGCCCCCAGCCTGGTGGGCCTCATTTCCCCGCACCCTTCATCCTGGACTGCTGGGTTGGAGAGCTTTAATGGATGTAGTGAGACCATGGTGGTAGTTTCATTTATTAAGCCAGGTGGACAGGAATTCAGATGACTCTTACAGCAGGAAACCCCATTTACTGAGGGTGAGACTGAGGCTCCCAGGGCTGGTCTGTCCTGCATCCCTTCCCGTCTGTTTCTGAGAGCCTCTGCTGGAGGGACAGTCCTGCCCTGGGTTGAATCTGCCACCACCGCCTGGGGCTCTGCCTCTGGTCCACCAGTAGTCCTGGAGGGCTACGTCTTTTCAGCTTGATTCAGCATGCAGACCTGTCCTGGCGCGAAGGGCTCATCTGGGACAGGGCTGGGGAGGAGGTGACTTCAGTGTTCTGCCTGAGTTGACACCCAGCGGCTCAGCGCCCAGGCTGGGTGCCCCGGTCCCTGAGCAGTGGCCTCGTGTACCTCTGCAGACGTGTGGGCCAACGTGAAGGTGGAGTGTGAGCCCGGCTGGCAGCCCTTCCGGGGCCACTGCTACCGCCTGCAGGCGGAGAAGCGCAGCTGGCAGGAGTCCAAGAAGGCGTGCCTGCGAGGCGGGGGCGACCTGCTCAGCATCCACAGCGTGGCCGAGCTGGAGTTCATCACCAAGCAGATCAAGCAAGGTCAGCGGCTGCCGTCCACACCTCCAGGCTGGGGCCAGGGCCCCCCCTAATGCCCATCCCATGCTGCTCAGGAGCTCAGGGACTGTCCCTTCATCCTCTGCGGGGTGGTGAGGCTGACCTCCCTGTGTCTTCTACTCCTCTCTCCTGCTGCACCCCCAGAGGTGGAGGAGCTGTGGATTGGCCTCAACGATTTGAAACTGCAGATGAATTTTGAGTGGTCCGATGGAAGCCTTGTGAGCTTTACCCACTGGCACCCGTTTGAGCCCAACAACTTCCGGGACAGCCTAGAGGACTGTGTCACCATCTGGGGACCGGTGAGAGCCCCCTCTCCCCAACCTCCCGGTGCTTCCCCAGCAGAAGGATGTCCTATTCTCAGCCCTCTCCTGTAACACCACCTGTTGCCTCTTGGAAGCCCCCTCTTCGCCACCAACTCCTTCACTTCCACGTGGACAGATCACCAGGGCTTGAGTCCCTCTTCCTCCTCCACCTAGCTGGGTCACCTTGGACCAGTTACTTAACCTCTCTTTTCCTCACCTGTCAACGCACACTAATGGTGCTGACCTCAGAGGGTCATTGGGAGGATCAAAGGAATCACTTCTTGTGAAGCCTCACGATGCTGCCTGGTGTGATCTTGGTCTCCTCCCGGCTGCTCTTCCCCGCCAGCAGGTGGCATCAGAACCCACATTATGTGGACATGCTCCACAGGCAGGGCTGCTCTGTGCCAGCCCTGCGCAGCCCAGGGTCCTGTCTCCCCGGGAAATTATGCGGCGATGCCTACTTGCCATTGCTTCGGCAAAGCCGCAGAGTGAGTTGATGAAGGAATTGGTGCAGGGCTTCAAGCAAAGACGAGAGACCCTTTAAGAAGGGGCAAAGCCAGAGGGACAGACTATCTACTCTAAGGACAGACAGAACATTCTGCTGTGAGATACTGCAGAGCCAGGGACTGTAGAGACAGAGCCATCTGGCATAGGGGATGCTATTTTAAAAAATGTAGAGACAGTTATTTGTTGAGTGTGCCATGTGCCAGGTATTCATGTATTGTGTGTCGTGTGGGACACACAAACACCTCTGCCCTCCGGACGGCTGGGAGGCTGCAGATGCAGGAGGCCTAAGCTGGTTAGGAGGGGCCGAGGACTCACTTCCTCTTCAGCTCCATCAGCCGAGGTTCAGGCCTGGGCACACAGCCTCTGCTTGCCCTGGGTTTGCAGGTACTGGCTGGACGCCTTGCAGACCTAGGGTCTCCTATGCCTGTCCTGCCTTTGGCTACACTACAGTCTCAGCCAGTTTGTCCTTGATGTTTATGAGATGAGCTATAAGTATTTAAAAGAGCACCTTTTCCCATTTAGACAGGGCTTGTCAGAGTTTCAAGGCATTTGCATCTCAACTCTGTGCTCTCATCGGCCTTGGGGCGCTCAGAGAACTCATCTTGCTCTCCCCATTTTGCAGTCTGGAACACAGAGAGGTCAAGCATCTTGCCCAGAACCACACAGCAAGTCAAGAGGCAGGGCCAGGTCTAGAAACCAGATTCGCCAAGGGGTTGGGGCTGCTGAGACTCTCCCTTCCCTCATCCTGTGTCCCTAGGAAGGTCGCTGGAATGATAGTCCCTGTAACCAGTCCTTGCCATCCATCTGCAAGAAGGCGGGTCAGCTGAGCCAGGGGGCGGCCGAGGAGGACCATGGCTGCCGGAAGGTGAGGGTGCTTCTGGAGCTGCCCCTGGGTGGGGCTGACCAGGGGAATCCTGCCGCCTCCCAGGCGTCCTCCCTCCCTCGGCACACCCCTTCCTCCTGTGCTCTTTTCCAGGAGTGATGTTGGATGAGGTGGGGTGGGAGGAGGGGCAGCTGTTGGGAGGAAGCAGAGCTCCCCACCCCCTGCCCCAAGCCCTCTTTTCTTGGGGAAGCCACTTCCTAGAGGCAACAGACAGCAGGAGGGGGGCATGGGCGGCCCCAAGTCTGGCCCAGTCATCACCTGAGTGGAGGCTGCCTGGGTTCAGCCCCAGTCCTGCTTTGCCACCCCTGTCTTTGCTGGCACACACCACACGGTCTGATACAGCGTGCTTGTCTGTCCCCTCCGGGGGTAAGGCCTCTCTGCTGTCTCCCTCCTCTGCGCCTAGCCCCAGGGGCTTCCAGAAGATGTTCAAGGAGGGTAGAGATTAGGCCAGAATGGGGGGATAAGTGAGGGTGAGAGACGGATGGCCCCCTGCCCACTCTGGCCCTCCTGGGCTTCCCACTCCTGGGCCCCCAGCTGAGCAGGGTGTGAGTTGTGTGGCTGTATGTGGGGAAGCTGCTCATAAAGGACCTTTGTGGTCCTCTGGCCACTGGGGTCTCCATCTGCGGTGCTGAGGCCACCCTCCGACCCCCCAACACTGCCTACCCGTCTGGCCCCTCACTCTCTTTTCCTTTGGATTAGGACCCTTATCACACCCACCCGACCTGCACCCCAAACTTTCCCCCAGGGGAGAAGCAGGAAACACCCACAGGTATGCTCCCCAGTGAGGCGGAGGGGGAGTGCACACAGGGGCCCAGCTGAAGAGGCTGGGGGCCCAACATGGCCAGCAACTGGCCCAGCGGCTCTGCCTGGCCTAGGTGAGGTAGAGGTGGGAGGGAGAGGACTTAGCACCTGCCCTGGCACCAGGGTGGCCTGGAACGTGTGTGGCAGGTTGAGCGGCCACAGTTAGCACTGTGGGAGAGCCAGGGTCTTAGCACAGCCCTGCTGAGCATACAGGGACCTGCCCCCAGCACACACACACACACACACACACACACACACACACACACACACACACACAACACACACACACCCCAGCTCTCTTAGCACAGCCCTGCTGAGCATAGGGACCTGCCCCCAGCGCGCACACACACACACGCACACACACACACCCCAGTTCTCTTCTGCTCTGGCTCCTGCCCAGGGGACTGTGTCTCTCTCAACCTTGAGCCCAGCCCAAGGCTTCTCACTTCAAGGCTCCCTGGAGGCGACGTTCCTGGCAGGCAGCTATTGTCCCCTTAGGAGGAGCATGGCTGTGGTGAGGACAGGCACCTTCATGATAGGGGGCTCCACCTGGTAGAGTCTGTGTGCAAAGTCAAGTCACTTAATTGCTCTGAGCCTCAGATCCTGTTCTGAAAGGCAGGAGCAGAGAGCCCTTCAGGGGGTCTGTCTGTGGGGTGTGTTTGGGGAACGGATGGTGGGGGGCCAGACGCTCAGGAGCAGTGGTCTCTCTTCCGTGGCTTTGTTGCCCCTTGCTGAGGATCTGTCCCCCCTCCCACACCAGTCTAGGCACATCCTCACTTGATCCAGCTTTTCTAGGCTCCTGAGGTTTACCCGCCCCCTCCACATCCTGGCAGCTCTCCCAGCTTTTTGGCCCTGGTTTCTCAGCCAACTGGCAATTTTCCCACTGCACCTCTCGGTGTAAATGCCCAAGAGAGGAGTCCGAATGGGCCATTTATCTTTCTTCACCAGGCCATGGGCCGGGGCACTAGCTGCCTCCTGATCGGGGCTGTGCTTCCACCCATGGTCTGGCAGTTGTGGGAACTGTCTCTAGTGCCACACCAGTCCCCTCTGTCCCCCAGCCCATTCAGCATGCCGCTGATGATATCTCCCCACCCCGGGATTTATGGGTGGAGGAGAGTCCTCCCCACAGATGTCCCTCTTCTGCCTGTTCTCTCGAGCCAGGGTTGGACATGGCACAGCCCATCCTGCTACTGGCTGGGAGAGGACCAAGCGACCTACAGTGAGGCCCGGCGCCTCTGCACCGACCATGGCTCTCAGCTGGTCACTATCACCAACAGGTACTGGGGCGGGTGGGCGCTCCATGTCCCGGCCTAATGTGGTCCCTCTACCAAACGGGGTAGCATCCTGCCGTCAAGCAAAGAAGAACCTGTGTCCTTTGAGCCTTAACTGGCTCCAGGGCCTTTTTCTAATATTTTCACAGAAATTAATCCTGTTTATTAAGCCACCCCAGTGTGGGGCAGGGCCTGGGCAGGGCAGGAACAGGTGTGGATGTGGGGCTATATGTCTGATTTCCTCTACTTTCTTCTCAGCAAGGCACAGGGATTCGAATGGTAGAGGGAAAGCTGGGTTGCTGAGTGTCAGCTTACAGGGTCCCCAGGGGTCCTCACTTCCCTGAGCAAGTACCCGGCCGGGCTCAACACCCAGGCTCCCAGTGCAGGGCATCTGGCCTGTGGCCCAGGGAGTAGTGGGGACAAGCTCCCTGCCCTGACCAGCTTCTCTCTCCCAGGTTCGAGCAGGCCTTTGTCAGCAGCCTCATCTACAACTGGGACGGCGAGTACTTCTGGACTGCCCTGCAGGACCTCAACAGCACTGGCTCCTTCCGCTGGCTCAGTGGGGATGAGGTCATGTACACCCACTGGAACCGGGACCAGCCTGGTGAGCTCCTCCTCCTGGCACTCCGTCAGCCCCCTTCTTTCACTTGCCTTGGTCAGGCTGGAAGCCGCGATGGACCTGCCCTGCCAGGCTGAGGCCCAGGGCTTCGCAGTACACTCACCTTTGTACAGTGTGGTGAAGTTCTTAGGAGCACAGGCTCTGAGCCAGAACCACCCAGCTCACCTGCTGCTTATTAGCTGTGCATCTTTGGGCCTCAGTTTCTTCATCTGTCAAGTGGGGATAATGCTTCTTTCTTCCTAGGGTTAATGTGAGGTTTACACAATATAAGTGCTTTCTGTGATTATTACCATTTCATTCTATCTTTTTTAACCCTCTCAGTAACCTGTTGAGGTGATGAAATAGCCTGAGAGGTTAAGCAACTTGCCTTAGATCTCACAGGAGTAAACATAGAGCTAGTACTCTACTTCCATTCCCTTCCTCCCACAGAGCGTGTCCCTGCACAGATGGCCCTGCAGATATGAGGGCTGGGGTGGTGCCTCTCGGGGATGTGAGGGAAGGCCAGACCCTGAGTCCTCCAAGAATGTGGGGCTCCTTTCTCCCTCCTTCAGGGTACAGCCGTGGGGGCTGTGTGGCCCTGGCCACGGGCAGTGCCATGGGGCTGTGGGAAGTGAAGAACTGCACTGTGTTCCGGGCTCGCTACATCTGCCGGCAGAGCCTGGGCACGCCAGTGACACCTGAACTGCCTGGGCCAGACCCCACGCCCAGCCTCACCGGCTCCTGTCCCCAGGGCTGGGCCTCAGACCCCAAACTCCGGCACTGCTATAAGGTAGGCTGCCTGTTGGCATGGGCAGAGCAGGTGGGCCCCTGGGGACACTTTTCCCCACAGCAGACCACAGACAGAGGTAATTCCCAGTGAAACTGTTGTCAATGGAATCTGAGGCCTGGCACATACTAGGTGGTCTGTCAACAATTGAGGAATCGGAGAAATCATAGAGATCATAGGTTTCAGAGGTTCCCACATTTGAAGGCGAGGCTGGCTGCTTTTCAGAATCACTTGGAGAGCCTGATAAAAATAAAAATAAAATCTTCTAGGCTGCCACTCTGGAGACTGGGATTCAGTAGGTTGGGGTGGGGCCTGGAAATCTGTATTTTTAAGCCCTGCCAGATCGAGGAGCCATGAAGGTAGTCCAAGGTCTTTTATTATATGAAGAAACGGGAGTCTAGGGAAGTAACCTGTGGCTCCACGGGGATGAGGCTCCTGATCTGCTGGGCAGGGGCGCTGGGCAGGGGGCACTTCGAGCTGGCTGTGCCTGCTGCCCTTCCTGAGCTCCTCCTCTGGTGAGCAGGACTGTCCAGGGAGGCCCCAGCCTCCTCCCCACTGCTATCACGGGAGGGCGGGTAACCCCTGGGGAGCTAGGACAGTGGGGACAGCTTAGACAAGTGGACTCTGCTCCTGTAGGTGTTCAGCTTGGAGCGGCTGCAGGACAAGAAGAGCTGGGTCCAGGCACAGAGGGCCTGCCAGGACCTGGGGGCCCAGCTGCTGAGCCTGGCTAGCTATGAGGAAGAGCACTTCGTGGCCAACATGCTCAACAAGATCTTTGGGTACTGAGCCTGGGGTGGCAGCCTTTGTGCACACGCGTGGGCTTTGGGTTATGCTGGGCACATGGCAGGGGACAGGGTGAAGGTGTCCCCAGGGAGGCCTGTCTGAGGGCTTAGAATGACCTGTGTATTTGCTGCTAGTGCCAGAATCCTATCCTCACTCAAGCAGTCCTGGCCTCGGAGACTCTGTGGCTCAAGAGCCTTATGGAGACAGCAATGCCCTTCTCAGACTCACACACTTTCACATAAGCAACCACCCTACCCATCCCATAATAACCCACACTTCTCGTAAACAGTTTTTCTTGAGATAGAGGAGGAGAAAGGCTAGAAAGTGAGCATTTGCCCATGGGGCTGGGGTTGGGGGGTGTCCTTCCAGGACCCCATCTCTGTCCTGTGGGCTCCCAGCATCCTAGGACACACAGCACCTATAATCCCTTGACGCCGGAGAAAATCCAAATGGATCCAGGCTTCCTGAGCTCATAATTCCAGGGATATCTCCTCCCTCCCAGCAAACATCATGATTACATTATCTGAGTAGTCATTATATTAGGTCCCATTGATCACTCCTCCCCACGTGCCAGGGACTGCATTTCATCCTCATTCAGTCCTCTCAGCAACCCGAGGAAGTAGCCCTTATCATTGACCTTTGTGGGCTGATAGAAAGGTTGGGTCATTTGCTCAAGGTCACAGAGTAGGTCCTTGGTGAACCAGGACTGGGATCCAGGCTGATCTGATTCTGGAGCCCCAAGTCTATGCCCATCCCCACTGACTAGGATCCCTAAAGCGAAAGCCTGCAGAACCTTTGCTGGCGGGGCAAAGCCCTCCCTACAGGAAGCAAAGGGAAGGAGGCAGGTGTGTCTGCAGTGAGCTGGGCGCCTGGTCCAGCTGGTCCAGTTCCCTCGCAGGAGGAAACTGTTTAAAGGCGGCACGACAGTGGCATGCCCGGTGGGTGGAGCCCAGATGGAGAGGCCCCCCACCCCCGGCTCTAGGGACTGTCCGGTCACTGCTGTAAGGGTCTCCTGCCCCTCTCATCCCCCATCTCGTCTCCACCCGCGGTTGTGCTGAAGTGAATCAGAGCCCGAAGTCCATGAACAGCACTGGTTTTGGATCGGCCTGAACCGTCGAGACCCCGGGGCCGGGCAGAGCTGGCGGTGGAGCGACGGCCTTGGGGTGAGAGGGCCTCCAGAAGGCGGGGCGGGTGGGCGGGGCACCGGTGGGCGGGGCCCTCCCGGGTGGGGCGGGGTTTAGCGGGGGAGGGCTTCTGGCCGGAGCTGGCAGATGCGGGAAGCAGGTGCGGGGCGTCCAGCCCAGGTTGGGTTTCCCCGCCCCGGCCAGGCGTCTAGTTCGCGTGTTCTGGGGGTTGGGGCAGCCTGCGCCCGGTGCCTGACAGCCCTCTCTCTCTCCGACCTCCTCAGTTCTCTTACCACAATTTCGACCGGAGCCGACACGACGACGACGACATCCGGGGCTGCGCAGTGCTCGACCTGGCCTCCCTGCAGTGGGTGGCCTTGCAGTGCGAGTCGCAGCTGGACTGGATCTGCAAGATCCCTCGAGGTTGGGTGGGGTGGCGCTGGGGAACCCGGAGGGGACGAAGGGCTGCGGGGTGGGCGCGGCCTAGGAGAGGGTCTCCTTTCCCTGCAGCGTCTCTGTCCTGTTTATCCTCCTAGGCACCGACGTAAGGGAGCCCGACGTCAGCCCGCAGGGTGAGAACCCAGTTCACCCTGCTTCCCATGGCGCCTCGGAGAGGGGAAGGGGCGTCACCTCAGGCAGGGCTTGGCCGGGACCTAACGAAAGCGGTTAGGGGTTCGAGCGGAGAGAATGGGAATCTGGGCTCCTGCAGCCCTGTGGGCATCTGTCTCGAAGGAGAGGCAAGCTTGGGCCTGGACACAGCTGTGCCTGCCCCAGGTCCAGTGGGCCGGCAGGCCCACTTGCCGCCTGCCTGGGACCCTCCTGCCCCTTCTCCACTGGGCTCGCTGGCAACCCCAGCCTGGCCACCACCCCGCGGGCGCTGTTCCTCAGGCCGGCGGGAGTGGCTGCGTTTCCAGGAGGCAGAGTACAAGTTCTTCGAGCACCACTCCACGTGGGCACAGGCTCAGCGCATCTGCACATGGTTCCAGGCCGAGCTGGCCTCTGTGCACAGCCAGGCCGAGCTAGACTTCCTGGGGCACAACCTGCAGAAGGTGGGCCCGCGAGTGAGCAGGGAGCTGTGGGCAGGGGAAGGACAGGCCCGGGAGCAGTGGAGAGGCCTTCTCAAACCTCACCTGTCCGTCTGGCGTCCCCAGTTCTCCCGGGGCCAGGAGCAGCACTGGTGGATCGGCCTGCACACCTCAGAGAACGAGGGGCGCTTCAGGTAGGGGCCCTCCCAGCAGCGGGTGTGTGGGCTACGGGAGGCCTGGATGGCCAGCGCAACTCTACACGGGAGCTGGGGAAGGGACAGCACACAAGCAGAGACACCCGCACTTGGGTCCGGTTCTGGCACTCAGTGGCTGTGTGGCCTTGAGCAAATGACAGCCTTTCTGGGCCTTGGTTTTCTCGTCAGAAAATGAGAATAATGAGGAGCATACTGTTGCCCTTGCCCCTGCCCTGGGATTCTTAGACTTCTTTTCTAGTTAAAGAAATGAGTGCTCAGGGAGGGCTGGGTCTTACCTGGAGGCACCAGACCCTTGGATTCCCAGCTGCACTGAGCTCAATAGCTCCATTCTCAACCTATGGCCACTGAGCCCCTGGACTTGGGCCATTCCCTGCCCCCCTTCCGTGGCCTTCATTCCTGTATACAGGGGCATTCAGGTCCCGGGTCAAGGCTGGAGTCACACCCTGCTCGGTGCCATTGCAGGTGGACCGATGGCTCCATTATAAACTTCATCTCCTGGGCACCTGGCAAACCTCGGCCCATCGGCAAGGATAAGAAGTGTGTGTATATGACGGCCAGCCGAGGTGAGGGCAAGGTGGGGGCAGGAGTCCAGGAGAGGGCCAACATGGGGGGCAGTGAGGTGTGCCTGTACAGGGGCCATCAGGCCCTCCTCTTTGTTCCCACAATCCAAGAATAGCTAGGCCCAGGGAGGGGAGAGCCTGTTCCCATCGACTGGCAGGCACAGAGGACTTGAGTTCAGAGCTGGACCCAGAGTGTGGAGCTCCAGTCCTGCCTCCTCTCAGGGCAGGAGGTGAGGTTGCTACAGCCCTGCTCTGTGCTGGGGGTGACTGCCGTCCTCTTTCTGCAGAGGACTGGGGGGACCAGAGGTGCCTGACCGCCTTGCCCTACATCTGCAAGCGCAGCAATAGCACCAGGGAGACACAGGCCCCAGACCTGCCCCCCAAAGCCCTGGGGGGCTGCCCCCCTGACTGGAACCAGTTCCTCAACAAGGTAGGTGTGTGGGGGGTGCATTCAAGAGAGGTAGGGGAGAGGATGTAAACATGGGAAGGCCAGACCTCAGGAGTCTTGGCCCTTTGGCACCATCAAAGTCATGACCTCTTGCCCATACCCACCAAGCTCTCTCCTACTTGACCCAAATGCCAGGAGAGACTCCTTGGAAAATAATTCAGTGTAGAAGCACCTTCTAATTCACCAGGTAATGAGGTTGTCCACATAGTTTGGTGATCAGTGGTCATAAAATATTTGGTGATGAGCTCTTATTAGTAAAACAAAATGTTTGATATAAAGTATGTGTATATTGTGTGTAAGTGCATATATATATTTACTTCCATACTAATGTCACTATGTTATATACAGTAAAATGTGCACAGGAACAAAGGAATAGGAAGCATGAGTTTAAGACTTAAAAACAGCATTTTAAGTTTTAAAGGTTTTTCTTGCCTAGTGGTATGAAAGAATATGCTCACTCAAAAATTATCAGTTATAATTATTACTATTTAAATAATTTTTATAAGAGCAAGGTGACTGCATATATTTCATTTTTTAAAAAAAACGTTGACACTGTGATTTGTGACTTTGCAGCTCTTGTTTGAAGTTCAAATGATTTTAAAACATGCATTTAATGGTTGTCAGTTAAAAAGTTGCATCACAAAAACAAATAGATCAAAATGAAAAAAGTTCCTCCACCTTTGGCTGGTCCTTCTAAGTCACTCTCTCCATTTTTCAGTCCTTCTGCCAATTAAACAAAAGTTTTTGTTTAAAAATTGGCTAGTAAATTTCTGCATCTTAAACTGATTTGCCTCATAAAATAATCAGAAGACTTGATCAAAAGGGTGTTAAAAAAAAGTCTTTGGAAGATTTTTTTTTTTTAAGCAACATTTAGAAAATTACTTTCCCGACTCTTTTGCGTGTGCAGGAAAGTTTTGGGGCAATACAATTAATCAGAATGTATCTGCTTCTAAACATGTCTTCAAAATGTTCCCTCTGGAATGTGAGTTTCTTCCAAAAGTGGTTACTTTCATACCCCTGGGCTAATTTATGAGACCTGATTAGGCCTTCATTGTTTTTACCTAGTGGCTAAAGAGTTTCTCCCAGGAAGAGAAGGGTGCTGGTTCCCCATTACCTGTGACGTCAGTAGTATGCACTTCAATCCGTGCTTTCTTTGCAGGACACTGTAAGACCATTTAGCCGGGTTATGAGGTTCGATTAGTTAACACTAGAGAATATAATCCATAAATCTTTGTCACACATTGGAGTGCGGCCAGCCTCTTGGTGTCATGATGCTCTTACACGCTCCAGAATATTCAAGCAGTTATTCTATCTTTTCTACCTTAAAAAAAAAAAGGCACTGTGTATTGTTAAAACTTTGGGAAAAACAGAAAGAAAATAAAACTTACCCATACCTCCCAGAGATAACCACCATTACTATCTTTACTCCACTTTGTTCCTTTTTCCACATAATTAAGATCATACTAAATGATGTAGTTTCATATCCAGCTTTTCTTTCTTAGTGTGATATTTTGAGTATTTTCTCATGTCATTAAATTTTTCCAAAAACTTATTCTCATGGCTTCTTGCACCTAATATAAAACACCGTGTATATGTGTAATTGGTTACTTTCTTAATATGTCATCCTCACAATGATGACAGTTACTCTCTGTTGCAAGCCTTTGGTGTATGTGAGGCTGTTTGCCTCTTCATACCTTCCCGCAGGCACCTTGCAACCTCCGTGTCCTCCCTCGCATCCCTGTAGCATCTAGCTGTAGGTAAAACATGAAAGGGTTTGCCTCTCCCACTAGCTTCAAGCTCCTGGAGGGCAGGACCCCTGGCACCTGACATGGGAGTTAATGCACTTGCGTGTGATAGGAAGGCCCCGAGTGTTTGCTGGACTGACCTGAATACTTCCTCCCTTGGCTGCTGCTTTTTGCTGGTCCTGATGTGACTTTGCTGCTCCTAATTTTATGACTAATTTTACTAGTTATCTAAAGAAGGCCTTAGAGTGGCTCTGAACTACTTCTGTGAAATCAGGTATATGGGCATTGTAACAAACCTCCAAAAAACTGGCATTATTTCTGGATTTACAACTTTCTATCCCAAATCTGACATTTGTATCAGTAAGCTGGGGTGAGGTGTAATCATTAATAGTAAGAGCTTTCACTTAAGCACACACTCTGTGTCATGCACTATTCTCTTTACTCCTTAAAATGACCCCCAAAGGCAGGTATTTTCATTGCCGTTTTATAGAAAAATTGAGGCCAGGAAAGTTAAGTCCGATCTGGAATCTGACCCGTACCTCCCACCCTGCTTTGTGATTCCAAAGCTTCTTTACATTCTTTTTCCCCATCACACTCTCTCTGCACAGAAAATTACTGGGTATTGCTCATTTTCAAATTAAGAGTCTTCCCTTCATAAAAGATTTCCCACACAGGATTCTTTTAACTTTTTGGAAGTAATGAAGGTGGGAAAAGAAAAAATAAGAGTTAGAAGCTGCTGCCTAACAAAGATCCTTCAGAAATAAAGATAAAAATATTCTAGAGATTCATTGAGTTCAAAAGGCTAAAGAACAGATTTCAGACAACACTCAGGAAGGTGTTGAGCTGAAAGCGAGACAGACCTTGTCCCCATGGGTGGTCCAGGCGGTATTGTCATGGGTAATAGTCTTCAGTGGCCAAAAGAAATCCTCCCACTTAAAAAATTCTCCAGAGCGTGGGCAAGAGTGTGTGAATCTGCTGTGCAGGGGCCTTGCTCAGGGAGACCCAGGTGTCCCTGTTCTGATTTGCTCCCACAGTCCCCAGAGCCTCCCCAGGGCCTGCTGCTGAGGGGTGTGCAACAGAATTTCAGGGTTTGTGAGACAGTGAGGCAGAGCTGGACATCATGCCTCCCCCTCTGCCCCACAGTGTTTCCGCATCCAGGGCCAGGAGCCCCAGGACCGGGTGAAGTGGTCAGAGGCACAGTTCTCCTGTGAACAGCAAGAGGCCCAACTGGTCACCATCGCAAACCCCTTAGAACAAGGTAGGGCCAGCCCATGGGGAGGCCCCGGTATCCTTTCACACAGTCCCCCAAAATGGCGAGAGCAGAGCAGGCAGGGGGCTGTGCTGTTGCTCACAATCCTCTCTCCTGGGGGACTGCAGCATTCATCACAGCCAGCCTGCCCAATGTGACCTTTGACCTTTGGATCGGCCTCCATGCCTCGCAGAGGGACTTCCAATGGGTGGAGCAGGAGTCTCTGCTGTACACCAACTGGGCCCCTGGGGAGCCCTCTGGCCCCAGCCCTGCTCCCAGTGGCAACATACCGGTGAGGAAGGCCCTCCCTGCTCTCCCCTCCGCCCCCACTGCCCTGGCCTGCAGCCCTGGCCTTCACTCCCAGGGTCCCCCGCTCTTCCAGCCTCTTTGCTCATAGTGCAGGCTTTTGGGGCTGGGGCATGGAGGGGCAGCAGCTGGGGCTCCCCTGAGCAGCTCCTTCCCCCCAGACCAGCTGTGCGGTGGTCCTGCACAGCCCCTCAGCTCACTTCACGGGCCGCTGGGATGATCGGAGCTGCTTGGAGGAGACGCATGGCTTTATCTGCCAAAAGGGCACAGGTAGGTGTCACCCATGAATTGGGTAACCCCAGCACTGGCATAGATGCTGTAGGCAATGCCAGGAGGAATGAAACATTGTCTTGACCTCAGGGGGCCCCAGGGTCACCCCCAGAGTCTGGTATCTGCTTAGGAAGCTGATGGGCAGAAAGGCAAGGTACCCATCAGAGGGAAAGGCAGGGGGTCTCGGGTCTCAGGTGGAAGGTTTGGGGGTGTGGAGAGCTGACCAGGGAGACCTAACCACCGAGCAGATGTGGTACTGGAGGCCTGAGCATGCAGCTGAGGCGCCTGCAGCTCCATGCACGTGTGCCTCTGCCCTGGGTCCAAGGCTCCAGCTTGCTCCTCCGATTATTGGCCCGATGTATTGTTAATAACATTGGCTAACACTGACTGAGCCTTAGTCTGCGCCAAGCACTGCCCAGCGGAGCCCTAGTCTCTGCCTGATGTCCGCTGCTTCCCCAGCCTCAGGCCTGGGAATGGAATGAGGGAAGCAGAGGCTGGCCTGAGCCCTGCCCCCTTCCCTGTAGACCCTTCCCTGAGCCCATCCCCAGCAGCGACGCCTCCAGCCCCAGGCACTGAGCTCGCCTACCTCAATGGCACCTTCCGGCTGCTGCAGAAGCCGCTGCGCTGGCACGACGCCCTCCTGCTGTGTGAGAGCCGCAACGCCAGCCTGGCCCACGTGCCCGACCCCTACACCCAGGCCTTCCTCACGCAGGCCGCCCGAGGGCTACGCACACCGCTCTGGATTGGGCTGGCCAGTGGGGAGGTGCGTTCCGGCACTCATCCTGTCCTGGGCGGGGCCCACTTCCCCGATCTCCCCCTTGTCTCCTCCTAGCCCCCTGCCTCCCTGCCTCTCTCCCATCCTGACGGTCCTTGTACCCAGGGCTCCCGACGATACTCCTGGGTCTCGGAGGAGCCGCTGAGCTACGTGAGCTGGCAGGACGGGGAGCCCCAGCAGCCCGGGGGCTGTGCCTACGTGGATATGGATGGGGCCTGGCACACCACCAGCTGTGACACCAAGTTGCAGGGGGCAGTGTGTGGCGTGAACAGTGGTGAGTACCCACCCGCCAGGGCTGAGAGGGGCCATGGTGCAGGCTGTCCCAGGAGGACCCTGGGCCACTTTCTCAATCCTGCATCCCTACAGGGCCATCTCCTCCCCGAAGAATAGGCTACCATGGCAGCTGTCCCCAGGGGCTGGCTGACTCTGCGTGGATTCCCTTCCGGGAGCACTGTTACTCCTTCCACATGGAGCTGCTGTTGGGCCACAAGGAGGCGCTGCAGCGCTGCCAGAGAGGTAGGCCAGGGCAGGCTAGGCCCTGCGTGGTGACTGCTCTCCAGGACACACAGACCCTGTGAATGAAGCCCCATGCTACACTCGACTGTAGGCTGTACTCCCACATAACTGCTCCTCACATGCCAGTACACAGAGACCATGTGATATCACATGTATGTAACCCCTGCCACATATCCGCACACACACATGCGCACACACACATGCATGGGCTCCGTAACATCCTCTACTCAGGCTACCAAAGAGGGCTGGGGCCTCTCTGGGGGTCTCTGCTTCCCCCAGGAGACCTGTCTGCCCTGACATGGGCCCCCTTGTGTCCAGCGGGTGGGGCAGTCCTGTCCATTCTGGATGAGATGGAGAACGTGTTTGTCTGGGAGCACCTGCAGAGCTCTGAGGGCCAGAGTCGGGGCGCCTGGCTGGGCATGAACTTCAACCCCAAAGGTGGGTACCCTGTGAATGGGGTCAGGAGCGTAAGGTCAGGCTGTAGGGGAGACGCCCCCCCACCGGGGCTGCTGGGGTGAGGACTCGTGGGCTGCAGAGCTGGCTCTGGACCAGGCCTGTTCTCGCCCACCTGTTCCTGCTCTGCCTTGTCTCCCCCACCCCACACTCCCTCAGTGCCTTCCTTCCAACAGGAGGCACCCTGGTCTGGCAGGACAGCACCGCTGTGAACTACTCCAACTGGGGGCCGCCCGGCCTGGGCCCCAGCATGCTGAGCCACAACAGCTGCTACTGGATCCAGAGCAGCGACGGGCTGTGGCGGCCGGGGGCCTGCACGAACACCACCATGGGCGTCGTCTGCAAGCTCCCGCGAGGTGAGGGCGCGGGGCTCGCCGCCTAGCCTCCTCTGCCCCTACTCAGCGGGAGCTTGGGCAGGCCCGGAGGCTGCTCCTCCTCCTGCAGGTGACACGGGGGTGGGGGGCGCATGGACAGACAGGCCGGGGGCTGCCGGGCCTACCCCTGCCATAAGTTGGTTTGTAAGATGGACTGGCCCTTCCTACGAATTTCCAAACTAGACAGCAAACTCATCACTTTGCAGTGTTGAGGGTACAGACAGGGCTCAAGCCCCAGTCAGACCACGTGCTAACTGTGTGACTGTGGGTAAGTTACTTAAACTCTGGGCCTTCACTATGGAAAGTGGGTGATAACAGCACCTACGAGATGAAGTGAGCTAATAACATGGCACTCGGCAAGAGCTCTGAGTGTGTTTCTTGTGATCATTACTACTGCACGGCTAACTGGTCCTGCTCTTCCCTGCAGCTGAGGAGAGCAGCTTCTCCCCGTCAGGTGAGTGAAGGCGAGGCTGAGGCCAGCCCTCTCCCTCTGTCCCTGGGAGGGTCGGGGCAGCTGCAGGGGTTGGGGGTTGGGAGTGCCTCCTCAGCCAGGCACCTCCCGACGCAGCTGCGCTCCCTGAGAACCCAGCGGCCCTGGTGGTGGTGCTGACAGCCGTGCTGCTGCTCCTGGCCCTGCTGACCGCGGCCCTGGTCCTCTACCGGCGGCGACGGAGCGCCGAGCGAGGGGCCTTCGAGGGCGCCAGGTACAGCCGCAGTGCCTCCGGGCCCAGCGAGGTCACTGAGAAGAACATCCTGGTGTCCGACATGGAAATGAATGAGCAACAGGAATAGAGCTAAGGGTGTGGGCAGGGCCGGGCCAGGAGGAGCTGGGGAGGATGGGCCCTGGGTCAGCCGGCGCCCCCCAGCTACCAGGCCAGCTGGCCTGCAGAGGGGTGTCCTTGAGGCCACTGTTAGGAGCTGGGGCTGGGCAGGGCCTGGGCTGGTGAGGGCTGGGTCGAACCCAGCTGGGTGCAGCGTGGCGTTTCCCTTTTGGGGGCCTAAGGTCTTGTCACCTGGGCCTGAGTCCCCCACGGCGACCAGCAGGATGGGAGCCTCTTTCTTCCTCTTTCCCCCCAGGCCCCCTGCCCAGGCCTGCTGCCCAGGCTCCAGGACCCCCTTCCCATTGCAGAGCCTGAGGGGCCTTCCCCTGAGCCCTCCCGCAGCCTCTCCTGCTTCTCCCCCTCCCTCCTGGCAGCCGCAGCTCGGAGCATCTTGCCCACCCCCTCCCTGTGTTTCACCCAGCCCTTCCTTCTGAGCCAGGGTCCCACTGTTGGGGGAGCCCTTTTGCTCTTGGTGGGGGGCCAGCTGAGGGGCCTGAGCATCTGTCACTCCTGTGCTTGCTGGGGTGGCCTCGGCGTGGCAGGAGGGGCCTGGGTGGAGCCTGAGAACCAGGGCAGCCCTGTGGTGTCAGCCGGGCTAGAGACAGGACTGGGGAGAGACACCTGCCCTCCTGGGGGTGACCAGGCTGGGTTCGGGTGTCATCTCCTGCCGGTCGGGGGAGAGCTCTGTCCCTAAAGAGTCCCCTGTGGGGACCAGAATAAGTTCCCTGCCATTTCCAGCTCCTGGCTCTGGTTAGAGAGAGAGAGAGAGGAGGGGGTTGCCAAGTGCTGGGGGCCTCAGAGAGCCCCAGGTGCCCGCCCTCTAGGGGAGCCCAAAGGAATAGTGCCCCAGCCCCTGGAGTGGGCCCACGCAGGGCCGCTGACCCAGTGCCTTTCCATGGAGCCGGAATCCCAGCCTGGTGGGAGCCTACGGCCGGTCCTGGTGCCACAGCGCGGGACAATGTGAACACAGACTCCAAGACATGGTCCCTCTTTTGTAGTTCTTAATTTTTTTAATGTGCCATTATTGTTAAAAAAGAAAAGAGAAAAGAAAAGCAAACGAATAAAACATCTTTGAGAAGCTTGATAGGGAAGGTTCCTCCTTTGCCCCATTGTGAGCCTTGTTTCTCAGCGCCTCAGAGATGCGCAGTAATTTTGGAACTCACATATTGTGCTGTTTCTGCGGTCTATGGTTACTCTATCTCTCGGCCCCACAGAGACACTCGCGCTCCCACCCTTCCTGGGCCTGCTCACTTGTTCTCCATTCTTGGGGATCTGTCTGTGGGCGAGAGCGTGAGAGCCCCCCACCAGCTGCAAGCACAAGCACCTTAGCTCACCTTTCCACCTGTGAAATGGGAGAACAGGACCCAGCTCCTCGGGTCGCTGTACAGAATCTGGGGATGAAATGAGATATCTGTGCAAAGTTAGAACAGCGCCTGTGGGCTCATACAGCGAGTGCCCATGCGTGCTGGCTGTCACTGTTATTTCTGGGCTGCCGCTCCCAGGGGAACATTCAAGGTGCCCAGGCCAGCCCTGCATGGGGGTTCCACGTCACCATCCTTCTGTGGCAACCGTCATACCTGCCTTTGAGCTGGGAGAAAGAGCCCGTTTGTCCTTGGGGAGCTAGGCTCCGACGCCACCTGGGGGCAGTGGAGTGGATCCCCGGACCGCCTTCCCGCCTTCCCGCCTGCCTTCACTTACCCACTCTTTCATTCCTGCTGTTTGAGCTGGAGATAGAGCAGCGAACAAGAGAAGGCCCTGCCCTCAGAGGACAGCCAGCCATTCCAGGTCGAGTGCAGAGCACTGCAAGGGGACCAGAGCAGCCAAGGGGAGGGGTGTGAGTTTGGACTGGGTGGCTGGGGAGGGACTTACCAGAGGAAGGGTGAGGACAGCGAAGGAGGGGCGGGAGTGAGCAGGTCCCAGGCCCCCGGGAGGCCTGGGGGGAACAGCGAGTGCAAGGGGTCCCTGGTGCTTCAGAGACCAAGCAGGGAGGCCAGGCTGGCCGGAGTGTGGGGAGAGGAGCATGGAGGAGCCTGACTGCTCCAGACCTTGAAGGCGGCGGTAGAAACTGGATGTTACTTTAAGTGGAGTGGGAGGCCAGTGGGAATGGCTGATCATGGCCTTCTAAGACAGTGGTTTGGAGCAGGACTCAGCAGTGGTCAGATTCTGTGCCTGCGTGTGTGTTTTGTTCATGATTTTTAAAAATACGTTGCTACTTTTCTGAATAAGTCATACTGTCCCAGGTTTCAAAGCCTAACAACGTAAGAGCGTCACACCGACAAGTCCAAAGCAGGGTGATGGGTGCCATTTCCTGAGTCAGGGAGCCCCCAGGGAGGGCTTAGGAGCTGCTTCTCTTGAGTCCACAGCTGAGGCCGAGCCCAAGCCCTCCGGCCCTTCTCTGCAACCCTAACAATACCTCCTGCCAGGCAGCAGCAGGACCCGTGGGGGGGGGCTGCTCAGGTCAGGGAGGGGACTGCTCTCGTCGGGGAGGGAGCCCTGTCCTACGGGGAGGCCCTTGGTGATCAGTCCACTTCTCCACATTGAGGACCGGCTCCTTGGTAAGTGCCCTGCCATTGGCCACGACACAGATTGCATGAGCAGGCCTCAGGGAGCCATCCTGGGGCAGACGCCCTCTGGGAGACCTTTGCCCTGGGAGAAAGAGAAGCAAGGGGTGAAGCCAGGGCTGTCGCTCCTGAGGGTGGGAGGAGCAGCCTGGGAAGTTACCTAAATGCACAGCGCTGCTTGCGGGCAGAGGCCGGGAGCGCCCAGAGGCTGAATCACTCCAGAAACACCTGTCCTCACTTTTCTCTCCTTCCCTAGGTGGCTACCGTCCTCCCCAGAGCCCTGCCCAAAAGCATTTCAGACAGCTTCACAGGCACCCGGGGGTTCCCCATAGCCTGTGTTCTAAGCCTTTCTGTTCGGGGGCTCTGCCTGCCCGGGGAGGGTAAGGGAATGCTCAGTGATCTCTGCGACTGTATCAGGGCAGGAGGAAGGCTCTGGGCCCCGGGCTCTTTACCTCTGGCTCCAGGACGTGCTGGTTCTGGACGACTACGTGGCAGACCTTTATTTCTGCTCACTTCAATTCAGTGAGCATGAAGGACCTCCTGTACATTCCATCTTTGCTGGCTGGGAGATGCCCTGGGACACACCCTAGCAGGCCTAGGCAAAGAGCACTGTATGCCAGGCGCTGAACCCAGCCTTCACTTGCAGAGCCAAACCGGCTCAGCTCCGGCCAACAGGATGCTCCGTGGCCTCGCACTGAAACCATGAATGAATGGGAGAATGGGGCCACTCTCCAGAGGGAGGTGTCAGGCCTTTCACAGCTCTTCCTGTCAAGCGAGATGGCCTCCTCCCAGGTGTCCTGGCAGAGCTGGCCTGGCCCAGTGGGCAGCACCATGGGGCCTCAGGGGTGACGAGCCAGCCAGCCACACCACATGGCAATCCTGGAATGGAGCTCTTGGGCCCTGCCAAGCTGCCTTGAGCGCTAGGGCTTGAGTGTTTTGCAGGAACCAGGGAAGGAATTGCATCTTCAGGGAGGACCACAAGAAAGGAAGGCAGGGAGAGGGAGGAAGAAGGGGAAAGGAGACAGGAGGTAAGGGGGACCCGCATGAGGTGAAAGTGCCCAAAGATTCAGGCCTTTGTCTTCGGGGCCAGGGCTGCCAAGAGGCCCCCAGAAGAGGCTGACTGCAGTCTTGACTCTCATCAGAGTCGGCACGACTTCAGCTGCATATTTCAATCCTTCCGCATCTAGAAAAGCAGGCAAGGGGCCAGCACCAGATAAAGAACAGGAGCCAAGCAGCAAGCAGACATTTTCCCCTTGAAATGGATATGTCATTGGTCGTCAATGCAAAAAGTCGACTATCTTCTGGGATCAGTGGATGGCAGAACTTTAGTTTTAGCCATTTCAGGGAAATCCTGGTCAGTTTAGGTTTTCTAAATTTAGTTGGCATTTTCTCCTTTCCTCCCTGGCTGTCCATCAGTGTGTGTTCCTGCTGGTTATGCAGAGACACCATTCTGCTGCTCTTCTGTATCTCTCTGGGACTTGGGAAACTTCTGATGGTGTCTTTCCCCAGATCGGGGCCACTGAGGACTCCAGACCCTGCCTCGGACATGCCGCTCCTCCATGACGATGAAGATCATAAAACTATTTATTGGGTGTTTACTATGTTTGGTCCTATTCCAACTGCATGCCATGAATTACTCATGTTCTCCTTTCAACACACCATGAGATAGGTGTTATTGTCCCCCTTCAAAGATGGGGAAATGGAAACACGAAGGGGGAAGGGCTTGCCGTGTCCCCTCTTGTCCACCCTCCCTGCTCCATGAAAAGTGCTGGGGGGTGGGCAGCGGGCACCAGGGAGCCCCCAGCAATCTTGCGGTCAGGCCCGGAGACTCAAGAACTTTGTCCTGGCCTATCATCTCTGCTGAGAGCTTCAAAAGCCAATTTTGAGTTTAAGGGCTAAGAATGACCTCTTTGCTGTTCTTCCCTTCCAAGGCAGTGGAGGCAGGATGTCTGGGTAGCTGGGCTGGGGTTAGATGGTGGGATACAATGTGCAGAATTGTATAGAATGCATAGAAATGAGGTGGGACTTAACTGATCATCAGACATTTGCACTCATATTTTAAAAGTTCACATTTGCCTCCCCCACTGAGCTGACTCACCCCGAGACACTGTGGCAACAGTGCTGTCCCCAGCCTCCTACCGCGGGCTCTTCTAGATCCCACTCTCATCGTCTCACCAGTCTGGGTTGGGAGCTTTTGGGAGCTCCCGGCTGCCCGTGGGTGGACCCTCAGCAACTTAACCTGGCCCCCTGGCTCACCTGCCCAACGACCGTCTTCTGGCGAGGGGCCTCACCACCCTGCGTCTGTGGTGCTCTGCCTGCCCTTCCCTCCACCATCTTTCAAGGCCCCTTCTCCATGAGCCCTTGCTATACCCCTTGGCCCTGGTCATCACCTATTCCCCTGACTTCTGGAGCTAGTTAAGGATGTTACCCTTTCTCTCAGGCAGTCTAGGAGCATGGCCTTGGACTGATTTTACCCAGTAAACTTGGGTACATTGCTTAACGTCCCAAGGTTAGGTTTTGTGATGGTTAATTTTATGTGTTGACTTGTCTGGGTTTGTGGATGCCCAGATAGCTGATAAAACATTATTTCTGGATGTGTCTGTGATAGTGTTCTGGGAAGAGATTAGCATTTAAATTGGTAGACTGAGTAAAGAACATTACCCTCCCCAGGGTGGGTGGGCATCATTCAATCCATTGAGGGCCTGAATGGAACAAAAAGATAAAGGAAGAGTGAATTTTCTCTCTGCTTGAGCTGGGACATCCATCTTCTGCCCTTGAGCATCAGAGCTTCTAGTTTTTAGGCCTTTGGACTTGGACCAGGACTCATACTGCTGGGTCCCCTCGTTCTCAGGCTTTCAGGTTTGAACAGAAACTCCATCACTGGCTTCCCTGGGTCTTCCGCTTGCAGAGGGTAGATCGCAGGACTTTGTTGCCGGCAAAATCACATGAGTCAATATCTCATAATAAATCTCCTCCTGTATATCTCTATCCTATTGGTTCGGTTTCTCTGAGAACCCTAATACAGGTTTCCTCCTATGTAACACAGGGTTAATAATATCTGCCTTCCAGACTGATTGTGAGGAGTACAGATAAATGTAAAATGCTTACCCCTAGGCCCAGCTCAGGAAACGCTCTATCAGTGGCATGCCTAGACTCATATTACCTCGGTTGGACTTTTTCTATATATGTCATGTTATCCCAGTGAGACTGAGCTCCAAGGTGGACATTGTGCATTTTTTCCTGGCACATAGTTGATGGTTGATCAGTGTTTGAGGGTCATGAAGCCAGCTGCCTAGGAGCCAAAGGCTTGGAAAGACCCTATGTCCCACCCACCCTCAACTTCTAATAGATTCTGGTGCAATTTACCCAGTTGTGGAGAAAAGAGCCCTTTCCATCGGGGTCTTTCAATAAATGAGACTTGGCCCTTTCGGCATCTCAGGCCAAGAGAAGCCCACGGGCAGATCCCTGGGCAACAGTGATGTTGACTTGATGGTGGGGGTTGATATCAGTTCTGCCATGTCTCTCCCATCCCAGACTTCATAGGAGGCACCCCTGGATTTGTGGGTAAATCCAGCATCAGCTGATGCAAACCTGTGACGGCCTCAGGGTAGCTGCCTGGGTGCGGTCACATCACACTGTGTGTGGATTTGGCCCATCAGAATGTGAACACGGCATCAAACTCCCTGTAAAACTTTTCAAACATGCACTGTACCTTCTAAGATATTTCTCAGTATTGACTCCTGGACAAAACTTTTATCTTCAGTTAACCTTTAAGTCCAGTTGAAAAATAAAGGCCTGTTTTCTCATAGGACGCTTAGGGCTTGGGGCTCTATTTGCAAATGGAAGAACTTGAGGTTTTAGGAATTTTATTTACATCAAATGTTTTCAACTTGAATGGCTCTTCCAGGCTCTGCTAACCCTCAAAGGTATCACTTTATTTTGATCTTGGGTCTTGGGTCTAGGCTGCCTGGTGGAATCCACCTGTTTGTGGTAGTAGAGTCACTTCCAAAAAAGTCCCCTGGAGCCTGTTTGCAGTCACCCTCTGCTCCTAGACCCAAACCCCAGCAACCATTGATCTTTCTGATCCTATAGTTTTTTGGTTTTGTTCTGCCTTCTCTAGAAATTGAGTTTAAATAGAATCCTATGTATTCTAAATATGTGGTCTTTTGTGTCTGGCTTCTTTCACTCAGCATGTTTTTGCATAAGTCAGTAGTTCATTCCCTCCATCTTTGTTATTTTTTGACATATCTTTGTCTCTCTCTCTCTCTCTCTCTCTCTCTCTCTCTCTCTCTCTCTCTCACACACACACACACACACACACACAGTTTTCTCACCAACTTTCTCTGCACACCTCACTCTGGTTCTTGGGCCCTAAGATGTAATTAGGAGAGAAGTATGTGGTCCATACACCAAATGTATCCTAAGTGGGTACCTACAGGGGCAGCCAGCCAGCCAGCCTGTCACAGTCCATGGGGGCCAGGATGTGTCATCCCTGGTGGTAGTGATGGCAGGGACCAAGGAGAAGTGGAGGTGGGATGGGGGCTGAGACGACCTCTCTCCTACAAGTTTGAGGTCCTGAGCCTTTGTCCAAGGACGCTGAAACGAGCACCAAACAAAGCTGGGTGAATAAAGTCTGTTTACTGAATACGAGGTTCAATTCCACTCATGGTGGAGTAGGCCTGAAGAGGTGCCCTCAGCAGAGGGACGCCAGGCCACCTGCTGGGGCTGCTGAGTCCCCTGGGGCTTCTGGGCTGAGGAGCCGCCACAGCACAGCCTGCAGGGCTCAGCAAGCCCAGGCTGCGTGGCCTGTGCTGTCCGGGCCTGGGCTGGTCACTGTTGCTGTCCGTACTGCTCACGCCAGACTCCAAGAAGACAGTGGCAGAAAAGTGAAATGAGAACTGCAAACACATTGGTTTCAGTTTCATTAAAGAGTAGGAAGAGAGAGGTGCATGGGGGCGTAGGAAAGGTGGCTGGGGACAGAGGTCTCTGCTGAGCTCCATGGCCAGCTCTCTTGCTAGATGACCTGGTTGTTGTTTTGATAAATGCTGCTTTCATTTCCATCTCCCACCTTGGAATCTAGAAGCAAGAAAATCTCTCAAGCTATAGAGCCATAGCAGACGATGGGATTTGTCATGGGGTGGGGCTGCCCCTCTGGTCCCCACCCTAGCCCCAGTGGCCAATGAAGCATGCTGCAGTGCCTGGAACAGTGTGGGGAACAGAGACCACAGTCCAGGGAATCCCCAGACTGCCCCACTGGGCTTCCAGCCAGGCCAGGGCAGCTGGACCGTAGATCCCTCAAGAAAAGCATCTTAGTCATCTCCGCATCCTCACGCAGCCTGGCGCAGCAAACGTCTGCAGGCTTACTCGCCAGAGTAGCCTTGGCCTCCTCTCAGGGTAACGCCTCCACATAAACTCCCACTTCCTTAACTCGCAGGAAGGGGGGGATTGACTTAGGTTTTTAAGTCTGTCAGAGATTAATGGCTGGAGGCAAAGGGTCCTGCGAAGGGAGGGAAGGGGGCAAAGAGGCAGTGGAAAGCAGGAGGGTCTCAGTGGAGGAGGTAGAGTGAGGGGTTCTTCTTTATTCTTGGGGGAAACGCTTGTTCTCAATATTTCTGTTCCCAGTGGCTTGAGTGAGTGCTCCCTGACTCTTGGGAAATGTTTTCTGTCTGTTGAGGAAGGGCAGCAAACAGGAGCAACTGGCATCCTCTCATCCCTACCTGGACCATCTCAGCTTCTACCTCCAACCCCAAGGAAGCCCCAGCCTGCCACCCCCACCCATTCCCTTACCTAGCCTGTTCTTTCCCCAGAAGCCAGTTTCCTTGACTTGTGTGTATGGGGGGAGGTGCGCTGGCCCAGCCTCTGGCCTAAAGGTCCTCATGCCCGCTCCTGTCCGCACCTGTCTGGATGGCTGCAGGGAGCATTACTCCCCTCCCTGGCCTTGCCTTGGCTGCGGTGACAGTCATTTGTGCCGGCTGGGAAGCAGCTGTCAGGGGACTGGCCACAGAACCATGTGACAGGCTGTCAGCTCTGCACACCCACTCGGGCACTCTCCCCAGCTGCCCTCACCTCAGTGCTCCCTGTGGCATTTGTGTGTGGACTCAGTTCCCAAGTGCAGAGGAGCAGGGCTTCACCGAGAAGGTTGGCATGGTACCACAGAGCCATAAAGAGGCTGGCATCTCTCTGTGCCACCTAGTGGGTCCTGATGTTTTGCCCCTTTTCCTCCCTGTTTACCTGAACTGAGCTAGGGTGGCAGGTCACAGCTGTGACTCAGCTAGGCTGCTGGGGACCAAGGAAGAGCGTGGCCCAGGAGAGGGCGGGAGGCATGTGCAGCTGCCTCTGACGCCCTGGCTTTTGTCTTGAGTTGGCTCTGGCAGGAAGCCAGCCGAGTGCTGTGTCTGACCAGCGGGCCAGGATGCACCCTCTGTGCAGGGCTGTCCTGTGCCTCGGCTGCGCCCGCGGGAGTCTGGGGTGTGTGGGGGCTATTTCCAGGGGAGAACTGGCAGGCCCCGCACTGGGGCTGCTGCAGGAGGTGGCGGCTTCTAGAGCCGGGCTCAGCTTCCTGCAGTGGGCTGGTCAGTGACGACCAGCGGGACCAGGGGTCTCAGCAACAACGGAGGGCAGCATAGCAGCGCAGGGCGCTGCAGGGAGAGCCCGCAGGCTCCTCTCGGTGGAGAGTCCTTTAGGAGGACCACCCCAGAGGTGCTCTTCTCCTGCCCTCCAGAGACGTCCGTCTCCCCTGCAGCACAGGCTGGGGGCCCAGGTGCCCCTTCTACACCCCCGGGAAGGTCCCCAAGCTCCGGGGAAAGGCTCGCAGCTGCTCCGCGCCTGCCGGGTCAGTCGGGCGCAGAGGCCCGCAGTGGGCACTAGGGGGCGTCCCTGCCCAGCCGAACCCACCCGGACGCGCCCGGCCGCCGCAGGTTTCCCCGAACCCGGCTGAGCCCGGGCGCCTCGGGGCCCGGGCCTGGGGCTGGGGCGGGGAGGGCGCGGCGCCGAGCCCCGGGCCGCCGAGTCCTCCGGGCCCGGGTGGCCGACGTGCGGGGCCCGGTGCCCGAGGTCGCCTCGCTCGCCTCGCTCGGGCCCTTTCCGGAGCGGCGGGCGCAGAGGCGTTTTCCCCGAGACACAAAGGTCTTTCCGAGCCCTCAACGCTCCCTTCCCGCTCGCTCCCTTCCCGGCTGCCGGGGCAGGGCAGCAGCTCCGGGTCGGCTCGGGCGGCATCCCGGGTTCCCCGGGGCTTTGCGAGGGCGCGAGGGGAATGGGCCCTCGCCCGGCCTGGCCTGACTGCCGTGGCGTCGGGACCCGGGCTGCGAACCGAGGGAAGGGCCCTCCCCCGAGGCCCTGAAAATGGTCGGCCCGGGTTCTCAGGCTGCGGGCCCGGAATGGTAAATTGGGCTCTGCGGGGTCGGGATCTGGGTCCCGCGCTGTGGAGTCCTGAGCTGGTTCGGCTTCCCCAGGCGGGTCTCCTGGGGGGTCCCCGAAGCATCGCCGCGAGCGGCTGCATCGGGATCGCCAGGCGCCCAGCCCGGCGCGCGAATCGGCATCTCTGGGCGGGGGGCAGGAATCTGTATTTCTGGTAAGTTCCCCAGGTGGTTCTGATGGCAAAGCCAGTGTGGGAAGCGCTGCTCTAAACCTTTTAGGGCAGGCAGCTGTAACATTTCTCCCCCGGAGTGCCTCTGGGGACGGAATTGGCACACGCGCTCAGTTCCCGGTCCTGTTTATTCTCCCTGCTGATGGAAAAGTTCCCCCGCGTCCGCTGCAAGCCCTCCTACTTTAATTAAGCATATTTTCTTCACTTGGGTTTTCTATGGGATAATGAGGCAGTCTGAAGACCGCTTTCCTGCCTCCTTTGCGGAACCTTTCTCAGGAGACCTGTTTTCCTCTTCAGCCTCTGACCCACTTGACTGTGCAGAGCGGTGAGAAAATCCAATAAATAAAGCCACTGGCTTGTGAGTGACTGTGGTTTCCCCCTGATAATGTCTAAACGGCACCCTTCTAGGGCTTACTTAGAAGGGAACCCAAGAGGCTCCCCAGAACTGGATGCTGGAGAATCCCAGTAAAGGAAAAGAGAAAAGCCTGCAGCTAGTCATCCTGCACCCGCCCAGCAAAACCATCTTCCCCTTTGTCGGCCCTTTTCCTTGCTTACAGGATGAATTAAAATTGTTATCTGCTCAGCACACAGCAGACTTGGACTCGCCTTCCTGATTGCTGCCACTAGAGTTTCCCAAGCTTTGTGGGGTTATTTTTGCCTCTGGGTGGTGGTCATTACTTCCTTCCACAGCATTAGATTCAACAGAGAGACAGAAAAAGAGTAAATTAGCAAACACCCTCAAAATGGCAGAACTGACCCCCAAACCTACTTTCATTTTCCTCCAGTCTGGGTTGTGGGCAGTTTCTTGACAACTATGAGAAAGAAGACAATGAAAAATGAATTGTTTTTCCAAAGCACTTGGGAACAGATGTATAGTTCCCTGGCCTCAGGAATGTTTTGGGAATCCTTTGCCTCACCTTAAAGGGGCCGAGAAACGGGCAAGGTGCTGAGGATGGATGCACCCTGCCAGGGCTTAGCCTTGCCCTGAAGACAGCAGCAGTGAAAACCCGGGTCACCTTTGCTGCTTGGAGGCGTCTAAATTTGGCCGTGTAAACAGACTTGCTTCCTTTCAGCAACTGATCTGAACAGCAGAATCCCATTCTGACGGTCGGAACCACATTGATAGGCCGGGGGTGAAGGCCGGGCTAATTGGCCACTTGCCTCACCACTGGCTTTTAAACAATCAGTTGTATTCTCTGCCCGGCAGGAAGCAGCAGGCCCTTCAAGGCTCTGGGCTCCCTCTTTGTTCTGACTTTATGGCATTTTATGCCACAATAAGAAACACTGTGTGCTCCGTGGGAGCCCATTGTGCCAGGCTGTGAAGACGCAGCTCCGGTACTGACGGGCTGGTGCTCGCCCCCCCGAGAGAAGAGGGGCTCTGTAACAGGATAAACAAGGGGTGCCAGACCCTGTTACTGGGGCAACAGCCTGGCCTGTGCGGAGGCAGCTGTGGCCCCTGGGTCCCTCTCACCCGCAGGCCAGGGGAGGGCCGGGAAGGATGGAATCCCTCCTAGAGAAGCAGTGCCTTGGAGACCCGGCAAATCCTGCTTCAGGAATGCTACCTGTGGCCTCAGCCTGTTTGCTCCAGGCTGTGGAGACGACCTCATCCCAACCTGCTTCTCGACTCTGCCAGGTGACTGCATCTACGGAAAGCAGCTCTCACAGTCCATCAGGGAACACCGCCTTGGTGAGTAGAGAGACCTTTTCCCAACTGTGGGCCACGCGTGGACGTTGAATATTAGGGGTAGATTGGGCCCTTTGAAACGAGTCTGGGGTTTTGTAAATTGGGGCTGTGAATGAGGAGGGCCTAGAGAAAGCCTACCCAGCCTCACAAATGAATGGCCAGTGGGATTTCAGAGCCACTCCAGGTCCCTCCGTGCCTCCCAGGCCACCCACTCCTTGCCAGGTTTATATGTGTGAATGTCTTCCTGCAGTTAAAGTGTTAATTCTGCATACCTGGAGCAGAAGGCAAAGGTGGGAACTCACTCTGGGACAGCAAGAGCTTGTGCAGATCCATGGAAGGCCTGGGGGCCCTTCTGGCCTCTGCCTCTTAGAACATGGACAGATATTTTTTGTTTTACCTAGTGTAGTGAGTTAAGTACTGCAGGCAGGCGGCAAGAGGCACTTTGTGCAGGTACATTTCACTGGGGGAATGGAGAGCATGATACAGACAAAACCTGGGCTAGCAGGAAGCCCAGAAAAGCGGATTTTGCAGGCACAGCCCTGAATAGTTGAGTGCCCAGATGGGTGCGGAAAGGGAAAGAGGGGAGGGAAGGCAAGTCCATTTAGCTTCACCATCCAGGACACACTGTGCCCATCAGATTAAAGGGTGAGCCTAGTGGGGTCCGGTGAAGCTGTGGGGTCATGTGTTCTCTGGAGATGCTCCTCCACGAGCATCTGAAGTGAGAAAGGACGAGTGTCCTGCTTGGCACTTGCGGAGACTAGCAATCAGTGCTTCCTTCAGCCTGTGCCTCACTCTGTGTCCCCCTAAATCCTTCCTTCCTGTCTGCAGTGCTCCCCACGTAGGCCCCCCTACCCTGTCCCGCTGCAGCAGCTGCCCAGCTGATTTCTCCCCTCTCCAGCCCACCCTCCACGCGGCCGCTCCTGTCAGCTCTCAGAACTGCAAACTTCCTGGTTGCCGGTCCCGGGCCTGAAGCCCTTGGGTGGGCTCACGAACCCTTCACATCTTGCTCCCTGCCTGTATCTCCAGGCTCACTTCCTGCCAGCTCCAGCCACTTGACTTTCCCAAACACACAAGTCTTCATTTCTCTGAGCCCTTGTGTTTCCATTTGCGTGGAATGCCCTTTCCCTCTCCACCATCCTTGTCCATCTGCTAAACTCTACAAGACTGAGTTCAAACATCACCTCCTCAGCTGATGAGTTGATGAAGCAATAATGGAAGCAATGTTGCCACCAGATTCCCAAAGCAGTGGGAGTTCAACCGGATTGGATTGAAGGCAAGGCTTCTGAAATATTGGCTGTGTCCCTGAAACCCTGGAGAGTCTATTATGGAGAAGGAGTGGAAGGACAGACAGGAATGGTAGCACCTCATGTCTTCTAACTGCTCTCTATTCCTCCACATGTGGCTCAATCTTCTATCCTAACACAGAGCACATTTTTTTATGCTCTTGGTTACATCAAAGATGTAACCTGATTTAGTCTGAGTCCAACATAGGCAAGAAGTGTCTTAATCATATTTGTATTCCCAGAATTTAGAACCTGGCACGTAGTAGGCACACAGAAAATCTTTGAATTAATAAATATACCTTGAACTAGGGAGTGTTCCTTTACTTAGAATACCTTTCCCTCCACGAATCTGTACTATCACTTTCTCCAAAATGTAAGTCAAGATTCACATCCTGGAAGAAGTGGGTTTTGGCTCATTAGTTCATCGTTTGAGCCACAAAGGTTACTGAGCACTTGCCATGTGCCAGGCATTTTCTACTAGGCCTGGAGGACTGTGGGGTACGAGAGAGGTAAGGGTTCCATGCCCAAGTTGCCAGTGAGCCCCCCTCCCAATCCGCAGCAGACCACATCCTTCTTTGGCAGTCATTTGGCACTTTTGTCATCACTCAATGTTCCTGGCATCCATAGTGCCCGGGACATGGTCAGCAGTGAAATGTGATTCACTGTGTGCTCAGCATCTAGACAGACAGGTATACAAGGCTCGGCTTTGCCTTCAAGTAGTTCACAGCCTCACTGGGGAGACAAATTGTTTGTTTATGGGCTCGCTGGAAACCCCAGGAAGCCCCAGCCAGTGAAGATCTCGTGTTGCCAATTTAACAACCTCTGGGAATTGCTGGGCCCGCTGGTTCTCTTGAAAGTGCTACTTTCCAATTATTTCCTGGTTTTATAAATAGGTGTGTCTCATCTTCCAAGTTGATCATAAGCTCCTCAAAGAAAGGGATGTTATGGCATCCTGTCTGGCATCAGCTGATTTTTCTGATCCCCATCTCAGCACCTGATACAGTTCAGGGCATGAATGAATGAGTGAATAAAAAAATGACCACCACCACTGACAGCCATTCATCCCTGGGTGTCTTATTGAGACACAACCAAGATGCCCAGCATGAATGTGTTTTCCAGTCTTGGTGGGTAAAGGAGGGGAAGGAGGGTTTCTCTCCCAACACAATGCCTCTCTTTTGCTAAATGTTACCCTCAGATTTTGAGTATTTTCTACAAAAAATACTGCAACTCAAATCCAGAAGGGTGTGAGTTTGACAATAGGCATTTTTTTTTCCTACTTTCTACTTGGGTACTTCTTAACTGGTTATTTGTACAGGTCAATGCTCTGTGGTTTAAGCAGGTGAGATCTATTTCAGGGTTTCTCAAATGGAATGTAAACTTGCTGTAAGAGAAGTGTTGCCCTGTCCTTTCTGCTTCCTTCTGGTGTCCCTTACTCCTCTAGGATAGTTTTACCAGAAAGTTCTTTAGAGTCAAAGCTTGAGAGCCTTGGCTTCCATCCATTGGTTTGTACTGTTTGTAGTCTTCTCATGTTTGCTTTGCAGTCCTGGAGGCTAACGTCGCTTGCATTAGCTTGCTGTTGTTGCGGCCATCTGTAACCTATGTCAAAACCTGGGTGATTTGAAGTTCAGTGTGTAATAAAAAGTTCATTAAAAAGATGTGGAATCATGAAAATGAGGTTACAGAAATATTAGCAAAGGATCATTTCCTGCTTCCTGTACTTCTTTCTTTCTTTTTTAAAAAAATGTATTTCTCGGAAGAATTTATGTCACCATTAAAACTACGGAAGAGTTAAAGGAAGGACAGGCCTGGGTCAAAAGGAGGGTGAGATTCCTGTGGAGATGTCTTGGCCAAGACCCAGCCCTTTTCCTTAATTGAGAGCTTAGGGTCTAAGGGGAGAATTCAAGCTGGAAAAAAATAGGGACAAATCTAGAAGTCTTATGTCTAAAGGTTTGAACCCAGCATTTTAAATAGTGATGGCTCCAAATGGACTGTGACAGCCTTCAGTCACTCATGGTCAACAGCAGTGTGATGAACACTTGGGATCGCTGGGTTCCGACCTCCAGGCAGTGACTGGTGCCAGAAGACGCCTCTTGTCTGCTTGAGGTCGAAGACCAGAGAGACACAGAGAGGAGAGAGAAGAAAAAGGGAGGTACGTGGGATAGGGTGGCAGAGCGTCACCTCAGCTGCTGTGGCACCACTGGCAGTTGTCCAATGCTGCACTGGCTTGCTCTCCGGTGATGACCTTCTGACATGAACAGAGGTCAAGTTTCAAGCCTCAAGGCGTGTTCTGGGAATCCAAAACACTAAAACCATATCAGCCCCTGTCATGACCTTAAGGTGAGGGAGTTCCTCTGTCAGGCCACACAGAGGCGTTTAACCAAGAGAGAAGTCCGTCAGGGCTCAGGGTTCTGACTGACTCAGGGATGACCAAGTGGACTTGGTCACTTCAGAGGCAGGCCTGCCCACCTCCCACATTTTGGTTGACTTTGCTAAGGCCACGTGAGGCTCCAGCGAGTAGTGGATCTGGGCTTCTCCCTCCACACCACAAAGCCTCTTAGAGGGCACCTGGTCCTCTTCAGGGAAGAGGAGCCACACGTCATTCCTGGTAAATACATTGTCACTTCTTTAAAAACAAATGGGACACCATCAGCATACATACACACACCACGCACACACACACACTGGGATCCCAAGCAAAAGGGAAAGGAACAGCTCTCCTTTGGGGGTTTTTCACAGACCCCCTTGCTTGGGCAGCGGGCAAGCCGACACAAAACGCACCCCCGGCCCCGGTGGCTTTGATGGCCTATCTGTATTTGGGGGGCCAAATGTCCTCTTCTGTAACCATTAATGACCATTTAATTACTACTACTCATGTTTCATAGTAAGCAATTATGTGATTATCACTAATTCTCAGCCAGAAGGCCACAGTGCATACACTTAGCAGCCACGAGATCTTAGTCCTAATGGTGACAGTGCCATGGCCCACCAAGTGACTGTGAGGACCTCAACAGACTGCACGTCTAATAAACAACACTGCCAGATTTGGGGGATGGCTGCAGGACAGTCCAGGTCAGAGCCAGACTTACCGTTTCTCTTGCAACCCGGTTGTAGTTGAGTCTCATGAGTTCTGCAAACCTCTGTTCATAGAGTTGAAGCAGCAGTACCAGGTACAAGCCTGAATTCACCAGCTCATTTTGTGCCTAAATATGGAAGAGAAAACTCTTACTTTCATCTGTAAAGTATTCATGATTTAAATCATGGGGTGGAGGGTATTAAGGCCAAAAGGTGACAAGAAATGAGACAAGAGCCCAAGCCCCTAGGCAGTGCCTACCATTGGGGACCACACAACAGAGCAGGAAGGGATCCAGGGCATGGGCTGGGCAGCCTTCCTGGAGAATGCTCTGAAAAACCCCTGTGCTGCAGGCTCAGTCCCATGCTGTGAACATTTACTGAGCAGTTACATGTCAGTCAGAGCCTTGAGCTGGGTGCTGGGGGGAGCTCAGGCCAAACGGTCGTAGCCCTCTACTGGGACCCCATCATCTGCTGCGGAAGCGCCTCATGCATGAGCAGCTCTAACACAAGCTGGTGTGTCGACTGCTCCGCTGGAGGTGCAAAGGGGAAGAAAGAGACTGGTTGAGTATACGTGGGGGAAGGCTTCTTGGAGGTCCTTCCAGGATGGCAGAGACTTTGATGGGTGGCTCTGATGGGTGTTAAGAGCCTTTCAGGCAGAGGCACTGAATGCTGGTGAAGGCAAAAGAGCAGAGAGAACATGTGTTGGGCAAAATTCGCTACTCACTGGTGTGGCTGAAATATAAGGGGAGTGTTTGTTTTGGACTTTAGAAGAAACTTTGGCTTAGACTGGGGAGATGGTGCGGTGGGACCACAGGATGGTGGAGCTTGGACGTCATGCTGTGTGAAGCCACGGGCCTCTGAGCAAAGGAGTGCTGGGTGTCTCACGAAGGCAAATTTTTCTGTAGGAGAGTCTGGGGCACAGATGCCACCAGCTGTGGAGCGAGGCAGGGGCACTTTATTTTCCTAGATCCCTTGTTTACCCAGAGAAAGGGCCCAGGTCTTACTTTTGCATGTTTCTCCCTTACAGTTGGGCTTAGTGATGGCCTCACATGAGGCTCCACCTGGATGCTCTGCCACCATTTAACCCCAGTGAGCTTGGACCCTGCAGGGTTGCTGATGGCGCTGCCAACCTCAGGGCATTTGCTCGGGCTCTTGTGTGGTCTGTGGGCCTGCTTTTGCGCCTCTGCTTTGAATACTCCTATTCTACCTTCCTACCAGACTGTGTCCACATCCTTTACAGTTGTCTCAGAGTCCCCTAAGAAGCCTTCCTGACGGACCTGATTTGTTCCAATCAATCTTTTACTCCCCAACTCCTAGGTGTTTATTTTGTACTTGTGTTTTGCACTTGTTAATGTTTTTGCCTTTTCTTGGTGGGTGGGCTGTGTTTCGTTTTTTCTTACTTAGAACACAGGTACAAGGGGAGGGTCTGGTGGTCTGGCTGACCATGGCGTCTCTATTCCTGGCTCTCTGGTGGTCAGTGCTGTGGACCCTTCCCAGACCTTTAGTAAATTGGCTGCGTTAGTAATGACGCCTCCCTGTCTGCCGCTTTATTTCCCCATCCGTCCTCATGTCAAATCCCTATCCATGACTGTGCTCAGGAAGCCTCAGGGCATCTAAAAACGCCCGCCGAGGGCATGGCCCTTCACTTCACCCTTGGGAAAGGTCAGAAGTGTGGCCGCTTTCCCAGGACAGCTGAAACTCAGACTTGACACAGCAGCCACTTCAGCGCCTCCTCCTTCCTTGTGCAGCAGCCGAAGGCACTTGTTCCCTTTCGAGGGCAGCTCAGGAAGCTGGCACAGAACACGCTTCTTCCAGGGTGAAATAGCTGCCAGAAGAGGTGCCCGAGCTGAGCAAGGATCGGTGTGCTCTTCCTCCTGAATGGGGACCAACTCCGGAACTTGCTGACCACAGGCCCAAGGTCACTGCTCCAGGCCCTTCCGCCATCCTACAGAACTCTCTTTAAAGGCTCTAGGCAACTCTCCTTACCAGTTAGCCTCCTATTTTTAGCCTTTGGTCATGTTTTCTGTGCTCTTCTGACCTTGGCCAGGAGTGGGCAGAGAGGAAGTTGCTTGTTTTTACTTTTTTCTGTTTTAATTGACTCCTCCCACCTCACTCACGAATGGGTGCCTCCTTTATGGTCTGTCCTGCCAGCCACTGCCTCTGGGAAGCCTTCCTAACCTACCACCCCCCCCAGCCTCGTCCCTTGTTTGCTTTCCTTGGCCGCCGCCTGCAAGCTGCTGGTGGTTTCATCTCCAGCCCTCTTCAGCAGTCCGCCTTTGTGCTCATAGACACTCCGATGCATAATGGAAAACCAATCAGCTAGAAAATGGCTTGGAACTATCAGGTTTGTCAAAGCATTCAGGGAAATCATTTACTTTTTATGACTCAATAAGGCCTGGAGGCATGCAGATGGGAAAATATCCACTAATGTTTTCTGCAGATAATTTGAAAAGTCACTTCTAGCAGATTGTGTCTTTTCTCTGGTTTGTGGGAGGGGACCTGTCACACGGCGCCATAAATCTCCTTGGCTGGGCTCCTTTATGTGCCCTTTGCAGAACTTGTGATGCTTGACAAAGGGGCTGGGCCAGCCAATCAGAGCAGGTGTTTCAGTCATCTTTTATGCTCCGAGCCACAAATGGGAGGGATTTGTTATCAGAGAGAGTTCCATGGTGTTTGTTCAGCCAGGGCAAAATGAGCTAGGTTTTGGAGCGTTATTTATTGGAGCTACTCCTGACCGCCCCTCCCCTGACCCAATCAAATTACACTTTGCCGCCCACGGGCAGCGAAGGGAGAGGAGTGGGAGGCGTGGAAAAGGGGAGGCATGTGAAGCAGTGAACAAGAGCTCTGGAGCACTCAGCCCACCGGCCCAGTGTGTTTCTTTCTTTTCTCCCGCTCCCCCTTCATTTTGTTAATATTAATTTCAGCCAAGAGATTTGCTACCTATGGAAATGCTCAATGTAATCCACTCAAAGAAGCAGACAGCCTGCCTGAACGTTCTATCAAGTCTTCAAATATGTTCAAGAGATGCTCCCAGGTGTGAGGGTGATTAGGTGACTGCATGTGTCCAAGGACATCTGTCCGCGGCAGAGATGGAGCGAGGCCAGGCCTGTGCTTCAGAGCAATGACAGCCAGAGGCCCGCGGAGCGCCTCCTGTTGCTGCAGAGCTTTGACGGCAGAGCACCTCTCCATCACACGGTGGGTGCGGGTCCCCAGATTGGGCGGCCTGGGGCCATCAAGCGCTAAGACTTTGAGCAAAGAGTTTTAACTGTGCATGGCCAAAGTGACTCCTTTTTATAAACGGGGAGACTTACCCTCTCTTCTGCTTGTTTCTCAAAGGCGTTAAGGCAAAATGAGCTAATACAAGTAGACAGTATTTTGCAAAACAAAAACATCCTACATGAGGCAAGGATTAAGGATAGGATTCAGAGCAAGGACCACATGTGTCTTGTCTGCCCCTGTGCTCCTGTGCCTAGCCCAGTATATAGTGTGTGCTCCGTAAACATGTGGGCAGATGAAAGAATGACAAAAAAAGTGTACAATTCTGAACCAGACAGTGGCCCATTCAGCCATGACTTTTGACTCTAGTGTCTCCAACTTGAACATGAATAATGGCCTTTTAAAACACAGTTGCCGGCTCTCTCCTCCCCACCAGGTTCTGATTCAGTAGGCCTGGGGTGAGGCCCAAGAGTGTGCATTTCTGACAAATTCCCGGGCCATGCTGATACTACCTGTCAGGACCACCCATCTTTGAGAACCACCGCTGTGAACTAAGGATCAAGAGGGCGCCATAAGCTGAATCTGACCTTTGGATGTGCTCTGGTTGGAAGGAAGGACAACATAAACTTCCTCAGCTGGAGAGAGTATTCTCCATTTTGCCACAGTTGCCACCATTCCCTATTTCTGACTCTTGGAAGATTCTGGCCATGTTAGCTGCCGGGCCTCTGTGGCATGCACAATCTGTGATTTAAACTTTTCTTAAACCTGTTTTCTCCTGGCCCATTTTGGAGCCTGAAATGTTGCTCTCTAGGAGTTCTTCCACTCAAAAACCAAGTGCCCCAACCAGAATCCAGTGCGAGTCCTACTTCCTGGTTAAAGAGCACAAACACAGGAGGAGGTGTGCAATCGCTTTGCTTGCAGCACTGATGGGCAGAGGGTGCCACAGGCCTGTTGAGCTTAATTTACAGGCATCCTTGGATAAGGAGGAAGGGAGGCCATACAGGCCTATGATTGGGCCGCCAGGTACCAGCAGCCCCTGAGTGCTTAGTCCAGGTCCTGGGGCCCCAAAGCTGCTTTAGCTTCATGGGACCACTCTCTAGACAGCCCTCAGAAGTTTCTAATCTAGCCACTGGAAGCCTAGGAACCAGTCTTGACCCTACGGGAACCATCTAATGTCTCAGAGGTATAATAATATTTCAGTGCCTTGTTAGGCTCATAGTCAGCATTCACCCTGCCCCTACTCATCTGCATTGAACCAAACCAGGAAACATAAGCCTCTGCACACCCTCAAAGACCACTGACAGTGCCCCTAATGGGCACCCTGCCATCTGCATGCAGATCCTGAGTGAGGTCTGTCTCTTGTGTCTTAGACTTTGCCCTCAAAAGCACATGGATAGAGAGCTTGCTTCTCTTTTTCCTTCCTGGTCTTAAATGTCTCTCCTGCAGGAAGGTCATCTCAGCGGGTCAGACCCTCAGTTCCTACGGCAGCCTGCACACCCTAGCTCCGATCCTCCCATGCCAGGGTTACCACTCGCTGTGGTTTTCCGCATCAGACAGCCGTGACTGTGTTGGTCTTGGGCACCACGGCATCTTCAGCCCAGGAGGCACTGAAATGCATCCAAATGGGTTCTAAAAGTTAAACTCTTATGTTTTGTGTGTTTTGCCACGCTTGAAACAAACGGATAACCTGAGCCCATCCCAGATCATTTAAATCAGAATCTCTGGGGCTGGGCCCAAGCATCAGTAATTTAATAGAGAAAAAAAAAAAGATATGCAGCTGAATGTTCATTTTGGTTATGGGAGATTTTTGTATCTTCATGATTTTTATAATTAAGGAAAAGCAAAAATAAATCTGAATGGGAAAAATGAATGAGTTGATAAATGAGTGGCTTCACTAGTTAGTTAGTGAAGGTCAAGGGAGAGCCAGACTGAGCTGAAGCCAGTTCTAGGCTTTTTCTGGTTTTGTCCCTTTCTTTGTACAAGCCTGTATTTAGTGCCAGCTTCCCTGCTTCTCAGGAAGGGTCCTGTTGCAGGAGCACTGCAGGTTGGCCAAGAGCGCCCAGAGCCGCCAAGGTTTGGGAGGCAGGGGTAGGGCCTGGCCCCCAGAAGTGCAGGTGCACAGGTCAGCTCCAGGGCGGGGCTGAGGGGCCCCCCCAGGTGGGGACACACTGAGGTTGTATTACATTTTTGATATCTTTGGATTAAATGGCAGTCACTTTGCTGTTGATCCATGGAGAGTTTCTGAACTTAGTCTAAGTCCCCTATAACTAGTGACTCAAGTTAACTCAGACTGTTAGCAAACAGACACCATTAAATTCACAATGGGCCATCGGAGCAGAGAACCGCTGTAAAAGTGTGAGCCCTCAGCTGCTTTCCATCAGCAGATAAATATTGCACATGGTTCTTGGGACCTTTGTTCTGCTGGGGTGGGTCTGTCAATCTGTTTTCTACCTGTGATTATAATGAAGGGTATTTTCAAAAGCTTTGATGACCTGTCAAGTTCCCACTGAAACTAATTTAAACTTGTTTCTGCTTCCATGTAGAGTAATTATGGTGCTGGATATTTTCCATTTTCCCCTCCAGATCCACTTTCCACCCTGCTCTGTGGCCTAAAGGCTGATCTCAATGGATTGCATTAACTAGACCCCCTTGTCCTCCGGCTTTCCATTAGGATTGGCCCGTGGGAGGCCCTGGCAGGAAACCAGGGGGTGGTTAGGAGGGAGAGCCTGGGGTAATCATGCCCCTTGTTCCCTCTCTGCTGGGCAGCGGTGTGGTGATGGCTGCTTTCCTCTACTGACGATCACAGGCTATTGGCGACTCTCTCCTGCAACTGTCACTCTCCTGATCCTGGTAACCGCCTGCTCTCCTTGTTGCTTTGGGTCTGGGAGTGGTCACATTGCCAGTCCCAGGACGCTTTGTCACTCCTTATTGCTTTCTTTAACTGCCCACAATTTTGCCCTTCACTGACCTCTCATCACTCACCCTTTGAGTGTGCCACCATCGCTTTCCTTGCTGACACAATTGTTTTCACAGTTATTCTCACAATGTGTTTGTAGCTGGTGCTTCAGCTGGTTTGATGCAGCGAGGCCCAGGACGTGACCCCTGCACGGGCTGGTTGGCTTTGTTCAGCGATGGCCGTCAGGCCTGGACCTGGTGCGCTTAGCTTTCTCCACTGAGTCCACAGGGGTTGGGCATCTCTGGGGCTGTAAGATGGGGTTCTCATCACCTGAGAGCCCTCTCTGTGCAGGCACTGTGTGGGGTCGTGTGCTTAGGTCTTGTCCTACAGACGATGCTGTGAAGTAGGACTTATAATCTCCCGCTTGCTGCAGATGAGAGAACTGTGATCTGGAGAGTTTGTGTAGTTTCCCTACAGTCACATGGAAACTCTGGGAAAGGGAATGGGATTTAGGTTCACATCTTAGCTGAAGCTGGTGTGATTTTCGGTGGGGTAGGGTGCCTCTGGCTATGAGTGCAAACATTTTAGTACAACTGGAAAAATGTGCTCTCAGTGAGTCAGTTCTGCAAACACCAGTATTTGGTGGCAGCAGAAGCTTTGCAGAGGGACAACACATGGAAATGCTTGGAACCCACGGGGGTCTTTCCTGGACAAGGCATTCTCCTGGGCTGCCTGGTGCTTGTGATGTCTGCAGCCCATTCTGGTGGTATTCTGGGTAAACTGGCCTCATCTGGACGTGTCCTTCTCCAGAAGTCTGATGGGCTCCGTTTCCTGGAATGATGTATCCTTTGAGATGAGCACATGGCACCTGTCTGCACCCTGACCTCAGGCATTCAGAGGAACTGGTTCCTTTCGATAGTTTACTCCATCATCCTCAGAGTCCCAAGATTCTCATCTCAGCTCTTGGTGCCAGGGGGTTCATGACTGAGTGATTTGAGACCCTCAGGCCTCAAGATGTATGAACTCAAAATAATTTCTCAGGAAACTCTTTTTCTCTTCCTTTCTTTCCCCCTCCTTTCCTTCCTTCTACTCCCTTGTGCCCGCTCTTTGCGACACTGGCGTGGCATTATGTCCACTGTAACAGACTTACTGGTTGTGCTGTTCAAATCTCCATTCTTATCACTGTGTCGTTCTTTTGTCTATAGCCTTAGAATTTTAAAAAGGTAGCTATGGAATTGCTGAGACTCACATGCACCATTTTGACTCAGGTGTGCTTTTTGCAAAAAAGGGTCTGGATACAGGCTAATGATCTGAAAGCCAAGTGCCTCCTCTGCTGAAGAGTGACATTTTAGTTGCTAACATTGATTTTATAGTTTTAAAAGTATGTGCATAAAGTAGTGCTTATTAAATAATTTTTTTCTGATCATCTTTTGGGAGAGGCCAGTCTTAAATAATAATGGTAATCATGGAATATTTTCATTTGATAATTTACTGACTGCTTATTATATCCAAGGCACCCTCTAGATCAGCACCAGCCAATAGGAGTGCAATGTGAGCTACATATGCAAGCTACATATGTAATTTGCAAAGCCCTGGTAGCCACATTAAAGAAATAGAAAGAAACTGGTGAAGTGAATTTTAACAATGTATTTTATTTAACCCAATATATTAAAAATACCATAGAAGTATGTGACCTTTTTACACTTTTTTTTTCTTTTGGTTTTGAGTCTTTGGAATTCGGTATGCATTTGACACAGCGCCGCTCAGTTAGAAGTAGCCACTTGTTCATCAGCCCCATGCGGCTTGTGGCTTCCATACAGTGCAGTTCTAAACAGAACATTGTTTGCCTGAGAATTAGGCAATTAACTATTATCCTGGGATCACCTTCCCATGTAGGGTTAACTAACTTTCACAGTATTAGAAATGCCCCAGTAGAGTTAATTCGCTAGGTGTTAGAAAGCATGCAGTAGGTGCTTACTACATGTCCATTGATCTCTTATTACCCCCAGAGTTTCTTGATACATAAATTGGGGATCATTTCCTCCAAGACCCTGATTTTTTTTCCCCTGTTGCTGTTAAACTGCTTTGGCAAATTTGGGTGTGGAGCTTCCCAGGCTCTTCCTACTTCTGTGTGTCCAGTCAGCTAACACAGCCTCCTGCTTTCGCCCCTGGCAGTCGCAGAGCCTCAGCCCAGGGCACCAGGACTTTCCCGTCCTCCAGCTGTCTGATTTAGTGACAGGCCTTCTCAGGGAAGGGAGCCAGCCAGACACCCCCAGACTCGTTCCATGCATGGCCGTCTGCATTCCTTGTATCAGGGTGAGAGTTTCCTCCCCACTCACACCTCGCACTGACTTTGGCCTGTGAGGCAGAGTGGTGTGAGCGTCTCTTACCCGGGAATGCTGGTGCCTCTGGTAGAACGCGGTCATGTTAAAGTCATCCAGGTCGACCAGCAGGTCTCCCTTACACATCTCGCAGGTCTTCGCAGTGCGTAGATCCGCTCCTTAAATGAAAGAGTTCTTTGTTACAAATAACCCTGGGTCTTTTTGCGTTGATACCATTGGGTCTTTTCGTGTTGCCATTTAAAGAGCGAGTGTATTATGAATTCTGAGTTTCAGTGGCCTTCTTTTTAAAGTCAGCCATCTTCTGTAGAAAATGACCTTGAATCTGAGATCTGAAAATTTTCCTTTGTAGTCATTTTCATTATTATGCAGGCTTCATGTAAGTCAAACTCCCAGGACTTTTAAAAAACAGGTCTTCCTTTCTGTTTAAACATAAACATGCTGGTCCATAAAACTGGAATTGGTACACAGAGGCCAAGAGTGTGTAACACAGGCGTTTGCCAAAAGGATGAATACTGGGCCTTGGTTGTTTTCTGGCAGACCTAACACAGGTCCAAGCAAACAAGTCAGTGAGGACCAAAGTGATGGCAGCAGCGCTCCTCAGCCTGTGGTCCAAAGACCCCCCTTGCCTCACGCCCAGGTGACTTCCCACCTGTGAGCAGTGAGTGAGCCAGGGGCCGTGTGTGGGGATCGGTACCACACTATCTCGGGCTCAGAACTGAGCCTGAGCTCGGCCTCATTTGGGAAAAGAAACACGGGAAGCCTTCCTTCATTGCTACTGTTTTTCTTGAAACGTGCATTTTAGATCAGCATTTTTTCCCTGCTTATCTTATTCCCCAGTGCAAAAGTGGAGGATGCACAACTGTGGCTGTTATGTCTAAGCAAACATTATGCCATTTGCCTTCCCCTGCTGCCCGCCGCGCCCCCGCCCCCGCCATTCAGGGGCTGCCTTTTGGCCAATGGTATACTGGCATTTATTTTATGTATTAGAATATAGAGGATTCCTGAGTCACCTGAATTTATTTGGTAAAGAGAGGATGTATGCTGTTTTATACCCCAGTTCTGCTTTTTCTCCACTGAGGATATAAAGAAATAGTAAATAATAGAGAATTTCAAAGGGCGGGGATGAGCAGTAATCCCTTATCTGCTTGTCGTTTGCTCGGCTTTTTTGGCATTATTCTGCAATGCTTCAGGCTACTGAATGTCCCATGTGTCTTCCGGTCTGAGCCTGCTCAGCGTACCCACACTGACACCGGCGTTTACAAGCATTTGGCAACACGTTCATCACACATTTCATGAGTCATTTTTTCTGTGCTAGATATTTAATTGGCCCAAATTTCTAATAAGATAAAGCACTGCATGGTAGAATAATTAGCAGTCAAAACCCACTAGTTTGCTCTCTGAAGGGCTGAGCTCTCTGCTTACTACGTGGAGATGCATTCAAGCAGTGTGGACAGGGATCCGGGGCCTCGCAGGCCTGGGAAGATGCATGTGGCAAAAGGGCCTCAGGGAGGAGACAGTTAATGTGCTCATCCCATGGGATCATTTCTCTGATGGAGTGGTGGGCCATTCTTGGGGAGGGGGTGCGGCCACACCCCATCGGGACAGGCTGAAGCTCTTGGGTCTTCCAGGCTGCCTGGAAGAATGATAACCAAGGAGGAGAACATGGACGATGCGAGAAAGAGGGTCTGGCTGTGAGGTAAAACATTGTCTGAAAGACACAGCAGCAGTTTTCTAACCAAAATCTTCTTTGCATTGAGGTTCCATCTTCTTTTGTTCAAGTTGCTCTCATTCCAAAAACCATGCTTTAAATACCCTGTTCTCTGCTAAGAAAACTACAACTGACCTACGGATGTGTCTGTATTCAGGTTATAACGTCCCCGGGGAGTTGAGAAGGGGCTTCATACCCAGTTATAAGGTCTAATAAAACAAAGCTGACAAAAGGAGCACATAGAAATCTCTGTATCTAACATGGTTTAGAAAATTAGCTCAGTGCTCTTTTTCTACCTGTCCTGCAAAAAGGCGTCTCTGCTCACTTTCTTAGGTGACACCCCCTATTCCCTCACAGATGAAAGGAAACAGAACTGTCTTTGCTGGGTGTCTACCAGCTGCTGTGTGCTTGCAGAGGATCAGCTGCTGACCTTTTTCTGGGTTCGGCAATCTTAGCATCTCTGCTCAGGCCTCAAGTAGGGGTACAATCCAATAGCATACTCCAGGGGTCTTCTCTCAGACTTGAGAAAAGAATTCAGCTCCCTCCCATTATTTGAAGCCAGCATTTAGTCCCACTACTATCCATCAAGGCTGTGTGCAAGTGTTCCAGGCTCTGGGGCCCGATTCCCAAGCCGCTGCTCGGTGGAGACTGAGCTGTCCTCAAGGCCCTGAGCCCCAAGCCGCCGTGTCTGCTATTAATTATATGTCATTGCCCGCCCGCCGCTCTTCCTTCCCCACCTACCTGATGTTATTTTCACTTCCAGCCACTTTCTCAGGCACTCATGATGAACAAACTGCAGGCTCCCCGTGCAGCTGCAGGGCTCCAGTAGGGGGTTGGTTGGGGAACCCCCGGCTATGTGACAGATGCGACATAAGTCTCCCTCCTCCTCTGCAACCTCCTCCAAGAGACTAAATGGAAAACAAGCCCTCGTGACCAGGAGTCTATGTGTTTGCCGTTTGCACAAATATCAGTTTGCAGGGCATCGAGGAGCAGGAAGAGGGAGCCATCCCCCAGCACCCTGCCTGCCTGGGCTCCCTCCGGCCCTGCTGAAATCCTCGTGTAGTTACTGGTGACAGGTGCACTAATTCTTATGTCGGGCTCCTCAGCGGTTACTGCCCTGAGAACCTGCACCACTACCCTAAATCCGGAGGCGGGGGAGAGGGCTGGGGAGGGAACCCGCCGAAGCGGCTGGGGCCCGCTCTCCCTGGCGCGGCCGCTGTGAGGAAGTTGCAGTGTGGCCTGTGGGTGAGGGCGTGGGGTCTGTGGTCGGGGGCCTGGGTGGCAGGTTGGCCTCTAAAATCTGTGAGTTTGGTGACTTTGGACAAGCTTCAGCTTCCGTGGTGTCTGTTTCCTCATCTGCGAAGCCGTGGTGGTGACAGTCCTGCTGCTGTCACTTCACAGGGCCGTGGGCAGACTGGATGTGACGACTGTGGCGAGCGTGTTCTGCACACTGTAAAGTGCATCTAGTGTCTGGCAAGGTATTTGCACAGACACCACTCAGCAGATGTTGGTTGGGATGACTGATGAACCGGTGAACCGAGATATGAGCTCACCAATAACACAACACTTGCCAACAAATTATGCCAACATTCCAGAATGTAAGCTGCTGGACTCTGATGGGCAGAATTAGGAGAAGGTAAGGAAATACATTTGCGTCTACCAAGTGGTGAGCGAAGGATAGCTGTGTGATGTTCATGTCAGGAGGCTCTTAAAGCCTAAGGCTAAGTTTTTGCTCTTTGGAATCCTCGAGGGACCTTGGACTGTCAGGTCACGGAAGGGAAATAGACTCAAATCAAAGGGAAAGAAGAAGTGGACATTGCTCTGGATACTGATGTGTGTGCTGGGTTCCTTAAGACGCCTTCCTCTCCAAGGACCAGAAGCTCAATCAGAGTTATAGTTTTCCATTGTGGGCACAAGCAGGAAAGAATATATTATGCTTATCAAAGGATGTCTCAGTATCTCCAACATGTCAGTTCTTCCCAGAATAATCTAGAGAGTCAAGGCAGTTCTGCTGAAAATCCCCACAAGCTGATTCGTAAATGTATGTGGTCAAGGCTCTTACGGAACAAAGTGGGGAGGGAAGCTTTGCACCATCACGTATCAAAACCTCTAAAGCTGTAGACTAAGATGATGTGGTATTGGATTAGGGAAAAACAGAAAAGACCAGTAGGATGGAAATAGAGAGCCCTAAACCGGACTTATACATCTATACTTGGGTTATTTGAAGAGATGTTTCTGTGGTTCAGCAGGGAGAGATCTCAGTACAACCGGGCATTCATAAAGCGTACCTCACACATAGCAAACCCTACATCACATTTAAGCCCAAAATCTTAACATTTCATGTTAAGTCCAAGTAGCCAAGTAAAACTGTAGAGATTTCAAAAGAAAATAGGAAGTATATTGTCATGATCCCAGGTTAGGAAAGGATTTCTGAATCAGGACAAGATATATATCACAATCCATCGAGAAAATGGGTACATTTGACTACATTAAAATTAAGAATGTATTTCATGAAAAGATGTCAAGAAAGAGAAAAGATGAAATACAAATTGGGAAAAGATATTTCCAACACATAACTGCCAGATTACATTAGTAGCTGGAATATATAAAGGACTCTTAATGTAAAAGAAAAATGTTCTAAAGGAAAAAAATGGGCAAAAGACATAAATAATTTATAGAAGAGGAAACATAAATGGTCACTTAACCTTTAAAAGAGCACATAAAATGCCTAACCTCATTAACAGTCATGAAAATATAAAGCCATAATGTGATTCTACTCCCATCAGACTGGCAAAAATTTGAAAAACCAGTCATATATGTGCTGATAAGGGTGTACAACTATATGCATTTCTGGTGAGAAAATAAATTGGCATTATTTAGTACAGTGGAAGCTCTGCTACCTGCTGGCCCAGCAATTCCACTCCCAGATAAACATCCAGAGAACCTTCCATGTGCACCAGCAGACATTTACAGGAATATTCGGCTGTTTTCAGAAAATAGTGAAGAACCCAAATGCCTATTGACAGGAGAATGGCTAAATTGTGGTATATTCATAATGGAATACTTTGTCGTTGCAAAAACCAACAAATTAAAGCCAAAAATATCAACAAGGATGCATCTTGCTAATGATGTAAGGGGAAAAAGCAAGTCACAGAGGAAGAGATTCCATTTCTGCAGAGTTCACAAGTAAACACAGTGTATTGTTTAGGGGTGCATATCTTCATATAGTAAAACCATAAAGCCAAAAACTTCCAACAGCCATAAAATAAAAGAAAATGATAAATGCAGTGCGAGAATGGTCTCCAGTGGCTGGACGGTGTTGGGAAGGAGCAGAGGGAGGGAGGGACATGAGGAGACTGGGTGGGTGAGGGCCTCATGAATTCCAGTAAGATTCTATTAGCTGGAAGGTAGACATGAGGGATGGCTCAGTGTTATTTTATCTCTAACTTTCTAGAGTGTAACACATATTATCTACTTATTTGTATGTATGAAAGTAATTAACCAGGGGAAAAAATTTTAAAGAGTGTTAAGTAGCATTAAGAAATGGGCTTGAAATATTAAAATAAGGCATGTTATAAAATATGAGCCAATGTTTACTAAAAACTGCATTGATGTGCAGAGATGAGAGCCTGGAAACAAAGTTTTCAACCGTGCTTATTTCTGGATTAGAGGATTACAAGTGATTTTCCTTTTAAGTTTGTATTTTTATTATTTCCTAAAACGAACATTTTTGAAACAATAAGAAAAGTGTAAGGTTTATTATGTACCAAAAAATGAGAGTGTCTGATACAGAAAGTACCTAAATAATAGCTGTTTAATGCATTACCATGCCTAAAAGTGGATGCATTTTTAGAAGAAGTCATTTTTAGCTTTAAAGCATCATTTTGAGATGATGGAAGTCAGACTGCAGACAAGTGGGTCTGAGGCTGTATTTTTGGGCAGGTAAAGGTGGGCGGGCAAGTGAGCAGGAGGCCTTTTAGCCCTAAACCCTGGATCCGCTTTCTGGTGGCTTGTTTATTCTGGTAAAGAAAGGCTCTGCTACCTAGGAAGTCACTTCCCTTCTGCAGTTGGAGGAAAGACAGGAGCACAGTGGCTCCCGCCTTGTCCAAGGTCGTGCTTTCTGTGCTTTCAGTGATGGGCAGTCAGTGGCAGTCCGGGAGCAGATCCTCCTTCTGACCCATCATCAGGTCAGTACTAGCCTAATGCTGGTCACCATGCCTACGTCATCCCCCTCACTTCATCTCATCACGCAGGCATTTGATCGTCTCTCATCATCACAGGAAGAAGGGTGGGTACAGAAGAGTGAGTATTTTGAGAGAGAGACCACATTCACATAACTTTTATTACAGTATATTGTTGTCATTGTTCTATTTGATTAATTACTGTGAATCTTTTACCGTGCTTAATTTAGAAGTTAAACTTCATCACAGATAAAGGATGTATGTATAGGATAAGACATAGTATTCGTAGGGTTTGGTTACTATCTGCAGTTTCATGCATCCACTGGGGGTCTTGGAACGTATCCTCTGTAGGTAAGGGGGGCCATTGTATGGATGCATTCTATGTTCTCTGCTTTTTTGCATTCTAACTTGTGGCTGTGGAATTTTCTCACTTCTAAGTGAGTATCAGTAGGATATTCCCAAATGAGCCATACTAACATACACAAAGAGGGCTCACGTTCAGAGAGTTGATTTCTGGGTCAGCAAGCCTGAACATCAGCATGGGTAACACCTATCATAAATGAAATGGCCAAAATGACATGGTGTTTACTGATGGCTTTAGAAAGTATCAAATTTCATAGTTGTGAAATATCCCAAAATCATTTCATAAGAAAGGAAAGACAAAAATATAAGGCAATTCAAAAAAAGATGGTATTTCTCTCTCATGCATAGAGAGCACATGAAGTGGAAGCGATGGTTACTGAAGCTGGCTCTTCAGAGAGCTGGGGTAACTATGGTAACTGTTTGGGGATGGCCTTTTCATTGGGAAAATTCATATTCTAGAACTGTTGGTTGGATTTGCACAGTCCCATGAGGGAGAGCTGGTGAACTTCAAGTGCAGAATGGTTCCCTCTCTGGGGAGATAGCAACCTTTTTGTAAAAAACCTTGGTTCCTAATGGCCAGTGAGAAGAGCTAGCCCTATGTAGCAGTCAGATACCCTTACACCTAGCAAACTTGCCTTTCTTAAAGTTATGGTATTCAAGGAAAAAGACTCCTTGGGGAACACTGAAGAAATTGAGCTGGAACACCGAACTTTTCTTTATAGATATATATTTTTTAAGAGCAACAAAAGAGACAATTTTCTCGATAAGCAAATATTGAAATGTCAAGGAAGGGCCTATCTATGCTTTAAAACTCCCGTGACCTCTAATGAAAGCACTGCTTATTTCAGCGTGGGAAAAATGGAATGAAAAATATATGGGGATATATATATAATTGTGAAAATTCCTCACCTTTCTTGCAATTTCTTGAGCTTCTCAGGGTCTGCCTTTATTTTCGTGCCTTCCTTTTCACCTGTGAAACCAGAGACTGCCATTCTGGTCACATTATCATTTTGGAAATCAGACACTGCAAAGAAAGTAAAAGGTGTATTTTCTTGCAGGGACCCAGGCACCTGCAAGTGGCCTTGTAAGTTCCTTCTTGATGGTGAGGAGCTGGAAGATCCTACCGAGGGCAAGCGGCTTTGAGGACTTAGAAGGAGGTCTTCTGTATGTAATGGAGCTCCCTGAGATGGGCTTGTTAAAGTAGTGTTTTCTGCTCCCCTGACATCAAATTCATGTGCACTGTTTACTGGAAAATAACTGTGGTTTCCAGCACTGGCAAATGGATTCCTATGCCTAATGAGCAACAGTGGTTGACGAACATTATACATTGAGGTTCCCTCTGAGTCTGGACCGTGAACTAATGTGGACAGCAACAAGTGACCTGGAATATCATCTCTCAGAACACGGTGCATTGATGATCCGGGAGTGTTAGAAGATGAATTCATGGATGATCTTGGAGCTGTTGGTCTGCCAGAGAGAAAGCAGTCAGGAGAGCCCCTAGGAGGGTTTAAATAGGTTTGCCCGTCTCTCTCACAGCCGTGGGTACCAGGCCTGTCTTCACTAGACGCACAGTCGCTGAAGACATTTTCCGCAGTGAGATCATCATCTAGACGGGGTTTGAATTTGGTATCCCATGAATTAAAGGTCTTTTTCTCATTGTCACTGTCATTCTCTTTAGGAGGCCCCCGATCAGGCAGCCCGGGGTCTTGGAACACCCTTTGCCTGACAGATGGCCCGCCTGTCACTGGCCCTGCTGCACTGCTTTTTCTCAATGAGCCGTGATTGAACTCACTTCTTCCTGAAGGAGTAGCTCTGCAATTTTCAGGATTTCCTTCAAAAATTTTATTTTTGACCTGAGTGGCCAAAGTCCCAAGAAATTTACTTCTCCTATCACTGGCAGGAGACCGAGGGGGGCGCATACCAGCCAGCAAAAGTTCTTCCTCTACTTGTGTTTCCTCTTCAGTGTCATCATTTTCTTCTCCAGAGTTTAATGGTAAAACGGAATAAAAATCTTTGTCTCTGAACCTCAGTGGCACCCCTCTTGGCCTTCCCACGGTGCTGGCTATGAACGGTGTCCCCAGGGACCCTCTCACCACCTGAGGACCGCTGGCTCCCCGGGAGGCCTGGGATAGGGCCTGACGTGGCTCCTTCTGGGAGAGAGCACTTGGCTCTCCTTTGCTGGCTCGCTCAGGGGGATGCCCAGTCACCGTCATGAGCTGTGAGGACAGGACTACGTTTCTTCTCTCTCCAGTGGGCATCTTCAGCTTAGCATCACTTGCCCATATTGGGCCTTCTTGCGGAGCGGCCGGGTCTGCATTGAGAAAAGACAAGTTTATCATTCTACTGGGTTTTTTCTAGTTTTATCAGGGATGAAAGACCTCAGACACCAAGGGTGAGAATCCTTTAAGGCAATGAGGTCTAGAGAAGAAAATACGCATGGGGAAAATGGCTGGTGGTATGAAAGGAGTAGAATAGGGTCAGCTTCATTTCGCTGCTTCTGGATTCTCCTTTGTACATTTGTGGAGTTCAGGCTGGTTCTGGGAGACAGGGTGACCCTGAGGATATAGATCCTTAATGCAGAAGCTTTGGGAAGACTGTTCAACCTCAGGCCAGTCAGGGCTGCTAATGGGAAAATCTCTTAAGTGATGGTTTTCATTCCAGTATTTATGGAGAAGGAAAACTAGGGCTTTCTCATCTGAATTCACCCCACATACCTTTGTAACACTCCTGCTTCATACACAGCATTACAAAATCCTGAGAAAAATACAGTCTACTTTGGCAGATCGACGGAAGGCTCTAGAGGCTGGTGCCCAGTTACACTGATGATTTGGGCTGCATTTAGTCCTTAGTGCAAATAAAGATTCTAACTCTCATGAAATCATTATCTCCTCTTTGTCACTAGCCCCTAGTCAGTTTGTAACCTCCGGCTGTAGTAGAATTCCTCCCTACCTTCCGATGCCTCAATCTTGAGTATGAGGATATGTAAAAAAAGGAGAGAGGTAAAATGCCCAAATGGGTAGGAATTTTTATTGGTGAGATCACTTGGTCAGAAGTTGCCTTATAAAGATAATGAATAAGCACTGCTTACGAGGGCTGATACTGACCGGGTCAGATGCCGTGTAATACACCATGCTGACTGGATCACATACATACATTAGGGCCTTACAACCAACCCTACGAAACAGGTTCCACAATCACACCGCCTAATAATTGAGGGCACCAAGGCTTCGGGAGTTCCTGTACTTACCCAAGATCATGCTTCTGCTAAGTGATGGGGTGATCATTCGAATTCAAGCCTGCCTGATACTATGACTTGTGTTCTTAACCACCGTCCAGCACTACCCCTCAAGAAATTTACATTTCCAATTTCCTTGTGAAAACCAGAATCCCTTTAATTCATTGCGATGTGTATGTACTGTGGGGGCTTTTATGCCCCCTCAGTGTGGACAGCACACCAAAGTCCTTGCCTTATGCCACTTTGTTCTGCCTGGCGTCTGCCTTCCGCTTTGCTGCTCTGGCATTGCGATCCTGCAGGAGCCGATGAGGCCCTGCTGTCCTCATCATTCCAATCCTAAAGCAGGTGGCCCTGTTGAGTGGACAGGACTGCGCAGGTTTGGAAGGGCCTATGTGGTAACCGCTCAGGCGGGTGCGATGCAAATCTGCAGAGCCTCCAGCCCAGCCAAGCACCGCAGTCACTGCTGACTCACTTTAATTGAGGGCCTCCTGGGGGGGCACCAGTTCACATCTTTAACATCATAATACTCTGCAAGCCTCTTTTATTGTTAACTGCATGGGACACTCAGCGATGCAGTGTGAGCTTTTACTCATCAGGTCTTCTAGAAATCAGTTAAGCTCTCCCGCCAGGCCCTGTATGGGTTTTATAAACCCCAGTAAGAGATGTGTCAGCAACTTCAGGATTCTGAGCATCAGGTTGCATATGTCTAGGAGTGGAGCTGCTTTCCTTCTGAGGAACCAACGCTTCTAGGAGATCAACTGAATTCTCCTGAGATATGTATATATGTATATTATATATATATATATAGATATATATAGATATGTATATATGTATATATATCTATATATATATATGTCCACTTTTTTTTTTGAGAAAAAATGTGATTTGGAGGATTCAAAAGTGTAGGCTCTGGTTGATTAGTGTTTGTTTTTACTCTGATGAAGGGCCTCAGAGATCAGCTAACCTGATTCTTCTGGTTGTTCCCTGAACACACAGAACCTGCTGGATGGTAGGAGCTGCCCCTCTGCCCTGAGCCAGTTTAGTTCATGTTTCAGGAGATGCCTAATGGGGAATAGAATCAGCCAGGGCAGCTTCTGAAGAACAGACACTCAACAGGCCCCATGAGCTTACTCGATGGAAGCCGCTGAGCTGTTACTCAGCGACCCTGGCATCTGGACCAGGAGCAGTCACAGGCTGAGTGGAGGGCTGCCCCTCCTGTGGATCCTGAAACACTCCAGGGGGGGCATCTTCATCCCTCCTTGTCACCAGGACTGCATTTCCCTGGTATGCGTGTGTGCGTGTTTGTGTTTCCCCTAAAGGTGGCAGACTGTGCCATTCTACGTTTATGCTACTTTAGCCCCATTTCTTGCATCTATCAAATAGGGAGCAGATTTCATAGCTTTAGGGCTGGGACTAATCACCCAGTTTGGTATGCCAGGATGTGTTGCTCATAGACCAGGCCCTACAGATGCTGCCGAATGCCTCTCTGAGACCCTACGTGGACTCCGGCTCTGAGTGGAGGCCCTGCCGTGTTCAGGAGTTCAGCGAGGTACAACTGGATGTTCTGGGTGCCAGACATGAAACCAGAAGGAGCATCGGTCGACAGTGAGACTATGCCTTCGTTCTAGACTTCATGCGCGTGACCAATAGTTTCTTACATTCCGACAGCCATGTACTTTTGCTTTCTTCTGGTTATAAAAGTAGTTGATGTTCACTGTAGAAAATTTGGGAAATACAGAAGAGGATGAAGAAGAAATAAAAATCACCTATAATCCAAAACTCCAATGACCATTTGCTGCTCTTCTGGAAAGCAGGGGTAGGCTGCACACCCCAGGCCCCTGGCAGTGCTTTGGCTCAGCGTCTGAACATTAACCACTTTTAGGTGGAGCATGCTGTGGTTCACCACAGGCCCTACAGCCCTCGTGATATAGCTCTCCTGCCTTATCGGCCTGTTCCCTGAAGGCATTTGAATTTACTACCCAGGGCTCTCTTATCTAAGAATCGATTTTTTTAAAACAAAATTGGGATATTTGGATATATACAACTTTGTGTCCTGTTTTGTTTTCCTAAACATTTTAATGTTTCTCCCAACATTAATTACTCTTCAAGAACATGATATGAATTATAGTATAAGGGTACATTATGTACACGCATCATAATTTAACTCCTCTCCTGTTCTTAGGTAGATAGTGTCAAGGTTCTTGCCATCACAAATTGCACTGACAAGTGTCTTAGAACAGATTCATTGGAGTGGGATGACTAGGTGAAAAGGTAAGAACTTTCCAAAGACTTATCACACATGTTACAAACATTCCTTTTGTTGCCAAATTCTGGTCTGTACCAGATTACCCCCAGGTAGGATACAAAAGCATGTCTGTGGGTAAAATGTCACATTTCCAGGATATCTCGTCTGGCTTTAGTACACTGCATATCAATAGGCATTCAGTGGTGGAAAGAAGTACAGCTTTAGTGTATTTGCACCATTCCTCAGGGCTGGAGAGAAGTTCATCTCCATAGCAATGGGTAATTACCTGGGCAACGGAGGGCTTATCTGTACCTGAGAGGTGAGGGGGAGGGCCGGTTTTGGCTTCTGCTGGAGCAGGAAAAGAGAGATGGCAGGGACTGTAGTTTGTGAGCAATAAACGGATATTAAACTTCATTTCTCCCTTTGACTGATTTCGGTTTTTAGAGGTATTTTGCCCCAGGATTTCCTTTCCCAGGACTTACACCTGGCTCAGTCTGCAGGGTTCCTCTGAACCTGAAATCTGTTATAATGGGTGGGACCCTTGGGAGGGCTGCCCCTAGAAATGATGGGGAGAAGTGGTGCTCGCTCCAAGGGACGTGTGTCTACACTCGTGTGGTCGTGGAGGCGCTGCCACCCCTGCTGGCCACGCCAATCCCAGCCCGTGGCCCGAGCCTAAGGCTACTGCTTCTGCCACTGCTGCTGCTTCTGCTCCTGGCTGGAGCCTGCTCACAACTACGGAAAGGAGCAGAGGTCTGGTACATCCTGATAGAGAGGCAACTGGCTGCTGTGTACCACGGCTTGCTGGCTACGGAGCCCATCGCCAGAACAGCTCTGACCAAGGTCATAACCACCTACCCCATCGCGGGGTGGATGAGAGACTGGACCCAAAGGCCACGGAGTGCTGTGGCACAGACACCTACCGTATATCATGTGACTGGCCACTTGCCTTTGGCATCCCCAGGGAATGATGAAGCAGACGCATTGGCCCAGGTGCGCTGGCTAGAAGGAGAGCCTGCCTCTGATGTGGCCCAATGGCTACATCAGCATTTGTTGCACGTGGGGCAAAAGACAATGTGGGCTGTAGCCCACCGGTGGGGCTTGCCATTGACCTTTGAGGAAGTCAGCTGATGCCAGAAGGAGTTCCTTGCATGTTGTGCAGATCAGCAAACCACCAAGAGGCGCCTAGAGCGTCTCTTTGCAGCCTATGGCCGGTCACCAGTGACTGAGAACAATTAAAGCACCCACTTTATTGGACATGCGTTGCAAGGATGGGTGCAGCAATTAGTAATAAAACGGATGTGGCCCTGGACATTTCAACACAAGGACTGGCGATGGCTGGCTCTTCTGGCACCTTGGGGAAAAAGGCCTGGAAGCTGGCCTCGTGTGTATTAACAGCAAAGTGGCCCCCCACAATCATGGTTATTTGCTTCTACAGTCCTGGTGTCCTGGATGTGCCCCCTGGCTGCAGCTGCCGCGTGATGGCTGGAATGGACAAGCTTTGGACTTAATCTGCATGGGACTTTGAACCTAGCTGAATCCTCTGGCTTGAGAATTATCATGATTGTGTTGCTGTTGTCAAGAAAAAAATGCTTAAAGAGAGGCTTGACTCTGTCTAATATTTGGTAAAAGTTTTGTGAGCAATCTAGCATAGTTGTTAGGAATGAGCAAAAAAGTGTAGAAACATATTCTGTGCTTAGTGAGAGATTGTGCTGTAAAGTACATTTACTCAATCTGCACAGGCCGAATCCTCTGGCTTGAGGATTATCAAGATTTTATTGCTGTTGCTTAGATTGGTCGGAAGAGGGGGAACGAGTAAATTGTAAGGCGAGATTTCTGGAGGGGTGGCCTGTGGATAAATTGTAACATTTCCAGAATATCTCGCCTGGCTTTGGTACATCTGCATATCAATAGGTGTTCAGTGGTGGAGAGAAGTACAGCTTTAGTTCATTTGCATCCTTCCTCAGGTGTGGAGAGAAGTTCATCTCCACAGCAATGGGTAATTACCTGGGCAAGGAGGGCTTATCTGTACCTTAGAGGTGAAGGGAGGGCCGGTTTTGGCTTCTGCTGGAGCAGGAAAGAGAGAAGGGCCCCCGGACTGCAGTTTGTGAGCAATAAACAGATTTTAAACTTTATTTCTCCCTTTGACTGATTTTGGTTTTTTGATGTATTTTGCCCCGGGATTTCCTCTCCCTGGACTTACAATGTCCCATAACGGTGTCCCTAGCAATGCAGGCCAAAGGCTTGGCGTCATCTTGACACACAGTGTCCAGGATGTGTTAGTTATTAGTTTCATAGTCACTATTGAGTACTACTTTCAAGACCGTAGCCAACTTGACTGGCCAAATTTACCTCATGTAAATTTACATTTGTTACTTCGTGTGGTGGAACTTCTTTTTAAATGTTTACTAGCTATATAGTATTTGTTCTGTGAAATTGTCTGCTCTGCCTCTTCCCATTTTTCTAGTAGGTAGTCTTGCTTTTCTTATTGATTTGTAAGAGCTTTCTATATATTACCCCTTTGTCACAGTTGCTTCAGAGCTGTTACTGGTAAAATTCAAACCACTTCAGAATGTGCAAAAAGAATGAGTGAGAGACCAGTGAGAAAATAATTGCAGGAAGATAATGAGCACTTATTGTATAAAAGAAAATTGAATAGGTACTAAAATATAAAATATAGAATAGAAAATTGGGACAAATTCTCCATGGCTCTCAGGATAACAGAAGGTGTCTTCTAGGTACAGGTGGAAGATTGTAGGAGCCTCATGGGTTCAGGAATGCTGTTCACATGGAGAACCTCACCTTCAAAATAATATTTGAGAGTTCACAAGGGTCAGTGGGGAGGTGGCAGGAGAGAAACTAACGTTGGTTTGGTGTCCACTATAGCGAGGTGCTGGTCAGTATGTTATTTCCTTAGTGTTTGTAATAGTGCAGTGAGGTAGATTTCATCTTCCTCAGTTTAAGACAAGGGAACTGTAATCACCCAGGGCTCTAGTGCTTGGAGGAAGAGCTGGAATTAGAGGTGAGATCTGCCCTTCCCAACAAGGAGGAGATCACTGGGGGCCTGTGGACATCTAGTTCTACAGATTCACATATGCTCTAATTGCCCCTAATTCCAAGCCATCCAAACACTCCCGTGTTCTATATGTACATGTGTCCACCAACATATGTATCACATTTCAAAGTAAAGGCTACCAGGCTGATTGGATGACAAGGAAGTGTGATGTTCAGTGGTTTCCCCGCAGCCAAGAACAGGTCCATGGTAAGGCTGGCTGTTGAGTGGCTCTTTCCTTGAGTCCCACGGAGGCCCCTTAGGTCCTGTTCCTCTGCCTCTGCAGGGGAGGGTATGTGGTCAGCAGAGCAGCATGGCCTGTCCTTAGGGGGATGCTCAGGACTGAAAGAGGAGGTATCTACCAAGGGAGTGTTTTGAAATAAAGCATATATTTGTTTTGATGTGATTTCTTACACATTAAGATCTTGTTTCCCTGGATCAGAGGGGAGACCATCTCTATGGGAGGCGAGCAGTGTGCCACCCAGACACCCACCTTCCCTTCTTGGGAGGTGGGTGGGAACTGTGGCCAGGTGACACATGCCAAGAGCTGCAGCTGCTTCCCTCCCCCCCACATTCTCCTGCCCCAACAACCCTCCATCCCATCCCCTCTCTAGAAGCCAAACAGCTGGCATCCACTCAAAACAATGCATAGTCAAGCTTATGGAGTGATGGGAGGAAAAATTTAAAAAATAAGCTCCCCCTGCCCTATCTTTTCCCATCAGCCTCTTTGGAGAAGGAAACTAGATCCATAATTTGCACTTAAAACCTCTTCAGCATTCCATTTTAAGGTACCCTCTCCTTCACATAAAAGCACAAATGTCCAAAAACCACACAGAATCCACCAGGTGACAGCAGCAGAGGTCGGCTCTCCTCTCTGAGGACCAAGGTGCATGGGCCATGGTCCTTACCTGCTCCCCTGAGGGCCGGCGCCTTCGCCAGCAGCTGCAGTTTCTGCTGTCTGCTTCTGTCCCCGGATGCTCGTGGGCTCTGTGTTTCTGGGCTGACTGTCAGCCTCCCCAGGTTCGGCCTTCTCTTCCTTGAAAAAATCTGTGGTGCCTGGGCTGCTGAAAGGTGCAAAATCTTTTCAATAATTGTTTAAAATTTTATCTTATCAAATGTAATCACAGTGGTTCAACAGTCCCCCTTCCCCTCCCCCTTGGTAACCACTAGTCCCTTCTCAGTGTCTATGAGTCTAATGCTGTTTTATTCCTTCTGTTTTGCTGTTTTTATGTTCCACAAATAAGTGAACTCATATGGTATTTGTCTTTCTCTGCCTGGCTTATTTCACTGAGCATAATACCCTCTAGCTCCATCCATGTTGCTGCAAATGGCAGAATTTGTTTTCTTATTATGGCTGAATAATATTCCATTGTGTATATGTACCACATCTTCTTTATCCATTTATCTACTGATGGACACTTAGGTTGCTTCCATATTCAATAATTAATTTTTTACAGGAAAACATCTTTTGCATAAAGAATGCTCAAAGGGCCCAGCAATGGGGAAGGCAGGTAAGAGAGTGGACCCAGGTAGCCAGAGCAGAGCTGGACTTGAAACCTCATTTTGCAACCTTATAGCCATGTGAGCTTGAATAACTTCATCTCTCAGATGAAGTCCTCCCCCCATTACATGGGAATAATACCTGTTTCACAGGGCTGTTATCACCACTGATGAACATCAGTGACACCTGCAGTGCAACTGTCAAGAGCCTTCTACCCACGAGCTCGGACAGACAAAAGCCCTGTTCCCCAGGTGCTCTTCCAAGTTTGAATCACTTGCATATCCTCAGGTTCTTTATTAGCAGCTAAGGTGGCTTTCCAGAAAGGTTCCAAGCATCTGGGGACCATATACCTTTTTTCTTGCTTTTGCACTACCCACCAGTATGCTGACAGGATACACTCGCAGGAAGATAGTAGCAGAAATGCTAATGTGAATTGAGTTCCCAGTGAATATTTTTGAAATTCCACATTTTGAATCAGGTTGCTAATTGGCATGAATAATCTGAAGTTTCTCCTTCACGTGTATTAAGTGTCAGTGCACGTGAGTTTGGGGAAAGAATTTCTGTAATTTTCATGCCTCTTTACAAGTTCTTAAGTCTGCAAGGCAGTTAAACTGTGAATATCTGAGCTAAATCCTTCCCAGAGAATTTTCCTGGCATGTCCCCTTTTGGACAGTTCAGAAATTTCACAGAGAGTCATAGCCAGCAGGCAACAAGGGCCCTTGAGTTGTGTGCGAGAGCACAGATGTTCTTGGCCCATGAGGACAAGTGGATTTATGTTCCAGAGTGTAAGCCGTGGTGGCGTGAATAGTTTTCATCCAAATTCAGGAAATGAATGAAAGTTCTTGGCAACCCATGGAGCCCAGTTTAATACCATGACTAGGTTCTACCTACTTCTCCTGTCAGGCCCCAGGAGGGGAAAGCAGAGGGCTCAGCGTCCCAGGACAGAAAGGACCCAGAGCCACAGGGACTTGCTGGAGGAGGGGAGGTGATGGTGGCGTCCCTTCAGGGACAGGTGAGTTGATGGAGCCCAGAGGCTGTGGGTGTGAGCAGGAAGGAGAGAAGAGAGTTTTCTGGAAAATGAGGATATATTCTGCAGAGGGTATAGGGTGGTGATTAGACACGATTTCACTGACTGCGAGGAGGAGGCGAGAGGGATCAAGGGCTTTCAGTAGGGGACCCAGCATGGCGGAAATGGGGGCGGCACATTCTCAGCACCAAGAGCTGCATCCCTCCTGTCCAGAGGCTTCTCCTTCCTCACCTGAATCTCATCCTTTCCCACTCAGCAGCTAACAACTGCCTCCTGCCTCTCACCTCACTGACCAGGGAGGCAGCCAGATTCTTATTTACTGAGGAAGAAGCAGGAGGAGGACTAGGGAAGGAGCAGGCTTGGTTTGGGACTCAGGCCAAGCTCCATGCATATTCCAGATGGGCTCAAAAGTTGAGGTCACAAGGATTCACCTTGATTCCCAGCTGGAATCCCAGCAAAATTTTCACATGGCCTTCATACCTAGGCAGAGCATCACACCACCTGGGCGCCCAGGCCCTGTCCGTCCACACCCTCACTCTCTCCGGAGAGTGTTCTCCCCTGCAAAGGGCCTTCATCCCCAGCCTCGGCTAGCCAGCAAGTCCTTCCAGGTCTGTTTCCGGTTCTATGTCCACTGTGTCTGCTCTGACTCTGCTTTGGCCAGAACTTAATTAAAACTGTTCTCTGGTCTTTAGATTTTAATATTCTAACGCTGCCTAAGGTGTGTGTCTTTTCTCTCCAACTAGAGTAAGCCCCTGCCTTGGCCCGCCCGTGCATAGGACAAGTAATAATCACCTGGTATGATTTGCAGGGCTCGAGAAGATTCATTCAGCTGAAACTACAGGGACATCCAAAAGTAGAACAAATTTTTTCCCATGCTAAACACCCAAGATAACTAAAGATGCCAGGTTATTTTGTATCCTTGTTCAACAAAGCTCTTTTTTGAGCATCAGCTCTCTTCAATGATTTCCAAAACGATTTCCATTGCCATGTTTCCTCTAATCGAGTGCTCAGCAAACTAAAGTAGTGAAAGCTGAAAAACTAGAGATTGTTTAACCAGGATTGGCAGTAAAGAAATCACTGCTGGAAGTGCAGGCAGGATCCTCTGACTTTGGGCAGTTGGAAGCTCAGTATCCCCAGCTGTAAAATGGGAATACTCTACCATGTTGCATTGTAAAGTTCAGCAATAATGTATGTAAATGGCCTCGGTGTCTGGCGCTTTATTAGCTGTTAAAAAGGGTAGCTGCTGCTTCCACCATAAAAAGTGATAATACTCCTCCTCCTACTAAGTGGAAATCTGAATGAGAGAACAGAATTTGACCAGAAACTTGTTTTGGAGGCTTCGTAGGTTGAGAGCAACATTTTCAGCAGCCTTCATTACTGCATGGCTCTTGCTCTCTACCTCAATCCTTTTATAAAATCCAAAAGGCAAATAGCAACTTTTTATTATAATTTGTTCAACAAATAACCTGTGCATCTTTGCTAGGTAACAAAGATGAGGAAGACATTTTGGCCATGACCTGAAAGATTATAATCTAATTTGGCTGCCCTGCTGACTTCTTCCCTGCCAGTACAGTTTAGATGCTATGGAAGGCAAACGCTTGTGAAACATTCCCGCTTCTCTGTCTGCAGTTGCCATCACAAATGAGGCAACCTAGACTGCACAGCTTGTGTGTACCTGGCTTCCAGTTCCAAATTGCCTTGCCCACACCCAAGTGAACCAAACTTCAGACCTCTGAGGCCCTTCTAGGATGATCCTCCCCATGGCATGGTATGTCTACTGATCTTCAGGAAGAGTTATATTTACACTGGAAGATGACACATAACTTCCTATTCAGGTGGTAGGACAGACTCTGCCTTACACAGAGAGGGAGGGATTTATGTTCACGAGTCCTGTTGCCAGGCCACTCGATGTCCTGGAGTTTTCAGGGAACTTTGGGAAGACTGGTTAGCTTTGGATAACATGAAACACCTACCTCCTCCTGGTATCCGAGCAGGCTGACTTCTCCGGTAGTAAAGAAACCAAACAGCAGTTTAGATAAAAGCTGTTTTAGATAACACCTCAGTTCTCTTGACAATGCTGGGACACGGCAACTGCTGACTGACTAGTTCTTAATTTGCCCAGGAAAGGAAGAAAAGGTAGAAAGCTCCTATTTATGCAAGACTCTGACAACTGAGACCCAGGGCCATCTGCCGGTTCAGGTTATGCACCTGATAATTGTTCAGTTCCTCACATCACTTGCCACACCCAGACATGGTTCTCGACAAAGTCAGAAAAAAAGAGAAGAATGTGATTCTTGAGCTTTTATCCCTACCCCTCACTATCCTGACTCGGATGCCGGAGGCCTAGGAGGTGCCAAGGTTCTAGGAGGTGCCCTTTTAAAACAATGTATTGCTTCCTTTAGATCATGAGAAGAATTACAGCTTAATTGCAAGAGCCGACATCGCCTTGGTGCCATTAGGCAGTTTTCTGTACAGTCACAAATGATAGGCCGCGTCTTTCTGCCTATTTGTGCTGCAAATGTGTGTTGTCTCACATACCCAGAGGAGATCTTAATTAAAGTTTAATTATGTACCATAAATATGTTTTATTTTGGAACCCAGGAGATGGGATTTTTGATTTTGGGAAATGCAGTGCTTAATAAGCAGGCAGGAAAGGCAATGTAAACAGTGGCTCAGCTCTTTAATTGGTCCTGCTCCGAAGGGGCTTTCAGTTCCAGCATGTGCTCTTTCACAAGGGCCTGCCCCCAGCCTCCGTCCAGGGCCACCTTGGGTATGATTGGACACTGAGAGGCCTGTTTGATTTCTGGTGGTAAGGTTCCAAAGTATGTCAGACCCAGGAGTGAAGAAATCAAATGAGTCTTGAGAGATGATAGGATTTTATTGGTTGCTCACTCCTCAGCACCGGGAGGCGGGGGCAAGTGGCAGCCCCTGTCTGTCTTCCTGCTCCCTGCCCACCATGCCTCCTGCGGTGCTGTCGGCACTGTCCTCGGGCCACCTGCTTCTGGGAGTCTGAAGCCCCCTCTCCCTGTGCTGTGTGCTGTGCTGAGGGCAACTCACCACATGAGGTAGATTTTACTGGGCCTCCTGGGGCTGGGCAGGCATAGCACAGGGATCTCTGCCGGGCTGGGGCAGGAGATGGGGAAGTGACACGTGGTGGTGGCCGGTGCCTTGGGCCTGGGGCCTGGAGAGGAGGGCGAGTAGCTCGTGAAGGAGGGAGGGAGACGGGAGGTGGGGCCGGTGGCACAGGTGGCAGGAGGAGGCAGCAGTGACTGCTACCGTGCTGCAGGACAGGGGACAGAGCAAAGATGGAACAGAAAGGGGAATATTCAACACAGAACAGGGGGAGCTCGCTGCTGTCACCTGCACAAAAGAAAAACAGCAATCAAGAAGGAGCTCTCGCCATGGGGAAGGACATAGAAAAGTCTGTGAATGAATCAGAATGCAAAGACTATTTTTCAGGGTGGGTGTCTCCAAGCAGGCCTGGCCCTGGCCCAGGAAGCACCTGGCTTGGATCTCAAAGTCACCGAAGAGCTGACCGAGCAAAAGGCATCACCATCACACCCTTTCCAGCCAAGAGCCTCTGGCATCCCTGATGGGACACAGCAAAGTTCTTCTCCTGCTGAGCTCTGAGTGGAAGCGCTGGGTCCCTCCTCTCCTGTGGCCTCTCTAATTGGTGAGCGGACAGCCACCTGAGGGGGTCTGCAGGTCTCAGGTAAGGCTGTGCCCCCAGTCCTCCAGCTGCCCCCTGTGGGCCCTAATCTGGACTTTCCGCTGCAGAGGGAGGCCTGGGGAAAGAAAGCAGCAGAGAGATCCTGGTGGGATCCTGGGAAGGGAGAGGAAGCAAGGGGGAAAACGGGGATGAGGGACGTATCCGGGCGGAGTTAATGATTTGTTTACTAACCTCACATTCAATCTGGCAACCTTGCTGGAAGCCGAGTGTGGACGCCGATGGAGTCCCACCCCGAGAGACCCCCTCACGCATGACAAATCTCTCCACTCTGCCGCTAACCTGCTGCTTCACCTTGGGCCAACTGCTTGCCTTCTAGAAACCTGTTTCCTCATCTGCAAAATGAGCTGTGTGGCCTAAGCACCAGCAGCACGTATGTCACTTGGGAGCTTCTTAAATATGCAGAGTCTTGGCCCACCCAACCCGACCGCATCAGAACCTGCGGTTTATCAAGGTCCCTGGGTGTCTCCCAGGGACTTCACGGCGCCAGAAGCAAGGCTCGGAGAAGGCTGCCCGGGCGCCGTGAGGGGCATCGCCTGTAGTGCTGGCGCATGCAGTTTTGCAGGCCCCTTCGTTGCAGGTTCTGATGCTCTGGGTCAGCACCGGAACCAGGAATATGTATTTTAATTAAGCACCTCCTCGGTGACTCTCATCTGAAATCAGTTCCAATTCTAAATGCCATTGAAAACCCCTGCTTACACTGAAGGGGTCTTCGGTGCTTACGCGGACGCTCTGTAGGATCCGACTCTGTCCCCGACTCCTTCGTTTCCCTCGGCGCCTGCGGTGGCTCCTGCTTCTTGCGTCATTTCCCTGCGGTTGTGTCTCCCGTTCTTCCCTGTTCTTCTTTCCTAAGGTTCCTCCACCACCTCTCTTCTTACTCCATCCACTCGCATAGGGGACACACCCTTGTGAGTCCAGCCACCGCGTACTCGCTGTGGGCCCGTGGATGCCTACAGCGGCTGGGAGTTCCCTGCTGGAGCCGCAGACCTGGGTCCTGGGTGCTGCCCGGCTTTGCCTCCTGCCTGCCGCCCGTCCTTCAGAGGCCACACCCACGGAATGGGATGGCCCCAACTCTTGCTTTCTCAGCCTCTTCAAAGGCAACCTCCCTTGGCTTAGCTTTCTGGGCCAGAACTCCACATTCTTGGACGTCTCCTTTTCCCCAATCCCCACATGGTACAGTCCACAAGTTCTGCCGGGTTTATGTCCTGAAACATCTCTTCCCTCACCCCCTTGCTTTTGCTCCAGGTCGGCCCTTCTCCTTTCTGTCTGGGTCCACTGCGGCTACGCCTCGTCTGGTGACCTGGCCCTCTTCCCATGCCACAGCCACAGGCTCAGTGGGTCACCTCCCTGTTTAGACCCTTCTCTGATGCTCCATCACCGGCAGCGTGAGAGCCAGGCCCTTGCCTACCTGTAGTGTGGTCAATTTTATACCCTGCTCTTCCTAATTTGCAGTCTGGAGCTTCTCAAATGTGCATACGAATATCCCAGAGATGGTGTTAAATGCGGGTTCTGGTTCAGTAAGCCTGGGCTGGCACCTGAGGGTCTGTGTTTTTAACAAGTTCTCAGATGATGCCTCTGTTCCTAGCCTGGGGAGACTTTGAGCATGAGGCCCTAGGCTATTTCTAGTTCCTCCATGCCTGTCTGTCTGCCGCTCCCCCTCTTCTTTGCTCTCTGTCCTCCATGCCTTCACACAGGGCAGTCCCCCCTGCTGGGTATGTCTTTCTCTCCTTCCTCCCCTGGCTGAATCTCAGGGCCTCCCCCCTGCCCCTCCCCGCTTGCTGAATTTACCCTGGTAGGGGCGTGTTTGTGTCCTGCCCTCCCACCAAGCTGTGAGCCTCTGGAGGGAAGATCCTGTGTGTTTTATTTTTGCATTCCTGGCCCCCTTGTAGTGCCTGGCAGGTGAGCATGCAGTAAATGAACCGAAGTGCTGAATGAGGAGGGAGCAATGGATGAGAACCTGGTGGCACATGCCCTGGGTAGAGGTGGGGGCTGAATGTATTTGCTAACCTCTCCATGGGTACTGGATAAATGGATGACTTCCCTGATAATCAAATAGTTTAAATCAAGTTTATATAAAATTTTTGTAATCAAGTTGGAACCTCCCTTAACATCTCAAACTAAAATGCCTGACAGAGCAGTTTTTGTCCTTTTACAAAGATGTTAAGCCAGGAGCTGCAGGTGTTGTCGGGCTTCAGAAGCAGAGGGAGGATTGGGGATTAACCTTTACCTGAGGCCTAGCCTATACCCAGGTGTTAATCCTCTTGCGTACCTGGTGAGGTAGATAATCACTCCATTTTACTAATGAGGAAACTGAGTTTGGAGAACTTGCCAGTTCACATTTGGGGCTATAATGTGGTAGGCCAGTGTTCTGAGCCAGGACTTCCAATTCTGGGTTCTGACACCCCCAAGCTCCTCTGACTAGGAAGCGTTCCCATAAATGGGCTGAGATTTATGATTCTCTGTATAAAATGGGAGCATTTGCTCATGTGGGTTGTTTTCTAACCTGGGCAGATAGCTTGGAAAGTTCTTGGACACCAGTGGACTTGCCTGGAAACCCATTAATCTTGACTATTCAGAGAAAATCTTCAACAGAACTTATTTGCAAGGTAAGTTACAAAGATCTGGAATTTGCCTCAAATTCTCTTCAAGGTCGTTCTTCAAATAAGTATTTCCCAATGCAAAGGAGACCACAGTTATTTTAGATGTTTATCCTTTGAAATCTGAATTCACTGCTTTTTCTTAGTTTTATAAGAACACGTCTTCACGATAAGCCACTATAAGGCTGAGTAGGTTTTGCTTCTCCTACAAATCTGAATGTGGTAATGACTAACATTGAACTCAGTAATAAGTGAGGATAATTTCAGAATGCCTGGCTTTGTTTTAAGGGCAAGATTTTGGAAGCAGGCTCGCAGGACTCCGTCCAGATCTGTTTTCCTGGCGCATAGCTAGGGGACTGTGCCTGAGCTCTAGGTGAGAGGAGAGGGCAGCAGAAGCCACCTCACTCCCTGTGGACCTGGCACTGGGGTAGAGAGCACTACAGGACTCCAGGTGCCAGAACCCCATGGCACAATGGCCTTTGGATGCCTTTACTTGTCCTGGAAAGGAGAGGTGGCCGCTTTCCAACTCGGGCTATGGCTGGGACAGGTCTTTGGAGCTGGCAGGAGTCCAGGATTTGGAGGCCACAGTAGCTCCCTGCCCTTCTCTGTCCCCCTGTACTCTCTGGGCCTGCTGCCTGCTCCATTTCTGACTGATCCACACACAATTCTAAAATAAAAATATGTAACTCTGCTAGGCTTATTTCTCACCTTGCGTCAGTGTTCACCTTGATTGTGAAATAGGATTTCTGAATCAGTTGTACATCAGACCTAGCTGGGTCTCAACTCACTGCCTGAATTTTCCATGTCTTTTTGGAGATAAAGCAAAATCTCTGGCTTGGTGAATGCTTTCTTATTATTCATCTTTTTCCACTTGGTGTTTTGCTTTGGAAATTTAGGGTATATTAAAGTGTTTGTACCTGCATTTATGTTAAGATTTTTAAAAATACAACGCCAATTTTTAGTAAAGGAAAAAGAAGATCAGGGGAGGGGGATGACATTAGAACAAAGAAAACAAGGTTTTCTAGTTCATTCTCCCTACTAACTACAGCTCTCACGTGCTAGATATAATGCTGCAATTTATTAAGTGCTTATGGTGTTAGGCACTGTTCTAATGACTGATCATATATTTTATCACTGAATCTTCACAGCAGTCCCAGCAGGTAGGATCTGTTCTGACCCCCCATTTTACAGATGAGGAAACTGAGGCTCAGAGATGTTCCTTGCCAGAAGGAACCCAGCAAATAAGAAATGGGACCTAAATGTTAACCCAAGCATTTTGACTCTAAAGCACTTGTCCAAAAGTACATGGAGAGAGATGACAACGAGAATCACGAGTCAACTCATGTAGAAACAGTTCCATGGAATTTATGAACATAACTGAAAATGCATGAATTCCTTCTAGTAAGAGTGTGAAGACCGATGAAAATCTGACATCTTCTCGGTTATAAATCTATCTGTAGAGGGCCCTGATGGTTCATGTTGTAAATAGCCATTGTAGGGGTTCTGGATGGTAGTTTGCATGTGAGGCAATCTCTCCTGTAACATGGATTGTCATTACATAGGTTTGCATGGAGGGCGAGCCCCGTTCCCCCACAGTATTCTTTTATTCAGGAAAGGTCCGGCATAACTCAGTATGGAAGTTTAGCCTATTAGGCAGATGTTGCAAAGGGCTTTCACTGCATTTGATGCTTCAGTATTGCACAGAATCTTGGGTCTGATGTGCAAAGAAGTATTGGTGACACTGCCAACTTAGGATTGCCCCCAAAATGCCTTTGGGAAATATTTTCTACAGAGGTCAAGAAAAACAGGAGACTGTGAATTTAGCTGGTGAACTGGATCAAGGGGTCCAGATAATTCAGGCCCCAAGTCCTCTTTTTCTATAGTAGCAGGGTATTTATCTAAATTCTCAGAGTTGTCTCTGTTGCGCAGCTAGACTTTTCCTGAAGAAACTCAGTTTAAATTCTCACCGCGTCTCTGGGTTCTGGTTGTGCTATGCTAATTAAGGAATTCTGAGGGGGAGTCTACACGCATAAAACAAATGGATCATAACACACCAAGGCTTTGCTTTTAGCGAGCTTCACAATCAACCCAGTTGCTGTACAACTGACTTGGCTTCTGCAGCAATGGACATCAATCGCCAGGCCTGCTCCGCTCCTGGGACAGCCAGGCCACAGTCCAGCTTACGGCTGCGTGGACATAGTCTAGGACCGCACATGATGGTAAAGGCTTTTACTATAAGTAACATCCCTCATTTGATGAAATAGATATCTTTCTGCCAACTTGGCTTTCTTGGTGTTTTCCAGTCTAGTAATTCATCAAATATGATGTTTTAGAGAATGTAAAGTGAATTCATTCTCCCTTTTTGTCAGTGTGGTAAGCTCCATATGGAGTTTGCTCAGTTGGAAAAACATCTGTATTAATCAGACAAACTAAAATCGTTGAGTGGGCCTAAACTATTCATTTTAATGATTTTTCTCCACAGATGACAAAGCACACCATTTGAGAACAGCTAACCAGTTTTTGCAAGAAGGCTAAAAATTATATTGAGTGAATGGAGTTGCATTTATTTAAACTCAAATTCAATTTATTCTATTAAAAACATCCCCAATTCAGTGAGTTACAATGTGTATTTTGAAATATTCGGGGAAGGATCTTATCTGCCCTATTTCATTCTTAAACAGCTGAATTAAAAACTTAATTCCTAACTAAACATCTTCAAAATGAGAAATTGTTAACTTAATTCCTAACTAACTAAATTGTTAATACTTTCCCCTGATTAAATAAGGAAAACGAGTTGGGGCTTTGCCTGGAAGGACATCGTTTTGGAAGGCATTTGTTTTTTTTTTTACTTCATTAATGCAATAAAATGTGGGTGGTTGATCTGAGTGAGAGCTGCTGTTTCCTGAAAATGCTTTAAGATTTGTCTGGATAGGTGGATGTGTGACAGGCGCTATTTAGGATTAGAAAGTGGTTGTGATTTGGATTCAAATGAATTGCACGCTATTTACAAATTCTTCAGCAGTTAATTTGGATCGTTTCCATTCCCCAGCAAGCAGAAGACAGACCTTTCTGCCTAGTTACCCCAATTTCAACGTGAGCTCCCGGAGGATTCAAGTTTGTCCTCCAGACGTTGGCTCTGATGGGATGAGCCTGGGGGACTCACTTGAATTTAATTCCCCTTTCTGGATACTATTAAATCACTCCTGCCTCAGGCAGTGCTCAAGCAGAGGACCCGTCTTTGCTTCAAAGGCAACTAAAAAGTGAATTATTTACCAAATTGCACAAAAGAGAGGATTTATCAAGGCCCTTTTCTCTTAGAGGACAACCCCAGAAGTGGAGGACTTTATTACTCTCTTTCTTGACTATAAATGATTCCATTCAGATACTTTTGAAAGCTTCCCTTCATGTTCTCATTTGAGTCATAAAACTTGATACCTGGGGCCAAATGCCTTTATCCCCCCTCTGAAGGATAAAGATGAAAAGGCGGCAATTCTGGGCCACCCAAAACCAATGACTGGGCAGAAAATGTGGGCAGTGGAGACAGTTACTCCACATAATTCATGCCTCCTCAACCGGACAACTCTACTCTGACATGAAGCCACTTGGAAAACACTAGGTGTAACCCATGCTACCAGTTTGACTGTTGTCATTACCTTTACTCCTGGGATTTTAGCTTTGGTGACTTTCAAGAAGCTAGCTACTCACCTGGAGAGGGTTTGCTGTGGCCTGCTTTCTCTGGTTTCTGTGGAGTTATGGTACTTTTATGTTTCTGCTTGACTGATGATTGGTCAATTGCTGGAAGTCTGGAATCACACTTAACTGCAGGATTCTTGGCAGATAATCTTGTTTTGGTTAGAGGATCCTCTTCACCAGAACGCTACCAAAAATGAATGATGTCTGAGAATCAGTGACCAAGTTGGTCACCTTTGTGAGGCAGAGGGAGAAGAGACAAATCAAGTGCAGCGAACCGCCAGCAGCAACCTGGAGCCTCCTGCCATGCTCACCACTCCCTTTCACCAGTGAGATTTGGATGGACTGGGTGTGTTAACTTAGAAATAATAGCAAAGTTAATGACTCTGTTTTGCAGAAAATTTTGAGAATGCACTTTTATTTGAGAATGCACTTCTATGTGTCTCTCTTGTAGAACATCGTGAAAAGAATGCATTTCCAGCCCTGAAGTCTTTTGACGACAGAGAGACAGCTCATGGCAAAAGCTGCATATGAAGCAGGAGAAACAATCAGGGCTTTTAAGCTTCCTGCTGTTTGAACTACTTTGTGGATGGGCATGGAAAAAATGATCGTTATGCTAACCATATACTTGATAATGAAAAGGAAATTTAGATAGTGTATCGGGACTGAATAAGACCTCAGTTTAATATTCCAAATGATTGGGTGTAACATAAGACAGACTCATCTTTTAAAAAGTCTTCTGTAAAGAAGTCAGTATAAATCTACTCCTGGACAAATCGTGATTCCTGCAGTGTCAGAACATCTCAACACAGCCTTGCAGATGTGATGAAAATCATCGGGGGGTTCAACTGTTTTATACTTTGCCACACTTACCCCCACCCAAAGAAATGATGAAATTGTGTAAATGATGACGAGATATATCTGGTCTTGAAGGGTGATTTATGTCCTGCCTTATGATTTTTGGCCCTGGTGTTAATATGATTTGCTAGGTGATATGCTCTGCAACAAACAAAACTATGAGGTTCCCTCCATTCTTCTCTGCGGGGAGGGTCACTAAATTCTTCAACATTGCACATTAATCTGGTATTGGAAAGTCCTCTGAAAATGCAATCTTTTGAAGCAACAGAAGGCTAAATGAATGTTCCTCTCCACCTCCCCACCTGTGGCAATTTGTATTGATCCTGGTCATCGTTCTTGTTGACAGTTGTGGCATTTTCATTTCAAGGCTCCTGACTCAGGAAAATACTCTGAGTAGCTTTGAGTTATTGGTACAGTGTAAGACAGCCTAAACTCTAAAAAAGCCCCCTACTTTTCAGTCTTCTGTGAGGAAATCTGTACAAATTTACAGGTGGACAGTTGATTATCCTCCAAGATTACAAATCACGTTTGTAATTTAGAGTTGGGATACAGCCGTCAAACAGATAATTACTGTTTCTCCCTACATGTTCAGAAAACAGCCCATCCTCAGTTAAAAGGACAGGAAAAGGAAAGGACACAATGGATTGGTTGTTCTCCCTTTTCCCTTTCAATTCTGAAATTTAATAGAAGTCCTTGAAAATTATTCTGAAATGTCAAAGATGAAACATTAGGTCATTTCTGAACATGACGTGGGTTGTCTATCCTCTAGGAAGGAAATGTGGGCAAATTTTAACTACGACACCTAAGGTTGTCACAGGCAAGAACATCAATGAACATGTGGCAGAATTTCTGCCACAAACTGCCCAAGACAAACCACACACATTAGTGGGTGAAGTCTGCTCACACGGCGATCTATTCTTCAGCCCTTTATTTCCAGCTAATGCGAAGGCAGGAAACACGCTCCAGGCTAAGGATCCCAATACCCACGATTATAACATCAGGTGCAGTAACAGTGTTCACTGTTGCTGGTGGGTCCGTTCCCTGTTCCCCTCAGCGGTTGTGTGATTCTTTGCTTGCTCCGGGCAGTGGTGAATTGGGAGGAGTTGGTGAAGAGACTCTTTGTTGAGTAGGGTGTTAAGCCACGTTTATCATTCCTTTATCCATTCATTATACCTCAAGCCTTTAGGAGCACCAGAGGTGAGAGGAAGGGTGGCCGTGGAAGCATGCCTCCCGTGTATGGGACTGGGCATCTGCATTCCGAGCACATCCTGCTCTGGCTTCTGGTTCATGGTTCCATCAGCCTTACTTCCAGTTGGCAATCATTTTTAAAAGTGCAGAAACGGCAGCTCGAAGTGGGTGTTTTGTTAGCTGGAAACTAAAGCCACCATAGCAAGAACTATAACACTTACGAGTGAGCTTGCTTTACTGAGTAATCTTAAGCCGAGCCTTCAGCCTGCTGTATCTTTATTTATGTCCTTTCATATACTCAGCTATTATCATCTGTCCCATCTCGTGAAAACCCATCATGTTATCTGGGGAGGATGATCCTTGGGTGGAAGATGTGTGGTAATTCATTCTGGCACTAAAGCACAGTATTTAAACCCACTTTCTGGCAGTGATTCCTGGCTCTCTCACTTGGTTGTGTGACATAACGTTAGTGTTAGTTACCTGTGAATAACAGTGTCTATCTTTTGGTGGTTCTGTGAGGATGAAATGAGTTAAGACATATGTATGGCACTCAGAACAGTGCCAGGTACACTGTTAAGTGCCATATATGTGCTGGCTTTTGTAATTAGCAATTAATTCATGTTTAGCCATTTAAAAAATTAACTAGCTAACTACCGAACATTAACTACCTACTGTCAAAACCAAAGCCAAAGGCCCCTGTGAAAACTCCTCACCTATTCCAGAGAGACACGAATGAAAGGGTGGGTCATTCCGACAGCAGACTCGTGGTTAGAAGGAGGTTATATAATTTATGATAGTCTTACAAAAAGCCAGTTGAAATTTATCTAGTATTAAGAAAATATGCTCCGCTTTCTTTTTCAAATAGTAAAGCTCTAATGGTGAATATTTACCAACACATAGAGATTATCAAACAATAATTATTCTGATTTACAGTTCATTTTAAAACTATGTCTTTTCTGCTTGTAATTTTGAACAGTAATTACAATTTTCATTGCTTCCCCCACATGTTCCTAAGTTGAAATGTCACGTGGAGGTGGAAGCAATAGCACATTGCTATTCCTCTGAGGGAAAAAGACCAGCTCTGGCTTTCAAAATCAAAGCCTAAAAGGTTAAAACAAACAAACAACAACAAGGAAATAAACCAAACTGTGTGATACATGTGTAGACTGTAAGTTTCCTCAGGGATGTGAGACTAACTAGATTTTCTAGCTGGGACCTAATGGCGAGGAGACACTGAGCAGAGATAACAGGAGATCCGGGGGACTAAGGGGGCGGGGACCGAAGAGACAGTGATGTTCCGACTCTTGCCCGACGGTTCATTTCCAAGACCCAGGAAACTGGCTCTCAGATGGTGTGCTGCCTCCCTCCCGCCCTCCAGGCGTGCGGCTGAGACCTGATGGGTGGGCACAGACCCTTCTGCGCCCTGCGTCATGCGGTGGGAGGCTGAGCCGAGTGGATCTTATGACGGTGTAGATCAGGGTGTGACTTGCTGTGAATAAGGGGTCAGAGGCAAAGAGCAGTGTCAGGCCGGTGCCAGAGGAAGACTGGGTGTTTATTACATTGGAAATAAAGGTATTCTCATGAGATTACGAGAGACACTGATCGAGACAGTGAACCTCGGCACTCCAACAGTAACGACCCGGGAAAGGTCACCATGGGACCGGGGGCAGAGGAGTATCTTGAGAGTCGGCCTCCAAAGCCCACGTTCAAACTGGGCCGCAAACACGCAAACCGCCCAGGGGATGGTTTGTATAGATAGCATTCTAGATAGGCTGGGTACCTTTATGCCTTCAGGAAATATGAAGTTAGTTCTACACACAGTGCTGTTGAATCGCTAAGTACACTGAACTTTCTCTCATCTAGAAAAAACTCTGAAAGCTGCCAAATCCTTCAGATGTTCAGGACAGTTTTGAACTTACCAGGACTGTGAACTTGAACAATAGAGAACAGGGATCAGAAACCTTTTTCAGGCTTTTTTTTTGTCTCAGGTCCCACCTACCCACCTGAATCAAACTGCTGCTTAACTCCTTTTGCCTCCCCCGCCTGGAGACCTAGCTGCCAGGTGGGGCTGGGCAAGACCAGGGTTGGCAGTAGAAACCCTTCGTCTCCATTCAGCTGTGATATGCCCCTCTGGAGTCAGCCGGGCCTCCAGGTGCCTCGGTATTGCAGCCTGTCTCTACCATCAGCCTCTGTAGGGAACTCTCTCCCGCCTGCCACCTTCTCAGTGAGTCTCATGCTAGCAGGTTGGGACCACCCAGCCTGAGACGCTGATTCGAGAACAGCAGCATCCTCAGTGATGAAGATCTTCATACCATTTGGTGACCACTGGGTCTCCTCTCCAGAGGAGAGCCACGGGGGGCTTTAGGACTTGCTTCTTGATTACTGCCCATCCCGCTATGGAATGGTCTCTGGGTGTAACTCAGCTGCAAGCTACTGTAATGGTGAACATGACATGTTTTCTGATACTTGCTGGGTATTTCTTACAATGCAAATTAACCCCTTGTGTGCTGCACAGATCACGTTGGTCTACTTGCATGGTAACCATACTTTTCATGCTTTTGGGGACCAGTGTTATAGTGTTCTCTGCGATGGAGTTCTGTGTGGCAGACAGTGGGTAAGGGAGTAGTATGCCAGAAAATTGTGAGACTTAAAAAATTTGAACACTCAAGTGTAGTGTTTAGTAGCACATGAAGACTGCCCTCAGCTGGGTATTTTCCAGGAATAGTTTTGCTGCAACGTATTTCTCCTTCATCCTTTATTTGAATTCATATTCTCCTTGTAGCTGAGAGGCAAGTCTGAGAAACATGAAAGACTTGGCCATCAAATGGAGACCATCTGTGAAAATACTGCTTGCTGAGAATAACAGGTCATAGGACATGGAAATTAACTGAGAAATATCCTATGTACCTACCATGTCTTCAACCTCTTGCTAGGTACTATGAAGGAATATGAAAACAAGAAGTTTACAATGGGAGAGGCAAGATTTGTACCATACTAACAAAATGCAAAACAACATTTAATTAAGCAATAAATTGGTGACACCAATTCTAAGTTCCAAAGGAACTCAAGAAAAAAGTGAGAAGTCCAGGGGGGACTTCATGAAGGAGGTGGGGTTTTCTGGGACCTGAAAGATGAGTGGGAACTGGCTTAGGCCGAGGCAGCACATGAGCCAAGGTATGGATGGAGTAGCAAGGCCGGCATGAGTCTCACGCAGTGAGGCAAGTGGCTGGAGCAGAGGGCATGGAGAGGTGGGTGAGAAATAAGCTGGATGCCAGGGTGGGGTCAGATTGGCAGCAGGGTGGCTCTGAGATTCTGGCAAAGGACTGAGAGTCAGTTTGATAGAGAATGGGGTCCAGCTGAAGGTTTCTGAGTAGGAAAATGTTTAATTAGCATGGTACTTGAGATGAGCCTGACCGTTTCTTTCAGGGGAAGAAAACACATATTGCAAGTCTGCCAGTGAAATCACCTTTTCACAGTTTCGATGGTTTATTTTTGTAAAGTGTAATTCTTTATTACAAAAGAAATGCACATTCATAATGGAAAAATAGAGACAGAAATAAAGAAAGAAAACTTCAGATGTAAAAAACCCATGAAGCTTGAAATAAAGACTGCAAATAGCTTAGTATATATTCTCTCAGACTCCTTTTTAATGACTGTGATGGAGACTTCTAGCTTTCCAGCAAAATCCCTCCTCGGGTGATAAAGGTTGAAGCTGGGATGTGACCACCCACCTTGAACTGAATGTGTCCGTCTCCCCTGCAACTAGCTGAGGCCTCAGGAGGAGCATCTCACCAGTGGAGAGTGAGCACAGGTGTGATGTGTGCAGCCGGCTTCAGAGATCATCTCTGGCTCTGTGCCTCAGCTGGAGAGGCAACAACTTTGAAAGTCATGTGTTCAAGATAATCCCTGAAAGTCCCAGTGGAGGAGAGCTGCCTGCCAACCTGGACTGGCACAGGCGGAAGAAATAAACTTCTATCTTGATTGAATCATCACAGTTTTGTGGTCTCTTTGTTACAGCAGCTAACATTATCCTAACATATGCTTATGCATATTGAAAATATTATTCACTTTTACAAAATAGAATCACACCATAGATACTGTTTCATTCAACAATACATGGCATCAATGGACACCTTTTAAAATTTTTTCAACTTTATTTTGAAAAATTTCAAATCTATAGAGTTGAAAGAATAGTATAAATAACATCCATTACCCTTCACGATAGAACAGATGGACCTAACAGACATCTACAGAACTCTATACCCAAAAGCAACAGGATACACATTCTTCTCAAGTGCACATGGAACATTTTACAGAATAGACCACATACTAGGCCACAAAAAGAACCTCAGTAAATTCAAAAATATTGAAATCCTACCAACCAACTTCTCAGATCACAAAGGTATAAAACTAGAAATAAATTTTAGAAAGAAATCAAAAAGGCTCACAAATACATGGAGACTTAACAACATTCTCCTAATTAATCAATGGGTTAACGACCAAATCAAAACAGAAATCAAAGAGTATATGGAGACTAATGACAACAACAACACAAAGCCACAACTTCTGTGGGACGCAGCAAAGGCAGTTCTAAGAGGAAAGTATATTGCAATCCAGGCCTATTTAAAGAAGGAAGAACATTCCCAAATGAATAGTCTAAAGACACAATTACTGAAATTGGAAAAAGAAGAACAAATGAGGCCCAAAGTCACCAGAAGGAGGGACATAATAAAGATTAGAGAAGAAATAAATAAAATTGAGAAGAATAAAACAATAGAAAAAATCAATGAAACCAAGAGCTGGTTCTTTGAAAAAATAAACAAAATAGATAAACCCCTAGCCAGACTCATTAAGAGAAAAAGAGAATCTACACACATAAACAGAATCAGAAATGAGAAAGGAAAAATAACGACGAACCCCACAGAAATACAAAGAATTATAAAAGAATATTATGAGAATCTATATGCTAACAAGCTGGAAAACCTAGAAGAAATGGACAACTTCTTAGCAAAATACAACCTTCCAAAACTGACCAAACAAGAAACAGAAAAACTAAACAGACCAATCACCAGCAACGAAATTGAATCGGTAATCAAAAAACTACCCCAAAACAAAACCCCCGGACCTGATGGATTCACCTCTGAATTCTACCAGACATATAGAGAAGAAATAACACCATTCTCCTTAAAGTTTTCCAAAAAATAGAAGAGGAGGGAATACTTCCAAACTCATTCTATGAAGCCAGCATCACTCTAATACCAAAACCGGGCAAAGACCTCACCAAAAAAGAAAATTACAGACCAATATCCCTGATGAACGTAGATGCAAAAATACTCAACAAAATATTAGCAAACCGAATTCAAAAATACATCAAGAGGATCATACACCATGATCAAGTGGGATTCATCCCAGGGATGCAAGGATGGTACAACATTCGAAAATCCATCAACATCATCCACCACATCAACCAAAAGAAGAACAAAAACCACATGATCATCTCCATAGATGCTGAAAAAGCATTTGACAAAATTCAGCATCCATTCCTCATTAAAACTCTCAACAAAATGGGTATAGATGGCAAGTACCTCAACATCATAAAGACCACATATGACAAACCCACAGCTAACATCATACCTAACAGCGAGAAGCTGAAAGCTTTTCATCTAAGATTGGGAGGAAGACAGGGATGCCCACTCTCTCCACTGTTATTCAACATAGTACTGGGGGTCCTAGCCATGGCAATCAGACAAAACAAAGACATACAAGGCATCCAGATTGGTAAAGAAGTCAAATTGTCACTATTTGCAGATGACATGATATTGTACATAAAAAACTCTAAAGACTCCACTCCAAAACTACTAGAACTAATATCTGAATTCAGCAAAGTTGCAGGATACAAAATTAACACACAGAAATCTGTTGCTTTCCTATACACTAACAATGAATTAACAGAAAGAGAAATCAGAAAAACAATTCCATTCACAATTGCATCAAAAAGAATAAAATACCTAGGAATAAACCTAATGAAGGAAGTGAAAGACCTGTACTCTGAAAACTACAAGACACTCCTAAGAGAAATTAAAGAGGACACTAACAAATGGAAATGCATCCCATGCTCTTGGCTAGGAAGAATAAATATTGTCAAAATGGCTATACTACCTAAAGCAATCTACAGATTCAATGCAATCCCTATCAAACTACCAACAGCTTTCTTCAATGAACTGGAACAAATAATTCTAAAATTCATATGGAACCACAGAAGACCCCGAATAGCCAAAGCAATCCTGAGAAGGAGGAATAAAACAGGGGGAATTACACTCCCTGACTTCAAGCTCTACTACAAAGCCACAGTAATCAAGACAATTTGGTATTGGCACAAAAACAGACCCACAGACCAGTGGAACAGAATAGAAAATCCAAACATTAACCCAAACATATACAGTCAACTAATATTTGATAAAGGAGCCTTGGATATACAATGGGGAGATGACAGCCTCTTCAGCAGCTGGTGTTGGCAAAACTGGACAGCTACATGTAAGAGAATGAAACTGGACTACTGTCTAACCCCATACACAAAAGTCAACTCAAAATGGATCAAAGACCTGAATGAATGTAAGTCATGAGACCATAAAACTCTTAGAAAAAAACATAGGCAAAAATCTCTTGGACATAAACATGAATGACTTCTTCATGAACATATCTCCCCGAGCAAGGGAAACAAAAGCAAAAATGAACAAGTGGGACTGTATCAAGCTGAAAAGCTTCTGTACAGCAAAGGACACAATCAGTAGAACAAAAAGACATCCTACAGTATGGGAGAATATATTCATAAATGACATATCCGATAAGGGGTTAACATCCAAAATATATAAAGAACTCACACACCTCAACAAACATAAAGTAAATAATCCAATTAAGAAATGGGCAGAGGACATGAATAGGCACTTCTCCAAAGAAGAAACTCAGGTGGCCAACAGGCACATGAAAAGATGCTCCACATCACTAATCATCAGAGAATTGCAGATTAAAACCACAATGAGATATCACCTCACACCAGTGAGGATGGCCAACATCCAAAACCCAGACAACAACAAATGTTGGCGAGGATGTGGAGAAAGGGGAACCCTCCTACACTGCTGGTGGGAATGCAAATTAGTTCAACCATTGTGGAAAGCAGTATGGAGGTTCCTCAAAAAACTCAAAATAGAAATACCATTTGACCCAGGAATTCCACTCCTAGGAATTTACCCTAAGAATGCAGCAGCCCAATTTGAAAAAGACAGATGCACCCCTATGTTTATTGCAGCACTATTTACAATAGCCAAGAAATGGAAGCAACCTAAGTGTCCATCAGTAGATGAATGGATAAAGAAGATGTGGTACATATACACAATGGAATATTATTCAGCCATAAGAAGAAAACAAATCCTACCATTTGCAACAACATGGATGGAGCTAGAGGGTATTATGCTTAGTGAAATAAGCCAAGTGGAAAAAGACAAATATCAAATGATCTAACTCATATATGGAGTATAAGAACAAAGAAAAAAACTGAAGGAACAAAACAGCAGAAGACTAACAGAACCCCAAAATAGACTAACAGTTACCAAAGGGAAAGGGACTGGGGAGAATGGGTGGGAAGGGAGGAACAAAGGGGAAAAAGGGGCATTACGATTAGCACACATAATGTTGGGGGGGCGCGGGGAGGGCTGTGCAACTCAGAGAAGATAATTAGTGATTCTATAGCATCTCACTACGCTGATGGACAGTGACTGTAATGGGGTTGGTGGGGGGGACCTGATGAAGGGGGTAGTTTAATAACCATAATATTGCAATGTAATTGTAGATTGATGATACCAAAATAAATTATTTAAAAAAAAGTTTAAAAAAACATCCATTACTCTTTACCTTGCCAGTTTACCTTCTTTATATATATGTGTATAATGTATATATGCTTTTTCTGAATAGTTTCAAAGTGATCAAACTTCATGATCCTTCATCCATAAATACTTGAACACACATCTATCAAAACAGACATTCTCCTACAAAGTCACAATATCATTATCTTACCTAAGGAAATTTAGTAGTTCCTTAACAGTATCTGATATGTAGCTACATATTCGAACCAAACTGTCTCCAAAATATCTTTTTTTGCTGTTTGTTCTGATGTGTGATCCAATCAAGATACATGCATGCAGTTATTATGTCTCTTTAGTGTGTACTTCTCTGCCCTTTTTATGGTTTTTGCTGTTTTAAAGAGTCCTAGCTTCATAGAAGTTCTTATGTTCTGAATTTGAATGTTTCCTCATAATAAAATTCAGGTTAATAATTTTGGCATGAATATTCTAAAGGTGGTGTGGCGTCTTTCTTTATGCTATCACATCGGCACCTCACAATGCTGCTTGGTCTCGTAGGGTGAGGTGGTGACTGCACATTTCTCCATGGTGAAGGTATATCCCACCCACCTGTGTAATTAGTTGGTAATCTAGGGATGATTCTTTGATCCTGAATAGCTCGCTTATTCATAAACAGCATTTTACCTAAGAATTTTAGCATCTTTTGATGTGCTTTGCCTGAATTGAGAATTACTCTGGGGTAGCAAAATGATGATTTTTCCAATTTTGTCATTTCTTCTACAATTATTAGCCGGCATTCTTCTCTGAGGAAAAGCTTTCCTTTCCTTCCTTCTCTCTCCTTTATTTATTTATTTAATGTACTTACTATCACTATGATCTCAAGGATGTATTTTATTCAGTTACCTCATCACATTTTTTGATGCTTAGATTGTACCAAAAATGGTGAGTGGGAGTCATGCTGGCTCTTGACTTGAATCACTGAGTACTTCTTGGCTTTTTGATACAATAAAACATAGCCTCACTTTGTACTTTACCTGACTCAGACCAGGAATTACCTACTTCTCTGAGAAGCTCTGGTTCCTTTTAGTCGAAAGAGGTATTTAGAAATCAAACCCTGCATGGTAGGTGCGCTCATTGCTACCAGAGTGAAATTGTTCCTAAATTCTTTCAATGAAATTCATTAGAAATACATATTTTAAAAATCAGGAGTTCATGGCAGTATTTCTAATTAATATTTAACACTCCATGGGGGTTTTCTTTATATTTGTATCTTTCTTCTATTTAAAATCTTTATTCCTTAATTATATTAGTATATTTACTAATCTGTTTTACTCTGCAATAAACATGAAATAATTTCAGAATTATAATACAAATATTACTCTAAGAATGAATCCACTAAGTAAAGCTTACTCTTGCCTGGCAGTTCTCTGTCTTTAGAATATATTACTTATTGTATGGATTTGTCATACTTCTCCTTGTTGGTCGTGTAGGTTGCTTCCAAACATTTGCTATGATGAATATTCTTGTATATTTATACACATCTTTGATTAAGTTCCCCAAAGTGGAAATTTATATTAGTAGATTAAAAACACCACAAAGATTTACAGTTTTTGTTCCCGAATTGTCCTCCAGAAATACTGTACCAATGTACATTTCCAGATGTATGTGAGAATGCCAGTTTCTACATAACTTTTCCAACTCTTTTATCTTGTCTAAAAAGTCTCTCATTTTGGGGAGAAGGTTATAATTTTAATTTGTAATTTGTGTGTACTTTTAGCTGTTACACTGGCTCATTTTTTATCTCATCTACTTAGAATGTATATTCCACTTATTTCTAAGAAGAATCTGAGATGACTTAAAAGTTGAACTCAAAACAGTTTAAAAACATGGAACAACAAAAGGCAAAACTGATTTACAGGAAAACACTCAAAACAGTGGTCACCTCTGGGAGGGACAGGGGCAGGGATTGAGCAGGAAGGAGCATGAGGGAACTTCATGGGGAAGATGGAAACCTGATGGGGGTTTGGATTACAGGGTTATATGCCTTTGTCCAAACTTACTAAATATAACTCTTAAAGTCTGTACAACTCCTGTAGGTCATTTTTACCTCAAAAACTGGAAGAAAAACATGAACAATCAAAACCACAAAACCCATAAATATTCAGCTCTAGTGAATCATGTGCATGCTGAAGTTTTCAGGGGCGCAGAATACTGATGGCTGCAGCTTACTTTAAAATGCACTAGAACATAAGAGGCATGAATGGGTGGATAGACAGATTGTATGGGATGGAGCAAATATAGCAAAATGTCAGCAATGGTAGCACCTTGGTGGTGGGTATATATCTGGATATTTGCTGTATGATTCTGTTAACTTTTCTATATGTTTTGAAGCTCTCAGAGTAAAATACTGGGGGGAAATGGAGCAGAAATATAGATATAACTGTATAGATGTCAGAGCTGCTGGGATAAACTGGGCACTTTGTGGGAACACTGCTAGTTTTCTTTTGTATGGTTCATCATAAACATGTATTTCATTAGATTAAAAAATTGTTCCCTGCATGATATCATCTGGTAACAGTGAAAGGTCAGTGATCAAATCTTGATGAGACAACCTGAGGAGAATTTACAGAGCAGGGCGTCTTGTGGGCAGGTCATGAACTTGGATGGGAATAAATTACATCTTTATTTCAGCTAATTTCTAACTGAAATCTAAGCATATTTTTCACTCACGAACGCAGACAACAAACCACAGTAGTATTTGCAATGCCTAAGATTTTTGTCACCAATAGAAATCACAGGTATTTTCACATCTCATTAAATTTGTTGCAGATGTCTCAAAATACCCTTTACGCCCATAACTTGCTATTTAATGTGTTAATAAAGAAGCACATATATTACTGAATCACAGATTTCTAAAAATATTCTGATGACTGTTTCCATAAGAGTGGTTTCCTTTGAAATATAGATAGGGCTGTGTATCCTCTTCTATGCTTTCAAAAATATTCTTCTGAGAGGAGGATCTAGTGCCCAAGAGGCCTGTGGTACAAAAACTGGACAAAACCCCCAGGGATGGAGAGAGCAGAGAACCAAGCCTTGAGGGGCTCCAGGACAGCCTGGAAAGAGGAGGAGGAGAAACTGCCCTCAGAGACAGGGAGGAAGCTGGGAGGAGGATGGGGCTTTGCAGAGCCCAGGGCCCGGGGCTTTGAGGAGGAGTGAGCGGCCTAGGGAGTCAAAGGGGCCAAGGGGTGGAGCGCAGTGAGGACTGAAGAGACCGCAGTGTTCAGAGGTGTGGAAGTCATGCAACGGAGAGCCATTTCTGTGGAGTGACGCGCGTGGAAGCCAGAGTGGAGTGGGTTGAGGAGTGAGTAGGAGGTGGGGAAATGGAGTCAGTCAGTGTAAATAATTCTCTTGAGAACTGTGGCCCTGAAGGAGAAGAAATAATTGGAGGGGATGTGGGATCAAGGAAGGGCTTGTCAGTCGCAGGCAGGGAAAGGGTGATGGATGGAGCGAGGGCCCTGAGGAGGGCTGGGAGGTGGAGAGGTGGGGAATTGGTGGAAGGGGAGAGGGTGTTGCAGAAGGAAGGAGCAGGCGGGGTGGGCAGCAGCGAGCTGAGGAAGCTTCCAGGGGCGTGGGGTGGAAGTGGGGAGGCTGAGGAAGGGGAAGAGGTTTGAAGTGGAAGAGCCAGCCAGAGGAACTGGGCAGCCTTGAGGAGTCCCAGGAGGTCGGTGGCTGTGGCCTTCCATTTTCAAAGCTGGGTGATTTTTCCTCAGCAGTTGCCAGTGGCCCAGGGACCACAGATGGGTGGGGTTTTGCTAGAGAGGTGTGAGAAAAATACAAAGGGCAAGGGAATTATGAAGAGGACGGAGCACAGGATGTAGGCAGCTTAGGAGGGGGAAATCAGTACAGAGTGGGCATGAGGGGCACAGGGAGAGGAGCCGGTGCACCAGATGTTCCAAGGGGGGAGGAAATGTCGTAGTGGAAGTGGCTGAGCAGGAGAGCTGGAAGGCTGGTGATGATGGAGGTTTTTATTTGGTGGGGTGGGTGTGGGGTGGGGGCGGCTCAGCAGGGTGGATTGAAGGGAGCACTGAAGATGCAGGGAACAGAGAGGTCAGCGAATGGCTGGAGTACCAGGGGGACACTGAAGTCATCCTGGATTGTGGCAGAAGATCAGGGTGAACGGAGATGGAGCCCCTGCTCCCTTCACTGAAGAAGGGTGAGTGGTCAGGAGACAATAGGGGTGACAGAAAGGGAGGGGATGGTCGAAGAAAACAGCACAAGCCTCAGGGAGCCAGGGTGGCCGCCAAAGCCTGGGGAGCGGTGGTGCAGGGCAGCCCTGGGGGGCAAGAGGGGTGCCTGCCCTCCTGCCTCCTAATCGTAAGGCAGGTGTGCAGGAGGGATAGGAGGGGCACCCCCTCCATTCCAGGGAGGACTCTTACGGGAGCTTGACGCTCACTGGCTGTGTAGCAGGGAGATGGATGGCTCAGCCTTTTCCAAATGTGCCCATCTCCTTGATTTCAGCTATTCCTTCCACCTGAAATGTCCCTCAGCTTCCCCACCCCCACTCCCATCTCTTTGAGTCCTGCCCTGGCTGAAATTTGAAATCAGCTGAAACTCTGCATCCTCTGTGAAGCTTTCCCAGGTTTCCTCTTGCTTTCTTATCCCACTCATCAGATACTGTCTTGAACAGCAGGCATTTGTGTCTTATTTCACCAACACTGGGAACTACCCCGGGGTGGGCACATGCTTTATTCATTACCATATGCCCCTAGTGCCGAAAACAGGGTTTTAGACACAAGTGGTTTATGATTCCTTAATGAATAAAATAATATAAAAACAAAGTTTTAGGATGAAAAGCTCTATGTTGTAAATCATGTTTAATGAAGATATACACCTGAATAATATCTTGTAATGAGAAAAATTTAAATTTTGATAACTATATTTTAATTGCCTTTTGATAAGTTTTTTTTGGTACTCAAATTTAATTGGAACCATTTATTTAAAAAATAGGGAAAACTAATAAAATGTAATAAACTGATACATAGCACTATATAAAGTGAGGAAAAAAAAGCCACCTTATTATAATCTCTCATGCAATGTCTGAACTGCTCAGTCCAGTTAACACAAGGAACCCTTTGGGTCAGAGGCTACCAATTCTCGGCACGAACAATTTCACTGAGCTGAGATAAAAACTGGTGTTTGTATCACTGTGCCAGATGGCAGAATCACTCAGTGGAAGGATTGACTCTAGGCTGTCTTCCTTGTCTGTTGAAAAAGGCAGGACAACATTCTGGAAGCGGCTGCAATTTAAACTGATAGGTGCCCCATTTTGCTGCCATGCCCTATTTTAAAATTACCTAGTGGAACCCAGGCAAAGCACAGAAAAGGAGAAGAAACGAAGTATTGCTGGCTTTGCCCAATATAGAGTTATTCTTTGTTTGCTCCGTTAATGCTGTTGAAGCCTTCCAGCAGCCTGTGGGTTTGCCCATGGAGGGGTATGCCCACCAGGCATTCCAATTAGTCCATAATCTTATAAAAAAAGAACTAATCCAATTTAGTCTAGTGAGTTATCCAGTGGAATTTTTTTTTAACCTTTTCTTTAATTTTACTATTATTAACCTACAATTACATGTGCAACATTAGGGTTACTAAACTCCCCACTTCATCAAGTCCACCTCACATACCCCATTACAGTCACTGTCCATCAGCGTAGTGAGATGCTATAGAATCACTACTCGTCTTCTCTGTGTTACACTGCCTTCCCCGCATACCCCCACCCCCACCCCCTACATTATGTGCTAATTGTAATGCGCCTTTTCCCCCTTATCCCTCCCTTCCCACCCATCCTCCCCAGTCCCTTTCTCTTTGGTAACTGTTAGTCCGTTCTTGGATTCTGTGAGTCTGCTGCTGTTTTTTTTTTTTTCTTTCACTTTTTTTTTTTGCTCTTATGCTCCTCATATGAGTGAAATCATTTGATACTTGCCTTTTTCCGTTTGGCTTATTTCACTGAGCATAATACCTTCTAGCTCCATCCATGTTGTTGCAAACGGTAGGATTTGTTTTCTTCTTATGGCTGAATAATATTCCATTGTGTATATGTACCACATCTTCTTTATCTATTCATCTACTGATGGACACTTAGGTTGCTTCCATTTTTGGCTATTGTAAATAGTGCTGTGGTAAACATTGGGGTGCATCTGTTTTTTTCAAACTGGGCTGCTGCATTCTTAGGGTAAATTCGTAGGAGTGGGATTCCTGGGTCAAATGGTATTTCTATTTTGAGTTTTTTGAGGAATGCCTATGATTTTTCTAAGAGTTTTATGGTTTCATGACTTACATTCAGGTCTTTGATCCATTTTGAGTTTACTTTTGTATATGGGGTTAGACAATAATCCACTTTCATTCTTTTATATGTAGCTGTCCAGTTTTGCTAACACCAGCTGTTGAAGAGGCTGTCATTTTCCCATTGTATATCCATGGCTCCTTTATCATATATTAATTGACCATATACGCTTGGGTTTATATCTGGGTTCTCTAGTCTGTTCCACTGGTCTATGGGTCTGCTCTTGTGCCAGTACCAAATTGTCTTGATTACTGTGGCTTTACAGTAGAGCTTGAAGTCAGGGAGCATAATTCCCCCTGCTTTATTCTTCCTTCTCAGGATTGCTTTGGCTATTTACAGTCTTTTGTGGTTCCATATGATTTTTAGAACGATTTGCTCTAGTTCATTGAAGAATGCTGTTCGTATTTTGATAGGGATTGCATTGAATCTGTAGATTGTTTTAGGGAGATGGCCATTTTGACAATGTTAATTCTTCCTATCCATGAGCACCGGGATGTGTTTCTATTTATTGGTATCTTCTTTAATTTCTCTCATGAGTGTCTTGTAGTTTTCAGAGTATAAGTCTTTCACTTCCTTGGTTAGGTTTATTCCTAGATATTTTATTCTTTTTGATGCAATTGTGAATGGAATTGTTTTCCTGATTTCTCTTTCTGCTAGTTCATCGTTAGTGTATAGCAATGCAACATATTTCTGTGTATTAATTTTGTATCCTGCAACTTTACTGAATTCAGATATTAGATCTAGTAGTTTTTGAGTGGATTCTTTAGGGTTTTTTATGTACAATATCATGTCATCTGCAAACAGGGACTGTTTGACTTCTTCCTCGCCAATCTGGATGCCTTTTATTTCTTTGTGTTATCCGATTGCTGTGGCTAGGACCTCTAGAACTATGGTGAATAAAAGTGGGGAGAGTGGGCATCCTTGTCTTCTTCCCAATCTTAAAGTAAAAGCTTTCAGCTTCCTGCTGTTAAGTAAAATGTTGGCTGTGGGTTTGTCATATATGGCCTTTATTATGTTGAGGTACTTGCCCTCTATACCCATTTTGTTGATTGTTGAGTTTTTATCACGAATGGATGTTGAATTTTGTCGAATGTTTTTCCAGCATCTATGGAGATGATTGTGTCATTTTTGTCCTTTTTGTTAATGTAGTGGATGATGTTGATGGATTTTCGAATGTTGTACCCTCCTTGCATCCCTGGGATGAATCCCACTTGATCATGATGGATGGTCTTTTTGATGTATTTTTGAATTTGGTTTGCTAATATTTTGTTGAGTATTTTTGCATCTATGTTCATCAGGGATATTGGTCTGTAATTTTCTTTCTCTGTGGTGTCTTTGCCTGGTTTTGGTATTAGAGTGATGCTGGCCTCATAGAATGAGTTTGGAAACATTCCCTCTTCTTCTACTCTTTGGAAAACTTTAAGGAGGATATGTATTAGGTCTTCACTAAATGTTTGATAAAATTCAGTGGTGAAGCCATCTGGCCCAGACATTTTGTTCTTACGTAGGTTTTTGATTACCAGTTCAATTTCTTAGCTGGTTATTGGTCTATTCAGAATTCCTGTTTATTCCTGGGTCAGCCTTGGAAGGTTGCATATTTCTAGAAATTTGTCCATTTCTTCTAGGTTATCCAGTTTGGTAGCATATAATTTTTCATGTATTCTCTCATAATTCTTTGTATTTCTGTGGTATCCATAGTGATTTTTCCTTTCTCATTTCTGATTCTGCTTATTTGTGCATACTCTCTTTTTTTCTTGATAAGTCTGGCTAGGGATTTATCTATTTTGTTTATTTTCTCAAAGAAGCAGCTCCTGCTTTCACTGATTCTTTCTGTTGTTTTATTTTTCTCTATTTTATTTATTTCTGTCTTAATCTTTATTATATCCCTCCTTCTACTGATTTTGGGCCTCATTTGTTCTTCCTTTTCTAGTTTCATTAATTGTGGGTTTAGACTGTTCATTTGGGATTTTTCTTCTTTCCTGAGGTAGGCTTGTATTGCAGTATATTTCCCACTTAGCATGGCCTTCGGTGCATCCCACAGATTTTGCGGTGTTGAATTATTGTTGTCATTTGTCTCCATATATTGCTTGATCTCTGTTTTTATTTGGTCATTGATCCATTGATTATTTTGGAGTCTGTTATTAAGCCTCCATGTGTTTGTGGGCTTTTTCATTTCTCTGAGTAAATTATTTCTAGTTTCGTACTTTTGTGATCTGAGAAGCTGGTTGGTACAATTTCAATCCTTTTGAATTTACTGAGGTTCTTTTTGTGGCCTAGTATATGATCTATTCTTGGAAATGTTCCATGTGCACTTGAGAAGAATGTGTATCCTGTTGCTTTTGGATGGAGTGTTCTGTAGATGTCCATTAGGTCCATCTGTTCTAATATGTTGTTCAGTGCCTCTGTCTCTTTATTTATTTTCTGTCTGGTTGATCTGTCCTTTGGAGTGAGTGGTGTGTTGAAGTTTCCCAAAATGAATGCATTGCATTCTATTTCTGCCTTTCATTCTGTTAGTATTTGTTTCACATATGTGGGTGATACTGTGTTGGGTGCATAGATATTTATAGTAGTTATATCCTCTTGTTGGACTGACCGCCTTTATCATTATGTAATGTCCTTCTTTGTCTCTTGTGACTTTCTTTGTTTTGAAGACTATTTTGTCTGATACAAGTACTGCAAGTCCTGCTTTTTTCTCCCTGTTAGTTGCATGAAATATTTTTTCCATCCCTTTACTTTCAGTCTGTTACGTCTTTGGGTTTGAAGTGAGTCACTTGTAGGCAGCATATAGATGGGTCTTGTTTTCTTATCCATTCATTGACTCTACGTCTTTTGATTGGTGCATTCAGACCATCTACAATTAGGGTGATTATTAGTAGGTACGTACTTATTGCCACTGCAGGCTTTAGATTCATGGTTACCAAAAGTTCAATGGTAATTCCCTTTCTATCTAACAGTCTAATTTAACTCACTTTGTATGCTGTTACAAACACATCCTAAAGATTCTTTTTTTTCCCTTCCTTTTTCTTCCATCTCCATTCTTTGTATGTTATGAATCATATTCTGTACTCTTTTTCTACCCCTTGGGTGACATCTATTAAGCCTTAGGAATACTTCCATCTACCATTTTTAGGAGTCTCTCCAAAATGCTCTGTAGAGGTGGTTTGTAGGAGATAAATTCTCTCAGCTTTTGCTTATCTGAAAATTGTTTAATCCCTCCTTCAAATTTAAATGATAACCTTGCCGGGTAGAGTATTCTTGGTTCCAGGCCTTTCTGCTTCATTGTATTAAATATATCTTGCCACTCCCTTCTGGCTTGTAAGGTTTCTGTTGAGAAATCTGATGATAGCCTGATGGGTTTTCCTTTGTATGTGATATTTTTGCTCTTAAAAGTCTGTCTTTGCATTGGATTAATGATGGCGGCATAAGAGGTGAGACACAAGCTTCCTCCTAAAACCACATATAATACGAAAATATAATTAATACAACTACTCCTGAAAGAGCAACAGGACAGAGGACTGCACCAGGCTGCATATACATGGAGAAAGAGGAGACCTCACAGAACAGGGTAATGTACCAAAGCTGTGGCCCAGCGGGACCCAAGCCCTTTTCCCACCCCAGCTCACCAGCAGGAGGAAAATAAATGGAGCAGGGAGGGAGTGGAGGCCTGGGACTGCTGAATACCTAACTCCAGAGATCTGCTCGGGGAGCACAAACCACAATATCACGGCGCTTGCATGCTACTCTCACGATTATGGGGTTGGAAAGTAAGACAGGCAAATTCCTGGAGAGACAGAGATTCTAGCTGCTTGTGGAAAGCAGGGATCCATATCTGGCTGCTTTGGGACAAAAGAAAGGCAGGCAGTCCAAGAGACTTCCTAACAAGGAAGCCCTTAGAAAGAAGGCTGCTAAATGGGCAAGGATTGCACAGAGCTTACTGCCCGGGAGAGAGGACAGGTAGACAAAATTGTCTGGGTGCACTCTTCCCAGCAGCTTGGGAGCTTTGCCATATAGACTCTCATATTTAAGGAGGAAAAAGAAATCTTCCTCCTTAGATGATCTTCAGGTGCTCCAGCTCCCTGGGTGGCTACACAGCTCCAAGGATCCCCTCTGTGACGCACAGCCTACTGTGCCTTTCTCCTGGCCAGCCCCACCTGGCTTGCAAACCGGCAAACCCTACCCTGGTGTTAGCCCAGCCAGAGGGAAGATCTGTCTACAGCAACTACAAACGCAAAGCATAGAGGCTTATACCTGTGTGCTTGGCCCACTGGTTCAGGCAGTGGAAACAGGTATAGCAGCTGGGAAGCAGGAAACAGCTCTTTCCTCCCCCCAGGCAGCAGTACCACTCCCATGCAACCCCTGACATTGCTTCAGGGGCTGAGCAGCTCCAGGGAGTAGAGCTTCTGGGCACTAGAGGGTGCCATATACACATACGAAATGCCAAAGGAACCTGGCTCAGAGTAAAATTATTAATACCACTCCTGAGAAAGATTTAAATGACATCGACCTCATGACTCTTCCTGAAAGGAAGTTCAACATAAAAATCATTAACATTCTCATGGAGGTACGGAAAGATATTCAAGAACTCAGGAATGAATTCCGGTCGGAGATCCAATCGTTGAAGAGCACAATGAAGGGTGTTAAGAGCAGATTGGATATGATGGAGGAGACGATAAATGAAATAGAAACTAGAGAAGAGGAATACAAAGAAGCTGAGGCACAGAGAGAAAAAAGGATCTCTAAGAATGAAAGAATATTGAGAGAACGGTGTGGCCAATCCAAACGGAACAATATTCACCTTATAGGGGTACCAGAAGAATGAAGAGAGAGAAAAAGGGGTAGAAAATGTCTTTGAGGAGGTGATTGCTGAAGACTTCCCCTATCTGCAGGAGGAGATAGTCTCTCAGGCCATGGAGGTGCACAGATCTCCCAATACAAGGGACCCAGGGAAGACAACATCAAGACATATAGTAATTAAAATGGCAAAGATCAAGGATAAGGACAGGCTATTAAAAGCAGCCAGAGAAAGAAGTAAGATCACATACAAAGGAAAGCCCATCAGGCTATCATCAGACTTCTCAACAGAAAACTTACAGGTCAGAAGGGAGTGGCATGATGTATTTAATGCAGTGAAGCAGAAGGGCCTTGAACCAGGAATACTTTATCCAGCAAGAGTATCATTTAATTTTGAAGGAGGGATTAAACAATTTCCAAGATAAGCAAAAGCTGAGAGAATTTACCTCCCACAAACCATCTCTACAGTGTACTTTGGAGGATCTGCTATAGGCGGAAGTGTTCCTAAGGTTTAATAGCTGTCACCAGAGGTAATAAAACCACAGTAAAGAAAGTAGAATAGCTAATTACTAAGCAAATGTAAAATTAAAATAACTATTCCCAAAGTCAATCAAGGTATAGACAAAGAGTACAGAATATGATACCTAATATATAAAGAATGGAGGAGGAAGAAAAAGGAGGAAGAAAAAAAAAGAACCTTTAGATTGTGTTTGTAATAGCATATTAAGTGAGTTAAGTTAGACTCTTAGATAGTAAGGAAGTTAACCTTGAACCTTTGGTAACCACAAATCTAAAGCCTGGAATGCCAATAAGTACATACCTATCGATAATCACCCTAAATGTAAATGCACTGAATGCACCAATCAAAAGACACAGAGTCACTGAATGGATAAAAAAACAAGACCCATCAATATACTGCCTACAAGAGAGTCACTTTAAACCCAAAGACATACAGAGATTAAAAGGCAAGGGATGGAAAAAGATATTTCATGGAACTAATAGGGAGAAAAAAAGCAGGAGTTGCAGTAGTATCAGAAAAAATAGACTTCAAAACCAAGTCACAAGAGACAAAGAAGGACATTACATAATGATAAAAGGATCAATCCAACAACAAGATATAACCATTATAAATATCTATGCGCCTAACACAGGAGTACCTACATATGTGAAACAAATACTAACAGAATTAAAAGGAGAAATAGAATGCAATGCATTCATTATAGGAGACTTCAACATTCCACTCACTCTGAAGGACAGAACAACCAGACAGAAAATAAGGAGACAGAGGCACTGAACAACACAACAGAACAGATGGACCTAACAGACATCTACAGAACTCTACACCCCAAAGCAGCAGAATACACATTCTTCTCAAGTGCACATGGAACATTTTCAAGAATAGATCATATACTAGGACACAAAAAGAGCCTCAGTAAATTAAAAAAGATTGAAATTGTACCAACCAGTTTCTCAGACCACAAAGGTATGAAACTAGAAACAAATTACGCAAAGAAAATGAAAAATCCCACAAACACATGCAGGCTTCACAACATGCTCCTAAATAACCAATGGATCAATGACCAAATAAAAACAGAGATCAAGCAATATATGGAGACAAGTGAAAACAATAATTCAACACTGCAAAAATCTGTGGGACGCAGCAAAGGCCATGCTAAGAGGGAAATATATTGCAAAACAGGCCAACCTCAGGAAAGAACAATCCCATATGAGTGCTCTAAACTCAGAATGAACGAAACTAGAAAAAGAACAAATGAGGCCCTAAGTCAGTAGAAGGAGGGACATAATAAAGATTAGAGCAGAAATAAATAAAATTGAGAAGAATAAAACAATAGATAGAATCAATGAAAGCAAGAGCTGGTTCTTTGGGAAAAGAAACAGAACAGATAAACCCCTAGCCAGACTTTTCAAGAAAAAAAGAGCCTACACACATAAACAGAATCAGAAATGAGAAAGGAAAATTCACTACGGACACCACAGAAATACAAAGAATTATTAGAGAGTACTATGAAAAATTATATGCTAACAAACTGGATAACCTAGAAGAAATGGAGAACTTTCTAGAAAAATACAACGTTTCAAGGCTGACCCAGAAAGAAACAGAAATTCTGAACAGACTAATTACCAGCAACGAAATTGAAATGGTAATCAAAAACCTATGTAAGAACAAAACTCCTGGACCAGATGGCTTCACTGCTGAATTTTATCAAACATTTAGTGAAGACCTAATACACATCCTCCTTAAAGTTTTCCAAAGAGTAAAAGAAGAGGGAATACTTCCAAACTCATTCTATGAGGCCAGCATCACTCTAATACCAAAACCAGGCAAAGACACCACAAAAAAAAAAAAAGAAAATTACAGACCAATATCCCTGATGAACATAGATGCAAAAATACTCAACAAAATATTAGCAAACCAAATTCAAAAATACATCAAAAAGACCATCCATCATGATCAAGTGGGATTCATCCCAGGGATGCAAGGAGGGTACAACATTCGAAAATCCATCAACATCATCCACCACATCAACAAAAAGAAGGACAAAAACCACATGATCATCTCCATAGATGCTGAAAAAGCATTTGACAAAATTCAACATCCATTCATGATAAAAACTCTCAACAAAATGGGTATAGATGGCAAGTACCTCAACATAATAAAGGCCATATATGACAAACCCACAGCCAACATTATACGTAACAGTGAGAAGCTGAAAGCTTTTCCTTAGATCGGGAAAGGATGCCCACTCTCCCCACTTCTATTCAACATAGTACTGGAGGCCCTAGCCAGGGCAATCAGACAACACAATGAAATAAAAGGCATCCAGAATGGCAAGGAAGAAGTTAAACTGTCCCTGTTTGCAGATGACATGATATTGTACATAAAAAACCCTAAAGAATCCACTCCAAAACTACTAGATCTAATATCTGAATTCAGCAAAGTTGCGGATACAAAATTAATATGTAGAAATCTGTGGCATTCCTATACACTAACAATGAACTAGCAGAAAGAGAAATCAGGAAAACAATTCCATTCACAACTTCATCAAAAAGAATAAAATACCTAGGAATAAACCTAATCGAGGAAGTGAAAGACCTATACTCTGAAAACTACAAGACACTCATGAAAGAAATTAAAGAAGATACCAATAAATAGAAACACATCCCGTGCTCATGGATAGAAAGTATTAATATTGTCAAAATGGCCTTCTTGCCTAAAGCAATCTACAGATTCAATGCAATTCCTAACAAAATACCAACAGCATTCTTCAACGAACTAGAGAAAATCGTTCTAAAATTCATATGGAACCACAAAAGACCCCGAATAGCCAAAGCAATTCTGAGAAGGAAGAATAAAGCTGGGGCGATTATGCTCCCCAACTTCAAGCTCTACTACAAAGTCACAGTACTCAAGACAATTTGGTACTGGCACAAGAACAGACCCATAGACCAATGGAACAGACTAGAGACACCTGATATAAACCCCAGCATATATGGCAATTAATATATGATAAAGGAGCCATGGACATACAATGGGGAAATGACAGCCTCTTCAACAACTGGTGTTGGCAGAACTGGACAGCTACATGCAAGAGTATGAAACTGGATTATTGTTTAACCCCGTACACAAAAGTAAACTCGAAATGGATCAAGGACCTGAATGTAAGTCATGAAACCATAAAACTCTTAGAAGACAACGTAGGCAAGAATCTCCTGAATATAAGCATGAGCAGCTTCTTCCTGAACACATCTCCTCGAGCAAGGGAAACAAAAGCAAAAATGAACTCATGGGACTACATCAATCTAAAAAGTTTCTGTACGGCAAAGGACACCATCAACAGAACAAAAAGGCATCCTACAGTATGGGAGAATATATTTGTAAATGACATATCCGACAAGGCATTAACATCCAAACTATATAAAGAACACACACGCCTCAACACCCAAAAAGCAAATAACCTGATTCAAAAATGGGCAGAGCATATGAAGAGACAGTTCTCCTAAGAAGAAATTCAGATGGCCAACAGACGCATGAAAAGATGCTCCACATCAGTAATCATCAGGGAAATGCAAATTAAAACCACAATGAATATTACTTCACAGCAGTAAGGATGGCCAGCATCCAAAAGACTAAGAACAGCAAATGCTGGTGAGGATGTGGAGAAAGGGGAACCCTCCTACACTGCTGGTAGGAATGTAAGCTAGTTCAACCATTGTGGAAAGCAATATGGAGGTTCCTCAAAAAACTAAAAATAGAAATACCATTTGACCATGGAATCCCACTCCTTGGAATTTACCCACAGAATACAACTTCATAGATTCAAAAAGACATATGCACCCCTATGTTTATTGCAGCACTGTTTACAATAGCTAAGATATGGAAGCAACCTAAGGGTCCATCAGTAGATGAATGGATAAAGAAGATGTGGTACATATACACAATGGAATATTATTCAGCCATAAGAAACAAACAAATCCTGCCATTTGCAACAACATGGATGGAGCTGGAGGATATTATGCTCAGTGAAATAAGCCAGGTGGAGAAAGACAAGTGCCAAATGATTTCCCTCATTTGTGGAGTATAACAATGAAGCAAAACTGAAGGAACAAAATAGCAGCAGACTCAGAGACTACAATAAGCAACTAGTGGTTACCAAAGGGGAGGAGTGTGGGAGGGTGGGAGAAGAGGATTGAGGGGTATTATGTTTAGTATACATGGTGTGAGATGGTGTCAGGGATCACGGGTTAAACAGTGCAGCACAGAGAAGGCAAATAGTGAATCTGTGGCATTTTACTATACCCAAGGACAGTAACTGCACTGGGGTATGGGTTGGGACTTGGTAATATGGGTAAATGTAGTAACCACATTGTTTTTTCATGTAAAACCTTCATAAGAGTGTATATCAATAATACTTTAATAAAAAAAGTTTGTCTTTATCCTTGATCTTTGCCATTTTAATTATTATATGTCTTGATGTTGTCTTCCTTGGGTCCCTTGTGTTGGGAGATCTGTGCACGTCCATGGCTTGAGAGACTATCTACTTCCCCAGATAGGGGAATTTTTCAGCAATTACCTCCTCAATGACACTTTCTATCCCTTTTTCTCTCTTCTTCTTCTGGTACCCCTATTATGCAAATATTGTTCCATTTGGATTGGTCCCACAGTTCTCTCAATATTCTTTCATTCTTAGAAATTCTTTTTTCTCTCTGTGCCTCATTTTCTTTGTATTCCTCTTCTCTAATTTCTATTCCATTTACCATCTCTTCCACTACATCTAATCTGCTTTTAAATCCCTCTATTGTATGTTTCATTTCAGATATGGAATTTCATAATGAGTGAATCTCTGTCTTTAATTCGTTTCTGAGTTCTTGAATATTTTTCTGTACCTCCATAAGCATGTGTATAATTTTTATTTTGAACTATCTTTCAGGAAGATTGGTGAGTTGTTTCATTTGGCCCTTTTTCTGGGGTTTGTTGATTTTTGACTGAACCATGTTCTTTTGACGTTTCATATTTCTGTGTGGTGCCCTCTAGTGCCCAGAAGCTCCAATCTCTGGAGCTGCTTAGCCCCTGGAGTGTGGTTGGGGGCCGTAGGGGAGCAGAGTTTGTGCCTGCGGGGAGGAAAGATCTGTTTCCTGATTCCTGTCTGCCCTGCCTGTCTCCCATATCAGAGCCAGTGGACCGAGCACACAGGTGCTTTGCATCTCTAGCTGTTGTAGGCGGGGCCTCCCTCTGACTGGCCTGATGCCAGTGCAGTGACTGTTGGTTTTGAGTGGGTGCTGTCAGGCCAGGAGGAAGGCTCGGCAGGCTGCGTATCACAGTGGGGGGCCTCGGAGCTCAATAGCCAGCCAGGGGGATGGAGTGCCTGCAGCTTCTCAAAGTTCCCAATCTGCTGGGCAGAGCGCACCCACACAACCTTGTACCCCTATCCCTTCTCCCACGCAGCAAGCTCCATGCAAATGCCGCCCCTTCAACAGCCCTCTTGCTGCTAGGAAGCCTGTTAGACCGCCTGCCTTTCCGTTGTCCCAGAGCGGCCAGGTGTGGATCCTGTCCTCCACAAACGGCCGGGAATCTGTCTCAAGCACTCCACCTGTCCCAGCTCCCCATCCTCTAGAGCACCATACAATGTAGGTTTCTGCTCGCAAAGCAGATCTCCAGGGCTAGGTGTTCAGCAGTCTTAGCATTCCACCCCCTCCCTGCTCTGTTTCTCTTCCTCCTGCCAGTGAACTGGGGTGAGGGAAGGGCCTGGGTCCTGCTGGATCAAGGCTTTGGTACGTTACCCTGTTTTGTGAGGTCTGCTCTGTTCGTGAGGTCTGTATGCAGTCTGGTGCAGCCTTCTTTCCTGTTGCTGTTTTAGGGTTAGTTGTATTAACTGTATTTTCACACTATCTGTGGTTTGGGGAGGAATTTTCTGTCTCACCTCTCACACTGCCATCTGTAATCTCCCCAGTGAAATGTTTGATCACAGCAAGACAACTTCTATTATAAAGCTCAAGTGAGTTCTGGGTTGTTCTGAGTTTGCTCTGTCCACGGAGAGCTGCAATCCAGCTGTTCTTATGTCTTTGTGTTCTCACCTACCTGTGACAAAAGAAACTTACCTGGAGCTTTACAGAAGTTGCTTTGCAGAGTGATATCGCAGGAAAAGACTGCTCTCTTTAGCTAGTTACAGCTGGTCACCATCAGTGTGGAGGTTTCCAAATAGTTGATTGTAATTGGCTCATCTTCAATCCCAAATTGGCTATGGCACATTGGCAACCTCATCAAGCAAACGACTTGCCTTCCAATAATTTCAAGTTCCCTTTCTTCTCATGTTCAGAGTGAGACGCCTATTTTGGCTGTTCCAATTACGTCACTGTGATTTCAACATGTGCACCTTCCTAAAACATTCTTGCAACTGTCAGCCACCGAGCATTCACTGAGCTCCTATTATGGGGTGGGCCTTGGAAAAATGACGATCAGCAGTGGCTGCTCCTGAGTAGCTCCCAGCCTAATGGACGAAGCAGACAGGAAAATGTACCCCAGGAGGACTTGGGCCCTGAGAGTGTTATGGGAAAACAGAAGAGGGAGAAGAACAAAGTCACCTGACCCCAAGGAGAATCTCTGGAAACTTCCCAGAGGAGGTGACCTCAGAGTTGAGGGTCAGGCCTTATACCAAGGGCCTTGAGTACCTTGCTAAGGTGTTTGAAGTTGATCCCAAAGACAATGGAGAGTCACTAAGGAATTTTTAATAGAGTGATATGATCCAATTTGCTGCCAGAGGGATCAATCACTCCTACTGCTGCCTGGAAGACTGGCTGGGAAGGGTGAAGTGGAGGCAAAACGACCAGGGAAATGACTCTTCCAGGCAAAAAAAGCCAGGGCCTTGCACGGGGAGATGCTGGAGGACAGATTCAAGAGAGAGGCGATAAGACAGTCCAGCTTTAGTATATGACTGCTGTGAGGTGGGAGCAGGAGCATAAGGAGCTGGAGGAGGAGTCTAAGATAACTTGCAGAATTTTGGCTTGGTCAGAAATAAAGTCAGGAAGAGGAACCACTCTGAGGGGCAGATGATGCATTCAGCGTCACGAGTCTGAAGGGCTTGTGGGACATGCCCTGGTGAACAGGTTGACAGCTAAAAGGGAAAACTAACTCTGATGCAAATTCCCACGGATATGCACTCATCAAACCGTGGGCTGTACATTCCCTCCCCGTGACGTACGTTTGCAGCTGGAGATGTGGTGTGTGGGCTGTGGTATTACTCAGGTGCACCTCGAGGGTGCAGAATCTGAGCTAGAGTCAAGAGGGCGGCTGTGACAAACCCCATGCCAGGTGTTAAAGATGACTCACAGCCTCCCAGGGTGGGGCCTTTTGGCAGTTAGAACCAGTGTGTGCATGTGTGACCTGCCTGATCTGCACACGGGCCTGGAGCCAGAAAGGAGGGAGGCCTGACCCCCAAGGAATCTGACAACAGACGAGTAGAAGTTAAAGAAAATTAAAAGCGTGACTCACGGAACACTTATGCCATGCGCTAAGCCCTGGCTGCTTTCACCGCTAAGGGTGTTGGTAGGTTGACATTGACAGAGTAATGGGAGAACAACTCCCCAGGAGCCACCTGAAAGAGGAGGAGCTCTGAACGTTTCACAAGCAGGATAGGCCTGAATAAATAGGTAGTGGATAAATAGGAGTCATGCAAATATACCCAGGTCGTGGAAAACAAAATGCATATCAAGCCAGCCTTGGCAGACAGCTGAATCATCACCCGTGAGCGAACACTTGCAAAGAGCTGCAGGGAGCAAAAGTGCTGTGTTGTGCATTGCTCAGGGCCAGTTTCTGGGGGGAAAAACCTTCTTTGGCCCATGGGTCTTCTCTTGTTTTGGTTTTTGGACTTGTCCCCAATCAAGAAAGATGCCACAGAACTTTTCTGCAGTGTTGGAAATGTCCTGTATCTGCATGGTCCAATATGGCAGCCATGGATCACCTGTGCTACTATGCATGTGAAATGCAACTAGTGAGACTAAGGAACTGAATTTTAAATTGCATTTTAGTTAATTTAAAGTTAAAGAGCCACCCATGGCTGGTGGCCACCTGATTGGACAGCACAGTTCTAGACTTTTGCTGCCTTTATGTATGAATGGACAATCTGACTTTTTAAGCCACTGCAGATTACTTGAAGAGCCTTTATTTTTCATTTTAACTTCCAAAACGTCTGTGGATTATCACAGACAAAACAATTAAGATGTTTGTGTTGGGTAACCGCCCTCACACAAGTTTACCTTGCTTTCTGGGAGATTCAGGTGATCTCACTGCTGTAAACATCCCGCTGGGCCAGGTCTGGGGCAGAGCCAGCTGCCAGATGGTGTCAGGTTAACTGCCTCTTTCCAATATAGCATTGGGTCCTTGTGACCTGGAATCTAAATATTTAGTTGCCCTGTTGCTGGTGGTGAGGTGGACAACAATCCTATTCTTATTATCAGAGCAAATGGTGCTCTCGAAAAACTAGAGCTGGTCTCCACCTTCTCTGTCAACGGAGTAAATGCAGTGACATGTTCAGTCCTGAGGTTCGTGCATTTCAAACAGTGTCCCTTCCAGCAAGGATGCAGGATCTTGGAAGACATGATGGGCCCATGATGTCTCTCTTTATGGAAGGTTGCTGGCCCCCATGTCCTGGGCTAATCATTTTCACCATTTTCTAAAGGGAAATCCTGTCCCTTTTCCGTGAAGGTCTGACAGGGTGAAGTATCCTGGTGCCCCGTCAATCGCGGCAGGCTCCTCCAGGCCAGCAGCTGCCCCCAGGGGACACTGTTTCCTGCTCACGTTGAGAGAATGCTTTGCTTTTTAGTCTACTAAACCATCCGACTTCTCCTTGGTTATGTGGAGCTGCTGTTTATTTATCTATTAAATTCTAATGTGATTAAACAGTGCACAAGGTTGTATGTAACTTTGAAAAGGGTCTAAAATTAAGTTGCTACTTTAGGTTGGCTTCTAGAAATGTGTCTCGGCTGGGGCAAAAGAAGGTATTTTAGAAGCTTCAGAACCTGCTCCTCCACTGGTATCTGCTGGAGCATCATTTACTAGAATAGTCGGACACCAAGGCAATTTATAATGTAGTCTAATGATAGCGTGACATGAGTCTCACTCGCTCTCACAGTGATCCCATGAGATAAGCATTAGTGATAAATATCTCCTTGATGGGAAACTGAAAGGCTTAGAAGGAAAGTGGTTTGCCTGCATACACACTGTAATGGGGAACAGAGCTGGCCCTCAATGATAAGTGTTCTTTCTACTAAAGCACATCACTAACTGAATGTATTTAGGAGGTACCACTTTAAAGAACATCCGGTCCAGGCTCAATAGTTACTGCTTTATCTTGGATTTAGATTCAACACAATCTCTGCCTGAGTAGCAGTTAAAGCCACTGGTTGTAGTGAGGAGGTCATGCCATGTTGACTGTGCATTTGGTGATATGTCCACCTTTAGGCAGGTGTCTGGGAGTGACAGCCTGATACTAGATCTGTTACTTGATGGTAACTGCCTTGCTTATTCTAGGCCCATCAGAACTGTGATAATTTAAGACTGGTTTAAGGGATGAACAGGTGATGAAGACTGCAATACAGAGGTCAAAACTTGCTGGTGGTTCACTTCACATACAGACTGTACTGTAAGTTTCCACGGGCGAAGCAATCTACTTTCCTACTCCCCACTCAATCAGAGAATGAACTTGCCTTCCCAAATCAGAGACAAAACGTCCTAGAGGTTTCAGCCCCAGGAATCTCTAGAAGGAAATCACACAGGGAGTGTTCACCTAGGTAGGAGGGTTTGGGTCATCTTTGCTCTGTTGCACTGAACTTTGTCTTCCTCCTGCATTTTTCTGACTGGCCAGGTGACCAGGCACCTTTTGCAACTCTAGTGCCTGAGGTGACATTCAACAGACTGAGCTCTGGAAGCTCCATCGAGCTGGCCTGGGTCTCCTTTGGGAGCTGCCAGCTTTCTTATTTACATCCTCCTCTGGTAGATGAGCTCCGGGACCTCCCTGGCCCTGAGGATCCTACAGGAAGAGGTTTGATAAGTTCTGCATTCCCTCAGGATTTGAGACATAGCAGGGCAAGCCCAGACTGTGAAGGTTAAAGAACAACCAGATTTTCATAGGAATTTGGGCAGGGGTTCAAGCCTGGGAGGGGCAATCTCCAAACCAATCCATGATCCCCAGGGCTGAAGATTTCAGGTATTGGGTTTGAGTGTCACAAGGCATCTCTGGCTTCATTCACACCAAGCAAAAGTCGAAGGCTTGAGCCTGGAGGGATCAGCATAATGAGCACACAGGTCAGAAAGCCCTTGGGAGTGGCGCATTCAGTGACATTTTCTCACCCTGCCCTCCTGCACTTTTGTGTCCAGAGGCAAATCCTCCAGTATCCTCCAAAGAATATCTGTAATACGGAGAGCAAAGCAGGGGTGAATTTTACTATAGAAAATTCTGATTTTGTCACTCTTCTTGATAGAGAAGATGTGACTTTGAAGGCACTTGTACAAAGGCCCAAACCCTTGGGACATTATCTGGAAGAAATCGAGATGATGTAAGCCATATTGTTTTGAGTTCTCTGACATACTGGGTACAGTGAAATAGTGCAGATGTGAAAAATCCTGTCCGTATTTACGAACTGCCAGATTTATGCATTTACTATATGTTTTTGTCTTTATTTCATAATCACTTTGATATGTACAACCATATCCTTTGTTAGATGTGGTGTGAGTGTTTTGCAATGATGACTTAAAGAATGAATAATTTTTATAGCGCGAAGAAGAAAACTATAGGAATCGGTCACCAGCTTGTCCCCCCGACAAAGTTTGAGGAGAGGAGCATGAAACTTTAAGTCCTAGAATCTCCCAATTACATGAGCATCACCAATGGCTATGTGGGTGAGTCTTTGCATGACAATAGAACACAGCTACCCATTCGTTTAGTAATCCCAACCTAAGAAGGTGGTTACGTGCTACTGTTTAACTTAATTTTTATCTATCCTTGATTTTTGTTTCTAAGTGCAAAAATATGAGAATTTATCTTACTGCTAACAGTGTGTTGTTCTAACCAAACAAGATTTAATTTTTGGATTAATTTCACTCCCTAAGTTTAATCAGCAGCAGGCATTATATTTAGTCCTTGACTAACAGGAAAAGATCCAGGCAACAAGTTCTTGGTGCTGCCAATATCGTAAGAGAGTCTCTTTCACCTTCAGCCTTGAGGTGGAATATTTTATCGTGTGACTTTATGTTCCTTAATAGGGAACACAGATCTCTCCCGGGGATATATCTACATCCATAAACATCTATCATTGATGTTTTAAAGGTGTCCTTTAAACATTAAATAACCGCAGTATGAACATCCTAGATGAAAGAAGAAATCCCAATGAGGACTTGATTGATATCAGGCATCCGGGATCTAGCTCAGGGATCCATGCCACTGATAGAAAAGAGAGAGTCTATTCTCTAGAGTATATTTCAGGCATAAAATATTAAATAAGAATTCATAAAAGGCATATTACTCATCTTAAATCAATTCTCCATGCTAACAACTGGCAATGAATGCAGTGTGTGGTATTTAAAGCTTACATAGGATAAGTAAAATTCTTATACAGATAAGATCTTCAACATGAAATATGATCATATAGCTCTGTGGTTCAGAGCACCCTCCCCGGGGTCAGACTGCCTGGGTGGAAATCCTTACTCCACCATACTGGCTGTGAAATTGTGGGTGAAGTTTCATAACTTTTCTAAGGCTCAGTTTTCTTATCCGTGAAATGAGGCAATATACAGAGAATTACGAGGATGACATAAGCTAATGTGTATAAAGTGCTTAGCACAGAGCTGGAACATTGTAAGCACTCAAATAATGCTGACAACAGCCACTTTTACCATCATTATCATATTGCTATGAGGTGGTCTTATTATTTGTTATCATCCAGACAAAAATGTTTGAACAATTTTTAGTTATTACATGATGCAATTATGACTGCATTTTACTCTATTTAAAATAAAAACTAGACTAAGCAATACAATGGGTTAGGCTCTAAGCCCATATGTAATGAATCATACATCTATATACCTGTATCTGTCTGCATCTGTATTTGTATAGACAGAGCAGACGGAAAGAGCTATAGGTATATAGTTACAGGTACGCTTTAGAAGGCTCAGTGCCTTCAAGTCCAAAGAGCTGCAGCATTTCTGATTTGGATGTACCTTGAGGACCATCTCCACCAGGGCCTTTATCTACCAGACAGAAGAGTGAGACCCACCCAGGGTGAGGAGGGACACCACACAGCGGAGGAGTCATGGGAGCGGCACCCAGAGTGAGCAGCTACTGCCGCTCTCTGACCTTTAGGATTCTCTTCCATCCCCTTTTAAAGTCAGCTTTTTCCTAAGACAGACAGACAGACAGACAGACACACACACACACACACACACACGAGCAGGAGAATGCCTCCCAGAGTTCTAAGTACCTCTTTGGAAGAAGATCCGCTTGAAAATCAGGATCTCTCAAAATTTGTCTCTTGTCTCCCAAATTGATCTCGTTTCTTCTCATTTGGGTCTTTTCTGTATTCCTGTTGCCTCAGACAAGCCTGGAGAACAAAGAATGTTTTTTTGGCTTAGGTCTACAACTAGCTTTGATAACTTTATGCTTAATTCCTATTGTGAGGAATGTGAAATACAAGCTGTACGTCTGTCTCCCAGGTTCATCAACACCTTTTACCAAGCATGAGGGGCGCCCACCCAGGCATCAGTTCCTCCTCCCTTTGCCCCAAATGCCAGGCCAACAATATCAGTCATTGCTTTAGTAAATTCAAACAACACACACTAAGAGGCATTCTGACAAGTACTTATCCAGCAAGTCGCCATCTCAAGAAAGGCAGTTCCCACTGCTCTGTATTAACTTCTCTTTCCTTTTTCATTCTTGTTACAGCTCCCCCTCATACTACCTCCGTCCTCCCTGTCCCCCGGGATCACGCAATACCTACACCATAAAGAATTTTCATACATGAGAGCTTTAGCATATGCTGTTCCTTCGACTTGGTGTGCCTTTCACAAGATGTTTCTTGACAAATCCTGCAGACCTACCAAGAACCAGCTCACGTGGCCTCTCTCCTTTTTTCCCTGCCTTGTTACTCTCCCCCAAGCTGAATTAATTGCTTCTTTATACATACATAGCTTGAATTGTATGATTTTTTTTCCCTACTGTATTTCATTTTCTTATTTTGGATCCTGTTTCTCCTGCTGATCAGGGAGACCCCTGTGCATAAGGACCACCTCTTATCTTTTGAATCCCCCAGCATCTAGCACTTAATGTTCGCTGAATTGCATTTTTGTTTTGGAGGGAAACATCAAATCCAAAATGCCAAATAATAAAAATAAAATAACCAACAAAAACAATGTTCCATTTTTTTTTAACTGAAAATCTAATGCCAAAATTTTTATCCTCCGGTGTCAGGACTGAACCCAAGGATATCATGTGCTTTTGTGGTTTCAACTGATATTTTAAATATTCCTAAATAGTCAGACTTCTTGGAGTATTTCTATAGATCCAGTGACAGAATTCACCTTTGGCCTGCCAGAGCCAAATTATCTACTGTGATAGCAAAGAAATACAGTAGGAAGATCCACAATATTGTTCCTAAATGAGGTCTGGCATTACCCTTTTCCTTGCTGGGTTGAGAAAGGAAAGCTTCCTCCTGCATTTTCCCCTTCTGTGGGAAAATGCACCTCCTTCCTGATGTAGAAGGACTTGCCAGAATATTACGGGAAAATGGGAATAGCTATGGGAAAAGCCTAATAACTACAAGACAAGGTTAAGATAGCAACAACCTGATAACAAAGGATTTACCACTTGGAACTGGGAACAGAGTCAGTTATACTGTGCTTTACAACTGAATTGCAGGTGAAACTCTGGCCTCGGTGGTACCTGCAGCAAATGGAATCCTGGATTCCCAGGAGAAAGGTGCAGTTGCCCCTGGCCTTGCTTGGAAAGGGAGAGCACTCCAAAATAGTCGAGGTTCTTTTTTACCCACAGTTAATCTTTTTTTTTAATAATTTATTTTGGTATCATTAATCTACAATTACATGTGCAATATTATGGTTATTAAACTATCCCCTTCATCAGGTCCCCCCCACCAACCCCATTACAGTCACTGTCCATCAGCGTAGTGAGATGCTATAGAATCACTACTTGTCTTCTCTGAGTTGTACAGCCCTCCCCGCGCCCCCCCACAACATTATGTCTGCTAATCATAATGCCCCTTTTCCCCCTTGTCCCTCCCTTCCCACCCATCTTCCCCAGTCCCTTTCCCTTTGGTAACTGTTAGTCCATTCTTGGGTTCTGTGAGTCTGCTGCTGTTTTGTTCCTTCAGTTTTTTTCTTTGTTCTTATACTCCACATATGAGTGAAATCATTTGATACTTGTCTTTTTCGGCTTGGCTTCTTTCACTGAGCATAATACCCTCTAGCTCCATCCATGTTGTTGCAAATGGTAGGATTTGTTTTCTTCTTATGGCTGAATAATATTCCATTGTGTATATGTACCACATCTTCTTTATCCATTCATCTACTGATGGACACTTAGGTTGCTTCCATTTCTTGGCTATTGTAAATAGTGCTGCGATAAACATAGGGTGCATATGTCTTTTTCAAACTGGGCTGCTGCATTCTTAGGGTAAATTCCTGGGAGTGGGATTCCTGGGTCAAATGGTATTTCTATTTTGAGTTTTTTGAGGAACCTCCATACTGCTTTCCACAATGGTTGAACTAATTTGCATTCCCACCAGCAGTGTAGGAGGGCTCCCCTTTCTCCACATCCTTGCCAACATTTGTTGTTGTTTGTGTTTTGGATGTTGGCCATCCTCACTGGTGTGAGGTCCCACAGTTAATCTTATTTCCAAAAACTATGCCCTATAGAGAGCAAGCCATTTTAATAAATCCTCGGCAGTGTTTTAAAAAAATAAACAAGAACCCCCCCCCCCAAATACTGGACAGTAACAATAATAAGTTAAACAAACAAATGCTGAATAATAAAAAAAACAAGGTAAACCTAGAGTAAGGGAAAGAGCGTCAGCTACAGAGTTTAATGAAGTTCAGCTAAGTGTAGACCTCCTCTTCTCTAGTCCTTTTCCAGTGACTTCAGATTGGAGCTCCTATCTGGGAGGAGCCCTGGTGGGGGGGTGTTGCTTCCCGGGGCAGCAGAGGTGTGTTTTCCCCTTGGGAAAGTGCTGATGGGCCGAAAGTGAAGGAGCCAGGGTTAGCAAATGCGCACAGGACCAAGGCAGATTTTGTGGGATGAACAGAATTCTTGTGGGCTGAGTGTTTTTTGAAAATTCTCTCCAAGAATGCATGCAACTTAAATATTTCTTTACCAAAAGGCGGGGGAAGGATTAGAAAGGTTTGCAATGTTGAAAAAAGAATTCTGTTGTCTCTGGTTCCCTGTCTCTCCCCTCATAGAGGGGCAGGACAACCCAGGGGCAAGGCAGGCGCTTCCTAATTTTTATCTTGATACAGCCAAGCAATCTTTCCATGTAAAACAAACATGAGGGCGCTTGAAGTTACAGCTTTGCTGAGGAGAAGGAAGGCAGGGACAGAGCCAAGCCCAGCCTTCCAGTCCGAGAAACAGTGAGAATCTAGCCAGACATCCCCCAGGCGGCTGGCTTTCTTGTTATCTGCAAATATGAAGGCTTTTTTGTTGTTTTTGATGCTGTTTGTTTCTGCTTTGGGGGTCTTGAAGTGACAGGGACAGAGGAGTGGGAAATCCATGGGACGTGGAGGAGGAATGGATTCGTAATTCATAGTCACCAGGGGCTCGTCTTACCCTGGAACTTTGAAAACATTCTCCTTTGAATTGCACGTGTCTGGAGCCGGATTGCTATAAATAAGTTTCTGTTCACGTGGCAGAACTGGCTGAGGGCAGCCGGAAAACTGAAGGCTTCAGGTACCTTCTGCCTTCTTCCCTCCCGGGAGAATCTGGGCTTCCCCCTCTCTCCTCCCTGGTGTTGGGCCACCCGCCAGCCCATCCCTCTGACTGCAGCGCATGCAGTCGGGCTGCCTTCTGTGCAGAAGCCACCCTCTGGGGGCAGAACACAGAATGTGCATATATGCCTGTGGGGGTGACGTGGGCTTTGTGACTCACTGTAACTCAGTACTGGTAAACACGACCAACCCCGGCTCTGCCACCTTCCAGCATCGTGACCTTGGGCAAGCTGACTAACTCCACTGATTCTTGCTTCTCTCATCTGTAAGATATGTCCCTGTGCTGCACGGTGCTTGGGAGAGCATGAGACACTGGTGGGAACATGCGGAGTAGAGCCACGGGCTCGGGACCAGGGTTCAGTCAAAGGCACTCACCGTGACCGCCATCACCCCTATGTTGTCATGGTTAGGCTTCAATGTTGTTTCCAATCCCATTTCATGCTTTGCTTCTGAAGTCAGCCTTTGCCAAATAATGTAACTCTGATCTTGGGCACAGGGGAAGAAAGAATCTCTCTTTCTTCTGAGGTGCATCCTTGTGTTTCTGACCCGGAAGAGGAGGCCTGTTCCCCCAGCCAGCCCATGGAGGAGACCCTGCTCTGGGTCACTCAGGCGCCTAACGGCCTCTTTCCAGCATTGCAGCTTTCTGAATCCACAGAGATGCTCCGTTTCTTTGGTCTCCTTTATTGTCAGTCCCTTCCTTCCAGTCATCCAGGCTCCTGGTGCCTTAAGATGCCGTGCACCGCAGGACACTCCCCAGCGTCACAGTTCTGGTACAGAAACATCGTGACTGAGGCCTGGCTCTCCACCTCATCTGCAGGGACCTCCGCCAGGGTCACCGGTACTGGAAATTGCAAGCGTTGGAGGAGTGGGAGTTGCCATTGCCATAAGTTGGCTCTTTTTTGTTGTTCTTATGATCTAAGCCCCAGTTTGGGGTTTTAATTATCAATGGTGACATTAGTAAAGATCATTAGTTTTAAGAGCTTAAGAAATCAAAGGTGTAAAAACAGTTTGATGTGACAGTCCCCTCAAATGAGTTTATTTTCCTGTTCTGTCTGTGAAGAGTAGAGAAACTCATACCTCAGAGGTGAGAGAGTAGTGAACCCTGCCCCTGATTACTACAGGCGGGGAAGTCGAATTATCTCCATCACCTTCACCCCATGAGTGGATGGACGGTCCCCAAACCCCGGCTGCCCGTGTAGTCACCCATCATGTCCTGGAGCAAGTTTATATTGTCATGTTCAGTTGTTGGGTCCGCACTTGAAAGCACCAGGATAAAGAAGTGACAGGAAGTGAAACCTATTTGAACACATTTGATAGATTATGGAAAATCATTCTGGAATGTCAAGTGTAATCTTTCTCTCCAGCTTTCAGTGGACATTAATGGCTAAATTCTGCCTCAAGTTACATAAACACATTTGACCAAAAGAAGAAAAAAAAAGCCATGGAGGACAAACCCCAAGAAACAGAGCCAAATTCTGAGATGGCGTATAATTATGTACTACTTAGCAGATTCTGAAATAGCATATAATATGCCAAATAGATGTTTATTTCCTCTTGTGTTTTCAAAAGGGTCCCACCCAACCACTGAAAAGAGTAGCATCAAAATGCCTCAGGGTGGATTTAATACACTTCTCCCGCTGCTGGCACACAGACCTCTCAAGGCACTGCTAATTCGGTGCATACCAGCCCTTAGCATATTTTAGGATGTAGCAGGAATAGTGTATCCAGGAGGTTTCTAAGGGTTTCAGTTTGAGCCCATTCATGAAAGGCAAGGCAAGTACAGAAGGAATATGTGGCAAATATATGTGACTTGGGAGTCATGTCTAGTTATCAGGCCTTACACTGCTTGTCATCCTGAAACAGGGAATCCCTAGCATCCAAGCGGCTTGCTGCACTGAGAGTGACAGAAATCTCAGGGATTTCTTGGGCCACAAATAACTGGCAAAGCTCATCGATGACCCAGGGTTTCAATATCCACCCAATGCAAAGTTTGCCTTAGTAAATTCTGTACACACAGGTCATACATGGACCAAATTATTGAGGGGTCCTTAAAGTCTGCAACTGAGTCTTAAACCTCAATGTTAAATCCTTTCTGGAACAAAGCAAGGGATAGATTAAATAATGTAAACAACTCATCACTGTTCCCTTCAAAGTAATTTCTGTGGGTTGCTATATACTTAATTCAACAACACTCAGAACATATTAAAGACAACCATATTTATTTTTTGCAGACCTTGTGGTGAGTGGTTTTGAAAATGCTCAATGAGGGTGGATTTGACTTTTAGGATTATTTACAAGTCAGCTGGGTCTAAGTCGGGTAAACAGTTGGTGGTAAAGTTAGGTAAGTCTGGCTCTCATCAGTGACAAAGCATTCAGTTCAGCAGAGAGTAAGATTCCACTTCTGCCCTTAAGAAGCTATCGTCCAGTTTGAGAGGAAGTCACACAAGACAATTTCAATACAATTTCATAAACAATGTGAAAGAGATATGGAGAGGGTGTGCTGGTATTGGAGTGATGGAAATGTTCTCAAACCTGATGATGGTAATGGCTGCAACTTTAGCAAGTTTACTAAAAGCTATTAAATGATGCATTTAAAACAGGTGAATTGTATGATATGTAAATTGAACCTCAATACATTAATTTTTTAAAGAAGGGTGCTATGGGAGTACAGAAGTTCCCTTTAGATCTAAATTAAAACTGCAGTCTTTACCACCCTGTCAAGAAGTAAAGAAGGGGGAAAAATAGGTTGGAGAAGTGGTTAAGGTTTAGGCTGGTCTTGCTGTGGTTCTTGGGTCTCGGACCCACCTTTAGGTGAGGGGAAGCAACTGGAGGGTTTCAGGTATTCCAGGTGCAGAGTCAAAATCACCTTTTAGATAGATTTCTAGAAAGCCACCTGAAAGGTGGCAAGGCTGGGGGCAAGGGGACTGGTTATAAGGCTGTCATAATCGTCTTGGAGAGAAACTTTAGAGGCTGAAACCAGAGTGTTGGCAATGGGACAGAAAGAAGGGCACAAGTCACAAGCTTTTAGGTAAACTTGGCAGGTCTTGGGAATTGGTGAGATGTGGATGGTGAGGGAGAGGAAGGGGTCAGGGAAGACTTAGGTCACTGTCATCAGAGAGAGAGAAGACAGAGGAGGACGGCAGGGCACGTGTGGACATGTTGAATTTGGGTCACTTACGTGACATCATGGTGGAAATGTCCAACGAGGAGGACTGCATGTGATTCTGACACTTAGAGAAGACTCAGGATTGCAAGCCATTAGTTTATGAGTGGTGGTTAAAAACACAGGAGGGGATGACATGGGTCACAGAGAAGGAAATCGTGCTGAGGGAAACCTGGGGAATTCACATGTGAGGGGCAGAGAGAAGAATGTGAGAGAAACAGGATGAAGATCAGGGAACAATGATGTCAGAAAGTCAAAGAAGTAATGTAATGTTCAAGGAGAAAAGAGTAATAGGGTCAAGTGTAGATAAAACTTCAGAAAACAAAGACTAAAAAGGTGTCCACTGAATCTGGCTACTGACCTGAGCGAGAACAGTTTCAGGGATGGTGTACTGACCATAGGGGCCATCTTGGAGAAAGCGGCAAGGCTCTGGCTAGAGAAGGACACATGGTCCTCAGCTTGCTTGCTTCTTTTGTACTTAATGTGAGAGAGATTTGAGCTTGTTTGTAGGCTGAGGTGGTTAGAAGAAGGGAACTTTGAAAGACACAGATGAGAGGGCCATGGATGGAGAGAGGCTGGAGACAGAGGGGCAGGGACCAGCATCTCAGGCCGGGCACCGTCAGGGAGAGCGTCACTTGCCCCAAACTGGAGAGCTAGACAATGCGCAGCCTGGAATGGAAGGAGGTGCCGGGCTTCCACTGCAGGCTCTTTGTGTTGTGTGTGTATAATACAGGAAGGGACGTTCTTTGTTGAAGGCATGGGGATTGGAGGTTTGAAAAAGGTAGAAAAGCTTGAAATAGTGACAATAACAGAGGGAGAGGTGATGCACATGTTGAAGCGAGTCACCCTTCATGCCTTTCTTTGCCTTGCTGCCCTTCCATCCATCAGCAAGAAGTCTGTTCTGCTCCTACTTCCTGGAGGGGCAGGGGAGCACTTCTCAGCATCTCCACTCCTGTCATGTTGGTCCAGCCACCATAATTTCTCTCCTAAATTTCGATCTTAGTGTCCTTATTAGTTTTTCGGCTGCTTTTCTTGTCCCTTGTGGTTCTCCCTGACAAAGCAGCCAGAGTGATATTTAAAAACTATAAATCAGCTTATACGTCTCCCCTGCTTAAAATCATCCAATAATTCCCACTGTGATAAGAAAACTCCAAATACTACGCTTTGTCCTGAGAGACTCAGCGTGACCTGGCCTACTTGTCTCCTTCACCACGTTATGCTCTGCATCCTCCCTTAGGCAGTGTGTTTCAGCCACTGCAGTCTTTTCGTTTCCTGCAATGCTCTGCCTTGCTTCCCACCTCAGGACCTTTGCACGTGCTTTCCTTCTGCTGGGATGCTCTAGCTGGCTCTTTCCCATCATTGAACCCCATGACCAAATGTTGTTTCACTTCCCTGCCTGTGTGAAGGAGCATCGCCCCCACCCCATTACCTTTGTTTATTCACCTCATTATATTTATCAGTAATTGAAACTATCTTACATATTCATTTACTTGTGTCTTTTGTTTGTTTCTCAATCCTGGAATAAGAGCTCCAGGAGGGAAAGAACTTTGTTTAGAATGTAGTAGGTACTTAACACATACAGATATTTATGAGGATGGTAAGTGGCCTTATTAAGGACAGTGTTGGAAGTGCAGCTGAGATTAGAAAATGAAACTGCAGTGTCTATAATCCATAAAATTGTGTAATTTTTCTTCAGCAGAGACCATCAGATAATAAGATTGATTTTCTTATGTGCCTGTTCTGTAGATAATTTCAAACAAGTATTCCAAACATGAGCCGTGTGGCAGAGGCATCTTTGTGAAAATTAGAAGGATTCCCAGCATGCCCAGTTCAGATGTTTATGTTCTTATTTCACAGAAATCCCTCAGTTTTATAATCTTGTAGGTAGGTTGGCAAGTTGTAGGAGGAAATCGCTGACTTCATCTCCGGCCCCAAAGCTAAGCTGTATTATACAGGTGAAATCAGGTTACCGAGATAGGTCTGGTTTCCTTGGCGACCCGGGAGGTTTGGTAATATTTGAAATTGCTGATAACGGCAGTTCTGGGTTTTCCTTAGGGCAGGAGTGCTTTCCCACCCTCAGCTGAGGCCTTGATTGGTTAGGATTGACCTCCAGCCAGCGGTGAGTGACACTTCCTAACTGCTTCCAGAATTCCACACCCGGCCTGGCAACTTTGTCCCGTGCCAGCTCTGGGTATGGCGTCCTGACTCCTGAGGCTCCCTGTCTGTTTTGTTTCTGCATGTAAACACTGTAACTACGGTGACGGTTAGCTAGCTCACTGTAGAATGCGCTGACCACCTTTCTTCTGGCAGGATGACAGCTGGAAAGGCATGCTGTTTTATAAGTGGTAGGTTGACCCAGTTAACTCCTTAATGGCTTTTTTCTTGATGGCTCTTTTATCACATTTAAGCCCTGATGTCATCTGCTGACAAGGTTTGTGCTAAATATTTTTAAAATGTTATCTCATTTCATTTTCATGACAATATTACCAACAGGGTACTATTATCATTCCCATTTTACAGATTAGGAAACTGAGACTCAGAGAGGTAAAGTGGCTTTCTATGGTCACACAGCAAGTAAGTGATGGATTTTGGGTTTTAGAAAGCGATCACTGTCTGTCATACAGTGATACGGTATCCTGAGTTCTCTCATAATACTGTAAGTGAAGGCAGAAGATAATTCTTAATTTCTGCAATTACCTGATATTCAGAGTCCACTTTGTGCTGCATGTCCCGCAGATACTGAACATCACTGACGAACTTGTGTGTCCTTTGCTTGATGCAACATGATTCTTAATCCCCGACCTGCATATAAAAGATAAATAAATACACCATAATATAATCCTTTGTTGCTTTGCCCTATTTGGATTTATCTTAGTATAATTGCTTTTATTCTCTTAATAATCTAATTTCCATTGTTTCAAAGGCACAGAAGCTTCTTTCAGTTGGAAAAGATTCTTTGTATTGGTGTCGATGGCCTTACTGCCCTCCTGTTCAGGCATAAATAATGCAGTCACGTTCATCAGCCACATTCATCTGGGATCCTCCTCTGGTTATTCAGAGGGAGTCAGATTGGTGGACACCTGACTTACGTTTAGCTAGGAGTCTAGCTCAATTAGCTATGGCCAAAGTTATGAGCCTCTGGTAACTTAAATTCATTTATTCAACAATTATTGCACCCCTATTCTAGGTCAGACGCTCTGTGGGGCATGGGGTGTAGCAGTCAGCCAGATGAACATGGCCCCTGCCTTTGTGTGCTTACAGTCTAGGGTGGAAGACTGACACTGAAATTGCTGTACCCCAGCTGCTTCACACTCCACGTGGTCTGCTCACAAACCTGCTCCTCCTGAAGACGTTTTTGAAGGGAAAGTTCACACTGACCAGGTAGCCGCTCCAGCCAGTAACCTCGGCAGCTTCCCTCAGACTTCCCTTCCCACCCCGATCATGTAATCACCAAGTCCTGATGACTTTCTCTCCTTGACTCCATCACAATTAGTGTGCACACTCTGGTGTGAGACTGGGTTCACATCCCAGTTGTGTGAACACTGACAAGGGACCCCTCATTCTGGTAAGTGTTGTGGAGTAGAAATAACGGGTTCTTTGAGAGAGTGTTATTATGGGAGGGTACAGCATGTCCTGCAAGGCAAGGCTTTCCTTAGGGAATGACACTGGGTTTTGCAGAGGAGTGAGCTAGGCAAGAAGTGGGACAGAGAACATTTCGGACAGAAAGAACAGTAGCTGCAGAAGAGTCAGGGCAGGAAGGGGCCGGAGTGTTCACGGAGCAGGAGGCCAGTGCAGTGGGAGCAGAGAGCTGGGGAGAAGAGCAGCAGAAGGGCTGGAGGGCAGACAGGGCAGGTTCATGCATGTCTGGGAGGCCAAGATGCCAAGAGCCATATAAAGCCACTGGAAGGTTCCAACCAGGGGAGCCACTGATTAGATTTACATGTGTTTGTGCCTCCAGTTGCATGGAGAATGGATGGGGTTGGGGAGAGAGAATAAAAACGGAAGTGGAAAGACCACTGGGAATATGTTTTAATAATCCAAGTAAGATGGTGACCAGCCTTGGGTAGCAGCAGTGGAGAGAAGGGGAGGAGAAAGAGGACATCATAGCTACTACTTTGCCTCTTGGAAGTGCTAGACACTGTTTTAAACATTTACACGTATTAACTCATTCAGTCTTCATGACCACGCCGTAAGGCCAGCACTGTATCTCTATTTACAGATGATGAAACTGAGGCACAAAGGGGTTAAGTTACTTGCCTAAGGTTACAGAGCTGTTCAGTGGAAGGGTTGGGATTTGAGCCCACAGAGTCTCACACCAGTGCACACACCCTCATCGTGATGGACTCACAGGATACTAGGAGAGAAAATCATCAGGACTTGGTGATTATATGGATGGGGCAGGGAAGGGAAGTGTGAGGGAAGCTGCCCAGCTTACTGGCTGGCAGGTGCCAACATTCCTTCAGAAAACTCTGGAGGAGGAGCAGGTTGGTGAGGAAAATCCCCGGGGGGTCTGAAGTGGCTGGGGTACAGCAAATGGATGTGTCAAGGAAGCAGTTAGACACAGGGCTCTGGAACTGATAAGAGAAGAGAAGATTTGGACATTGCTCGCATTTTGGTGATAATGGAAGTTCAAGCCAGAATGGGTATTGGAAAGAGGGTGACGACGAGGACAAAATTCTGAGGAACACTCGTATTCGAGAACAGATAGCCAAAGAGAGATTTTGCAAAGAAGCCAGAGAGGCGAGAGGAAAACCAGGTGGGTGTAGTTTCACAGATGCTGAGAAGAGCGTGTTTCAAGGAGGTTATTAATAACCTTGGTGAGAGCAGTGGAGTGACGGGGCTGGAGACAGATTGCTGTGAGTTGCATAAATGAGCGGTTAAGGAAGTAGAGACAATGCTTTTAAGAAGTTTGACTGATTAGTGTGGCATAAATAATGAGTGAAATATTTAAGTTCACGAAGTTATGAAACGGCACTGTTCATCTATAAGGCCATCCAAGCTCCCACACTACTCCTGCTTATTGGCCAGTGAAGCTTTTTCATTTACTTCTACACATATTTTTTTTTAAATGGAGATATAATTGACATGTAACATTAGTTTCAGGTGTACAACACAATGATTCCGTGCTTGTGTACATCGAGAAATGATCAACACTATAAGTGTACTTAACAGCCATCACCACACAATTTTTTTCTTCTTGTAATGAGGACTTTTAAGATCTACTCTCTTAGCAACTTTCAAATACATAGTATCATTAAGTGTAGTCACCATGCTGTACATTACACCCTCAGTCCTTACTGATAACTGGAAATTCGTGCTTTTGACCCCCTTCTCCCATTTTGCCCATTCTCTATCTCCCACCTCCGGCAACCACCAATCTGTTCTCTGTACAGTCTCTGTATCTATGAGCTCGTTTTTGTTTTGTTTCATTTGTTTTGTTTTTTAGATTCCACATGAGTGAGATCATGTGGTATTTGTCTTTCTCCGGCTGACTTATTTCACTGAGCATAAAGCCCTTACGGTCCATCCATGTTGTCACAAGCGGCAAGATTTCCTTCTTTTATTAATTTCAGGTGTACAACATAATGATTTCACAATTGCAATCTCAAAACACCACAGTAAGTGTAGTTACCATGTGTCACCAAAGTTATAACAATATTATTGACTATATTCCCTGTATTGTACTTCTTATTTCTGTGACTTGTTTATTTTATAATTGGAAGTTTGTGCCTCTTTATCCCCTTCACCTGTTTACCCTTTCCCCTAACCCCCACCCCTCTCCCCTATGGCAACCACTAGTTCTCTGTATTTGAATCTGTTTTGTTTTTTAGATTCTACATATAAGTGAAATCACATGGTATTTGTCTTTCTCTGTCTGACTTATTTCACTTAGCATAATACCCTCAAGGTCCATCCATGTTTGCAAATGGCCAAGATTTCATTATTGTTTATAGTTGAAAATTGTCCATTGTATATATCTTGATCCATTCACCTATCAGTGCTTCCATATCTTGGCTATTGTAAGTAATGCTGTGATAAACATAGGGGTGCATGTATCTTTTTGAAGTAGTGATTTTGTTTTCTTCAGGTAAATTCCTAGAAGTGGAAATACTGAGTCGTAGGTATTTCTATTTTTAGTTTTTTGAGAAACTTCCATACTGCTTTGCATAGTGGCTCCCCAGTTTGCAATTCCACCAGCAGCGTATGAGGGTTCTCTTTTCTCCACATCCTCACTGAATTTGTTATTTCTTGTCATTTTGATATTAGCCATTCTGAGTACTATGAGGCGATTACCTCATGGTGATTTTGATTTGCACTTGGCTGATTTGTGATACTGAGCATCTTTTCATGTGTCTGTTGGCCATCTGTATGTCTTCTTTGGAAAAAACGTCTATTTGGTTCCTCTTCCCATTTTTCAATTGGGTTATTTTTTCGGTGTTAAGTTGTATGAGTTCTTTATATATTTTGGATTTTAACCCCTCATCAAGTATATCATTTACAGATATATTCTCCTGTTCTGTGGGTTGCCTTTTCATTTTGTGGATGGTTTCCTTTGATGTGCAGAAGCTCGTTATTTTGATATAGTCCCTTATTTAGTTTTGCTTTTGTTTCCCTAGCTTGGGGAGACTTGTCCAGAGAACAATCACTAAGGCTGATGTCCAAGAGTTTACTGCCTATGTTTTGTTTTAGGGGTTTTATAGTTTTGGGTCTTATATTTTGGCCTTTAATCCATTCTGAGTTGAAATTTTGTGTATGCTCTAAGACAGTGATCCAGTTTTGTTGTTCTGCATGTATTCATCCAGTTTTCCTGGCATCATCTATTGAAGAGACTGTCTTCCCTATTGTGTCCTTGCCTCCTTTGTCATGAATTATATTGACCATATAAGCATGGGTTTATTTATTTATGTTTCATTGATCTATGTGTCTGTTTTTGTGCCAGTACCATACTGTTTCGATTACTATAGCTTTTATAGTATAGCTTGAAATCAGGGAGCATGGTGCCTCCAGCTGTGTTCTCTCCTACACACATTTTTTAATGATTACCATGTGAGAGGTACTGCTCTAGGCTCTGGGAAAACAGCAAGATAAGACAGACAACATCCTTGCCCTCAGGTGTCCACATTTTGTGGCTTTCCTTCCTTCTCCGTTTTTTTTCAGTTGTGTAGACATTGGCAGAATCAGGTTGCCCCAGACTCACGGTGACCCAGTGTGGGCTGGTCACTATGAAATCTCACAAGGTTTATCTAACCCTGTGCAGTATTATCTAGCAATTTGTGCTCATTCCTCAGGGGTTATTTTCTTTTAAGTAGAGAAAGTTGGTCTTTGAGAGTCACAATCTTAAACTACAACCCAGTAGGTAGTTCCAGAGACTACACACAAATCTCAATTTTGTCTTTGAGCATTTTAATAGTTCATTTATGGAACTACAGTTTGAAAGAGATCACTTTCAACTTTTCATACGAATTTGTACCTGCACAGAATGAGGTTATGATCCCACTCTTTTCAGAAAACAGTTGTGTTAAAATAGGCAGAAAAATGAGCCCCTGCTGCTACTGTTGGAAAGAGAAGCCTGTCTGAATACTAATCAGGCAGAGAACATAAAGATTCCTAATGAAAATATGTTACTGGTCACTAAAGGAGAATATCCCAGAGTCACTTGGATGATATATTTTGGTTAAAAAGTTAACATAGAAAAGCCAGATAATGTATCCTGGCTCTAATGTGGTGTTATTTTAAGGAGACTTGTAAGTCAAGAGACATGACATAACTTTGTCTAAATAGGTAGGAAATAACATTATTTGAGTTATATGCTAGGTTACCTTTGACTTTACCATCACCTACCAAGTAAAGGACATTAATAAAATTGCCTACAAAGTCTCTTTAACCTCCCATAAAGTCTCCATTACTGTACTTTACTATAGAATGAATATTTAGAAGCATCATGGTGCCACATGCAATTTCTTCTTTAAATACACCAATACTTTGTGAGATTAAACAAATACTACAGGCACCAAGGAAACGGATTATTAGGAGATCACCATAGTTTTGGCAAACATCCTCTGCATTTCTGAAGCATCACTTGAACTTCACACTGGGCTGCAGGATTGAAAAACTGGCCAGGATGAAGAAAAAACAGAGATAACCGTATGGAAATAAATTCACATGAGATAGTGTTTTATTCGGGGATCTCAGATTTGTGGGCCTGCTCAACCAGATGGCCATTTGAAGCTAAAACTTTTTCCTCAGCAAATACAGACAGGTGAGGGAGGCGGCAAGGAGATGATCATAAAATGTGGGCAAGGCGCATATTTTAAAAATAGCATTCTGTATTCTCTTTTGTTTCTCACCTTTGAACAGCTTCTCAATTTATAATCTGCACATGGTCATGCACACTTCTGTGTTAAGTCTCTGGTGATAATATATTGTGCCAATATATTATTGTGCTGTATAAATCAACAAGAGACCACATTAAGTTGGGAGAGGGAGAAGGAAAGAAGGGAGTAGGAGGCATGTGGGGAAGGGAGAAGGGAGTCCTGCTTCATTGAAAGCAAGAGCAAGTGATTCTTCTTGGCCTCAAAATTCTACCTATCTGTGAAATTTCAATGAGGAATATTCTAAGAGCTTTGTGACATATGAATTCCTCTCTAGTGTGAACTTTCAGTGAATTCAAACTCAATTTCCCTAAGGAGAACAGAACCTGTTTGCAGAATATATTTTTTTCAGTGCTCTGAAAAAAATCATATATGCTGTCTTTCTGCTCTATGACCTCATCTGTCAAAAGAATTTATTTGATGGGAGTTCTTTTTAATAAGTCAAGCCATCTTGCCATTTTCTATGTTCTTATATTAGAAATATCATTAAAGTGAATATTTTATTGGTTCAGCAATAAAGAGTAATGCAAATTTAAGTCTCTCTTTGGGCTGAAGTTCCCTTGGAACTAAAGATCTAAACGGCTATATATATTTTCTGACAATTAGTTTTATAAATTCTATCTTTTTCACAATTAGATCCTTGGAAGAAGTTCAGGAGAACATATCCTTTTACACAATTAATCGGTAATGACAAAGATTACAGGATTTAAATCTTAGCTGTAAAAAAGAAAAACAACCCTAGAGTTTTAAAATGGTAACATATGAAAACGACTTGAGTATAAGTAACCAAAATGAGTGATTTAGGACCAATTTTCCTAACACTTCCACTGAAAGAATACTGTGACCCAAGAGAAAGAGGAGGAACGGGGATTGAGGATGGAGATGATTTGTCTCTTCGAGCCAAATTGGCTTAGGAAACCAAGTGCGGGTGCTGTAAAGGGCTTGTAAGAAAAGCTCTTTGGCGGTGACTCTTCATTTTATTGTCAAACTATGAAAGAGATGGGCGGTCACACACGGACCCTCGAGCCCAGACGACAGGGATTCGGCGTGCAGTTGGGGAACTTTGGAGGTGGGGGCCTGTCACAGGCTGGACAAGCAATTCGATGCTCTCAACAGTAACTGTCAACAATTTTGTCCCCAGAAGCCGTGGTCTGTGTATACCTACTTCGCACCTGCAGACCCGGGCAGTCTGCGGGGCAGGCAAGGAGGTGCGGAGCGGCTGCCCGCGCGCCAGTGAGGATCCCAGGCCTCCCAGACCTGTCCCGGAGGCAGTCAGAAACCGGAGCTGTGGCCAGGCGTAAGGAGGGAGCTCCAGGCCGCCAGGCTCCGGGCCCGATTTCCCTCCGGGCCCCTAGCAGTGGACCGAGAGGTGGTCGCCCTCCGGGTCCCCCGCCTCCGCGCAGGAGCGGCCGCCCGGCCGCGGCGGGGCGTGGCGGGCGGGCGGGCGGAGCCGGCCGTTACCTGGCGCATCGGTCCTTTCCCCGCGGCAAGAGGCTCCCGGGCCGAGGGGCGGGGCGGGCGAGCGGGCCGGTCGGGGGCGGGGGAGCCGTCATCAACCGCGCGGGGCGCCGGGGCTCCTCCTCCTCCGCTCGCTGTCCCCTCCCTCTGTCGACCCCGCTTCCTCCTCCTCCGCCTAGGCAGTGTTTGCGGCGGCGGCCGGGCTTTCTGGGAAGGACGCTGTGGGGCGGTTGCCCGGCGTCCTCCCGTTTCCTGGGCAACGCGGCCCCCGCGCGGGCGTGGGGGCGGGGCGGGGCGCGGGCGCCCGCCGGTTGCCGTGGGAACCAGGCGGCCTGCGGTTGCCGAGGACAGCGGTGATGGCGGCTGGCGCAGAGGAAGTGCCGAAGGAGGAGGCGACTGGCTTTGTCTCGATGTCGGGGCCATCCTTCCTGGCCTGAATCAGGGCTGTGTATTATAAAGAACGTGGTTAGGAAACGAGAGGGGAAAATACTTTTAATTGAATAAAACACTATTAAACGTGGGCTATGGGTTGAGGAAAAATAGTGCAGCCCTGGAGTTGAGCTGTGCAGAGCATCCCTGAAATGTCTGCTCCAGCGTAAAAAGCAAGAAATAGATGATGAAGGGAGGCACCCCATCAGCGGTAGAACCGAGACCAGCGCACGGTCATCTCCTGGCGAGCAGTAACCGTGGCTGCCTTTCCCCAGGAAGTAGGTTCCTAGAGGTTTCGCCCAGGGCCCACAGATTTGGAAGGACGGATCAGAACCTGTGCTGGTCTCACCTTTCTGCCAGGTTTGTTTCTGTCTGTGACTTTCATAGGCAAAGATGACCTCCATTTATTTTGCACGCTTAGGCACTCAGTAATTTGCCAGTTGATGTCAAGTCGGGGCATTTTTGACTGGGTAGAGAATAGGGAAAAAGGGGAATAGAAATTCTTGGACCTTTCGCCAATGCCCAGCATGATGCGTCTTTGGTTTGGACGTCTTCTCAAGCCCCCAAACCCAGTTGGTGCCCCCGTCTCTTGCAGCTTGTCACCCTGCTTTCTATTAATCAGCACCACCCTAGCATGGGGCTCCATGACCTCATGACGGGATTATTGTTTAGTATTATTGTGTATCCTAAACACACCGGGGACCCTGTCTTCCATACCCTCTCCCCACCATTTATTCTGTAAGCTGCACAGGTTTAATGTGTTTGGTCCCCTGCTAAGAAGCTCTTCACCGCCTGCGAATGAAGTCTGAACTCTTGACTCTGGTTTTCCCTCTGCCCTCCCCCAGGGCTGCTTTCCTGGTTTTCTTCCTTCAGCACTTCTTCACAAGAGCTCGGCCTGACAAGACTGTGTATTGCTCACTGAACAGGACTCCCAGACTTCATACCAACATCTAAGGCATGTCCTGAGCTGGGCAGAATCCAGATAAAATGTACTTAGGTGCAGTCTTTGTGTTGGGCGCTTTGTCATCCACCCTTCATAGGCCCTTCAGCAGTCCTCCAGTACCTTTCCCTGGAAGCCCAACCCAGGTTCTGTTCTTGTTCTCAGCTGGCTATCAGGTAATCCTTATCAAAACATTAACTGATAAGTACTAACCTAAGAGCTCTCCCCAGGGTTTTTGCCTCTCAAAAAGACATGCTTAAACATGCAAAATCTTTAAGACGTTGATTGAAACTATAATAGTGAAATGATAGGTAGAAAACTTGGTCTGTGGAAGCTAGAGCCTCCCTCAAATAAAAATAATTGTGATTATTAATGATAATTGTTAGTAATCATTAATGATTAACCGAGGAAGTAGTGGAAGCCTAGCTGAAATAGTTGAAGAGAAGTGGTGTGCCAGGACACATGGGAAGCAGAGGCCAGGGCTCAGAAGCAGGGCTCCGCATTCCCCCCACCCTGACGCTGCCTACTAGTAAAAAGCACCTTGGAACATATTGGACCCAGATATGTCTCCTTCCACTTCCACATCTGTAGAAAATAACACCATCTACCTCGAAACATTGCTGTGGGGATTAAATGAGAGAGGACAAAGCATTTACCACCATACTTGGCATAGAGTAAGCACTCAATAATCAGTAGCTTAACATTATGAGGCACATTTTAAGATTTTATTTAATGCACATGAGGGTAAACCATAGATATTAAAAATTTTTTAAATAACAAGGTTTAGAGATGTCACTTCATATCTCAGTTTTAAACTCATTTCAAGTATTTCTGAAAATTAAATTCATGAAAAGCATCATAGTGCCCTTGAAAGAGGGTGGGAGTGCCGGAGGTCAGCCTGTAAAAAGTTACTGAGCAACTCCAACTATAGTGTTTAGAGAGTAAACTTAAACTTGGCATGTAAATAACAAGAATAGTTCTAGCATTCAAAAGCAAAGTGCTAAGGAAGAGAAATATTAAAGTGAGGAAGAAACACAATGGAAGGATTCTACTCATCATTATTCCTTGTAAAATGTCCCTGGTAGATATAGGTGGTGGATTCTAATGATTGAGATATTTGGTGTTTGCAAAAAAAAGCATGAAGAAGTTCTTTAGTTTAATCTAAGAGTTCTGCAAAAGGCAAATTTTCAAGTGTAAAATTTCAGAAGTAGACCATGTATTAAGTTTCAGAAGTATATTTTTGAGGGAAATATTTAATTCAGTGCAAAAAGTAAGGTGACCAGAGGGATAGCTATGTAGTCTAAGCCTCCCAAGATTTCTGGGACTGGGATATCCAAGAGCCTCCTGGAGGCCTGGCCCAGCTACTCACTTGATCTGGAACACCCCTTGCTTTCTTTGTCCATCTAATAGTTCCTCTTCCTGAAAGAGAGAATCTAACTAGGTCACTTTGTCGCTGTCAGGAGCTCCCCTGATGAGCAGAAACCCAGTGGCCTCAGAAGCAGAAGGCCTCCCTCACATACAACACACTTGTTTTTACGCTGGGCCTCGCCATGTCTAATGGGTTTCTGTTCTCATCAGTTGAGGCCAATGTGGTGATATTGCCTCCATTCAATGCACAAGTATGAGCCATGGCGGTTTCCCAGAAGAACCTCTAGGAGTGGCTTTCCTAAAATGGGGACTGTAGGCATCTGGGCTTTAAAGCTTCATGGAGTCCCCAGAACACCATTGTACAGGGGATTCATCTGATTAATTTTAAAACCTGGCTAATGGCCTATTGACTATGCCATGGTGGGCTGTTGTGACATTCTGCATTCATCCCATAGCTTTATTTGGTCAGACAGTGGGTGTGCAATGTGACAATCTCTTAATGGTACTCATTAAAAGTGGCCTACATCGATGTCATTAAGATGGCTAGAGAGCTTGGTAAGCTGTTTCATAGTCTCTGGACTATGTGTACATTTTGATGGAGGTCACTGAAGACCCAGGATCGGGGCTTCATTTTGTAGCATCAGAAATGCCATTTTAGCTCATTCAGAGTGGATCTTTTTAGGAATTGATTCCCAATAATTCCAATCAGCAGAGACTAAATGTTCTCCATCTGAGCACATTATTATTTTATTTCAGAGAATAAAGCTGGCAGCTGACCAGTCCTGGTCAGGTGCACAAGGGAACTCCCTCCTGGTGGAAAGGCAACCCCAGGAGATCAAATTAAAGATCAGAAGGTTTGGTGAATATTGAATTAGTTCAAGAGGGACTTGAGTGTTCTTAAGGGATATCTCTAGTAGGCTGAGGAGGCCTTAAGGAATAACCTTCCTTCTCCCCAGAGGTGTTTCAGTATCAGTGACTGATTTGCATTCTCAACGCTCTTGGCGACTTTTACCACATCTTTGTTTGAGTTAACTGTCTTTTTGCTCAGCTTCATGAGACCATTTCTCTTCCACTTACGCCACTGTCAGCATAGTTTGGAATTGAGGAACCCTGTGTTAGAATTCCTGGGGTGGCACTTGCTGTAGTATAGTGAACACCTTTCATCCCCCTTCATACTTCCAGATCCTCAGAGTTAAAATGGGAATACTCAGGGCCTCCTCACCACACCAGCTTGTGAGGATTAATGAAATAGCAAATGAAAAGTCTCTGGCATTGTGCCTGCCACATAATAGCTGCTCAAAAAATTTGCTATCATTATTTCCATTATGTAGATTGAATTCTCCTTGCTGAGATCTGAAGATCTACCAAGGTCCATCATCCATAAATTTATAAAACATCTGCAAAGCCTTGTTATTTCTTTTTTATTTATTTTATTAAAATATCATTGATATACAATCTTATGATGGTTTCATATACACAACACAGTGGTTCAACATTCACCCATATTATCAAGTTCTCACCCCCTCCATTGCAGTCATTGTCTATCAATGTAGTAGGATGTTATAGAGTCATTAATTGTATTCTCCATGCTGTACTACTGTCCCTGTGATCTACCTATATTGTGATTGCAGATTATTTTACCCGTTAATCCCCTTCTCCTTCCCCGACATCCTTCCCCTTTGGTAACCACTAAGTGTCCCTTCTTGAAGTCTATGAGTCTACTGCTGTTTTGTTCCTTCTGTTTTGCTTTGTTTTATACTCCACAAATGAGTGAAATCATTTGGTATTTGTCTTTCTCCACCTGGCTTATTTCACTGAGCATAATACCCTCTAGATCCATCTATGTTGTTGTAAATGGTAGGATTTCTTTTTTTTTTATAGCTGAATGGTATTCTGTTGTGTATATGTACCACCTCTTCTTTATCCATTCATCTATTGATGGACACTTAGGTCACTTCCATATCTTGGCTATCTTAAATAGGCAGTGATAAACATAGGGGTGCATATGGCATTTTGAATCAGGGATCTTGTTTTCTTTGGGTAAATTCCTAGGAGTGGAATTCCCGGGTCAAATGGTATTTCTAGTTTTAGTTTTTTGAGGAACCTCCATACTGCTTTCCACAATGGTTGAACTAATTCACATTCCCACCAACAGTGTAGGAGTGTTCCCCTTTCTCTGCCTCCTTAATAGCATTTATTGTTTCTTGTCTTTTGGATAGTGGCCATCCGGTGTGAGGTGATATCTTATTGTGGTTTTAATTTGCATTTCCCTGATAATGAGTGATGTGGAGCATTTTTTCACGTGCCTGTTGGCCATCTGAATTTCTTATTTGGAAAAGTGTCTGTTCAGATCCTCCGCCCATTTTTTAATCAGGTTATTTGCTTTTTGGGTGTTGAGACAATGAGCTCTCTTTATATTTTGGATGTTAACCTCTTATTGGAGGTGTCATTTATGAATATATTCTCCCATAGTGTAGGATCCTTTTTGTTCTGCTGATGGTGTCCTTTGCTGTATAGAAACTTTTAAGTTTGATGTAGTACTATTCATTCATTTTTTATTTTGTTTCACTTGCCCATGGAGATCTGTTCAGGAAAAAGTTGCTCATGTTTATATTCAAGAAATTTTTGCCTATGTTTTCTTCTAAGAGTTTTATGGTTTCATGACTTACATTCAGGTCTTTGATCCATTTCGAGTTTACTTTTGTGTATGGAGTTAGATAATAATCCAGTTTCATTCTCTTACATGTAGCCGTCCAGTTTTGCCAACACTAGTTTTTGAAGAGGCTGTTGTTTCCCCATTGTATATCCATGGCTCCTTTATCATATATTAATTGACCATATATGCTTGGGTTTATATCTGGGCTCTCTGTTCTGTTCCATTGTTCTATTGGTTTGTTATTGTACCAGTACCAAATTGTTTTGCTTACTGGCTTTGTAGTAGAGCTTGAAGTCAGGGGGCGTAATCCCCCCAGTTTTGTTCTTCCTTCTTAGGATTGCTTTGGCTATTTGGGGTCTTTTTTGGTTCAATAGGAATTTTAGAACTATTTGTTCTAGTTCATTGAAGAATGCTGTTGGTATTATGATAGGGACTGCATTGAAGCTGTAGATTGCTTTAGGCAGGATGGCCATTTTGAAAATATTAATTCTTCCTATCTATGAGCATGGGATAGATTTCCATTTATTGGTGTCTTCTTTAATTTCTCTCATGAGTGTCTTATAGTTTTCAGTGTAAAGGTCTTTCACCTCGTTGGTTAGGTTAGGTTTATTCCTAGATATTTTGTTCTGTTTGATGCAATCGTAAATGGAGTTTTTCTCCTGATTTCTCTTTCTGCTAATTTGTTGTTAGTATACAGGAATGGAACAGATTTCTGTGTATTAATTTGTATCCTGCAACTTTGATGAATTCAGTTATTAGTTCTAATAGTTTTTTGGTGGAGTCTTTAGGGTTTTCTATGTATACTATCATGTCATCTGCAAACAGTGACAGTTTAACTTCTTCCTTACCAATTTGGATGCTCTCTTGCCAGTGGGTTTCAGCCCCGGACAAGTTCACTATGGATTCAATGAGACCAAAGAAATGACAGTGGAACGTCCTTTGGGTGAAAGGGTTCATACCCAACTTTATTACCACAGTGGCAGGTCAATCACTAGAATCCCGTCCACTGAGAGAGAGTGTGCATGCATCAAGCCAGTCTCTGCCTCTGGGCCTCTCTGCCCCAGCAGTCATCTCTGTCTCTGTTCTTGGCGCTGCCACCACTCCAGTCTCATCTCCGCTCTCCTGAAGCCTTGCAGCCATACCACTGTGTCACCCAGAGCACTAGGCGGAGCTCTTTATATAGTCAATAACAGTGTATTGCCCACACATGTGTAGTGAGCCAGCCAACCAGGACCACGTGAGAATCCTGGCCACAGGAACCTTCACTTTATCCACAGATGTCTTTTATCTCTTTGTGTTGGCTGATTGCTGTGGCTAGGACCTCCAGTACTATATTGAATAAAAGTGGTGAAAGTGGGCATCCTTGTCTTGTTCCTGATCTTAGAGGAAAAAATTGCAGCTTTTCATGATTAAGTGTAATGTTGGCTATGGGTTTGTCATATATGGCTTTTATTATGTTGAGATATGTACCCCCTATGCCCATTTTGTTAAGAGTTTTATCATGAATGGTTGTTGAATTTTGTCAAATGCTTTTTCAGCATCTATTGAGATAATCATGTGATTTTTGTTCTTCCTTTTGTTGATGTGATGTATGATTGTGGATAAAGTGAAGGTTCCTGTGGCCAGGATTCTCACCTGGCCCTGATTGGCTAGCTCACTACACATGGCAATACCTTGCTACTGACTCTATATAAAGAGCTCCTCCCAGTCCTCTGTGCGATACAGTGGCATGGCTGCAAGCCTGCAGGAGAGCAGAGATGAGACTGGAGTGGTGGCAGTGCCAAGGACAGAGACTGAAATGGCTGCAGGGGTAGAGAGGCCCAGAGGCAGAGACCGGCTTGCTGCATGCAGACTTTCTCTGAATGGGCGGGATTCTGAGTAGATGGGATTCTCATAATTGACCTGCCACTGTGGAAGTAGAGTTGGGTATAATCCTTTCACCCCAAGAATGTTCTACTGTCATTTCTTTGTTCACATTGAATCCATAGTGAACTTGTTTGAGGCTGAAACCCATTAGTAAGACAATCATTGATTGATTTTTGGATATTGTACAATCTTTGCATCCCTGGAATAAATCCAACTTGGTCATGATGGATGATCTTTTTGGTGTATTTTTGAATTTGTTTTGTTAATATTTTGTTGAGGATTTTTCCTCTATATTTACTAGGGATATTGGTCTGTAATTTTCTTTTTCATTGTGTCTTTGTCTGGTTTTGGTATTAGAGTGATGCTGTCCTCATAGAATGAGTTTGGAAGTATTCCCTCCTCTTCTACTTTTTGGAAAACTTTAAGAAGGATGGGCATTAGCTCTTCTTTAAATGTTTGATAAAATCAGCTGTGAAGCCATCTGGACCAGGTGTTTTGTTTTTAGGTAGTTTTTTGATTACCAATTTGGTTTCATTGCCGGTAATTGGTCTGTTCAGATTTTCTGTTTCTTCTTGGGTCAGTCTTGGAAGGTTGTATTTTTCTACAAAGTTGTCCATTTCTTCTATGTTGTCCTATTTATTGGCATATAATTTTTCATAGTATTCTCTAGGCTTGTTATTTCTTTAAAACTTAATCTTACATCAATAATATCATGATGGTTTATTTTGTATTGATATTTTTATCCTGAATTTCAGAGACTGACATTTTATGACCTCATCCCTAATGGTGGGGGTGAATCCAATTTGGGGCTTGCAGCCATCCATGAGCTATAGCTATATGAAATTTAGTAATGCCTGTTTGGCTTTTATCATCAAATATTTGAGATCTGACTCTTGTGGAACAATGTAGACTTTAATAAGATTGGAAGACTCCCTACAATAATTAATAATAATCAAAAAGGATATCCTTTGGAGGATCACTTAGAATTTTCCTCATTTGGAATGGTAGCTGGTCTGTTGTGCTCTTTTACAAGGAGAGGGAACACTCATTAAAGTTTGGATCCTACAGTGCTGAGGTATTTCTCAAAAGCTCAAACAGGCTCTGATTTCTCTATCCATTTTGGAAGCTTCAGACTTTTCAAAACCCTCATTATGGCAATTGATGCATCTGATACAAGATTGGATGTGATTATAAGAACTTTGAGAACATAAAACATACTGCTTTCCTGAATTTCTGAGAAATTGTTGCCAAAGGAAATAATTTGAATTCTGTCCAGAAGGAATATCTGATTTGTTTGGACTTTGGATAAACTCAAGCCATGTATGTTTGGCCAAGAGTTTGATTTGTGGACTGATTGTCAAGCGCTGAGCAAGATACAGGCTTGGAAAGCTATGACAGCATCAGGGATATCACATGACCATTTGTCTTGCCAATGGGTTTCAGCCCCGGGCAAGTTCACTATGGATTCAATGTGCCCAAAGAAAATTGACAGCAAAACGTTCTTTGGGGTGAAAGGGTTTATTACCCGATTTGTTCTCCCAGTGGTAGGTTGAGCACTAGTGTCTCTGCCTCCACCCAGAGCACTGGGCTGAGCTCTCTATATAATGTAGTAGCAGCTTATTGCCTAAAGGTGTGGAAGTGGTAGCCTAGCAGATGCACATGTCTCATCTCAGTCCCACCTGACACCCTTTCGTACCAACCAGCATAAGGGCTTCAGAATTTGTGCTAAGTGCAGGATAAACACTCTCCAGTAGCCTAGAAGACCCCAAAACTCCTGTAGCAATGCTACCATTGAAGGGGTAGGAAAGACCTGGACCTTATAACTGCTTCTGGTATAACTTTGGTTTTACCCGACTAGACGACCCCCAAGAATTTGACAGACAAACCAGGTCCCTGAACCTTGGTGCTGTTCACAGCCCATCCTTTCTCCTGTAGATGTTGCAGTAGTCTAGATGCTGCACCTTCTAGATGTGAAAGAGAATTGGACGTGAACATGACATCATCAATATAATGGTACAGCTGCACTGTTGGCAGTTTCTCCCATCTAGCCAAGTCCTGGGCTACAAGTCCATGACAGATGGTGGGGCTGTGGAGGTATCCCTGCGGGAGGATGGTGAAAGTCCATTGCCATCCTCCCCATGTGAAGGCAAACTGTTCCTGACTTTCCTGCTCAAAGTCAATGGAAAAGAAGGCATTACAAGATCTACCACATAATGGTATGTTCCTAGTTCATGGCTGAGGGTATCCATCAAGCCTGCAATAGAGGGGACAGCAGCATGCATAGGGGGTATGACTTTATTCAGTTCTCTGTAATCCACAGTCATATGCCAGGAGCCATCTGGCTTTTTTACTGGCCACACTGGGGAATTGAAAGGACTATGGGTAAGCTTTATAATACCCACCTTTTCCAGCCTCCTGGAGAGTTTCTCCAGTCTCTTTATGTCGTCCAGACAGTTTGTGTTGTTTGGTATTAGTCACCGACCGAGGCACAGGCAAAGCTATGGGCAGGTGCCTAGCATGTCCCCTCAGAACTGCCTTCTCCACATGTACTCTCATTCTGAACTCACCTGCAGTGGTCTGCAGCCATAGACCCTGCAGGATATCAATCCCCAAAATATACTCAGGGATAGGAGATATATACATGGTACACTCTTTTGGGGGTAGATGCCCTGTTCCCAAAGGGATTTGGGCTTTTTTCACTCTGACAACCTTCTCCCCGTATCCATCTATGATAGTGGGGTTCCTGGGGAACCACTCAGGGTTACCATGAATCAGTGAACATTCAGCCCCTGTGTCCACCAGAGCCAGGACACATTGTATGTTCACTGGGGACCAATGGATAGCTATTTCAACATATGGCCTCCGGTCCTCCACTGGTTCCTCAGGGCAGATACCTCCAACTTCCCCTCAGTCAACCCGTGTTCCCCAATCTTTCTGTGTGGGCTCAAGTGAGGTTGGCTTGCTCTCCAGCAGGAAGTCTTGCAAACACACAGGCCAGACTTGTGGCTCTGTCTCTGACCTCTGTCTCTTTGGTCTTAATGGCTGGAACTGCTGCTCTGGTTTCAGTTGTTGCCATAGCTCTAGTAAGATCCTATTTGACTTCGCATCTAATTTCCTTCCATCTGCTCCTGCCTGTATTAAAATCAACCCACATTTGGGTCCTTGTAACCTTTATGGGGCCCTGTAAATTCCTCTTGTGAGCAACAGGTCTTACTTCTTTCCGAATTCTCGTGGCTTCAGCCTCTCCTAAGTCTGCTACTGTACATGTCACCTCACTTATGGGATGCCCTAAGTGAGGGGAAAGAATGGCCACTAGAGACCCAAGGAGGGATGTGGGAGCCATTTGAAGCACAATATTTCTCATCCCAGTAGTGAAAATCTCTCCATCTGGGCCATAATTCTCTGGACTATAGATGGCATTTCTTATGCCTAGCTCTGGTAACACCCGTTGGAGTTCAGCATATGTCTGCCATCTAACAGGAGAGGATGGTAGATCAGCCAAATTGGACCACACAGCATGAAGTACAGCCATAGCCAATCGAGGAGGGAGTGACTCCCTGGGGTCTGATGTGTATTTTGTAATCACTGCCTCAAGGTGGGCTGCACTGTCAGGGAAGACAGCTTTCCCATCTCAGACCCCGACAGAACAATTCCAAGGAGCTAAGCTGATACTGACTCCGAGGGCTTCTGCCTAAACCAGGAGCCCAAATCCACCAGCTCAGCCTGAGTATAGGGGCGGACCATAGAGTGCTCCACGACCTGGGGAGGGGGCTGCTCCTCTCCTTGGGAAACTTTCAGCTGCTGGGTCTTTATTTTCTTTACAACCACTGGGTATGCTTTTAATACAGCAGGGGCCAGTGCCTCCGGCACCACCCCTTCATCCTTCCCAAGCTCCTCCATTTCTTGGGCTGATGGCACCTTCCTCTCCCCTCCCCCGAGTACCTCCTGTGCTACAACCTTTACCTTTTCTACTGTGCCTCACAGCAATGCTACGTCAGTACTGAGAAGATCTCTTACCTTCAGCTCACTGTTTTGCAGCTGATGTTCTCATACCACCTCCGCCTGTGCTTCCCTCAGGAGTTCATCTTTTCCCTTGGTGGCCTCTTCCTCCTTCAGAGCACCTGGCAGTGCTGCCATCTTGTTCTGTAAGGAATTTTTTACCTCTTCAATGGCACCTTGCTGCTGGCGTTCCCATGCTGCCTCCTCTCGCATCAATGCCATTTCCTTCTTTAGGGAATCCACAGAATTTTGCAGCTCATGTTCTCATGCCACCATTTCTTGGGTCTCTTTCAGGAGCATGTCCTTCTCTTCTCTTCTGTAGACTTTTTTAATACTGTGCAAAGCAGCCAACCCACAGTCCCCGCTGCCTCTTGGGCACTCTGTCTCTCAAAAGACCTACTTACTATACCAAGGGCCACCCCTACAGCCTCAGGTGTCACCTCCACTTGCCTCCAGTCCTGGGGTGGGGCCCAGTCCTCTAGGAGACAAGCCACCTCAGACCACATACCCACTGGGGGACAATCCACTGTCTCTCCATTCACAGGAGCAGCCCGCTGAAGCACCCCTCCCATAAGGGCAGCCTGTCTTTTTCCTTGGTCAACAATGAACCCTGCCGACTTTCGCCAATTGTCTTGCCAATGGGTTTCAGCCCCGGGCAAGTTCACTATGGATTCAATGTGACCAAAGAAATTGACAGCAAAACGTTCTTTGGGGTGAAAGGGTTTATTACCCGGCTTGTTCTCCCAGCAGTAGGTCGAGCACTAGCGTCTCTGTCTCCATGCAGAGCACTGGGCCAAGCTCTCTATATAGTGCAATAATAGCTTATTGCCTGAAGGTGTGGAAGCAGTAGCCTAGCAACAGGCCAGTTACATCATCAGGTGGTTTTTTTCAGTGAGGATCCTGGCCATAGGAACCCCAACTTCCCCACACCATTAAACGTATTTCTGGGCAAATACATACTCAGGCCAAACAAAGATCCTTCTCCTCAAAAGGGCAGGGGGGTATGAGCACCGAGCAACTTGTGGACCTTCATGAAGTGGACATTTGACATTGTAACTCTGGGGGAAAATATGTTCCCAGCCTAGGGCAAATTACCTTTGAAGCCAAAATCAGTCAAAGAGAGAAATAAAATGGGAGAAATCCATTTACTGCTTACAAGCAGTCATCCACTTCTGCTTGCCCATGTCTCTTGTGACCCGGCTGCAGAAAGGGACCCCATAACTGGTAGTTACAACCTCATGACCTCTAGTCCAGCATTGAGGAACCTTCAAAATGTCGTTCAAGCACATGCTTGTCCATTGACACAATACAAGCTGATTAGAGATGAATTATCAAAGATACTTCTCCTTGTTCCAGGACACTGACATGACCAGGGGTCCCAGAGTGGATAGCATATCCTGATTTTTAACTTCAGTCTCTCGACAGTTCATTTCCTGAGAATGCCCTTGACGATGCCTTTCTGTAACACTGAGTCTTGCTCCTTTTACTCCCCTGCTCTTCCTTCCTTTCTTGCTTTCCTCTGCTTCTCCTCTTCCCTCTTTTCCCTCTTCATCCCCATTTCCCCATTTCTATGCCTTTCTCATTAAGAGCCAGAGTGGTTTGCCAGACTACAGCTCTTAGATTTCTATTTTCCCAAAAAAATTTCTGGGCTCATCATTTTTTTCACTGGTTCTCTCCTCTCTTTCCAGGTTAGTCCCATCTGTGCTTCCACTCACCTCTTCTAGATGCTCCTCTGACCCACTCCTCTCCTTCACTAAGCTTAACACATAGTTACACAGCTTAAAAACATCAACAGGAGAAGACAGTCTTGCTCCAGCCCTGGAAAAAGTCGTGAAGCCATAAGCCTCCATGACATCAGGCTTCGGCCATCAGTACAGTGGAAGGCAGTTCTTGAAAACCAGACAGAATAGAAGGTATCACTGTACAGCCTCCCTCTGTGGCTCACTGCACTCTCTGAGTCAGGATGAGAGAACATTCTTAAAACATGACTTAACCACGCTCAGTCCTCAATTTCCTGGCTTTGTGGGGAATAAGCTCTACCAGCAAGCCCAAGCACAAATGTGTGGGGCGGGCGTGTTAGCACTCTTCCCAGAGTGGCTACCTTTGCAAAGCTACCTTCTCAGCCAGTTAGTTTATATTAAACGAAATTTGAAGGAAAAACAAAAAGACACACTGTGGAGCCTCTCATGGCTGCACTTTCATATCTGTATCATGGTGACTGGGTCTCTGTCTTAGGGTACTTGGGAGCCCTTGACATCGTACTTTGGCAGGAAGGAGTTATGGAAAATCCTTGGCAGATATAGAAAAATGAAACAGGATGTTGTCCATTTCCAAAATTAAGCGGAGGCAGAGAGTCACAGCATGAGTGCAGTTTGTCCTTTATTCCACCTATACCTGGAGGGGTGTGTGTGTGTGTGTGTGTGTGTGTGTGTGTGTGTGTGTGTGTGTGTGTGTGTGTGTGTGTGTGTGTTTAACAAAGGTGGCTTATCTAAGTGAATTTTTAAAAATTAATTTAACTGAAAAATGATTAAATTACAAAGAAAGGAAAAAGCATTCGGTTCGCATCATACGGGGTCTGAGGCCATTGCTAATGCAATATTTCATCAATCGACTCATTGCTATTCTTTCACTGATGTCATTTAGTTTCTCAAATGGCTCTTATCGTGGCAGGCATGCATTGTATACATTGTACAGATGCCTTGTAATCATTTCAGTGTGTTTACTTAAAATTTTTAAAAGCGATTAAGCAATTTTAAATATATTTGTGTGTGTGTGTACAGAGAGATTTTATAAAAGTTCAGACAAGGGTTCTGAGTGAACAGTAGGGCAAGTGTTAAATTTATACACTGGAGTGCCCTTCCTGCATTTCAAAGAGCTTCATGCAGACTAATGTTAAGCTTTCTTCATACTCATTGAATATACCATTCTCTCCTTTAATTCACTGAAGAAACCAGAGGACAAAGAGCCTCCCTGTGTTCCTTATCCAAGGCCACACAACTGTTGCTGGAACCTTGAGCTTTCTGAGTGCCAGACACTTACTTGCAGCATATCATAAATGCTGGAAAACGATGGTGGGTCAGTTTGTTGAAAAGCATAATAATCTCCTATTGCTGGGGGAGGGTTTTGATAAACTCTGTTATTTATTTATCTTGATACAAAATAGAGCAGAACAAGTCATAATAATGTTTTTTTCTCATAGAAACCTCGTGAGGTCAGGGGTAAAACAGTAATGCATATCCATGGGAAAGGGCAGAGCAACATTTTGGCAGCATATAAATAGGTGTGTGTGCACATGGGTGGCGATATCTTCTTGCTCTGACCCGTCCTTCACCTCTTCTCCTTCACCTCTGTTTCAGATGCTGTGTCCAGAGTTTAGGGACGTGGGCTAGTCTGATGCAGAGGTTTGGTACGGGCGCCATCAGCAGGATGACAGACTCTCCTGGGGTCCCCAGGGAGGAAAGGAGGTGCAGTCAGATACTCATTCATCAAACGCTTGTCAAGACTTAATGCCAAGTGCTGTGCTAAGTTCTGGGGACTCACAGAAGATTGAGACATGGTCTTGGTGCTTGTGGGGGAAGAAGGAAAGTAAACTAGATCATGGAGTAAGTTTCAGTGGGGTAGGTGCAGGCCTGGGATGGGGGCGGCAGGAGATGGCAAGCAGGAAAGGTTCTCACAGTGGGAAGTGCGTCCAAGCATTGCTCGAGGCCCTGCTCAGCGTTGCCTGGTGGCGCCAGTTCCCTTCCAGGGAAGAGTTCCTCACAGTGCCAGACACCGGCTAGACAGGGAGCTCCATGACGCTTGTTGTCAGCATTCCCAGCCTCCCCGGCTCTGCCCTTTTCCTCCCTCCCACACGTTTCTTTCCCTCCCTGCCTGGAAGGGGCTCCTACCTGTCTTATTGGAACCTGCTTAGGGCAGCCACCAATAGTCAGTCAACATTGACAGAACCAAATTGATCTGAAAGTATTTATGCTACGGTCTAAATGACTACCAGTGTAGGGTGCACCTGGGAACATGTGCGTTCATGAGACCTCAAAGCCTTAAGCTAAAAGAGCTGCAGACAGCTGAGAACAGCGTTTCCTTAGGGCTGGCGTGTTCCTGGCACCTCTGAATTCACATATTCTGGACAGTTGCCTACTCTTTCTGCACTTAAAGCTGGCCCTTCTTCCCAACATTCAGTCTTACATGATTTCCCCTCCCGGCCCTCTATTGTGGCTGTATGATAAGGAGAGGGTGGGGGCCCACTAACGGGTAATCTAAGACCTCTTGGCTAGAAATCCCACAAGACTACAGAAACAAAGGCTTTGAATGATTGGAGACACTAGTGATGAAAAACAAATTTGTGTGAGTGGAACATTTAGGTGTTGTCCCCTCTAAATGCCCCACTAATTTAGTTCATTCTTTACCATTTGTATGTCTCACGCACAGAGCTGTGGTGAGTGCACGAATGGGGAAACACAGTGAACAGGCAGGTAGATTGGCATCATACTCCCAATGTTAGGTGGAAGGAAGGGGGAAATGACCAGTAACCTCCACATCCTTCTCCCCATAGTATTCCACGAGGCTTCTCCCAAGGGCGGTTGTGGATAAAATGAGAGTTCATGTGGCCAGGATTCTCACCTGGCCCTGGTTGACTAGCTCACTGCACACCTGTGGACAATACAGGGCTGTTGACTCTATATAAAGAGCTCCGCCCAGTGCTCTGGGCGCCACACGGTGGCATGGCTGCAAGGCTGCAGGAGAGCAGAGCAGAGGCTGGAGTGGTGGCAGTTCCGAGGACAGAGGCCCAGAGGATAGCTGTGCGGGATGACTGTGCAGACACAGAGGCCCAGAGGCAGAGACTGGCTTGCTGCACACAGACTCGCTCTGAGTGAACAGGATTTTAGTGACTGACCTGCCACCTGGAAATAAAGTTGGGTATAACCCTTTCTCCCCAAGAATGTTTTGCTGTCAATTTCCTTGGTCACATTGAATCCATAGCAAACTTGCCCGGGGCTGAAACCCATTGGCAAGACAGCTGTATTTGGGTGTGCCTAAGTGACCAATTGGCACAAAGCCTTGCTTTTGATTGGTTCATCCCCATTCAGCTGAGGTTGTTTCTGTCAGTTCTCTGAAGAACAGTCCCCTTGTGGGAGTGTGCACAGTAAAGACTAGTAATTAAGTGTTTTCCAAACCCCAACTTAGTCATTCTGAGGACCTTTTTTCTTTTCTTTTTTTTTTTAGAGTGCTGAGTTCCATTTATTCCATCCTTATATCACAGCAGAGAAATTGCGTGAGTTCTTTATATATTTTAGATGTCAACCCTTTATCGGATATGTCATTTATGAATATATTCTCCCATACTGTAGGATGTCTTTTTGTTCTACCGATGGTGTCCTTTGCTGTACAGAAGCTTTTCAGCTTCATATAGTCCCACTTGTTCATTTTTCCTTTGTTTCCCTTGCCCGGGGAGATATGTTCATGAAGAAGTCGCTCATGTTTATGTCCAATTTTTGCCTATGTTTATTTCTAAGAGTTTTATGGTTTCATGACTTACATTCAGGTCTTTCATCCATTTTGAGTTTACTTTGGTGTATGGGGTTAGGCAGTAGTCCAGTTTCATTCTCTTACATGTAGCTGTCCAGTTTTTCCAACACCAGCTGCTGAAGAGGCTGTCATCTCCCCATTGTATATCCAAGGCTCCTTTATCCAGTATTAATTGACTGTATATGTTTGGGTTAATGTTTGGATTTTCTATTCGTTTCCGCTAGTCTGTGGGTCTGTTGTGCCAATACCAAATTGTCTTGATTACTGTGGCTTCGTAGTAGAGCTTCAAGTCAGGGAGTGTAATTCCCCCTGTTTTATTCCTCCTCCTCAGGATTGCTTTGGCTATTCGGGGTCTTCTGTGGTTCCTTATGAATTTTAGAATTATTTGTTCCAGTTCATTGAAGAAAGCTGTTGGCAGTTTGATAGGGATTGCATTGAATCTGTAGATTGCTTTAGGTAGTATAGCCATTTTGACAATATTTATTCTTCCTAGCCAAGAGCAAGGGATGAATTTCAATTTGTTAGTGTCCTCTTTAATTTCTCTTAGGAGTGTCTTGTAGTTTTCAGGGTATAGGTCTTTCACTTCCTTTGTTAGGTTTATTCCTAGGTATTTTATTCTTTTTGATGCAACTGTGAATGGAATTGTTTTCCTGATTGGTTCAGTGACTCTTGAAACCCTTTATGAATCTGCCTTTTTCTATAGGTTACAAGCATTTATGTCTCTGCTCTGGTCATACACATTCAGGAGCCCTTTAAGATGGAGCCGAATCACAGGCAAATCCCCAATATGTTTCTTTTGAAACAATTCACCATCCTTACAAGTCAGCAAAGTTTAGTTCCTGCTGCTTGGTCTCTATTGCTCATTCTTGGAATTTCATCCGGGTGGTGTTGAAGGCTGTGATCAGATCCTAGAAAGGTATTTATGTTAGTCTTTAGGCATATTTGATATGTTTTGTAGCTCTTGAATCATAACAAAATTCCTGAATTTCACTTCACCAAAGGGATTTTTTGTACCTCACATGTGAGCTTTGCCATGGACCACTCTTGATCGCCTCTGTTGTGAATGTGCAATGAGGTGCTCTTAGATCACCAAGAAATAGGACGGACACACACCAGGTTGTCTAGGACCTGTCTTTTCTTAAACACTATAAACTTCAGAAAGTGGACCCCTCTTGGCAATGTGAACCACCTAAGTAATTAAGAACTTTCTAGTAATCATAGTTAGAAAAGTAAAAAGGAACAGGTGAAATTAATTTTAATAATGTAGTTTATTGAACCAGCTCTACTGAAACATTACCATTTCAACCTGGGATTGATATAAAATGAAGGCGATTATCTGTTTTTGGTTGTACTAAATGTACCAGGTTCAGCATCTGTTTTTCACTGCCAGCCTGTCTCAGGTGGGACTAGGGACATTTCAGGTGTTGGGGGTAATGTGTGGCTGGTGGCTACTTTATTCTACTGGGAAGGTCCTGGTATCTTTTAAGTGGCAACACTTTTGACACCTCCAGATAAAAATATTTACGATGGGGGAATCATTGTGCCCTGGGCAAGTGATGCTGAATGTGGTTGTGGGGAGTGAGTTTAAGGCAGCAGTTGTTAGCATTTGGGCTTCTAGTTTAGGTCTTTTTTTTTTAGTTTGCAATGAATTGTCCTTGCTGGCAATCTGACATAAAGGAGAAATTAACAGCACAAATGGCTATTCTCCTGGCACCTGCTCCCAAACCTGAGCGCACAGAATCAGAAAACGGGGAGGAACTTTGGAGATGGTGTTGAATCTTGTCTCTCCTTGCAGGTGATGTGGACTTTCCTCCCTCTCTGTACCTCGGAATCACAGAGAGGAACAGGGGAAATACTGATTCCTGGGCCCCATCTCAGAGAATCATATTCAGCTGGGCTGTGGTGAGACCTAGGCATCAGCCCTTTTTAATGTCCCAGGTGATTCGAATATGCAGCCTAGGCTCTGAATGTAGAAACACCCCCTTCTCTTTATAGGGGAAGAAACAGAGGCTCAGGGAGGGAAGTGACTCCCTCCGGGGTTTTACGGCTTGTCAGAGTCCAAGTGGGGCCCAGAACCCAAGTATTCTTTTCCACTCTCTCAGAGAAACATTTCAAAAATACCTTCATTGAAGGTCTTTTCTTGTTAGACCCCAGAATTACTCTCATTTTGAATATAGATACATACCCGGGTCAACCCAGATTAGACATAGACTTCAAGAAAAGGCTCTGAACTCTTTTTTTCCCAGAAAATCTTCAGATCAATGATAACTTTGAAGTGATTCCGATCTGGGGAAGTGGCCTTATGTGTCTCCTGTTTTATGTCCTACTGGGATTTGAAACGCTATACTTAAAATAGAGTTTTATTGGAAGGGATGGGGAGGGGCCCCAAAGGAGCAAAGGCCTGGGTCTGATCAGTCTTGTTTATTGACTCACAGCTGAAGACAGTGGCTTGTTAACAGGGGCCTCACGTGCAAATATATCCAAGCGCTAAGCAGGCACTGCGCATGAGTAAGGTGGGCTGGAGAGACAGGCAGGGGAACCAGCCCCACTGCCCAGCTTGCCAGGGCACAGCAAACCTGGTGCTGTGTAGCCAGGCCATCAGTGGTTCTGGAAGACAGAAATGCAGGGCTGCGTTTGTTTCTGTCTTTGTGAAATATTCTGATTTGTGAATGTTGGCAACTAAAGGGGCAGGTGAAGCCCGCATGAGCTCTAGTCTCTACCTGCAAGCCTTCGGAGTGCCGCTTTTTAGGTAAGTCTAAGACTTCTTCATATTCAATATTGAGTTTATTGGTTTTACAAAATGTTGGCCTAATACCATTATACTTCCTTTTTGCCCTAGACCCTGTGAGCACCAGTGCCAGAAAGAAAAATCATCGAAAACTAGTACCTCGGTTCCCTTTCAAATCTTATTTGTTTTCTCACGGTCCACATTGTTTCTTTAGGGTTTGACACCTGTGACATGTCATAAATTTTTCATAATGAAATTGCAAATGAAGATCATTACAGTTCATAAGATCTAGTATAATTTATTTTTAAATTATTTTTGAACATATAACAAGTCAGGCTATTATTAGCATTGCCATAGGATAGACTAGTTCTGCTATACACAGTGGTGTAAGGAAAAATGCTCTCATTCACCATAAAATGAAATAGAAATTTCCACTGTAGCAGGGGCAACCTCTTAGTTAACGAAATGATAATCCAAATAAAAATCAGAATTAGTCTTACCCACATCCCTCATTTTAAGAAGAAAACATCCTGGGTAAGTACACAGTGTAACACTGAGAGCCCTTGATTTCAAATAATCTAAGGCGTTAATAATAACAGGTGAAGGGTTTTTAGTTAACTTGAGTTGGTGCTAAATTACCCTTAAATCTGAAGTATTCATACAGCAAAAATAAACATGAGTTATTTGTGAAGCATATTAGAGATTAATATAAAACAGGCATCTCATTTGTATTTTGTGATTCCCCCTACACATAACCTTGAATTTTGCCACAGTTCTTGTTTTTAAATGTAACCAACCTAGACTAGATTCTTGTAAGAATCTGTTTCAGGTATATTTCTGTGAACCGTCCCACTGTCCTCAAATAACCAGAGGTGGATAACAGTTTCTGACAAAAGCTGAAGGAAACAGGATTAAACAAGAATTAGAGCGATTAGATTTTCTTTATCTCAAATCTGCAAGTCTTTGGAAAGCTGCCTGGTTTCTATTTCGAGCCATGCTGCCCACATATCTTAATGACAGAATTGTGGCATAATTTTGCTCTTCCTCTTTTTATCTCTGTTTGGGTATATTTATTATTTCATATGTGATGATGCAAAGCTCATTAAAAGGTCCATTTATATTTTTGTTATCTGTATGGGGATCTAGCTGTTTTTCTCTTACCCTTTATAGAACCTTCACTGTAATATTCAGATTTGCTGGCAACAATCCCTTTCTAACACAGTATACATTCCATTCCCCTGTGTGACTATTTATGGGAGTCTTTGTAATTTACTCAAGACTGATAAAGACAGTGTAAAAGGATGGGTCATGGGTTTATCCATCCATGGAATTTTAGCACTTTCAGAGGGAAGTTGATCTTGTGTTCTTTCTTCCCCTCAATTTAATTAAACAACAACAACAAAAAAAGCCTTAGTCCAAATGAGTGACAGTTGGCAGATTTGCATTATTCAACTGGAGGGACTCCAGAGTTTCTGATGCTTGGAGATGGACAAGTAATTACCTCCTGTCTGGGACTATTTTCTACCAGGCTAAGCCCAATGTTTATTGTAAACGATCTGCCATTAAAAGCTGTAATAGCAAGCCTTATGTTCCCACACCATAAATTTGATTTGCACTGTTTTTTTATTTACCTTCATGTTTTATTATATTCTTTGAAATGTTTCATTTTAAAGGAAGATAACAGAAGAATAAAAGTTGAATGCAGTCCAAATTCACACTTGAAAAAAGGATATGCTTAGCATACATATTTTTACATACTCCCAGACAGCCTTATGGCTGCTTTCTGGATATTGACAGCTTTGGTGTAACTATTAGATGCAGTTGTTATTAGTATATCACTTGTCAAATGGTCCAGAAAATAACCTAAAAATTAAAGTTTAACCAGACCACAAGGGCCCAGGCCAGTGGCCCTCAGACGTTCTGGTTTCAGGATCCCTTTATACTCTAACATTCCTTGAAGACCTCAAGGAACTTTTGTTTGTGTGTATTATATCTTCAATATTTATTGTGTAAAAAAAGAGAACTGAAACATTTAAAAAATATTTATTTTAAAATGTTTAAAAAAAAATCATTGCATGTGAAGTAGCATGTCAAAAGTAAACTATTTTCCACAAATTTGGTGAGAAGAGAGGGATTGTTTTGGATTCTGTATGACTTAATAGAAGACACGTGTGTTCTACTACCTGCTTTTTCATTCCATCTGTCATGATATGTTACTTTGGTTTAAGTATATGAAGAAAATCTGGCCCTATACAGATATGTAGTTGGAAAAGAGAGTATTTTAACAGCCTTTTCAAAGCATCATGGATATTCTTTGATCCCAAACCCAAATTTGACAAATCGTAGTTTCTTAAAGGTTAGTTACAATGAGGAATCTGAAATCCTATCAGTGGACTTTTGTTTTTTTTCTTTAACAGAGTGTATTGGTTAGAGAAGTTTTGGGGTTACAAAAAAATTGAGCAGATAGTACAGAGAGTTTCCTATACTCTCCCCATCTCCTCCTGCTGAGCTTCTCTATGACGATTAACATACTGCATTAGCGTAGTACATTTGTTACAATTGAGCCAATATTGATACATTATTAAAATCCATAGTTTACATTAGGGTTCACTCTTTGTGATATACACATCTGTGGGTTTTGAAAAATGTTTGTCATGTATTCACCATTGCAGTATCATACAGAATAGTTTCTCTGCCCTAAAAATCATTGTGTTCCACCTATTCATCCCTTCCCTTCCCCGAACCTCTGGCAACCATTGATCTTTCACTGTCTCTATAGTTTTGCCTTTTCTAGGATATCTTATAGTTGAAATCACCGAGTATATGTCCTTTTCAAACTAGCTTCTTACACTAAACAATATGCATTTAATGTACCTTTATTGTCATTTCATGGCTTAATAGCTCATTTCTTTTTATAGCTGAACAATATTCTATTGAGTGTATCACAAATTGTTGTCTGTTGAGGACATCTTGGTTGTCTGATTTTTGGAAGTCATGAGTAAAACTGCTATAAACACTTGTGTGCAGGTTTTTGTATGGACATAAGTTTTCAACTCATTTGGGTGAATCCCAAGAAGTGTGATTGCTGGATCCTCTAGTAAGACTATATTTAGCTTTGTAAGAAACTGCCAGACTGTCTTCCAAAGTAGCTGTACCATTTCACATTCCCACCAGCAATAAATGAGTGTTTCTATTATTGCCCATTTTCATCTGCACTTGGTATTATTAGTATATTTTTTTGGATTTTTGCGATTCTAATAGATATATAGTAGTATTTTGTTCTTAATTTGCAATTTCCTAGTGACATACGAAATTGAGCATCTTACCATAGGCTTATTTGTTATCTGTGTGTCCTCTTTGGTGAGGTGTCTATTGAGATTATCTTTTGCTCTTTTAAAAATTGGATTATTGTTGAAGTTTAGGAGTTCTTTGTATATTTTGGATACTAGTCCTTTATCAGATATGTATTTTGTAAATATTTTCTCCCAGTCTGTGGCCTGTTGTTCCATTCTCTGAAGTCAGTGGACCTTTCAGGCTAGTACAGTTTGGTGCCATTGCTTTTGAATTTTGCTAAGGCTCCAGAAGTTTTATCCTCCACTGTTGCGTAACACCAACGCAAATTTCAACACAGAGAAAAGGCAAATAACATCTTAGTGTTTTGTGAAGATAGTTGTAATTTGTGGACACCCCTGAAAGGGCCTCAGGGATCCCCAGGACCCATAGACCATACTTTTGAGAAACACTGGCCGAGAGCAAATAAATATGACCCATAGGATTTAATTCAAGCCTCAGAAAGACCAAAAAGAATTAGAAATCTGAGTTTTCCAAATATGAAATGTTAACTTATTTTTCTGCAAAAGGAATTTAGAAGGCACAGAAGAAATAGACACTGAAGTTAGTGTTCTAATTCATTGGGCAGAGTCAATTTTGTTTTTTGTTTTTTTTTTACCAGTGATTCCTGGCAGAATATCATTTTTATTTTTCAAGAAATATTGTGTGTGTGTGTGTTGTAAATACATCAACTAAAGTCTGTGAGCCAATTAATGTCTCTTAGTGGCCAAAAAATTGGTAGATGATGCCCAGTAATGGGTTAATATTTGCATATATAAACAGTATATGGAGTCCTCAACTTTTTCCTTTTTCTACTTCTCCACCAGTGTCCAATAAGCATAGATATGGGAAAACAACTTTATGCAATCCAGACAGACCGGGATTTGAATTTTGGCTAAGTAATGTTATTTAACCTCTCTGAGCCTTGTGTTCTCCATCTATAAAAGGGAAATGGTGTCATTGCCAAGGCTGTGAAGATCGTATGTATAAGACAGTCTATGCGGCGTGTCTAGAACCTCGTCGGTATCACGTTGATAATCAGTGTCATCATCAAAAGCCATCCCCTCCATTTTTAAGAGTTTCACAGTCTATTCTTATTTTGTGGCCCAGGAAATTATGTCTTAGTGTTAATTTGCTGGAGAAAATACTAATAAGATTTAGTGTACTTCCATGGCAATACTATGTTTTCACAGGGAGTCAAACCAGGAAATCCCTAGTACGGTCAGCCCCTAGCAGAGAGACTAAAGATGTGAATGAACGTGAGAAGCAGCTAGAAGAAAATCTAAGGATGAGACCCAGCTAAGGAAGTGGTTGAAACCCATCTCAAAGGCAAAGGTCCAGTAATGGTCAAAAGTAGTTAAGGATGAGAATGAATTGTGGGGGTATATTCCTGAAGTACGAATAGGTAATCAGGGGTGAGCCCCAAGGAAATGTCCCCGGGATATGTCTGTCCACACAGAATTCCCATAGGCAAGATTAGTTGCGTCTTCCCTTCTTCTAGAAGCACCATAATGCTGCTTTGGGCAAGCATGATTTGTCAGACAGCTGGAAGAGATGGTATTTTTGGAGCAGAGGCAGCCTTCTTGACACCCTTGAGATTAAAGTTTGGGTTCTCGAGCTACACTTCTGTGCTTTTCTTCTTAGCTCCTCCACTTCCTGCTGAGTGACACAAGGCAATCACGTGAGGCACGTCTGCCTCTGTCTTCTTATTTGCAGAATGATGCAGGTGTCGTTATGAGGACACTGCTCCTTATACCTGATGCGAGGTAAAGGTTCAATAAATGCCAGTTTTTGTTACCATTAATCTGCCACCCATGCTGGCCACTCATCTGATGAACCCTGGGTACAGCTGTGTGAAACTCCTGTGCAGTTTACCTGTAGGCCTATCTCCCTTAGGTGCCATCTTGTGAAGTGACACATCTCACATATGCTTCCATTTCTATCTCCAAGTCAGTGCAGGGCCAGGATTACCAGTCAATAGACAGACAGAGCACGCTGTATGTATAGATACTCCAGATTATCCCCCAATGACCACCACTTTGGGCTATTGAGTTTTCCTTTCAGTCACCCTTAGAATGATTTTTATTGCTTTAATCTTTTCATATATAATGAGTGATTATTATAGAAAATGTAGAACACAAAGGAAATTTGAGAGGTAACACTGGGATCTTATTTTGATAAATGTCCTTCCAGTCATTTTTGCAAACCCATATGTTGAAACCCATACCTAGAAAGCTAAGTTCCTTCCACCATAAATTTAAATACTGATAGAGAAGGCATATCTCAAGTCTTTCTCAATGAATAAGCTAAACTTTAGCTTGTAACAGTTTTAATTATTGAAGTTTTTAAGTCTCCTTTTGATGTGGTAAGAATCTTTGGAGCAATTAAGTGTACGCTAGGTAAAGAATGAAGTTATAGTTCAGTCCCAATGCAGTCATTCATTCATTCATTCATTCCATACGTTTATTAGCTACCTGCTCTGTGGCTTGGCACTACTGAGCCCTGGTGATGCAGAAATGAAAAGCAAATACACAAACAATGGAATCCCTGGTTTGTTGCAGCATTGTTCTTGGTGAAAAAAAAAAAATTCACTAACAACCTAAATGTACATCAGTCAATTATGGCAGAGCCCTCCAATAAAATCCATAAAAAGAATGAAATAGAAGGAAGGTAGACTATTCCTTCTACTAAATACAACTGAAAGCCCTGGGTGTTATATATTAAGTGGTTCTATGTAGTTTTGCTGCAAACATTTTCTCCCAAAACTAATTTTGCTATAAGGCAATTTTGCCATAAAAGACAAATCACAAAAAATAAGTGAGACAGTCATAAAAAAATTAAACATGAAAAATGACAACTTAAAAAGGCTTTACTGAGAAATACAAGATATTTGAATATATTTAAAATGTGTGTCATTTCATGGTAATATTGTGCAAATAACTGGTTCTATTTTGCGGTGTGTACTTGAGCACTTGCCTTGAAATAGTGTTGTTCATAGTATTATAATTTTTTTCTTTTGCTTGTTGATTTGTCTCCTCATTTGGCATCACACTTTTGCTTTTTTTACTAAACTATCTTCCTTCACTAGGAGAAGTACTGGTTTCCAAGTTGAGGATGTATATTTGTAACTGAGCCTTGTATTGCATTGTGAGAGCATTCTACAGTTATTTGTTCTTGGCATATTGTCCTATGTCTGTTGGTAGATGTTCCAGAGTTCTATGGGAAATGTGGGTTTAAAACTCTGCACTATAGTATAGACCATTATGAGGGCTAAGTTACATAATATAAAAATGGGAGTGCTGCATTAATGGAGAAATGAAAACAAACTGTCAACCGGTTTTTATTTTTTACAGCAAAATTGTCTTATGAGCAATTATGAAAATATTTACAGTGAAATTGCAGGAAAGATGTCTATAGCAAAGATGCTCACAGCAAAAATACTGAACATGATATAAAACAAACATAAGATTCTGAAAGGTGGAGGAAAGTCAGAATGTGGGGGCTGTGCGAACCCAAGGAACAATAAGGCAGTGAGTTTCATGAGTTTTTGTTTTGCCTCATACATCCCAGACTAGGAGCTGAAGAAGCCAGCAACCTGGAACACCAACAGGAGTTGATAAGAAAACTTCAACAAAAGCCTTCTGTCTCTAGCCAAAGGACTGAGAAAGGGGCAGCCTAGCAAAACAATAGTATTGTGTAGATTGGAATTGTATCTATCAAACCCCCAAATCTATATGTTGAACCCCACCAACATGATAATATTTGGAGATGAGGCCTTTGAGAAGTATTAGGGTTAGATGAGGTCACGAGGGTGGGGCCCTCATGATGGGATTGGTGGCTTTATAAGAAGAGAGTGAGGTATTGTTTTCTCTGCCATATAAGCATACAGCAAGAGGTGGCCCTTTGCCACCTAAGGAGAGAACCCTCATCAGACATTGGCCCTGCTGCACCTTGACCTTGGACTTCTAACCCCCAGAACTATGAGAAAAATTTTGGTTAAGTCATCCAGTCTATGGTATGTATTTTGTTACAGCAGCCCACGCAGACTAAGACAGATTTGGTGCTGAGAATTAGGGTGCTGCTGTAGCAGTACCTAAACCTGTTGGAAGCAGCTTTGGAACTGGGTAATGGGTGGAGGGTAGAAGAGTTTTGAAGTGCATGCTAGAAGCATGGGGGTTAAAAGTGATTCTAGTGAAACAGAAATGAGGAACAAGTGTCTGCAAACTGGAGAAAAGGTGTTTTTTGCTATAATAGCAAGGATCATAGCTGAGCTGTATTCCAGTGTTTTGTGGAAGGTAGAACTTGTGAATGATAAAATTGGATATTTAACTGAGGAGATTCCTATGTATAGTGTTGAAAGAGAAGCTTATTTCCTTCCTAGCCAATTGGAATAGAGATTGGATTATACTAGCAAAGATACTACCAATTTGAACTAAAGGTGACCAAAAAAAAAAAAAAAAAGGAAGGCTATTTGATTTCTTAGATCCTACAGGACTAGACCACAGAGTTATTCAGCTGTAAATGTGTGTTATTCAAAAAAAAGCAAAGAACCCTGAAGGCAAGTTCAGAAATCATCAAGGCTACCACCCACCTGGGTTTCAAGAGGCCACATGGCCTCTGACTGAAGTGGGTCTGCATGCAAGTGGACCCACATAGTTCAAACCTGCATTGTTCAAGGGTTAATTATACTATTAACAATCACTCAAAAAAAATGCATACCTACAACCTAACAAAAGTACTGGACTTATATGTTGTAAACTATACAATATGATGAAAGCTTTCAAAGATCTAAATAGATATTCCCAGTTCATGGATTGGAAGACTCAACATAGTAAAGTTGTCAATTCTCCCCAAATGGTTATAAAGGTTTAATGTAATTCCTATCAAAATCCCATCAAGATTTCTTTATAAATATAGACAAGACTATTTTAAAATGTATATGGAAAATCAAAACAAAAAGCAAAACAATTTTGAAGAAGAACAGTCTACATGATTTCAAAACTTACTCTATAGCTTTAGCAATTTTTCATAGTATTGGTGAAGAGGCATATTAAGCACATATACTAACAATAAAGAAGAGAATATAGAAATAGACCTATGCAAATATGCCCAACTGATTTTTGAAAAAGATGTAAAAACAATTCGATGGGGGAAAAGCCTTTTCAGGAAATGGTGCCGGAGCAATCAGACATTCACAGCACCAGAAAACCCAAACAAACCCTGACCTAAATCTCACACTTTATGTAAAAAATCAACTTATAAAGGATCACAAACTTAAATATGAAATGTAAAACTGTTAAGATTATTAGAAAAAATATAAAATCTTTGAGATGTAGGTCTAGGCAAAGACTTGACACCAAAAACAAGATCCATAAAAGGAAACGTTAATAAGATTTTATTAAATTAATTTTGCTCTGCAAAAAAACTGTTAAGAGGATTAAAAGATAGTTCTGGACATATTTCTACAGGGAAAATACTTGCAAACCACTTATCTGACAAAGAACTAGTATCTAGAATATATAAAGAATTCTCAAAACTCTAAAATAAGCAAATACGATTAGAAGATGGCCAAAAGACATGAAGAATTTAAAGATGGCAAGCACATGAGAAGATTTTCATTATCACTAGTCATTAGGGAAGTATAAATTAAAATCCAGTGAGATACTACTACTTGCCTGTCACAATACCTAACATAAAAAATACTGATAACATCAAATGTTGGCATGGATACCAAGAGATTGGATATCTTATATTGTTCGTGTAAATGTAAAATCGTGCAGCCATTCCAGAAAAGAGTTTGGCAATTTATTAACTAAATCTGTAATGATGATACAACCTAGCAATTACACTCTTGGACTTTTATTTCATAAAAATGAAAACATATGTTCAGTTCACACAAAAACCTATATGCAAATATTAACTGCAGCTTTATTCACATAGCCAAAACCTGAAAACAATCCAGTTTCTTTCAACAGGTAAATGGTTAAACTGTGGTACATCCAAAATACTGAATACTATAAAGGAATGAACTGTTGATGCAACCCCACACGACTCTCCAGAGGATTATGCCAAGGAAATAAAGCCAATCCTAAAAGTTATATACTATATGATTCTATTTATATGACATTCTTGAAATGGAAAAATTGTAGAAAAGGTTTAGTGACTGCCAGGGGTTAAGGAGGGGTTGGGGGTGGTAAAAATGTGGGTTTGGTTATGGAAGAGCAATACAGGAAACCCTTGTGAAGGAAATGTTCTGCATCTCGACTGTATCAAATGTAAATATCCCAGTTATGATATTGTGTTATAGTTTTATAAGGAGTTACCACCGGGGGAAACTGGGTAAAGAGTATACAGAATTTCTCTGTATTCTTATAACTGCATGTAAATCTACAATGATCTCAAAATAAAACAATTAAGAATCACAATGTTTTTACTGTGGGGGATATGACAGATGTCCTAGTTTTGTGCCTACTCCAAGCCCTCCTCAGAATGATTGCTCAGTTGCTCATCTTCAATGGTTCCCTGTTGCCTCTATCTAGAGCATTCCTCTTAATGATTGCTGTAACCCTATGAAGTGCCATTATTCCCACATGAAAGGTTCTGAAAAGGAACCTGAGGTCAGTGAGGTCCACTGACCTGCGGCAGGCAACTCAGGTGTTCTCAGTGTTCTCAGACTCTAAAGACCATGCTCTAAACCACCATCAAGATAGAGAAGTTCACATTTTAATTAAAGTAGGGAAAGGCATGGCAAAGAGAAATAAAATGCCTCAGGCATTCAGAGGACTCAAATCAGTTAGGAGTAAGTCTAATTATAGGTCTCCACCCACCCCATCTTGCTTTGATGGCCCTGCCCGAAGGCAATTCTCTCCAGGGAGCTTTTCCAAATTTTCCAACTCAGGGACAGACATCTTGCCTCCTCTTCCTAGACTTCAGAGCTTCTGGTCCAGTGCAATCCATACTGCTCATTGATCATCCTCAAGGAGATGTCTATGGAAGACAACAAACATATGCATGGATAACATCCATCCTGTGTAGCAATGTCAGAATATTCCAGGAGCCCAGAGGAATCAGGTGCCAGTCCAGGGGAGAGGGTAGAGCAGGGAGAAACTTCCAGGGGCAACAGGTCAAGACTGTGGGTCCCCAGAACCATGTCATCACAGGAGCTCAAGCACAGAGTGTGGGACAATGGAGAGATTGATGGGGGGCCAGTAGCATTGTTTAATCACCTGAGGGAGCATTAAAAACGCCACCGCTCAGAGATCCAAAATACAGCTCATCTGCAGCAAGGGCACCCTGCTGGTTCCCACATCCCAGATGGGGGGGGGGGGCGCTGGTACACAGGCTCTGCTCTGCTGTAGCTCCCTGCCCAGTGTGAAGTCACCACTGCACTAACAGCAACAGAAAAGGCTGTGGCTTAGAGATACATGCTGAAGTAGTCACAGATGGGACAGCTTATGGAGAGTGCTGAAATCCATGCAAAGGAGTTTGGTTTGTATTTTGAAGATAATAATCTATTGGTGGATTTTTAAGGAGAAGTGGTTACAAGATCAGATTTGTTATTTTCACAGGTCATTGGGATTTGTCCCAATAATATCCTTCATAGCAAAAGAAAGTCCCAAATCACAGGTTGCATTCTGTTGTCCTACCTCCTTAGTCACCTTTAATCTGAAATGCTTTCTCTGTGCTTTCATTGTCATTCATGAACTTGACATTTTTGAAGGGCCTGGCTGGTTATTTTGCAGAATGTCGGGTTTGTCTCATGTTTCCTCATAATTATATTCAGGGTCTGCATTTTGACTGAAATGATGAAGTGATGCTGTGTCCCTTTTAGTGCATCGTATTAGATGACGTCAGCAGGTCCCATTAATTATGGTGCTAATGCAGATCACTTGGTGAAGGTGGTGCCTGTCAAGTATCTTCATGGGAAAGCTATGATTTTTCCCTTGTAATTTATAAATTCTCTCTTGTGGTAAGTTATTTTGAGACCGTTGTAAACACGTTGTTATGCCTCAGATTTTTACCCTTAATTTTAGTAAAAATCAATGACTTTTGCTTGTATCAATTATTACCATGATGGTTGCCAAATGGCAACTTTCTGCTTCCATTATTTCTTTGATATTGACCAATTGGCTTTCTTCTGTAAGGCAAAAATTTCCCTATTCCTCCATGTATTTTTTAATTTGAGGCACATATACTAAAAGATACAAGTGTTAGCATACAGCTTGATGAATTTGGACATGTGTATACTATGTAATCATTACCCAGATCAAGATATACAGTCTCACTAATTTTTTCCCTTCACCTATTTCACCCATTTCCTTCCCTCCCCCCACTCCCCTGCCATGGTAACCACCAGTCTGTTCTCTGTGTTTATGAGTCTATTTCAGTTTAGTTTGCTTGTTTATTTGTTTTGTTTTTTAGATTCCACATGCAAATGAAATAATACAATATTTGTCTTTCTCTGTCTGACTTATTTCACTTAGCATAGTACCTTCTAGGTCCATCCATGTTGTCACAAATGGCATTTCATTCTTTTTTATGACTGAGTAATGTTCCTTGTATATATGTACCACTTTTTTATCCATTCATCTATTCATGGACATTTAGGTAGTTTCCATATTTTGGCTATTGTAGATAATGCTGCAGCAACTTAGGGGTGCATATATCTTTTCAGACTAGTGATTTTCTCCTTTGGATAAACTCCCAGAAGTGGAATTGCATATCATATGGTATTTTTCAGTCTTTTGAGAAGCCTCCATACTGCTTTCCATAGTGGTTGCACCAATTTGCAATCCCACAGCAGTGTGTGAGAATTCCCTTTTCTTCTCATCCTTGCCAACACTTGTTATTTCTTGTTGGTATTAGCCATTCTGACTGGGGTGAGGTGATATCTCACTGTGGTTTTGATTTGTATTTGCCTGATGATCAGTGATGCTGAGCATCTTTTCATGTATGTCTGCTTTGGAAAAATGTCTATTCAGTTCCTCCACCCATTTTTTAATTGGATTATTTGTCTTTTTGGTGTTGTGCTAAGTTCTTTATATATTTTGGGTGTTAGCCTCTTATTAGATATATCATTAGCAAATATATTATTTTATATAGTAGGCTGACTTTTCATTTTGTTGATGGTTTCCTTTGCTGTGCAGAAGCTTTTTAGTTTGATATAATCCCACTTATTTTTTTTTTAATTTTTGTTTCCCTTGCCTGGGGAGACATATCCAGAAAAGAGTTTACTGCCTATGTTTTCTTCTAGGAGTTTTATTATTTCAGGTCTTATATTTAGGACTTTAATACATTTTGAGTTTATTTTTATGTATTATGTAAGACAGTAATCCAGTTTCATTCTTTTGTATGTAGCTCTCCAGTTTTCCCAGTACCATTTATTGAAGACTGTCTTTTTCCCATTGTATATTCTTGCCTCCTTTGTCATATATTAATTGACCACGTAGGCATGGGTTTATTTCTGGGCTCTCTATACTGTTCCATTGGTCTATGTATCTGTTCTTGTGTTAGTACCATATTGTTTTGATGACCGTAGCTTTGCAGTATAGTCTGAAATCAGGGAGTGTGATACATACCCCAGCTTTGTTCTTTCTCAGGAATGTTTGGGCTATTCAGGGTCTTTTGTGGTTCCATATGAATTTTAGGATTATTTGCTTTAGTTCAGTGAAAAATGCCATTGGTATTTTGAGAGGGTTTGCATTGGACTTGTAGACTGCTTTGGGCAGCTTTCCATTTACTTGTGTCTTCTTCAATTCTTTCATCAGTGTCTTATAGTTTTCAAAGTATAGGCCTTTCACCTCCTTGGTTAAATTTGTTCCTAGGTATTCTGTTCTTTTTGATGCAATTGTAAATGGGATTGATTTCTTAATTTCTCTTTCTGTTAGTTCATTATTTGTATATAGAAACACAACAGATTTCTGTATATTGATTTTGTATCCTGCCAATTTTACTGAATTCATTTATTCTAGTAGGTTTTTAGTGGAGTCTTTAGGGTTTTGTATACATAGTATCATGTTGCCTGATTGCTAAGGCTAGGACTTCCAGCGCTATTTGAATAAAATGGGGAGAGTGGGCATCCTTGTCCTATTTCTGATCATAGGGAAAAGCATCCAGCTTTTTGCCATTGAGTATGATGTTAGCTGTGGGTTTGTTATATATTGCCTTGATTATGTTGAAATATGTCCCCTCTATACCCACTGTGTTGAGAGTTTTTATCATGAATGGATGTTGAATTTTGTCAAATGCTGTTTCAGTATCTATTCAGATGACCATATGGTTTTTATTCTTCTTTTTATTAGTGTGGTGCATCATATTGCTTTGTGGCTATTGAACGATCTTTGCATCCCTGGAATAATCCTACTTGGTTGTGAATGATCCTTTTCATGTGTTTTTGAATTCAGTTTATTAATATTTTGTTGTGGGTTTTTGCATCTATGTTCATCAGGGATATTGGTCTGTAATTTTCTTGTTTTGTAGTGTCTTTGGTTTTGGTATCAAGGTGGTATTTTTTTCATAGAATGGATTTGGAAGCTTTCTGTCCTTTTTTTGTTTTGGAATAGCTTGAGAAGAATGGGTATGAACACTTTTCTAAGTATTTGTTAGAATTCTCCTGTGAAGCTATCTGCTCCTGGACTTTTGTTGTTGGGAATTTTCTGATTATTGATTCAATTTCATTACTAGTAATTGATCTGTTTAGATTTTCTATTTCTTCTTGGTTCAGTCTTTGAGAGAGTGCATGATTCTAGGAATTTATCCATTTCATCTAGGTTGTACAATTTGTTGGCACATAGTTTTTCTTAGTAATCTCTTATAATTTTTTGTATTTCTGTGTGTCCATTGTAACTTCTCTTTCCTGATTTTATTTTTTTTTGAGTCCTCCCTTTTTTTCTCAAGAGTCTAGCTAATGGTTTATCAGTTTTGTTTGTCTTTTCAAGGAACCAGCTCTTAGTTTCATTGATCCTTTGTATTTTTTTTTAAGTTTCTATTTCATTTGTTTCCACTCTGATCTTTATTATTTCCTTCTTTCTACTAACTTTGGGTTTTGTTTGTTCTTTTTTTCTAGTTCCTTTAAATCGCTTATTTGAGATTTTTCTTGTTTTTTTGAGGTAGGTCTGTAACACTATAAACTTCCCTTTTACTTTTTGGGATGCTTTTACTGCATCCCAAAGATTTTGTATTGTGTGTTTCTATTTTCATTATTCTCCAAGTACTTACTGATTTCAATTTCTTTTTTGGACTATTGGCTGTTAAATAGAATGCTGCTTAGCCTCCACATGTTTGTGTTTTTTTCTAGTTTTTTTCCTGTACTTGATTTCTAGTTTCATACTCTTGTGGTTAGAAAAGATGCTTGGTATGATTTCAGTCTTCCTAAATATATTAAGTCTTGTTTTGTTGCTTAACATGTGATCTATCCTGGAGAATATTCCATGTGTACATGGAAAGAATGAGTATTGTGCTGTTTTTAGATTTAATGTTCTGCCTATATTAGGTCCATTTGGTCTAATGTGTCATTCATAGCCATTATTTCTTTATTAATTTTCTGTCTGGATGAACTATTCATCAATTTGAGTGGCATATTAAAGTCCCCTACTATTACTATATTACTGTCAATTTTCCCTTCCTGTCTGTTAATGTTTGTTCTGTGTATTTTTAGGTAGTTCTCTCTTGGGTGCATAGGTATTTACAATCGTTGAATCTTCTTGCTGGATTGAGCCCTTAATCATTACATAATTTCCTTCTTTGTCTCTTTTCAGTCTTTGTTTTATTTAAATTATATTTTTCCTGATATAAGTACTGTTACTCCAGCTTTTTTTTTCATTTCTATTTGCGTACAATATCTTTTACCATCCCTTCAGTTTCAGTGTGTGTGTGTCTTTAGGTCTGAAGTGAATCTCTTGTAGGCAGCATATAGATGGGTCTTGTTTATTTATCCATTCAGTCACCCTATGTCTTTTTTTTTATGGTATCATTGATATAAACTCTTATGAAGCAAAACAATGTGATTATTACATTCACCCTTATTATCAAGTCCCCCCATACCCCATTGCAGTCACTGTCCATCTGTTTGTCTTCTCTGAGCTACACTGTCTTCCTGTGACCCCACACACACCATGTACACCAATCACGATACCCCACAATCCCCTTCTCCCTCCCTCCCCACCTGCCCTCCCCCACCCCTCCAATTTGGTAACCGCTAGTCCCTTCTTGGAGTCTCTGAGTCTGCTGCTATTTTGTTCCTTCAGTTTTGCTTCATTGTTATACTCCACAAATGAGAGAAATCATTTGGTATTTGTCTTTCTCTGCCTGACTTACTTTACTGAGCATAATACCCTCTAGCTCCATCCATGTTGTTGCAAAGGGTAGGATTTGTTTCTTATGGCTGAATAGTATTCCATTGTATATATGTACCACCTCTTCTTTATCCATTCATCTACTGATGGACACTTAGGTTGCTTCCATATCTTGGCTATTGTAAATAGTGCTGAAATAAACATAGGGGTGCATATGTCTTTTTGAATCTGACTTGTTTTTTATGGGTAAATTCCTAGGAGTGGAATTCCTGGGTCAAATGGTATTTCTATTTTTAGTTTTTTTGAGGAACCTCCATATTGCTTTCCACAATGGTTGAATTAGTTTACATTCCCACCAGCAGTGTAGGAGAGTTCCCGTTTCTCCACATCCTTGCCAGCACTTGTTGTTCCTAGTCTTTTCTATGTTGGCCATCCTAACTGGTGTGAGGTGATATGTCATTGTGGTTTTAATTTGCATTTCCCTGATAATTAGCGATGTGGAGCATCTTTTCATGTGCCTGTTGGCCATGTGAATTTCTTCTTTGGAGAAGTGTCTGTTCATATCCTCCACCCATTTTTAATCACCCTATGTCTTTTGATTGGAGCATTTAGTCCATTTACATTTAAAGTAATTACTGATAGGTATATACTTATTGCCATTTTGTTAAACATTTTCAGGGTGTTTTTGTAATTCTTCTCTAGTCCTTTCTTCTTCTCTCACTCTCTTCCCTCGTGCATGACTTTCTTTAAAGTTATGGTTGGATTCCTTTCCCTTTATCATGTTTCTATCACACGCTTTTCATTTGTGGTTACCATGTGATTTATATATGATGTCTTACATATATAGCAGTTTGTTGATAGTTGCTTAAGTTTGAATGTATCCTAACAGCACTATGTTTTTAACTCCCCCTCCTCCATGTTTTATGTATATGATGTCTTCTTTAACACCTTATATTTAGTGATTCCCTTAACTGATTTTTAGGAGTAGTTGATTTTACTACTTTTGTCTTTTAACCTTCATAATAGCTTTTGATCCATTACCTTTGCTATTGTTTGCTTTTACCAGTGAAATATTTTCTTTCATAATTTTCTTGCTTCTAGCTGTGGACTTTTCCTCTTAGAGAAGTCTCTTTAACACTTCTTATAAGATTGGTTAGTGGTGAACTCCTTTAATCTGCATTTATTTGAAAAGCTCTTTATCTCTCCTTCAGTTCTGAATGATAACATTGCTAGGTAGAGTATTCTTGGTTATAGGTATTTCCCCTTTCAGCACTCTAACTATATCATGCCATTCCCTTCTGGGCTGTGGAGTTTCCACTGAAAAATCAGCTGATAGACCTATGGGGTTTCCTTTGTAGGTAATTTGTTTTTCTCTTGCTGCTTTTAAGATTTTCTTTTTGTCTTTGATCTTTGGCATTTTAATTATGATGTGTCTTGATGTGGACCTCCTTGGATACATCTTATTTGGGTTCATGGACCTAGATGTCTGTTTTCTTATCTAGGTTAGGGAAGTTTTCAGCTATTATTTCTTTAAATAAGTTTTCCACTCCTTTCTCTCTCTCCATCTCCTTCTGGGACTCCTGGAATTTGAATGTTAGGACGTTTAATGTTGTCTCAGAGCTCCCTCAAGCTATCTTCATTTCTTTTTATTCTCCATTCATTCTGCTGTTCAGCTTGAGTGCTTTCCATTACTCTGTCTTCCAGATTGCTGATCTGTTCTACATCCCCTAATCTGCTGTTGAATTCATCTACTGGTTTTTTTTTTCATTTTATTCATTGTATTTTTCATCTCTGGTTCTTTTTTCTATCTCTTTGCAGAGGTTCTCACGAGTCCATCCACTCTTCTCTCAAGACTGATGAACATCTGTATAACCATTACTTTAAACTCTGTTACGTAGATTGCTTAACTGTTTCATTTAGTTCTTTCTCTGAAATTTTGTTATATTCTTGTGTTTCAAGCATATCCCTATGTGTTCTCATTTTATTTAATTTTGTGTTTGTTTCTATAAGCTAGCTGAAAGGGCTCCCTCTCCCAGTCTTGAAGGCATGGCCTTGAGTAAGAACATTCTTTGGGTAGACTGCATGTGTCTGGAGGTCTTGTCTGGTTGGCTGGAGGCTGGGTGGGCATGGACTGGGTTGTTCCAGTACTATGGCTACCAGGGAATGGGCTGGGAGCCTCCTGTGTGACGGCCAGCTAAGGCCATGCTAGCAGGGTGGCTGGTGTCAAAGCGGCATAGTCTGGTGACCTCCTGGGTTGACAAGAGGCTGGTGGAGTTTCTGGTGGGGTGACTGGAAGCAGAGGGGCATGGTTTGGGGGTCTCCCAGGTTGGCACCAGGCAATCGCCATGCACACAGGGTGGCCAGGGATGGAAGGGGCACAGGCAGGGTGACTCCATGTAAGTGTCACACTACTACCATCTTGGTGGGCCTGCTGAATCTCTGACAGCCATGTTTGGGTGTAGGCAGGGGCTGGGAGGCCACCTCTGTCATGTCTGGACCTGATGTTCACCCTGACTCTGCTCCTGTCCACACTATCAATGTGGGTAGGGAACATAAACAGTGTTGTTCACTCTGCTCCCATCTGTGCTAGGAGTGTGTGTGTGTCAGGGGGAAGGTAAACAATTGCACTCACCCTGCTCCCATTCACACTGGCAACGCCTGGGAGGAATGCTAACAATGGCGCTCACCAGCATCTCGGGCACTGGAGAGTGTTCCCACAGTAACCCTGCCATTTGGTGGTTGGGCTTAAACCCTCCTACCTATGGCTTTCTGTGCTCCAGGGAGGTGAGTCTGAACTCTGGTATTTCAGCAATATGCCTCTCTACTGCAGGGCTACACTGGTGGTGGGGCTCCATTACCATGTCTCCATCTCTCCTGCTGTTTTTTTATGTGATCTTTTTATCCCTTGTTGTACAGAAGGTGTTCATTCAGGCCTGTTCTTCAGGATGAACTGCTCAAAGTGTAGGTATTGTTTTGGTGTGTACATGGGGGGAGTGGGCTCAGACTCTTTCTACACCACCATCTTGGACCCAGTTCCTCTATGTATTTATTTACACACATGTGCCTGCACATATACTTGTGTATTCTTATTTTATTCAATGAATCTCTTGACTTTTAATCCTTCTGCATCATATTTTAGATGTTTCTCTTATAATTAGCATATAGCTAGATTTCTTTTTTCCAGAATCACTTTCTAACCTTTAAACCATTTTACTCATTATACAAATTGCAAAAATAGTATAAATGGATTTGCTTCTACAAAAAAATAGAAATATATAGGTCTACATGTACTGGTGTACAAAATTATCTAAGATGTAGTCTTAAGGGAAAAAACAAATTGCAGGAAAGTATGTACAGAGCCCATCTGTTGGAGTAAAGAGTATATATACATATATTTCTACAGTCATAAAAATTTCTGGAAGGTTACATAAGATGTAGGTTAAAATTTTAAAGAGCTGGGCTGGGGGGATACTTAATAGTTTTGTATATTATTTGAATTTTAATTATGTGTGGACAGATAATCTTTTTTTTTTTACTCAGGTATCATTTGATATACAATCTTATGACGGTTTCACATGAGCAACATTGTGGTTTCAACATTCACCCATATCATCAAATCCCCCCCAACACCCCATTGCAATCACTGTCCATCAGCATAGTAAGATGCTATAGTCATTACTTGTCTTCTCCATGCTGTACTGCCTTCCCTGTGACCTACTTATATTGTGATTGCTAATTATAATTTCCCTTAATTCCTTCCTCCCTCCCTCCCCTCCCACCCTCCCAAACCCTTCCCTTTGGTAACCACTAGTCCCTTCTTGGGGTCTCTGAGTCTGCTGCTGTTTTGTCCCTTTAGTTTTGCTTTATTGTTAGACTCCACAAATGAGCGAAATCATTTAGTACTTGTCTTTCTCTGCCTGGCTTATTTCACTGACCATAATATCCTCTAGCTCCATCCATGTTGTTGCAAATGGTAGGATTTGTTTTCTTTTTATGGCTGAATAATATTCCATTGTGTATATGTACCACCTCTCCTTTATCCATTTATCTACTGATGGACACTTAGGTTGCTTCCATATCTTGGCTATTGTAAATAGTGCTGCAATAAGCATAGGGGTGCATATGTCTTTTTGAATCAGGGATCTTGTTTTCTTCAAGTAGATTCCTAGGAGTGGAATTCCTGGGTCAAATGGTATTTCTATTTTTAGTTTTTTGAGGAACTTCCATATTGCTTTCCACAATGGTTGAACTAATTTACATTCCCACCAGCAGTGTAGGAGGGTTCTGTTCCCATTTCTCCACATTCTTGCCTACATTTGTTGTTCCTTGTCTTTTGGATGTTGGCCATCCTAACTTGTATGAGGTGATATCTCATTGTGGTTTTAATTTGCATTTCCCTGATAATGAGCCATGTGGAGAATTTTTTCATGTGCCTGTTGGCCATCTGAATTTCTCTGAAGAAGTGTCTGTTAAATCCTCCACCCATTTTTTAATTGGGTTATTTGCTTTTTGGGTGTTGAGGCGTGTGAGCTCTTTATATATTTTGGATGTTAACCCCTTATTGGATATGTTTTTTATGAATATATTCTTCCATGCTGTAGGATGCCTTTTTGTTCTGTTGATGGTGTCCTTTGCTGTAGAGAGGCTTTTTAGTTTGATGTAGTTCCATTTGTTCACTTTTTATTTTGTTTCCCTTGCCCGAGGAGAGGTGTTCAGGAAAAAGTTGCTCATGTTTATGTTCAAGAGATTTTTCCTATGTTTTCTTGAAAAGGTTTTATGGTTTCATGACTTACATTCAGGTCCTTGATCCATTTAGAGTTTACTTTTGTGTATGGCATTAAACAATAATCCAGTTTCATTTTCTTGCATGTAGCTGTCCAATTTTGCCAACACCAGTTGTTGAAGAGGCTGTCATTTCCCCATTGTATGTCTATGGCTCCTTTATTGTATATTGACCATATATGGTTGGGTTTATATCAGGGCTCTCTAGTCTGTTCCATTGGTCTATGGTTCTGTTCTTATGTAAGTACCAAATTGTCTTGATTACTGTGGCTTTGTAGTAGAGCTTGAAGTTGGGGAGTGTAATCCCCCCAGCTTTATTCTTCCTTCTCAGGATTGCTTTGGATATTTGGGGTCTTTTATGGCTCCAAATGAATTTTAGAACAATTTGCTCTAGTTCATTGAGGAATGCTGTTGGTATTTTGATAGGAATTGCATTAAATCTGTAGATTGCTTTAGGCAGGATGGCCATTTGACAATATTAATTCTTCCTATCCATGAGCATGGGATGTGTTTCCATTTATTGGTCTCTCTTTAATTTCTCTCATGAGTGTCTTGTAGTTTTCAGAGTATAGGTCTTTCACTTCCTTGGTTAGGTTTATTCTTAGATATTTTATTCTTTTTTGATGCAATTGTGAAATGGAATTGTTTTCCTGATTTCTCTTTCTGCTAGTTCATCATTAGTGTATAGGAATGCAACATATTTATGTGTATTAATTTTGTATCCTGCAACTTTGCTGAATTCAGTTATTAGTTCTAGTAGTTTTTGGGTGGATTCCTTAGGGATTTTTATGTACAGTATTATGTCATCTGCAAACAGTGACAGTTTGACTTTCTCCTTACCAGTCTGGATACCTTTTATTTCTTTGTGTTGCAGATGTTCTTTTATAATTAAAAGTCTTAATGTCTGCTCACTAGAAGCTCACAGCAGAAAATAGAGCCTGATGAACACTGTGCTGCATATTACCTGAGGTTATTAGAGAAAAGCCTTGGCATAGTGTTGCAAAAATAGCATGAGAAATCATGGGAGGCTCCCAGGAGAAGATTTCAGGGCATAGTACTAAAGTGAGACATGTTGGCTTCATGGAAGGAATGTAGGCACTGGAATTAAGCAGGCCTGGATTTGAGTCTGTTTAGCTACTTATTAGCTGTGTGACCATCAGCAAATTCTGCAAGTGTCATGGGATTGTTGGGTTAAAAATTATAATGTAGGTGTATAGCACCAAAACAGTTACCAGCATTAACATTCCATATATTTTTGAAGAATGAGAAGGTGTTAAGCAAAGGAAGAAGCGGGGCCAAGAGGAGAAGGCCATTATTCAGAGGAATAGCACATGTTTCCTGGACCCATGCTGTGTGGGTGGTCTGGTGGAGTGGAAGGAGACCTGGGGACAGCTCATGAAGACCACTGAGTTCCATGTAAAAAGTTTGGTTTGTGTTTTGAAGACAAGGGGGCATCTATTGAAAGATTTTAAGTAGAAATGGTTACAAGATCAGATTTGTAATGCGGAAAGGTCATTGGCCACACACTGGCATAAGAGGGGCTAAAAGTGGAATTAGGGAGGCCAATTAGAATGTTGCGGTAATCCAGAAGGAAAATGAAGAAGAGGTGACGTGAAGCACTTAGTTATAAAGGAGGTAGAATCGTTAAGACCTTAATACCTATTGGATGTGAGAGTTGAAAAGGAGAAAGACCTAGTATCTCCATCTGGAGCACTGTATGTGTGGCGGCGGGTGCAGAGAGGGAAGAAGAAGAGGGGATCTGGAGGAAGAGGAGTCCAGCTTTAGGTATGTTGAGCTTCAGGTATCTTTGGGATGTACAAGTGGTGACTTAGTAAACCACTGGATATGTTAGGCTGGACTCAGAAGGGAAAGTCTATGCTGGAGTCAAATCCTACTTTATTAGTGTAAGAGGGGATGGATGGCCACAAAAGGCAATGGCTATTTTGGGTAATGATTAAGCATGACAGGGTATGGACTTGATAGATTACTTGTTCTTAAGGTTCTAAACAGAAGACTGATTAAAAGTTTCATTATCAAATGTCTGGGAATCAGTGGTGATATTTGCACAACTTTCAGACTATATTAAAAACCACTAAATTGTACACTATAAGGGTGGATTTTATGTGAATTATATCTTAAAAATAATAAAAATATTGACTAACAAATGAATTTAAAAAAAGTTTCATCAACAACAATCAAGGCCTAAGGGGATGTGAGAGGTTTGAGGATGACACCGTGACGCTATTGCTGTTAAAATAACACAGTAATTTTGGATGTCTCCAGCAAAGCCTCAATTATTTGTGCTTCCAAGGGGGAGCTATTAATATGACAACTGTTGAAACACATTTGGCAAGTGGCAGATGTCACCTGAAACTGACAATTACATTATTTGTTCTGCTTAGAGATCTAAAGGTAGGGACTGGAGAGTAGTTGATAAAGGCTATTAAATCAGGTGAAAATCCTGAGTATAATATTTTTTTTGTTTTTTTATCTTATTTTTATTTTGGTATCATTAATCTACAGTTACATGTGCAACATTATGGTTACTAAACTCCCCACTTGATCAGGTCCCCCCTACCAACCCCATTACAGTCACTGTCCATCAACATAGATGCTATAGAATCACTACTTGTCTTCTCTGAGTTGTACAGCCCTCCCCGTGCCCCCCCAACATTGTGTCTGCTAATCGTAACTGAGTATAATATTTGAAAGCTCACGTTCAACACTTTGAGTGTGGTTCACCTTGGTTCATATGAGAATTCATTGAAGTGATCAGAGCTTTATTAAAGAAAATTTAAGAATCCAGATTTTTGTCTTCACAACACTGATGTAACTGAAAGGGTAGCCTAAGGTCATTGCTGTGAGCTGCTGTCTTCCCATGGAGTTTTTCAAACTGGGTCCCTAGGTGACGGACTGCCCAGTCCACAGAGCCCTACAGATGGTTTGCACAATATGAGGTGAGAATGTGTTCACGTGCATTTTCTGGGGAGAGGGTCCCCCAAACCACTACTGTAGCAATCAATGTTATTCTTTCTCTGACTTCCCTCTTTTTTCCCCTCTTAACTATTTCCCCATTTTCTTCTTTCCTGTCTAGGCCTTGGGCTTAGCAGGTCGTGGAAGGAATTGCTTACCCCATTGTCTAGTCCTAGACACCCACATACGGTCAAAATGACTTGACTTGTGGTCTAGGACAGTGATTTCAAGTACCTTCACCTCTTTTTTTGAAAATAAATGCATAAAAGAGCCTCCTCCAATCTTTTTGTTTTATCAAGCAAAATCTTGCCTGGAGGTTCATTCAGCTTAGAAAATGAATTTAAAATATAAAGAGCAGCTCTGTATGTACCAAAGTGGGGAAGCCTGGTCCCCACCCACCAGGCCACTCCATAGATGTATATTTGAGGAATATTTGAAAACCACTGGTGTAAAGCAGGGCTTTAGGGATGCGATCAAGAGGACAACTCCATGACAGTCCCTCCACGGGAGCAGCATTACTGAAGGCACCGAGGAGCACAAGATATTTCTTCTCTGCTAGGCATGAAAGATTTTCCCAATGAGGTGACTCTTGAGGAGGGAAAGGAAGCAGACTCTGGCTGTCCTGGTGAGTTTAGTAGTGGAGTATAATGTGAGTGAAGCTGATGTTGCAGGCTTGATAGCCTCATCAGTTTGATCAGCTCTATTTCATGCCTATAAGCACACTCCAAGTTGCAGCTAGACTTCTCTCCAGAGTGGGATATTCAGAGCAGGAGAGTTAATCGAGCTGTGTGCAACCCATCTCTTATGCTGGGGAAAACAAACAAAAGCAAAACCAGGTATATGATTTGTCAGTTATGAAAAGAGGGTCCTTTCGTATACATGCAACTTCAGATGGCTCCTGGATAGCTAAGGAATCATCAGGAAATAATGTCAAATAAAGTCAATAGTCCCTGTTCCATTTTAGCCCTTTATTGACCAGGTGTAATGAGTACATAACTATCCTTGGGCTTCTTTGTCTCCTGCTTGTGGCAAAGGAGGGGCCGACCAGACAGTCTTGAAGGATTTAAAGTAGTTGTGGCTGCTCCTACTAGGAGTGGAAGCCACGTTGCCCCATTGCCTGCTTCCCGACCTGTAGGTGAGTCCGGCTCCTAACGGCCAGGCTGTTCTGAGTAACTGGGATATTCCTACTCCCCTGGGCTTTAGTGCCCACATACAGACCTAGTTCCCATGCCTCCCCATCCAGTTTGGGGATGGAGTCTCTTAATACACTTGGCCGAGGTTCTCTCTGGGGTCAGGTCTTCTGAAGCTGCCTTATTTAATGCTCCTCCCCCATGCTCTGCTCCGTCCTCTGCCCAAGGGTTTTGTCACCTGTCCAGATTTGCCCTACCTAGCTCTCTGTCCTGGCCTCTCCCCACCACCTCTCTGCTCTCCTGGGCAGACGTCCTCACTCCATCAGAAGAGCACAAACTAAAGAAAGAGTCCCTTGGAGAGGCCATGCCTTTATTCCAGCGATGATGCCATTGTCCAGTAATTTATTTGTAACTCTTTTCTTAAAGCCTGTATCACATTGTCTAGAGTCATCTTCATCGACTTTATTTCAGGGATTGACTTTTTTCAAATGGCCAGACATTATTCAGGGTCATGCACGGTAATGAAGATGGTGATCAAACATGACACTACGATTTGTGTCGCTGAAGTAATAAGATTGATTTTCTTTTGTAATCTGTAGTCTGGGCTCCACAAGAAATTCCACTATGCTGCAAGCATGAGGGCAGAGGCTGCATTTGTTCTGCTCAGCCCTTTATGTTCAGCTTGGAAGACTGTAGGTGTTTCATAAATAATTGTAGAGTGCATGAGTAGGAGGTCTTCAAAGAATGTGTGGAGCAGCAGCAGTGTCATCGAACAAAGAGATGACCTGTCAAGGTGATGTTAGAGGACTCCCCTGGCCTAGCACAGAAGTCCTGACGCACTCATTCCTCTCCCCTTATTCCTTATGCTCATGTGGGAATAGACAGCCGACAGATCGCAAGCCCAGAGAGTGAGTAACAATTAAATCAGAAATGTAAACCTTGGGATCATCTGCATGTTGGAGCCATGTGTGCAGATGTTCCCAAGGGAACAGCTGGAGCGGCTGATGGTCAGTTTCATGTGTCTAAGTCATTCCATTATAAATCATTATTACCAGAAAATTTTAAAAAATGTTTTCAAGTACAGCTCAGTGCTTTAGATAGATTTGTTTTTCTCTTCATGTGGTAGAATCACATCTGGGCATTAGTGTTAGATATATTTCATCTAAAAATAGTATTTATCCAATTTACTGTCACTTGAGAGAGAATTTTTTTTTTTGAGGCCAACTCCACCAGTAATTCTCCACAGTCTTTCTTTCATGGCTCACTGCCATTTAATATAAAAAAATGAAGGTATCAGGTTTGTGTGTGTGTGTGTGGAAGTACAATGAAATAATTATTTTTATAGACTGAAAAAAAAAAAGACAGCTGCCTTCTATTCTCCTTTCCTTCATTTCTTCTTTAAAGTCCTGACTGGTTTTCCTGGTTGCGTTGTTAAGCTCTAAACTCAGCATTGGTATGAACGCTTGTCAGGCTTTCCTTAGTATAATTCCTCCAGGGCCACAGGACACAAATTTGGGGATTTTTGTCTGTCTGCTTTCAGACTGTCTCCTTCTTACTGGCATTGTGTCTTCTCATCAACCCATTTGGCGTGTAGAAAGAAAGGAGGAGAGAAGTGAGAAACAAGTCAAGAATGAGAGATGAGGGAAAAAAGAAAGGTGGGGTTAATGTACCAGGCTTTGCAGAACCCTTTGGAACAACCTGCACACATTTAAAGGGAGAAGCTGGAATTAAATCGGAATAAAGAAAAATCAGCTCACTGCTTCTCCTAGCTAAGGCACTGACATGAAGAAAATCAGAGTTGGCTCTGGAAGGGATGGTTGTAAATAAGGAAGCACTCATCAATCCCAATTTCACATTTGTCAAGGTCCTTGGTGGTTCTGGAAAGATTTATCTTCAGGGACAGGACTCAGACTTTCTTGCTTTGTGAAGCTTGTCCTGTCTCCCTAAAGAGAACTCTGGCTTTTGCCCTTCAGAAAAATCTGAAGGCACGCCGGCTCCTATAGCCCTCCGACTCCCTCCCTTCCCCTCCCCCTTGACCAATGGGATCATCACTGTCATCAGTGGGATAGCGATGATTTCTGTTTTCCCTTTCAACATGCCTTCCAATCAGAGTTAATGGGTCTGACCTCATTGTTAGATGCGTCGTCCCTCACTTGTCAAAGCGGCTTCCCTGGTCTCTGTCGGTGGAGCATGTGCTTGGCCTTCCTTTCCATGCTCCATCCGTGTCCTCTACTCTTCTTATTTGTGACCTGCCGTAGTAGTATGCGAAACGTAACAGGGCAGAGAGGTATCAGGGCCACAGCCTGAGCTGCGGAACTGAGCCACAGGGGCTGAGCTATACAGTGATTCAGTCCAAGCCCTTGGTATTGTCAGGACCATGCCTCAAACAAGGGTGCCAATAGCGGATATGCCCATTAGGCTGAGCTGAAACGCATCTGCTCAGAAGATTCTCTTCCAATCCATTAACCCAGGGGCCTTCCATTTCCTAAGCATGTCTGGACTGTAAAAACATTTGCAATATCAACCCTGAGATTGGACCTGTTGAATCGTTTTCATTTTGTGAAGTATTTTTACAGAATTTTCTTTGGATACATCTTGGCATAAATGAAGCAACAGACTTAATATTTTAAGAGGAGACTCTCATTTGAATGCAAGTTATTTGCAACCTTCATTTCTCAACTATAAAAATTTAACAGATATGTGAGTATCATGGGTGGAATGAAAGTAATTTTTACCACCCACAAGAGTTCATTAGTGAAATAAGGAAAAGTATTTAATGGATTTGTGCTTGGCGTGCCTAAAATTATTTCACCATAACAAAAGGTCTTGAAAGACTAAGAAAAAGAATGATGACAATTAAATTGCCTATCTGAACAGTAGTACTGTATAGAAGGAAAACAGTCTTAAAATAGCTCACCATTGTAGAGCTGAAAAAGATGGAGAAATCCATGAAGGAAGCACAAAGGTGTTGCAAATGGGATGAAAATCTTTTTAAAAATACCAACATGGTACTTGCTCTGCCTGCACAGACCCCCAGATTTTTACCATTTTTCATGCTTCCATTTCATTTCTGTGGGGGTGTGACTTGCTTGTCAGACTCCTAAGAAAGCTCTGTTTCTCTGCTCTTCATTCTGTACAGGATGGCTTCTTATTCTTCACGTTTTGAAACCTACAAATGAAGAATTTGATACTTTCTATTAAAAAAAAAAGGCCAACAGGGCAGAGAAATAGAAGGGACTGTTTAACAAACAAGCCTTGCCCAGCCCTTGAATATTGCTTCTTCTGCATAATGTCAGAGGCAGAAGGGATCTTAGTGCCCGTCTAGTCTGACACTCTTGCAGATGAAGACAATGAAGCCCAGAGACAGTAAGTGATTTGCTCAAGGGTGCACAGCCAGTTAGTGCCAAGGAAGAAGAGAATGCAGCCCAGGGCCCTACCTCATTACAGCTGACTCTCAAACTACACGGGGTTAGCGGCACTGAGTCCCTGTAGTTAAAAAGCCATGTCTAACTTTTGACTCCCCAGAACTTAACTGCTAACATCCTCCTGTTGGTTTTATGGTAGTAAATGATAAAACAGACTAGTATCTACATACAGTTTATGCATTCAGGACGTACATTTTCTTAATTATATCTAGGTGACATGATTCAGTCGTGAGTTTTTTCAAATTGTCACATATCTCCAAAAAAATTTCCAATATACTTATTGAAAAAATATCCATGGATAAGTGGACCTGCATTGTTCAAGGGTCAACTGTATAGCACCTGAACACAGGTAATCACTTATTTATTTGATAAAGGCTTGCCAGGACTTCAGTACTGGAGCTATTAGTCTTTATTAATGCATCCAATTGGAAGAAGTACAATTCCCTTGAAATGTCCTCTAGCAGATTTTTCACAGATAGTTCAATGCTGTATTTGCTGTCCATCCTGAGCCTGGGTTGGTGTGGTTTGAAGATGTTCTCTTGTAGAGCCTGCTGCAAGCCAGGGGGTAACTGCCTGCCTTGGTCTGATAGGTTAAAGAATGGTGACCTGCCTCACAGAGAGGTGGTTCTGGAATCCACTCTGTCCCATGAGGCTGTTTGTCGAAGACTCACCTCCCTCTGCTCCTCTTGACCCTGAAAGGAAAAAAGGGGGAATGAAACCCAAATTTCTTTTTTCATTATTTGGTAACATTGGGCCCAGACAACCATATTTTACTTTTCTAGTTTTCCAGCTGCTTGTGTTTTTATTGTTTTTAACTTAAAAATATTTTTAAAATGACAAATAGTGGTCTTATGGGAGGTCAAGGGGTGGGGTGTGAAATCTAGAATTCTGTGTGTGTCCCACTATTTTGTTCCAATAGTTCAGTGCTTAATTCTGTGCTGGGCATTTAGGGTGTAGAGGGTGGGCTAAAACAACAGTACACAGGCACGAGGGTCTTCACACTCAGGTTTTTTTTGGCTGGGGGAAACAAATACAACAGAAACAACTAGAAATTACAGGTGGGTTACTGATAATAACCATATGGCTGGCCCTAGGTCACTTGGTAAAATGGGCAGCGGTCAGTCTCCTGCCTGCCTGCCTGTGGTGGTTCCTTCTTCCCTCATCAGGCAACTCACCCCAATGCAGGGAAGGGCTGGCAGGGCTGCAGTCGGGGTGAGGCTGTGAGGCACCTGCCCTGGCACACATAGAAGGGGGCACCAAAAACTCATAATCAAGATGAATATTTTAATCCAAAAAAATCTATGATGAACAAAATATCAAAATTTTAAATAAAAAGAACCAGTATTACTGATTTTTCTTTTTGTCTTAGGTTCTAATATGGCCCAGCATGGCATTCAGAGTTAATATCCAGAAATAATACAGAATGAATGTGTGTGTGTGTGTGTGTGTGTGTGTGTGTGTGTGTGAGTGAGTGAGAGAGAGAGAGAGAGAGAGAATGAGAGAGAAAGGGGTAAATTATACAAGCTAGAAAAATCTTGGTTTCCAAAGGTTAACCCGAGCAGTTTTACAGGTGAGGAAACTGAGAAGTTAAATGTTTTACCTCAAGTCAATCACAGATACCTTTAAAAATACTGAAGCCCAGGTCTCTTGATGACCACCCCCATGGGTTGTTCCACAATAGCGGCTTCCATGGCAGGGAACTTACCTCCCCCAAAAGGAGGCAAGTTCAACGAATTGGTCGAATTGAGGCATTTTAATGAGCCATCGATGGGGATAGAGCTTTTAAAATAAAGGTCCTACAGCACATGCCTGGTCTCCATTTAGACGTTTAGATCCCGTGCCTGTAAGGGTTCCAGAGAAGTAAAGCATGGCTGGACACCTAGCCACCACTTTTTTTGGATGCCAGTGCTTCAGGGGGCTGAGGGATCGTTGGCGGGGAGGTGGTGTCAGGCCCAGTCAGCACCCTCAGAGCCCTGGCTAGGAGCCCCACCTGGCTTTAGCCATCAGGGCACATGCTCCCCTGCATGTGTGTCCCTGCCTTGTTCTTTGGCTCTGCTCACTGGTGGCTTTCCTGGCTTGGCCTTTGTCACATTGGAGTGGTTTGACCTGAGGCTTGGATTGGTGCTTTGGCTCTGGCTCAGCCAGAGGCGGCCCTTTCAGTGACCCGGGCCAGTTCACTGGAGACTGACAGCAGGGCTCGGGGCCCAAGTGCCGTTGGAGTAAATGTCCCTTTGCCTCCCTTTGGCCTCAGTGAGTATGGATTCCCTCACGACTTGCAGGAAGGCATGGAGGAGGGAAGGAAGAAAGGTTTGGGTGTCCAGGCTCCTGACCCAGTTCTGCACCACTCATCTCTCTCTCAGTCTACAATAACTGTCAACATCCCATTTTGACAAGATTTAGAATACAGTCCAGGTATGTGGTGAAGAAACTCCCTATCTTCCTTGCTCCTTCCCTGTCCAGGTCTCAGAGGACAAAGACTATCTAGTGAACACACAAGAGATTGAAGAAGGCAAAGGACAGCAGCAGTTGTTCCAGATCCAGCTCTTCCTTTGTCCCCCATGGATTCTGGCTGTGCTGTAGGTCCCGTGGATGCTGGAGAGGTGGTCTAAGAGGTCAGGGGTCTGTTCAGGTTAAGGTGACCAACTTATCAGGGTGGCTTGAACTTTCCAGGTTTTAGCTCTGAATGTACCAAGTCCCAGGAAACTGGCACATTGGTCATCTTGCCTAAAGTGACTAGTAGCCAATGATTACTAGGCCATGTGGTGCTCTCTAGAGTCATTATGGAAGTGGAGAGTTTGACTTTTTTTCAAGAATAGGATGGAACCCCAAGTGTGTAGGGTAAAGGGGCAGATAAGCTTGCTTTTCAAGTTCGGGCATAGGAAATCCAGTAAAACCTGTCCTTCAGCCTCCGATAAGGATCAGATGCTTTTGGCCAGGGTCCTGCTGAAGTCTGCATTTCCAAAGCAGGAAGAGTTCATTACTAGCTCCATGGCCCTTGGGCTGCAGGCTAGAGTATGTGGTGAGGACCTTGGGTAATAGGCAAGCATTGATGCTGGCAAATCCTGGCATCGGATCCCTACCCCCATTGTGAGCGGGCAGAAGGAATGACGGCAGGAGCAACCATACCCAAACCCCCAGGGGCAGGGATTCCAGGATGTTACCCCACCTGTAAGGCCAACCACAGAGTCTCTTTGCTGTGAACAGGCCGAACTTGTCCTTGGTACTCAGCTTCTCTCCAAGGCTGATGGAGACAGGTGAGCCCGTCAACACCTGGACGATGTGTAGGAGTCCCTCACCTGGACTTTGAGACGGAACAGGACAGGAAGGCAAGAGAGGGAATAAGGGTTGGCAAGCCCTCCCAAGTTCTCTCTCCCCTCTGGTACATACACACACACACACACACATACTCCAGCCTGTTGAAAGCATGGAGAACTGTTATGAGAGAAATCAGAAGTGTGAGGTCCTGAATGAAGCCAGAAATTAGAACAGAGCAAGTGTCTGAGTAGCAAAAGGGGACCCAGTGCCCAGCAGCTCAGGTAAACTTTCAGTGTGGGGTCTCCCTGAGAGATTGTCTCTGGGCCAGAGGACTCAGATATCTTAAAGCCTCTAGTCATAACCTCCATCATATTGGAGTAAACAGAGGCTGCATACCCTCCAAAGAGGTCACATGCCATGGAAGGATCTGCCAGGACTGTATGTCTGTGGGATGAGTAGGATGAAAGGGTGGGTAGGATTTAGATAGAGATTGGGTAGAAGGAGGTACAGGAGACTAAGGGGTGGTTGAGGCTCCAATCAGAAAGTTGGGGAGTTTTTGAGAGCCTGCATGGAAGCTGATAATAGTCTTTATTGCCTTCTTGTTACTGATATATCTGATGTGTCTAATTCTCCCTCCACTTTCAAATGACAAGATGCATGGACAGGGCTGTGTCTTATTCAACTCTGTATCCATATAAGTGTTTAGCATCATACATTAATGTCAGTGTTCAAAGTGTGTAACATCATAGATATTCAGGAAATGTTTCTGAAAAAAACTGAAGTGGAATTTAAGCACCGATGTATTAAAGTTTAGGGCATATATCTTGGGACAAAGAGTGGCCACCATAAATGTGAAAATAAACCTAGTAAAGCAAACTGAAGTCTGTTACCAGCTGTAGCAAGGAACATCAGGGTGCCCAAAATACAACTGTGGATTATCTCTATCATCATGTAGGCCATGCTATTAAAGCTTTAATATAAGTACTTAAGTATAAAAAGTATACGGACTTCCTCAAGATCATGTGCATCATTTCAATTGATACAACTTTATCTCTTTTCAAATAGAACATGCAATCAGAATGTAAATCAGAATGATTAGTTGGGTAAATTGGAAGGGCTTGCAGCCCCTGCTCTGAGGCAGGCTGGTTCTACACTAGGGATAGCCCATCTTTAGTGAGGGAGCTATTGACTGCTGGCTGAAGCATTTGGTGAGGACTTGTATCAATCCTCAGCATGTGCATATCTTCTTTTTCTCTTTGGTCCAGTTTTTACTTCTTCTCCCACTTCTTTTCCCCCTTTACTTTCTTCTTTTTTATTTTTTTATTTTGGTATCATTAATATACAATTATATGAGCAACATTATGGTTACTAGATTCCCCCCATTATCAAGTCCCCCCCCACCAACCCCATTACAGTCACTGTCCATCAGCATAGTGAGATGCTATAGAGTCACTACTTGTCTTCTCTGTGTTGTACTGCCTTCCCTGTGCCCACCACCTACATTATGTGTGCTCATCATAATACCTACCCCTTATTCCCCTTCTCCCTCCCTTCCCACCCACCCTCTCCAGTGCCTTTCCCTTTGGTAACTGTTAGTCCGTTCTTGGGTTCTGTGAGTCTGCTGCTGTTTTGTTCCTTCAGTTTTTGCTTTGTTCTTATGCTCCACAGATGAGTGAAATCATTTGTACTTGTCTTTCTCTGCCTGGCTTATTTCACTGAACATAATACCCTCTAGCTCCATCCATGTTGTTGCAGATGGTAGGATTTGTTTTCTTCTTATGGCTGAATAATACTTCATTGTGTATATGTACCACATCTTCTTTATCCATTCATCTACTGATGGACACTTAGGTTGCTTCCATTTCTTGGTTATTGTAAATAGTGCTGTCCCCCTTTACTTCCCATTTTGTCTTCCTATATTTAAAGAGATTAATTGTCTGCAGGCCTGCCCCCTTCTAGGGACACCTGTGCACAGCTCTGCCTGCCCTCTCTGTACCATCTCACTCTCCCATGACATCTGCAGCAGGTTCCCACCCTTCCTGAGGCCTGATCTTTCCACTTTCCTTGAGATCCATGAGCTCTTATAACCGTCGCCCTCTTACACGAGCTCATCTAAGTAGGTTTCTGTTCTTGCAACTGAAGGTGTCTCAAGCCCCTTCCTCCTCCTCCCTCTGTTGTTAGTGGACCTGCTAGTGGCACCCCAAGGAATTGCTCAGCCTCCACAGACTCACCCAGGACATCAAAGGGTCCTGCATAAAACCAACCTGCCCGCTATGAAAGCATGAGAACATTTCAAAATGGGTAGACAGTTGGTTGAATTTTCTTTTTATTGGAATGTTTCAGCTACTTGTGGAAAGGCTCTTGGGTTACATGTAAGCACCTTGTTAAGACCATTACATGAGTTTTGTTGTGCTAAACAAGGAGGATTCACATTGATATTGCCACTAAGCCCCGCATCTGTGGTAGGTTTAGCTGGATATAAGTGGTGAGGGATTTATTAGTTTTTTTTAAGAATGACAAACATTTATAATTGGGAGATAAATTAGACTTTATCTCCCTAACAGGAATGGCTGTAGAACAGCAAAACCTTTTTTCCATCTCCAGAAGGGAATTGTGGCAAGAGAATAGAAGCTTTACAGGGAATTACTGGTATTATCAAAGGCTTTTCAAAATAGACTTGAAATGAATAGTTGTGTGCTGGTTTTATTACTGCTTTGCGAGTTTACATTTTGTTTTTGTATGGTATTTTTCTCTCCCCTATGAGATGGTTGCTAGGGCATAAGAGCAAATAACATTTATTGTGTTGAATTTGGGACTGAACACAATTATCCTATAATTTGGGTTCATAGTGCCATTTTTGACAGTTATGTTATGAGCTTTTTGAGGAAAATTGAGCCCACATGCTGGAAGCAGCTTCCTATTCAGTTGCCCTTCAAGTTATAATATCTGTGCTCCCCTCTCCCCACTCCTCTGCACCAGGGCAGCCTCAGGACCAGATGCCACTGCGGGCAAACCAGATGAGCCAGTGTGGGCACTGCCAAGCTCCAGCGTCAGCTGCTCTGAAGAGACCCTGTCACTAGTCAGTGTGTTTTTCCAGATGACTCCACAGACTTGAGTCTCAAGAGATGCTGCAGTTGGTTATCAACACAGGTATGCTGCAATTCTCCTGAGGAAAGTTGTGAGTAAACAGAAGTTTTGTAAATCAAATCAACGTTCCTAGTAACCTTTGTGACCATTTCAGAGATGCTCCATCTCCACTTATGACTGGTCTTTGCTGGCAGCTCTTCTTATCTGATTTATCCCATAGCATTTCTGTAAATAAAGGTAATGAGCTGTAAGTAAATTCCTAAATGTATTATGGGAGCACACCACTTACAGAAATCCTTCCTTTAAATAGCAGTCATTTTCCTCTGTTCCTTCCTATTGCCCTAGCAGAAGTTTGGGCTCCCCTAGACACAGGCATTGAGGTAAGACTTTAAATGCAAATGGTTAGGAGGAAATGCCAGGAAACACCAGTAGGGGAGTGGGAAGTAATACAGAGAACAGAAGGAAGTCAAGTCAAGATATGACACGGAGGTTACTGCTATAGGCAAATGGGGCTCTGTCCTGCTGGGGGCTCCTGGGATACACCTCAGACTCATGCTGCCTGAGGGCCAGGGAGCTGGGCGATTTATATCCTGGCTCCTTCAGTCATTGGTTGAGGGCTGCTTCTTGGGTATAGAGAGAGCATTAACTTCCCAGCACTTCTACCTTCTACTGGAATCCAAGAAAGTGCTTAGACAGTAAGTCCTGGCAGTTGGAAGCCAAGCCAAATATAAATGGTTGAAATGTAAATGGCTATGGGCAGGACACGAGCCCATCTGCTACACTTAGTTTCTTAGAGCATGTATGAGGGGGTTGACTCTCTCTTGCTCGTGAGAGTCGCTAACACAACTCTTCTTTATTGGTAAGTGTCTTCTATATGCATTTTCTGCTAACCAAAAAAGGATTTTAGAAATCCATTATTAGGAAAGTGAAATATATCCCTTAAAATATTTTCTTTATGGAGAAATGTGCAGTGGCCACAACCAATAGATTTCTATCAAGTCTTTTCAAAATGCTCCCATCCGTCATTTTCAGGGGATGGAGGACACAGAAGCAAATATATATGGCCTTTATTCTCAAGGTGATCTGTAGTTCACCAGTTGGATTCCCATGATTCACATGTGCCTGCCCCTTAGATGCTTTTTGAAAGTGTTTGTCCATCCCTAGGTACCTATGGACCACAGTGTGACAGGCAGACCACCTGTAACTTGCCTAAGTGGGCAGGTGCCAAACAGGCGTTCCTAGGTACCTACTCCAAACACAGACTACTGCGAAGTGTGAATAAGCCCGGACACCCTACTTCCTGCAGCGTCTCTTGGAGGCCCTGGAACCTCTTACCCCAGCAAGTCCTTCTGCTCTCTTTATCCCTAATGGCACTCTGGCAGCTGAACCAACCATGCTCTGGTTGGTCTTCTACTGTCTGAGAGTTGATGAGTCTAAGTTCCTAAAATGACATCAGAGAGAGATTGCAGAGATGAGAGAATTAAGTCCATGGAGTCTCTGTTACACACAGATGCCACAAAAGAGTAGTTAGAGCTGAACTTCCCTTGAGAGGCATACTGATGGATTGGCATCTTGGTCAAATGGAATGTAGAATCAAGTCTGCCTAAGTGGTGGCCTGTATCTGTATTAGATCCATTGACTGTTTGTTTCTACTTCGACTCCTAGTTCTAGTCCCTGATAGGTAATTCATGAGGTTTCAGAATTGGGAAAGACTTAAAAGATCACCTAGACAACCTATTTTACTGATAAGGACACTGCATTCCTGTGCGGTTAAGTAATTTGCCAAAGTCAAACAGCTAGTGAAGAGCTGAGCCTAAGGGAGAGAGCCAGCCTTTTCCCACTTTACTGTGAAGCTAATAAGTTAAAACAGAATTTCTCATTGGATTCTGTAGAAGTAAATGTTTGGTTCCACAAAGGTTTTTGAATACCTGCTCAGGATAGTACAGCACACCGTGATGGATCTGAAGAACAAGACATGGTGCCCTCGTGGCTCTTAGCAGATGTGGAGAAATAACTACACAGTATAGCAGAAACATGTTAATATGTGAGTCCATGTGACAAACTGAGGCACTCATCCGGGAACTCATGCTTTGACCAGCCCACTGTTACTGGCAAGGAAGCTAGCTTTCCAAACCTGTGTGGGGACGGGGGTTCCAGAGATGTGGTGGAAAAGACAGAGCTGGCATTCGTGCATACATAATTAAGGGAATAAACTCCCCACTTCTCAGCCCCACTTCGACCAAGATAACTCTAAGGGTTGGGGTTGGCTGCCCGGCAAAAAGCCTGCTTCACCCACCTGCAGCCACTTCCTAACTGTGCAGCTTTGGGAAGGTACTTAATCCTAAAATTCAATTTCCCCATCTCTGAAATGCTGTAAATAACAGCATCTACAGGGTTGGCTGGCATGAAGACTAAATGAAGTGATGCATGTCAATTCTTAGCACTCAGTAAATCTTTATTGTCATTGTTATTTTCCCTCCAGTTGCTACCTTCTGTCCTCTCCTGTAATACCTCCCCATTTCTCCATCTCTTCTGAAGTTTTCCCACCTCACTAACAATGTTCTCTCCTGTTCTTTTGTGCTGTCTGCTTAAGCTCTGCTTCCTGCTTCCCAGCTTGCTTCCCCTCCTTGGACTTTATTTATCTACTCCCCTCTCCCTGGACTTTATTCCTTCCGGTTCATCTCCATTTTATTTTCTTATAACTTATGTTCTTCACTCCAACTCCCTAGTTCCCTTTCCCCTCCATTTCCCTGTTCCCATTCTACCAGGCTCTTTCTCTTCCCTAATACTGTTTTCTCTTCACATTCACTTATCCTTTATTCCCTTTGCTGCCCCCTCCTGGACCCCCTCGGCCTTCCCTCTCCCGAGTTCCATACCCAACTGGGAGCTCGGCCCCCACCCCCATCTCTCCCAGTCGGTCAGGATCTAGGAAGCACACGAGTGGTCCCCACCTCCCACCTCCGTCACAGAACTCCCTCCCTCTGAGTAAGGGCTGGACCTAGCAACTCAACTCTGATGTGTATGATAAAAACGGTGGGTTGTCACTTCTGAGATTAGGTTAAAGAAGATTGTGGCTTCCATTTTAGGTGCCCTTTGGCATTAAGGAAGTTAGCTGCCACCCTGAACACTGCCCTGGTGAAAGGCCCCCATAGCAAGGAACTGAAGTCTCCAGCCACCAGCCCGTGAGGACCTGAGGTCTGCCGACAGCCACATGAGTGATCCTCCCCCCACTGAGCCCGGAGAAGCTCTAGCCCCTCCGCCATTTCAACTGTAGCCTGTGTGAGACCCCAAGTCTGAGACACCCAGCTGGGGTGCTCCTGGATTCCTGGCCCACAGAAACTGCAAGATAAGAAGTGTTTTTGGTTTTAAGCTGCCAAGTTTTGGGGTACCTTGTTACATAGCAATATTAACATTGCTGATTGTCCTTTATAGACCACTTTTCAGAAATGTTTGTCTTCTATGACCTTGAGCAAATCACTGTTGTTCTCTGGGTCTCTGTCTCCTCATCTGCAAGACTTGGAGGTTGAGTCCAGCATCCCTAGTCTCTTGTCCATGAGGCAGGAGTCTGTGATACCACATCAGGGCCTGTTTGTTCAACTGTTCAGCAAAGGAAGCCCCGTTAAACCTGCACATCTTTGTATCTTAAGCTCCACATCTTTATATTTGCCTTCCATTTCTCACTCCTATTATCTGAAATCTGTTTCTAATTTCTGACAGAATTGCAGTGGCCTATTCTGTGCCTTGCTCTGCATGACATGCCAATTTCATTTTGGAGTCACGGCTATTGTCTTTTTCTCTGCTAATATCTCTTGTTCTGCAAAATTCCAGTTGAACTTGTGAGCATAGAGAGTTGCCCTTGTGCCTGATTCTGGCCCTGTGTGGCTCCCAAACGAGTGGATGATAGACAGACAGACAGTCTGCCTGCCACCCTAAGCATCTTTTCTTGCTTAAAAATTTTCTTTCCAGATTGCATACTCCCTTCCAACTTGAGCAAAGACTGGAACATATTAAATAAAAGCAGAGCTGAAATTGGATGGAATGTCACAGCCACTTAGATTCAGACCTCTCCAAGGGGAGCACGTGGGGAAGGGCCTGGGACGTGTCCTCATGGATAACGTAGGGGAAGAAGGTTTCCATACTTTTCTCATACCATTCAGGCCTTAAGCGTAGCAACATTTTTTCTTAAGCAGGGCCTGTAACCCAGGACCCATCACTTATGTATGGTGTCCATGGCAACCAGGCAATGGTATGGGATCCCTTCTCACTGGGGAATTCCTTTTATGGCTCATTTCCGAAACCAGCATGGCCAGTACAGGAGTCTGCAGTTTCCCAGTTGCTTAGCAACCAGCTCCTATGCTCTAGTCCTAGGAAAAGCAGACAGTTACTTTTTTTTTTAACTGTTTGTCATCAGAATCATATGTTACATTCTCTGTACTTTGTCTCTTTAGAATAAAATAATTAGTGTGTGATAAGGATGCGGGAAAGGGCAACTGCTCCCTGTTGTTAATGCCCCCACGGCTCCTGGCAGGCTGGTGCAGGCAGGGAGAGGGAGGGAAACGTTAGCAGGCTTTCTGCCGGTAATTAAGCAGTGCGAGCCATCTGCACATCGAAAGCTCTACATTTTCCACGTCTCGTGGGGGCTTCAAGTAAGTACAGGGCCAGCAGTCTGTGTGTTGTGTTCCTTCCCCCAGACCAGGAAAGCCAGACCCCACCCACAGGTGTCCCTGGACCACCTCACCTCGGCTCACATTCCTGGGGGTGTTGTGACCGGTTTGTTGGGTTTTGGGTAGAAAGTCCAGGAGACCATAGCCCCTTTGAGTCACAGCTGTGGGTTTCCACCTGGGGTGATTTTGCTCCCCAGCCCCATAGCATTCGGCCCAGGCTGCAGACATTTTGGGTTGTCATGGCTGGAGAGCAAGGGGAATGTTCCTGATATCTCCCAGGTACTGACCAGGGATGACGCTACATAGCCATAAAGCAAAGGACAGTCCCCAACAACAAAGAAGTATCCTGCCCACAAAGTCAATATGCCAAGGTTGAGAAGCCCTGAGTTCAAAGAATCAGAATGTCCATCTGTCCTCCTGAAAACCAGCCCTGTATCTGACTAGGAAAAATGTTGACAATGTTCAACAGATGCAATTCCAACTCAAATCTCTTTCTGTACAGCATGAACTCCTCAGTCCCTACCATAAATCGACTTAGCAGCAGTGTAGAGCAGAGAGCCCTCTGGGAGCAACAGAGATAACCTCTGAGGTTGCCTTCCTAAAGGAAGGAGAGCAGAGAGGGAATGATCTCTTCTTCCAGGGAAGCAATTTGGTAATAATCAGACAGATTTGATTCTATATACTGGGTCTAGTGCCTGTGCGGTATGGCTTCTTTGTTATTTTACACAGTCTTTTCAACTCCAAGATGGAAACTAAAGTGGGTGTTATGAGAATTACATCAGAACACTCACAATACCTGACCCCTACTAGGCCTTCCCAGTCCCCTTCTGGTCTCAGTCCCCCAACCCTAATTGTCCCCCCTCTCCAGCTGGGTACTTTGGACTTTAGAGAGTTCTGAACAAATGTGCTAGCCCTGTAATGACTGAAGCCATTTTATTCAGCAGTGAACAAAGGACAAAACCAGTGTTCTTGGAATTTGGGCTGGTAGTCTGATTTAGGCATAAAGGATAGAAAAACAAATGGATGTGATAAGAAGTAGTGTTGTTAGTAAGAGTTTGCTGGCCTTCAAGTGTCAGCTTCTCCACGTCCTGGCTGTGTGGCCTTGGGTACTTGTTTAGCCTATTTTGAGGGGTTTCTCCTGTGAAATGGGGAGGATTATTATCTCTTGTAGTATTATTGTAAGGATTAAAGATAATGTGCATGATGGGTGCCGAGCCTGGCACCTAATAGAAGGTAGACACCTGATAATGTGACAGTATACATATTTATACTTCATTTTCTAAAAGTAAGATTGGCATGTGTGGTCCAACCCAGGCTCTTTTCCACTGGTGCTGAGGGTGAGCCCAAGGGCTGTGATGTTATGCAAGCAGTTTTGAAGCTGTTTCTATCTTTAGCCTATGCTACCTCTTGGCGGGGGTAATGAGTTCCATACATTTCATAACCACTTTTTACTTGCTTGAAATCTTGAGAGTATCTCAGAATACTTGCTAATTCTAATGAGTGGGTTTCAGTCTATGTTCTCTGTACTTTTCTAGGCTGTAGCACATTCCCTGTCAGCTTTCAGCCTGGCCTCATACAGAAGCCCCTCCAGTCCCTGGACCCCTTGAAATGCCTTGTGAACTCCATTCTTTCCTTTCTTGAAAGGCACCCACTAGAACTGCACATTCCTCACAAAGGTGAGGTGATATTTTCTTTGTATTTTTGTTCCGCATTCTTCCTAACAAGTTCCAAAAACTGGTAGGCTTTTTGGGGGCCAGAGCCTTTGCTGCACACTCTTGCAATGAATCCCAAATCCTTTTTCTGGGTCACAACAGCTGGCTCATAGTGGCATCATCGCATCTTTTACAGTTTATACTTTTCCTTCCCAACAAGTTTACCTGCCAGGTCTTTGCCCGTTCACCTAGCCTCATTTAATCTCCCCGCTGCTAGCTTCTTGAACATGTAATAGAGCCCAGTGATTCCCCTTTCTAGATTGTTGTATGATCCTACCTAATTTTGCCCAGTCGACTGAAGCTTCTTGGGAGTGTGGCTCTAAACATGTCACTGCTAAGACTTTTCCCTCCACATTGGATAATTAAATGATGTTACATTTAGAGGCCGCTTGTTCATCTCTCTGAAGCAGAATTACAGAATCTCACCTGGAAGCCACCACAACGGGGAAAGGTGGCAGAAGGGTGTTTATCTGGCATGTGTGAGCCCACCTCCCCAGAATGTAGCACTCAGGTGCCTCAGCTCTGAATGAGTGGCAGGAACCAGATCCACAGTCACCCCAGAGCTGTAAACGTCTGGATATGGGACAGCTTGAGGTTTACCAGGAGGTCAGAAACACTCAAGATGTGTGGAGGTCAGAGCAGTGGCAAAAAAAAGAGTCCAGACGGGCTGGGGAAGGGTCAAGGGTCATCAGGCCTCCAAAGGCCAGGCAGGTAGCACATCTGGGATCCAGGGTGACAGACGGGAGATTCCAAACAGGGAGCCATTAGAGCACTGACCCAAGGCAAGGTTTTATCAGGATGGGGACTGAGTCCCAGGGCTGAGAGCAACTGGGCCTGGCTGAAAAGGGGGCAAGGGGTCGGCAACTGAAGGCCAGTCCTTAGAACAATAGAACAGAGGGGGAAACAAACGGGGATGGAGGGGGTTGATGTTGTCTTTAGAGCAAATAATTTTCTCCCATTCCTGCAACAATACTATAGATTCTCAGATCAGTCAGTTGGTTTAATTAGCAGGTGATGTTGAATGTGTACTCTGAGGGTATCACACACTATATGGTCATTACTTTCATAAAGATCCTGCTGAACGCTGATCTCATGGTTTGCAAAAATCCTAAACTTAGACATATTTTTCTTGGGAGCACACCTCATAGTCCTTCTTGGAAATTCACAGTGTACATTAGCATTTTAAAAACTTTGAAAGCTGCAGTTTAGAAGTCTGTTTATTTTAATTAATGTCCTCCAATGTAGCTGACAACAGGATCTTTATATAAAAAGTATGAACAACCTGTGGTCATGCTTTGAGAGACACTGTTCTAGATCATTCATAATCTGATGTTCCTGGGCCCTTCACAATCTGGGCCTGCCCTTGTTTCCCAACTTGACCTTCCCTTATTTTTCTACATTCTAGCTATGCTGAATTCTTATACTTGCCCCTGTACATTCACATTTCCCTCTTCCTTGTAACAGCAGATGATTCATTATCTGCCCCCAAATGGGAAACACGCTGAGCCGTCCTCGCCCGTACCCCCATTTCTATCTATCCTTTAAGGCCCACTCAAAAAGGACACTTGATCCATCTCTGCCCCAGCCTTCCTGTTACTAGAAATGATCTGTCTTTTGATCCCTTTTGTCACACTATTACTTTTAGGGCTTAACACTTTTTACTTTGTGTATGACTGCTTACAAGGAGGCAGCACCCATGTCTGATTCTTTTTCCTATCCCCACCCCAGAACACAGCACATCTGTAGGATTGTCCCGGAAAGTATGATGCCATGACCTCCAAGGCTGAAATAAGTCTCTCAACACTCAGGCCAGAGACAGCAACACCCCCATCAATCCCACTGTGATTTCCCCTGGCCCAGGTGGGCCCCCAGAATGTGTAACACAGTGCTCCCAACAGCCCTACTGAATGGGGTAAGGTAGGCATGACAGAAGCAATCCAATTATCATCCCTGATTTGGACTCTTCCACGAAATGAAAGGAACATTTAGCAAGCCAAATATAGGAGTTGTTAATCCTTCAGATCAGGGACTGTCCATAACAGAAAAGAGCAATTAGCAAAACTACTCATTATACTTTCATGTTCATGTCTAGTCTGAAGGCTAATTATTTGTATAATTAACATGTTACCAAATGCAAATAATTGATGAGCCTGATTTCTTGGAATGAGACACTCATCTTGTGAAATGTAAATAGCTGTGAATTATTAACAGCTTGCTTCTTCTTAGGCTTTCTAATAGGGCAATGCCTGTGAATTACAGAAACAATGTAAGCATAATCCCATTTATGTTAAAAAACCAACAAAATAAAACAATATGTGTGTTTAAGTGCGTAGAAAAAACACGTTTTAAATCTCTGCCACTTTCTAGCTGCATGAGCTTGGGCAAGTTAAACTCAATTTTATTTACATTACTTATAAATCTCAGTTTCCACATATAAGAAATGGGTATAATAGCAGGCCCTAGCTCACAGGGTGGTTGTGAAAATTAAATGTATTAACTCATTTGTAAAGAGTACACCAAAAACGTGAGCCATTGTTTTCATTACTACACATTTATATTGCTTTGTAAGTACAGAAGAAACAGTAAAGGTAGAGTATACAGATGTCTCTGCTATACTAGCACAGATATGTTTCTGAAAAGCTCCCATGGTCTACAAAACTGCTCACTGACAATAACTGGGTGGAGGCAGACCACTCAAAACAGATGTAACTTTGTAAGTAGAGCTCTAACACAAACAATGTCAGAGCTAAAAAATTAGCCCCACTAAACTTCAACTTGTACAGATGTTCCCACACTGCATCTGGCCTTGCACACTGGGCTCCTCATGGTGCTCTTGAGATAAAAGTCCTGGATAGCATTCATTCCTAATAGGGACCAGTTTAATCAAAATTAAATATTCAGTATAAGGAGTAGTAGTCTTCACCAATCTGTCCTCCTTGTTTAAAGGGAAATATCTTTGCAGCTTCTTCATTTGCACCCTCAGCTTCTCCAAAAAGCTTGACATGAGGACAACATATTCTTAAAGTCACTAAATCAGTCGTTTTCTGCAGCTAATGAAGGCAGCTCTGTGTATTCTCAGCTTTTCCTTAAGGCCTTCCTGGAGCACTAAGGTTTCCTCTTACTAAAGAGATAGTTACTGTGTGGAAGCTTGCCTCTGCTTGCATCAAAACATTAACATGCTAGAAAAAAATTACATGGGAACCAATATGACTTCTCTGTTATACCAATTCCCCATTTACCCATAGCATGTGGGGTCGTTCACACTTAAGAAACACATGTTGTAGCAAAACAGTTTGCATTGAGTATCTCCCAAAAGTTGCTGTGGTAGGAGCTAAATATAAACCGTGTGATTAAATCGGCACGTTAACCTAATGTGGTGAGTTTCCTCATCTCTGAGGCTCAGGGACATTAAATAACTTGCCTGAGATTACAGGTTTTCTTCTCTTTTTTTAAAATAATTTATTTTCGTATCATTATTCTACAATTACATGTGCAATATTATGGTTATTAAACAACTCCTTCATCAGGTCCCCCCCACCAACACCATTACAGTCACTGTCCATCAGTGTAGTGAGATGCTATAGAATCACTACTTGTCTTCTCTGAGTTGTACAGCCCTCCCCATGCCCTCCCAACATTACATCTGCTAATCGTAATGCCCTTTTTCCCTCTTATCCCTCCCTTCCCATCCATCTTCCCCAGTCCCTTCCCCTTTGGTAACTATTAGTCCAATCTTCGGTTCTGTGAGTCTGCTGCTGTTTTGTTCCTTCAGTTTTTTTCTTTGTTCTTATACTCCACAGATGAGTGAAATCATTTGATACTTGTCTTTTTCGGCTTGGCTTATTTCACTGGGCATAATACCCTCTAGCTCCATCCATGTTGTTGCAAATGGTAGGATTTCTTTTCTTCTTATGGCTGAATAATATTCCATTGTGTATATGTACCACCTCTTCTTTATCCATTCATCTACTGATGGACACTTAGGTTGCTTCCATTTCTTGGCTATTGTAAACAGTGCTGCGATAAACATAGGGGTGCATCTGTCTTTTTCAAACTGGGCTGCTGCATTCTTAGGGTAAATTCCTAGGAGTGGAATTCCTGGGTCAAATGGTATTTCTATTTTGAGTTTTTTGAGGAACCTCCATACTGCTTTCCACAATGGTTGAACTAATTTGCATTCCCACCAGCAGTGTAGGAGGGTTCCCTTTTCTCCACATCCTCGCCAACATTTGCTGTTGTTTGTGTTTTGGATGCTGGCCATTCTCACTGGTGTGAGGTGATATCTCATTGTGGTTTTAATCTGCATTTCTCTGATGATTAGCGATGTGGAGCATCTTTTCATGTGCCTGTTGGCCATCTGGATTTCTTCTTTAGAGAAGTGTCTATTCATGTCCTCTGCCCATTTCTTAATTGGATTATTTGCTTTTTGTTTGTTGAGGTGCGTGAGTTCTTTATATATTTTGGATGTCAACCCCTTATCAGATATGTCATTTATGAATATATTCTCTCCCATACTGTAGGATGTCTTTTTGTTCTACTGAGGGTGTCCTTTGCTGTGCAGAAGCTTTTCAGCTTGATATGGTCCCACTTGTTCATTTTTGCTTTTGATTCCCTTGCCCAGGGAGATATGTTCATGAAGAAGTTGCTCATGTTTATGTCCATGAGATTTTTGCCTATGTTTTTTTCTAAGAGTTTTATGGTTTCATGACTTACATTCAGGTCTTTGATCCACCTTGAGTTTACCTTTGTGTATGGAGCTAGACAGTACTCCAGTTTCATTCTCTTACATGTAGCTGTCCAGTTTTTCCAACACCAGCTGCTGAAGAGGCTGTCATCTCCCCATTGTATATCCAAGGCTCCTTTATCAAATATTAATTGACCGTATATGTTTGGGTTAATGCTTGGATTTTCTATTCTGTTCCACTGCTCTGTGGGTCTCTTTTTGTGCCAATACCAATTGTCCTGATTACTGTGGCTTTGTAGTAGAGCTTGAAGTCAGGGAGTGTAATTCCCCCTGTTTTATTCCTCCTTCTCACGATTGCTTTGGCTATTCGGGGTCTTTTGTGGTTCCATATGAATTTTAGAATTATTTGTTCCAGTTCATTGAAGAAAGCTGTTGGTAGGTTGATAGGGATTGCATTGAATCTGTAGATTGCTTTAGGTAGCATAGCCATTTTGACAATATTTATTCTTCCTAGCCAAGAGCATGGGACGCATTTCCATTTGTTAGTGTCCTCTTTAATTTCTCTTAGGAGTGTCTTGTAGTTTTCAGAGTACAGGTCTTTCACTTCCTTTGTTAGGTTTATTCCTAGGTATTTTATTCTTTTTGATGCAATTGTGAATGGAATTGTTTTTCTGATTTCTCTTTCTGTTAGTTCATCGTTAGTGTATAGGAAAGCAACAGATTTCTGTGTGTTAATTTTGTATCCTGCAACTTTGCTGAATTCAGATATTAGTTCTAGTAGTTTTGGAGTGGAGTCTTTAGGGTTTTTTATGTACAATATCATGTCATCTGCAAATAGTGACAATTTGACTTCTTCTTTACGAATCTGGATGCCTTGTATGTCTTTGTTTTGTCTGATTGCCGTGGTTAGGACCTCCAATATGATGTTAAATAACAGTGGAGAGAGTGGACATCCCTGTCTTGTTCCTGATCTTGGATGAAAAGCTTTCAGCTTTTCGCTGTTAAGTATGATGTTAGCTGTGGGTTTGTCATATACGGCCTTTATGATGTTGAGGTACTTGCCGTGTATACCCATTTTGTTGAGAGTTTTAATCATGAATGGATGCTGAATTTTGTCAAATGCTTTTTCAGCACGTATGGAGATGATCATGTGGTTTTTGTTCTTCTTTTTGTTGATGTGGTGGATGATGTTGATGGATTTTTGAATGTTGTACCCTCCTTGCATCCCTGGGATGAATCCCACATGATCATGGTGTATGATCCTCTTGATGTATTTTTGAATTCGGTTTGCTAATATTTTGTTGAGTATTTTTGCATCTACGTTCATCAGGGGTATTGGTCTGTACTTTTCTTTTTTGGTGAGGTCTTTGCCTGGTTTTGGTATTAGAGTGATGCTGGCTTCATAGAATGAGTTTGGAAGTATTCCCTCCTCTTCTATTTTTTGGAAAACTTTAAGGAGAATCGGTGTTATTTCTTCTCTATATGTCTGGTAGAATTCAGAGGTGAATCCATCAGGTCCGGAGGTTTTGTTCTTGGGTAGTTTTTTGATTACCGAATCAATTTCATTGCTGTTGATTGGTCTGTTTAGTTTTCCTGTTTCTTGCTTGTTCAGTCTTGGGAGGTTGTATTTTTCTAAGAAGTTGTCCGTTTCTTCTAGGTTTTCCAGCTTGTTAGCATATAGATTCTCATAATATTCTCTTATAATTCTTTGTATTTCTGTGGGGTCTGTTGTGATTTTTCCTTTCTCATTTCTGATTCTGTTTATGTGTGTAGATTCTCTTTTTCTCTTAATGAGTCTGGCTAGGGGTTTATCTATTTTGTTTATTTTTTCAAAGAACCAGCTCTTGGTTTCATTGATTTTTTCTATTGTTTTATTCTTCTCAATTTTGTTTATTTCTTTTCTGATCTTTATTATGTCCCTCCTTCTGGTGACTTTGGGCCTCATTTGTTCTTCTTTTTCCAATTTCAGTAATTGTGTCTTTAAACTATTCATTTAGGAATGTTCTTCCTTCTTTAAATAGGCCTAGATTGCAATATACTTTCCTCTTAGAACTGCCTTTGCTGCGTCCCACAGAAGTTGTGGCTTTGTGTTTTTGTTGTCATTTGTCTCCATATACTCTTTGATTTCTGTTTTGATTTGGACGTTAACCCATTGATTAATTAGGAGAATGTTGTTAAGTCTCCATGTATTTGTGAGCCTTTTTGGTTTCTTTCTAAAATTTATTTCTAGTTTTATACCTTTGTGATCTGAGAAGTTGGTTGGTAGGATTTCAATATTTTTGAATTTACTGAGGTTCTTTTTGTGGCCTAGCGTGTGGTTCTATTTTGGGAAATGTTCCATGTGCTCTTGAGAAGAATGTGTATCCTGCTGCTTTTGGGTGCAGAGTTCTGTAGATGTCTATTAGGTCCATCTGTTCTAGTGTGTTGTTCAGTGCCTCTGGGTCTTTACTTATTCTCTCTCTGGTTGATCTGTCCTTTGGATTGAGTAGTGTGTTGAAGTCTCCTAAAATGAATGCATTGCTGTCTATTTCCTCCTTTAATTCTCTTAGTATTTGTTTCCCATATGCTGGTGCTCCTGTGTTGGGTGCATATATATTTATAATGGTTATATCTTCTTGTTGGACTGACCCCTTTATCATTATGTAATGTCCTTCTTTATCTCTTGCTACTTTCTTCGTTTTGAAGTCTATTTTGTCTGATACAAGTACTGCAACACCTTTTTTCTCTTTGTTTGCATGAAATATCTTTTTCTGTCCCTTTACTTTTAGTCTGTGTATATCTTTGGGTTTGAGGTGAGTCTCTTGTAAGCAGCACATAGATGGGTCTTGCTTTTTTATCCATTCTGTTACTCTGTGTCTTTTGATTGGTGCATTCAGTCCATTTACATTTAGGGTGATTATTGATAGATATGTACTTATTGCCTTTGCTGGCTTTAGATTCGTGCTTACCAAAGGTTCAAGGGTTGCTTCTTTACTATCTAACAATCTAACTAACTTTCTTGTTAAGTTATTGTAAACACTGTCTGATGTTTCTTTATTTCTCTCCCTTCTTATTCTTCCTCCTCCATTCTTTATATACTAGGTGTTTTATTCTTTGCCTTTAGTTAGTATTTGGATGGTCTGCTTTCTTTGCTATGATTTTATTTTCTCTCGTGACATCTTTTTAGCCTTAGGGGTGCTTCCCTCTAGAGCAGTCCATTTAAGATATCGTGTAGTGGTGGTTTATGAGAGGCAAACTCTCTCAACTTTCGTTTGTCTGGAAATTGTTTAATCCCTCCATCATATTTAAATGATAATCGTGCTGGATACAATATTCTTGGATCAAGGCCCTTCTGTTTCATAACGTTAAATATATCATGCCATTCTCTTCTGGCCTGTAAGGTTTCTGTTGAGAAGTCTGATGATAGTCTGATGGGTTTTCCTTTGTAGGTGATCTTTTTTCTCTCTCTAGCTGCCTTTAATACTCTGTCTTTATCTTTGATCTTTGACATTTTAATTATTATGTGTCTTGGTGTTGTCTTTCTTGGGTCTCTTGTATTGGGAGATCTGTGGGCTTCCCTGGACTGTGAGACTATTTCCTTCCCCAGCGTGGGAAAGTTTTCAGCATTATTTCTTCAAAGACACTTTCTATCCCTTTTTCTCTCTCTTCTTCCTTTGGTACTCCTATAATGCGAATATTGTTCTGTTTGGATTGGTCACACAGTTCTCTTAATATTCTTTCATTCCTAGAGATCCTTTTATCTCTCTCTGCCTCAGCTTCTCTGTATTCCTGTTCTCTGATTTCAATTCCATTAACAGTCTCTTGCATCTCATCCAGTCTGCTGTTAAGCCCATCAGTCACTTGTCTGATTCCTGCTTTGTCTTTCCTCACTTCCCTCACTTCCTCCCTCAGCTCTTGCACATTTCTCTGTAGGTCCATCAGGATGGTTATGGCTTTTATTCTGAATTATTTTTCAGGAAGAATGCGCATTTCCATCCCTTCAGGCTCCCTCTCTGGGGTTGTCTGGTTGATTTTAGTCTGGACCATATTCCTTTGTCTTTTCATGGCTATAGAAGTGGTCGCTGGTAGTTGCCATGTATGTCAGCTGGGCTCTTTAAGACTTTAAAAAGAGAAAAAAAGAAAGAAAGAAAAGAAAAAAGAAAAAACAAAACAAACAAACAAAAACGCCCACTGGGAGTAGATTCTGTGGGGATGCTGTAGGTGGCACTGTTGCCCCACTATTCCGCAGCCATGGCCACACCACTCCACAGGGCCCTTTATAGCTCTGGCCAGGGTGGGAATGAATGGGAGGCTCTTGATATCTGTGGGACGTCGATGTGCGTCCACCCTTTCCCAATTGCCAGCTAAGGGGTCCGAAACTCCCCAGGACTCCCAGCCTGCTGGGCTGAGTGTGCCGGGGTGATCCGGCTCCTCCACTGGGCTCCTGTCTCTTTAAGACTGCTGAAGAAAGCGCATGCTTTTCTTTTCTTTTTTTCCTTCCCGGGAGCCGGCTGCAAGCACCCTGGTGCGTTCCCTGCTCAGATCCTGCCCCTCTGTCTCTCCAATCTTCGCTACACCGCGCTATGTGTGTCAGCACTCCCCGTGCAGATCACCGGGGCTGGTTATTTGGCGGGCCTGCTCCTCCACTCCCTCCTGGCTCTGAATCCTCTCCTCCCGCCGTGTGCTGGGGTCGGTGAGTGCTCGGGTCCCGCAGGGTCACGGCCCCGTATCTTACCTGCCTCGCGGGATGCCATGTCCTCTCAGGTGTAGCTGCACACTGTGCGCTTTCCTGTGTATTCTGGTCTGTCTTTTAGGAATAGTTGTATTTGCTGTATTTTCATAGATATATATAGTTTTGGGAGGAGATTTTTGCTGCCCTGCTCACGCCGCCATCTTCCCGGGAGTCCCTTTCAGATCACAAGTTTTCAAGTAACAAAACAAGAATTCCTAGCTGGGGCCCAGCTGACTCCAAAATTCATGCTCTTTAAGACCACACTATTTCTTTAAGAGTGGGTAAAGAAGGGAAAGAATACAGACATCCCTGGCTGTGGCGATGAGTGAAGGCCTGATACCTAACCACAAGTCACTAATGTTTAATCCCCACAACACTCTTGCTATTTAGGTAATCTTACCACCACTTTGTAGATGAGTAAACTGAAGCTCAGATGAGATACAATTGGCTGGTAGTGGAGCCAGGAGTCAAAAATAGGCCTACCTGGTTCCTAAACTGGGGTGTTTCTCCATACATCCTATTTATGTTTGAAGACACCATTTCCTGAACATCTTGGGGAATCTCTGCTAGTTTTCAAAGCTAGTGAGTTGGACGTCTCCCACCCCCCATTCTCTCATGTGGTGAATCTCACTGCACGTGCATGTGCACATATACAACTGGCAATCCTCACAGGTGTAGTTTATCAAGCATGTTTCATAACACAGCCATAAACTAATAGCATGTTCTTTCAGTGTTTTTGAATTTTTTTTTTTCTATTTAAATTTGCCTTTTAACATCCTAGAAGAGAATTTGTAACTAGAAAAATATTACTTACTTAGGATCCAAGAAAAGGAATTTAATAGGTGGAATGTAATTTATTGATTCTGTTGATTTTTAATAATTACAAAGTAAAAAATACAGTAACCAAGAAGGAAATTTGTTTTTAAAGATGTGGCAGTATATTTGATCATTACCAAATTACAATTATAAAATTTCTTTGCCAAGATAATGACATTCTTCATATGGAAATGTGATATCAATTTAGTGATTAGACAACTAAATGAAATTAGGAAAACAATTCATGAAGAGTTCAAAGAAATAGAAACCATTAAAAAATAAACAGAGAAATCCTAGAGCTGAAAAATACAATGACTTGAAGAACTCAACAGAATTTCAAAAGCAGACTCAACTGTACAGAAGAAAGAATTGGTGACCTAGAAGATAGGATATTTGAAATTATCAGTGAGAGGAGCAAAAGTTAAAAAAAATAAATGAAGAAAGCCTCTGGGACTTATGGAACACAACCAAAAGAAACAATGTCTACATTATAGGAATTCCATAAGGAGAAGAGAAAAAAATGGGACAGAAAATATATTTAAAGCAATATGGCTGAAAACTTCACAAACCTGGGGAGTAAAAAATAGACATCCAAATTCATGAGTCAAAAAGGACCCCAAATAGGTTGAGCCTGAATAGCACTACACTAAGATGCTTTATGATTGTCAAAAGTCAAAAACAAAAAATTTTGAAAGAGGCAAGAGAATAGAGAGGTTACATGCAAGGGCACCCTCATAAGTCAATGGACAGATTTCTCAGCAAAAACTTTTTAGGCTAGGAGAGAATGGGATGACATGTTCCAAAATACTGAAAGAAAAACAACTGCCAACCAAGAATTCTATATCTTTTTTCACTTCTGAAGGACAGCTTTCCTAGATAAAGATATTCCTGAACATACAAAGGCTGAGGGGGATTTTCATCATCACTAGGCCAGCCTTACAAGTAATGCTAAAAAGAGTTATTTGAGTGGGAACAAAGGACGCTAATTAACATCATAAAAATATAATAAGGGAGTATAAAACTCACCGGTAATGGGAAGTATATAGTCATGGTTAGGTTCTGTAAGATGGAAATGATGGTGTGTGACTGACTTACTAGTTTAAAAGTTAAAAGTAGTAAAAAAATAACTATGACCGCAATCTGTTACTGGTTCCACAATATAAAAAATATGTAAACTGTAACATCAATAACCTAAAATATGAGAGGGGAAAGAAGTAAAAGTATAAAGCTTAGAAATGCTATAGAAGTTAAGTTGTTATCACTTTAAACTAGGGAGTTATAACTTTAAGATATTTTATATAAGCCTCATGGTAACCACAAGGGAAAAACTTGTAGTAATTACACAAAAGAAAATGATGAAAAAGTCAAAGTATACTGACCAAAAGTCAGCAGGATAACAAACAAGGAACAGGGGATCTACAAAAGCCAGAAAACAATGAACAAGATGGTAATAGTAAGTCCTGACCTATCAACAATGACTTTAAATATAAATGGATTAAATTCTTCAATCAAAAGGCATAGAATGGCTGAATGGATTAAAAAACATGATCTGAGACTCACTTCAGCCTTAAAGACACACATAAAGGAATGGAAAAAGATATTTCAAGCAAATGGTAACCAAAAAAGGGGGTAAGTATACTTTTATCAGACAAAATAGACTTTAAAGTATAAAAAGAGACAACATTAAATAATGATAAAGGATCAACCTATCAAGAAGACATATTGTAAATATGTATGCACTCAACCTTGGAGCACCTAAATATAAAGGAAAACTAACAGAACTAAAAGGAGAAATAAACAGCAATACAGTAATAGTATTATCATGGAGACTTTATATTGTCATATTATATTATATTGGAGATAGTATTATATTGAAGACTTTAATACTCCACTCTCAATAATGGATAGATCATCCACCTACAGTATCAATAAAGAACAGTGGGTTTGAACAACACTAGAGACCACATGGACCTAAGAGACAGACATATAGAGAATACTCTGACAACAACAGAATACACATTCTTCTCAAGCACACATGGAACATTTTCTAGGATAGGCCATATATTAAGCCACACAGAAAGTCTTAGCAAATTCAAGAAGATTGAAATCATACCAAGTATCTTCTGTGACCACATGGCATGAAACTAGAAATCAATAACAGGAGGAAAGCTGGAAAACTCACAAATACATGGAAATTAAACAACATTCTCCTAAAAAAACCAATGGATCAACAAAGAAATTAAAGGAGAAATAAAAAAAGTACCTTGAGAAAAACAAAAATGAAAACAAAATATACCAAAACTTATGGGATGTAGCAAAAGCAGTTATAAGAGGGAAGTGCATAACAATAAATGCCTACATTAAGAAACAAGAAATATCTCAATCTAACTTTATGCATCTAGGAACTAATAAAAGATCAAACTGAGCCTAAAGGTAGCAGAAATATGTAATAAATATTAGAGCATAAATAAATGAAATAGAGAACGGAAAAACAGTAGAAAAGATTAATAAAACTAAGAGTGGTTCTGTGAAAAGATAAAATTGACTAACCATTAGCTAGGCTAACCAAGGAAAAATAAAGGGAACCCAAATCAACAAAATTATAACTGGAAAAAGAGACATTATAACTGATAGAAATACAGAGGATCATAAGAGGCTATTATGAACAACTATATGCCAGCAAACTGACAACCTAGAAGAAATGGAAAAAATCTTAGATACATATAGCCTGCCAAGACTGAATCAAAAAAAAAAAAATAGAAAATATGACCAGACCAATACTAGTAGGGAGATTGAATCAGTAATCAAAAATCTCCAAGTGAAGAAAAGCTCAGGACAGGATGACTTCACTAGTGAATTGTACCAAACATTCAAAGAGGAATTAACACCAATCTCTTCTCAAAAAACAAAGAGGAGAGAACACTTCCAAATTTATTTTATGAGGCTAGCATTATCCTGATACCAAAGCCAGAAAAGGGCACTAAAAAGAAAACTATAAGCCAATATCCCTGATGAACATATTCAACAATTCTCAATAAAGTACTAGAAAATCAAGTTTAGCAGCATATTAAAGGGATCAGTTACCATGATCAAGTGGGATTCATCCCTGAACTGTAAGAACAGTTCAACAAATGCAAATCATTTGGTGTGATACATCATATGAATAGAATCAATGAGAAAAATATGATTATCTCAATAAATGCAGGAAAGATATTGACAAAATTCAACATCCATTCATGATAAAAACTCTTAGCAAATTAGGTATAGAAGGAATGTATCTCAACATAATAAAGGCCATATATGACAAGCCCATAACTAATAAGATACTCAATAATGAAAGGTTGAAACCTTTTCCTCTAAGATCAGGAATAAGATGAGTGCCCATTCTCACCACTCCTATTCAGTATAGTACTGGAAGTCCTAGCCAGAGCAATTAGCTAGGAAAAAGAAAGGAAAGTCCTTTTCCTAATAAAATTGTCTCTATTTGCAGATGACATAATTTTATATATAGAAAACCCTAAAGACTCCATCAAAAGGCTGTTAGATATTATCAATTAATTCAGTAGAGTCACAGGATACAAAATTAGCATAAAAAATCAGTAGCATTTTTTAAACAAATGAATTATTTGAAAAAGAAAGAAATTATTCCATTTACACTAGCTTCAAAAATAATAAAATACATAGGAATAAATTTAACCAAGGAAGGAAAAGATCTCTACATTGAAAATAAGACTGATGAAAGAAAGAAAAAAGACACAAATCAATGGAAAGGTATATTGTGTTCATGAACTGGATGAATATTGTTAAAATGTCCATACTACCCAAAGCCATCTATAGGTTAAATGCAATCCTTATCCAGATTCCAATAGCATTTCTTACAGAAGTAGACAAGAAGAAATTCTAAAATTCAAATGGAACCACAAAAGACCCTGAATAACCAAAGCAATACAGAGAAAGAAAACAAAGCAGGAGGCATCACACTTCCTGATTTCAAGCTATATTATAAAGCTATAATCAAAACACATATATATTGGCATAAAAACATACTCAGAGGCCAGTGGAACAGTCCAGAAATAAACCCATGCCAAATAATATTTGACAAGAGACTCAGTAATATTCAGTGTAGAAAAAACAGTCTCTTTGATAAATGGTGCCTGGAAAATTAGATATTCACATGTAAAAGAAACTAGGTCCATATTGTATACCACTAACAAAACTTAACTCAAAATGGATTAAAGACTTAAATTTAAGACGAAAAACCATAAAACTCCTAGAAGAAAACATTGGAAGAAAGCTCCTTGATATGGATCTTGGCAATTATTTTTTGGATATGACACCTGAAGCACAGGAACAAAATAAAAATCAAGTGGAACTATATCAAACTAAAAGCTCTTGGATAGCAAAAGAAATAGTCAACAACAACAACAAAAAACTATAGAATGAGAAAACATTTGTAAACCATATATCTGATAAGGAGTGGATATTTAAAATATATAAAGAACTCCTACAACTCAGCAGCAAAAAACAAATAATCCAACTAAAAAATGGGCAAAGGACCTGACTAGAGTTTTGCAAAGAAGATATATGAATGACCAACAGATACATAAGAAGATACTCAATATCTCTAATCATTAGGGAAATGAGTTATCACCCTCATGCCTGTTAGAATAACTATCATCAAAAAGAGGTAACAAATGAGGTTAAGGATGTGGAGAAAAGGTAACCATTGTTCACTGTTGGTGGGAATGTAAATTGGTACAGCCACTGTGGAAAACAGTATGGAGTTTCCTCAAAAATTTAAAAAGAATTACCATATAATCCAGCAATTCTACTTTTGGGACTGTATCTGAAGGAAAGGAAAACACTATGTCAAAAAGTGTTTACACCCCCACATTCATAGCCACTTTATTTACAATATCCAAGATATGGGAACAACTTAAGAGTCCATGAATGAATGAATGGATAAAGAATATGTGGTATGTAGGTATGTGTATAGATAGACAGATATGGAATGTAATCACACATACAATGGAATATTGTTCAGCCACAAAGAAAGGAAATCCTGCCATTTGCAATATGGATGGACCTTGAGAACATTATGCTTAGTAAACAAAGTCAGATAGAGAAATACAAATATTGTATGATCTCACTTATATGTGGAATCTAAAAAAAGAAAACTTATAGAAAAACAGATCAGATTTTTAGTTACTAAAGACAGGGGATGGAAGGAGGAGGAATTGGATGAAGGTGACCAAAAGGCACAAACTTCCAGTTATAAGATAAATAAGTACTAGGGATGTAACGTACAACATGATAAATATAGTTAAACTGCTATATAGTATACACAAAACTTTTTAAAGGAGTATGTCCTAAGAGTCCTTCTATAAGGAAAAAAAATGTTTTTTCCTTTCTATGAGATGATGGATGTTAAAGTGGTTACTGCTTACTGTGGTAATCATTTCACAATATATGTTAAGTCAAATCATTATGGTGTACATCTTAAATTTATACAGTGCTGTATGTCAGTTATATATTAATAAAACTGAAAAACCCTACTGATTGATTAATGCTCATCAATACTATATTTTCTGAGCCAGAGAAACTGTTCATGTTTATACTTTTTCCCCCAAACTGATGGATCAGTTAAATTTAATTTTAACTATGATTTTGCCTGAAATCTAACAAGGAATGTGGTAAATTGAAAACAAACAAAAATACATATTTAGAACAAAGAGCCCAGGATTAGACCACTTTTATATGGTTAATCAGTTTTTGAAAAATATGCCAAAGAAATTAAATGGGGTAAGGAGAGTTTTCAATAAGTAGTAGTTGAAGTGATTATCCATATGAAAAAAATGAACCTTATCTTTTACATTATACACAGAAATAATTTGAGACAGATCATACTTAAAGTGAGAAAAGGACAGATAATAACAAGTGTTGTTGATGATGTGGGGAAATTAGATGGGAATGTAAAACGATGTAGCTGCTTTGGAAAAGAATCTTGCAGTCCCTGAAACAGTTAAACGTAGAGTTACAATATGATCCAGCAATTCCACTTCTAGGTACATACCCAAGGGAAATAAAAATATATCTCACACAAAAACTTGTCCATGAATGTTCATAGCTACATTACTTGTAAAACCAAAAAGTAGAAATTCAAAGGCCCATCAACTGATGAATGGACAAATAAAAAGTGGTATATCCATACAATGGAATATTATTCAGCAATGAAAAGAAATACTGATACATACTATGACATGAATGAGCCTTGAAAACATGCTAAACGAAAGAAGCCAGTCACAGAGGGCCAGATGTTGTATGGTCCTGTTTTTATGAAATGTCCAGAATAGGCAAGTCTATAGAGATAGAAAGTAAGTTAGTGGTTGCTTATTGCCAGGGGAATAGAGGAATTGGGGTAGAAGGCAAAGACAGTTAAGAACTCCGGGTTTTTTTTTTAGGGTGATGAAAATATTCTGAAATCATGATGATGGAAGCACAACTATGAATATCCTAAAAGCCATTGAACTGTATACTTTAGTTTCATTATATGGTGTATGAATTGTATCTCAACAAAGCTTTTTTTAAAAAAGCCTTGGACACTTCCTAAAGGAAAATATCCAGATGGCCAATAAACATATAAAAAGTGTTCAACTTCACAGTTACCGGGGAAACATAAATTAAAACCAGTGGCATACCTCTACAAACCTACTGGATGGCTAAAATTATGAACCCTGAAGACACAAATTTTTGGCTCGGTTTGACAATGGTACAATCATTTTGGAAAACAGTTTGTAGTTTCTCACAAACTTGAACTTAACATCTATCCTATGATTTTGATCATTCCACATCTAGGTATTTACCCAAGAGAAATTAAAATGTATGTTCATAAAATGCCTTGTTCAAAAATACTCATAGCAGCTTTATTCATAATAGTCAAAAAACATGAAACCAGTCAAAATATCCATCAGTAAGAGAAGGATTACTCAAACTCTTGTATAGTCATGCCATGGAAAAATAATTATCAATAAAATGCAACTAATGATATATGCAAAAACATGGATTACTCTTCTGGACATTATACTGGGCACAATAAACCTGACACAAAAGAGTACATACTGTATGGTTCCATTTATATGAAACTCTAAAACAGGCACAAGTAATCTTTCATGGAAAAAATTACTAGCTGGAAAGGACTGACTGGGAAGAAACACAATGGATGGAAATGTTCTTTTTCTTATCAATATATGCATTTGTCAAATTCATTCGTGTACTGAAGATTTGTGCATTTCACTGTGTGAAAATTTTACCTTAGAAGAGAAACATAAATCATGTTGAGTTCTAGTAGGTTTGCTTTTCAGTGTTATAGGTAAGCAATTCTGGAACATTTCTCTGTATTGCAAATGAGTAAACATATTCAGGATAATGGGATCCAGGTTTCTTACTATAGAGAATAGAGTTAATATGGCAAGGATGTTAAAAAAAAAAACTCAGATACAGAGAACAGATTGGTAGTTGCCAAAGACCAAATAGTTATAGGGATGGGCAAAATGGGTGAAGGGGGTCCAAAGGTACAACTTCTAATTATAAGATAAATAAGCCCTACGGATGTAGTGTAATGGTGACTATAGATAACAAAACTATGTCGTATACTTGAAAGCTGCTAAGAGTAGATCTTAAAAGTGCTCATCATAAAAAAACATATAACTAGGTGTGATGATTACTCATTGTGGTAATAATTTCTCAATATTTACATATATTATTATGTTATATACCTAAAATTAATATAATATGTCAATTATAGCTCAAAGAAAAAAAACTGGATGTATCTCGTGGTGTCTGGAATCTGGAATTGGAGGTATCACTATGAACTCATGGTTTCATGTAAATGCTTGCTTGCAGTGGAAGCCTAAAAACAGTATCACACCAGTAACAGTGAGCACATTAAGAGCTAAGATCTTGGTTTCAAACTACTATTTTCCACTCAAAGGAAGCACTGAAGAAAAGACTAATTCCAGGACTAAAATAGGGAAAGTATATAATAAGCCTAGAAAATCTGGTTGCAGCAGAAAGTGCTTGAAGGAGCTCTCTCACCAGCCAAACCTGGGACAATGTGAGCATCATAATAAATAATGACAGTGATAGATTATAACCTGTTCAATAAACTGGTTTCTGTGAGCCCATACTTGATATAAATAAATGAAAAAATAAATGCAGAAGAGAAAACTCTTTACAGTAACAAGGCAACCAATGAATGTAGAAGAAATGAGTTGGGTAGTCATCAATGGATGCTAAAATTAGTGGGTAGATTATTTCTAAGGAATAGCATATTTACATAGTCTCAAAGTACTTCCCAATAAATGCCTAATCACAAAGGGAAAAACAGTAACTGTACAGTGAAGAAACTGGGCAGACACCTGGCAAGTGATCAAATTTAACATCAACAACATGGGATAAACCTCCATCAACACAGCGTAATGTTTCCAACTTATCCTCAGCTTGCTAAGAAAATGCACATGCATGCACACACACATATATATTGAAAGAGTGAACAATAAAGCAAATGGGCAAAATGTAATTGGCAAACACAGGAGTATAAGGGAGTTCTTGGTACTATTCTTGCAACTTTTCTGTAAGAGAGAAATTAATATCGAATAAAAAGTTACCAAAAAATGTTAGGAAAGATGCTGGAAGACAATTCTCAGTGGATCTCCCATGTTTCTCTCTGTCTTGTGAGCAGAAGCACTGCTAGCTTTTGTCCCACACTATCTTTTCAAGGATATTTGTATAGTTGAAAAGCCTTAAAAGATAGAGTAGCAAAGGGATGGTTTGTTTACTGTCAAGTATAATAATGTCTTCCACCAAGGTGAAGTTTGGGCAGGTTTGCTTGTGGTCCATTATGAAAGATTCAGATTCCCTAAATTCAAGGTTCCTCAGCAGTGAGGCAAATCTGCTGTGTGTACAGAATCCACCTGGATGCCTCTGTGGCACTCTTCGAGACTTTGGGGGCAAGAAGAACTGATGGAATCATGAAAGTCATGCTACTTGGTATTCCATGAGTGATAAAGTCCTTTGCAGAGGAGGATTAAAGATGGTGGCATGAGAAGTGAGACAGAGGCTTCCTCCTAAAACCGCATAGTACGAAAATATAATTAATGCAACTAACCCTGAAACAGCAACAGGAAAGAGGACTGTGCCAAACTGCATACACCTGGAGAAAAGAATAAACCTCACAGAACAGGGTAAAGTACCAAAGCCATGGCCCGGTAGGACCCAAGCCCTCCCCCCCTCCCCAGCTCACCAGCGGGAGGAAGAGAAACAGAGCTGGGAGGGAATGGAGGCCTGGGACTGCTGAATACTTAACTCTGGAGATCTGATCTGGGAGCACAAAACTACATTTCAAGGTGTTTTTATGGTATTCTCGTGACTAGGGGGTTGGAAAGCTAAGACAGGCAGAATTCCTGGAGAGACTGAGATTCCAGCTGCTTGTGGAAAGCAGGGATCCATATCCGGCTGCTCAGGGACAAAAGAAAGGTGGGCAGTCTGAGAGACTTCCTAACAGCAAGACGGCTACTAAAGGGGCAAGGATTGCACAGAGCTTACTGCTGCCAGGTGCACTCTGCCCAGCAGGTTGGGAACTTTCACGATCTTCAGGAGCTCCAGTTGCCTGGCTGGCTACAGAGCTCCAAGGACCCCCTCCATGATATGCAGCCTACTAAGCTTTTCTCCTGGCCAGCCCCACCTGGTTGGCAAACTGGCAAACCCTACCCTGGCATTAGGCCAGACAGAGGGAAGCCCTGTCTACAGCAACTACAAACGTAAAGCACAGAGACTTATACCTGTGCCCTCGGCCCACTGGTTCTGGCAGTGGAGAGAGGCATAGCAGCCAGGAAGCAGGAAACAACTGTTTCCTCCCCCCAGGCACCAATACCGCTCTCCTGCGACCTCTGACATTGTTTCAGGGACTGAGCAGCTCCAGAGAGTAGAGCTTCTGGGCACTAGAGGGCGCCATATACAAATATGAAATGACAAAGGAACCTGGTTCAAAGTAAAATTATGAATACAAACCCTGAGAAAAATTCAAATGAAACCAACCTCATGAATCTGCCTGAAAGGGATTTCAAATAAAAATCATTAACATGCTAATGGAGGTATAAAGAAAAATATTCAAGAACTCGGATGAATTCTGGTCGGAGATCCAATCATTACAGAACACAGTATCAGAAATGAAACATACAATGGAAAGTTTTAAAAGCAGATTAGATATGGTGGAGGAGACAATAAATGAAATAGAAATTAGAGAAGAGGAATACAAAGAAGCTGAGGCACAGAGAGAAAAAAGGATCTCTAAGAATGAAAGAATATTGAGAGAACTGTGTGACCTATCCAAACGGAACAATATTCGCATTATAGGGGTACCAGAAGAAGAAGAGAGAGAAAAAGGGATAGAAAGTGTCAGTGAGGAGGTAATTGCTGAAAACTTCCCCAAATTGGGGAAGGAGATATTTTCTCAAGCAATGGAGGTGCACACATCTCCCAACACAAGGGACCCAAGGAAGACAACATCAAGACATATAATAATTAAAATGGCAAAGATCAAGAATAAAGACAGACTTTTAAAAGCAGCTAGAGAGAGAAAAAAGATCACATACAAAGGAAAACCCATCAGGCTATCATCAGACTTCTCAACAGAAACCTTACAGGCCAGAAGGGAGTGGCATGATATTTAATGCAAAGAAGCACAAGGGCATTGAACCAAGAATACTCTATCTGGCAAGGTTATCATTTAAATTTGTTGGAGGGATTAAACAGTTTTCAGATAAGCAAAAACTGAGAGAATTAACCTCCCACAAACCACCTCTACAGTGCATTTTGGAGGGACTCCTATAGATGGAAGTAATCCTAAGGCTAAATAGATGTCACCAGAGGTAATAAAACCGCAGTAAAGAAAGTAGAAGAGCTAATTACTAAGCAAATGCAAAATTAAATCAACTATCCCCAAAGTCAATCAAGGGATAGATGAAGAGTACTGAATATGATACTTAATATATAAAAAATGGAGGAGGAAAAAAAAAGACCCTTTAGACTGTGTTTGTAATAGCATATTAATTGAGTTAAGTTAGACTCTTAGATAGTAAGGAAGTTAACCATGAACCTTTGGTAACCACGAATCTAAAGCCTGGAATGCCAATAAGTACATACCTATCGATAATCACCCTAAATGTAAATGGTCTGAATGAATCAAATAAAAAGACGTAGAGTCACTGAATGGATAAAAAACAAGACCCATCTATATGTTGCCTACAAAAGACTCACTTTAAACCCAAAGACATACACAGACTAAAAGTGAAGGGATGGAAAAAGATATTTCATGCAACTAATAGGGAGAAAAAAGCAGGAGTTGCAGTACTTGTATCAGACAAATAGACTTCAAAACAAAGAAAGTCACAAGAGACAAAGAAGGACATTACATAATGATAAAAGGATCAATCCAAAAGAAGACATAACCATTGTAAATTCTATACACCCAACACAGGAGCACCTACATATGTGAAACAAATACTAACAGAATTAAAAGGGGAAATAGAATGCAATGTGTTCATTCTAGGAGGCTTCAACACTCTACTCACTCCGAAGGACAGATCAACCAGACAGAAAATAAGTAAGGAGACAGAGGCACTGAACAACACATTAGAAAAGACACCTATGGAACTCTACACCCAAAAGCAGCAGAATACACATTCTTCTCGTGTGCATATGGAACATTTTCAAGAACAGATCATATCCTAGGCCACAAAAAGAGCCTCAGTAAATTCAAAAAGATTGAAATTGTACCAACCAGTTTCTCAGACCACAAAGGTATGAAACTAGAAATAAATTACACAAAGAAAATGAAAAATCACACAAACACATGGAAGCTTAACAATATGCTCCTAAATAACCAATGGATCAATGACAAAATAAAAACAGAGATCAAGCTATATATGGAGACAAATGACAACAATAATTCAACACTGCAAAATCTGTGGGATGCAGCAAAGGCTGTGCTAAGAGGAAAGTATATTGCAATACAGGCCCACCTCAGGAAAGGAGAACAATCCCATATGAACAGTCTAAACTCACAATTAATAAAACTAGAAAAAGAAGAACAAATGAGTCCCAAAGTCAGTAGAAGGAGGGACATAATAAAGATTAGAGCATAAATAAATAAAATCGAGAAGAATAAAACAAGAGAAAGAATCAGTAAAAGCAGGAGCTGGTTCTTTGAGAAAATAAGCAAAATAGATAAACCCCTAGCCAAACTTATCAAGAAAAAAAGAGTCTACACACATAAACAGAATCAGAAATGAGAAAGGAAAATCACTGTGGACACCACAGAAATACAAAGAATTATGAGAGAATACTATGAAAAATTATATGCAACAAACTGGATAACCTAGAAGAAATGGACAGCTTTCTAGAAAAATACAACCTTCCAAGGCTGACCCAGAAAGAAACAGAAAATCTGAACAGAACAATTACCAGCAACGAAATTGAATTGGTAATGAAAAAACTACCTAAGAACAAAACACCTGCACCAGATGGCTTTACCACTGAATTTTATGAAACATTTAGTGAAGACCTAATACCCATCCTCCTTAAAGTTTTCCAAGGTGTAGAAGAAGAGGGAATACTTCCAAACTCATTCTATGAGGCCAGCATCACTCTAATACCAAAACCAGGCAAAGACACCACAAAAAAAGAAAATTACAGACCAATATCCTTGAAGAATATACATGCAAAAATACTCAACAAAATATTATCAAACTAAATTCAAAAACACATCAAAAAGATTATCTATCATGATCAAGTAGGATTTATTCCAGGGATGCAAGGATGGTACAACATTCGAAAAACCATCAACATCATCCACCACATCAACAAAAAGGACAAAAACCACATGATCATCTCCATAGATGCTGAAAAAGCATTTGACAAAATTCAACATCCATTCGTGGTAAAAACTCTCAACAAAATGGGTATAGAGGGCAAATACCTTAACATAATAAAGGCCATATATGACAAACCCACAGCCAACATTATACGTAACAGCGAGAAGCTGAAATCTTTTCCTTTAAGATCAGGGACAAGACAAGGATGCCCACTCTCCCCACTTCTATTCAACATAGTACTGGAGGTCCTAGCCACAGCAATCAGACAACACAAAGAAATAAAAGGCATCCAGATTGGCAAGGAAGAAGTTAAACTGTCACTGTTTGCAGATGACATGGTATTGTACATAAAAAACCCTAAAGAATCCACTCTAAAACTACTAGATCTAATATCTGAATTCAGCAAAGTTGCAGGATACAAAATTAATATGCATAAATCTGTGGCATTCCTATATACTAACAATGAACTAGCAGAAAGAGAAATCAGAAAAACAATTCCATTTCACAATTGCATCAAAAAGAATAAAATACCTAGCAATAAACCTAACGAAGGAAGTGAAAGACCTATACTCTGAAAACTACAAGACACTCATGAGAGAAATAAAGAAGATACCAATAAATGGAAACACATCCTGTGCTCATGGATAGGAAGAATTAATATTGTCAAAATGGCCATCCTGCCTAAAGCAATCTACAGATTTAATGCAATTCCTATCAAAATACCAACAGCATTCTTCAATGAACTAGAGCAAATTGTTCTAAAATTCATATGGAACCACAAAAGACCCCGAATAGCCAAAGCAATCCTGAGAAGGAAGAATAAAGCTGGGGGGATTATGCTCCCCAACGTCAAGCTCTACTACAACGCCACAGTAATCAAGACAATTTGGTACTGGCACAAGAACAGACCCATAGACCAATGTAACAGACTAGAGAGCCCTGATATAAACCCAACCATATATGTTCAATTAATATACGATAAAGGAGCCATGGATATACAATGGGGAAATGACAGCCTCTTCAACAACTGGTGTTGGCAAAACTGGTGTTGACAGCTTACATGCAAGAGAATTAAACTGGATTATTGTTTAACCCCATTCACAAAAGTAAACTCGAAATGGATCAAGGACCTGAATGTAAGTCATGAAACCATAAAATTCTTAGAAGACAACATAGGCAAAAATCTCCTGAATATAATAAGCACGAGCAACTTCTTCCTGAATGCATCTCCTCGAGCAAGGGAAACAAAAGCAAAAATGAACACATGGGACTACATCAAACTAAAAAGTTTCTGTATGGCAGAGGATATCATCAACCAAACAAAAAGACATCCTACAGTATGGGAGAATATATTTGTAAATCACATATCTGACAAGGGGTTAACATGTAAAACATATAAAGAACTCACACACCTCAACACCCAAAAAGCAAATAACCCTATTAAATAATGGGCAGAAGATATGAAGAGACAATTCTCCAAAGAAGAAATTCACATGGCCAACAGACACATGAAAAGATGCTCCATACCACTAATCATCAGGGAAATGCAAGTTAAAACCACAGTGAGATATCACCTCACAGCAGTAAGGATGGCCAGCATCCAAAAGACTAAGAACAGCAAATGCTGGTGAGGATGTGGAGAAAGGGGAACCCTCCTACACTGCTGGTGGGAATGTAAGCTAGCTCAACCATTGTGGAAAGCAATATGGAGGTTCCTCAAAAAACTAAAAATAGAAATACCATTTGACCAGGGAATCCCACTCCTTGGAATTTACCCAAAGAATACAACTTCTCAGATTCAAAAAGACATATGCACCCCTATGTTTGTCACAGCACTATTTACAATAGCCAAGATATGGAAGCAACCTAAGTGTCCATCAGTAGATGAATGTATAAAGAAGATGTGGTACATATACACAATGGAATACTATTCAGCCATAAGAAAGAAACAAATGCTACCATTTGCAACAACATGGATGGAGCTGGAGGATATTATGCTCAGTGAAATAAGCCAGGTGGAGAAAGACAAGTGCCAAATGATTTCCCTCATTTGTGGAGTATAACAACGCAGCAAAATTGAAGGAACAAAATAGCCACAGACTCACAGACTTCAAGAAGGGACTAGTGGTTACTAAAGGTGAGGTGTGTGGGAAGGCGGGTGGGGACAGAGGGAAAGGGGATTGAGGGGTATTATGTTTAGTACACATGGTGTGGGGGGATCACAGGGTAAACAGTGTAGCACAGAGAAGGCAAACTGTGAATCTGTGGCATCTTACTACACTGATGGACAGTGACTGCATTGGGGTATGGGTGTGGACTTGATAATATGGGTAAATGTAGTAGCCACATTGTTTTTTCATGTGAAACCTTCATAAGAGTGTATATCAATTATACCTAAAAAAAAAAAGTCCATTGCCTCCAACTCAGGATCCTTACATTATCTGCCCCCATCCGTGAAATTGGGACAGGCTAACCTCTTAATTTGCAAGTAGGAAGATATCTCAGACAATTCACAGGTCTTGGCAAGAGGAAATGTAAAAACAAGCACTGAGAACTATTTTGATAAATGTTGATATGTGTTATTTTAGCAGACACCTACTGGAAGGCATTGGGAGTGGTATATGTTTGAGAAAAGGGTGGTGAGAGAGGAGTCAGGTAGAAGCAGCCACAACTGACATCAAACAATAGGGAAAGGAGGAGAGAAGTAAGGGGACAGAAATATGAAGGAGAAGCAATGATTAAAATCAGAATTCTAATGTAATAATAGATGCAAATGTCTGGCATCAGTAACATCAGTGAGAAATTCATTTGGGGGACAGTTGGGATTGTTTAATTCTCATCACCAATGTACACATAAAGTAGAGACCTGAGAGAAATTCTTCATTTGGGTTTCTAAGCTAATTGGGGCAAAGAAGACATACAAATGGCCAACTGGTACATGAAAAGGTGCACAACATTAATCACCCAGAAAATGCAAATAAAAACCATAATGAGATATCACCTCACACTTGCTAGAATAGCTGTTATCAAAAAGAGAAGAAGTGTTGGCAAGACAAGAAATAAGGATGTGGAGAAAAGGGAACTCTTGTGTACTGTTGATGGGAATGTAAACTGGTACAGCCCTGTGGAAAAGAGTACGGAGTTTCCTCAAAAACTTAAAAATTGAACTACCATACAATCCAGCAATTCCACTTCTGGGTATTTACCTGAAGAAAATGAAAACACTAATTTGAAAAGGTGTACACTCCCCCATATTCATAACAGCATTTTTTACAGCAGCCAATATATAGAAGCAATCTAAGTGTACACTAATAGATGGATAAAAAAAATGTAGTGTGTGTGTATGTATATATATGTATATATACATACACACACATACATACATATATATACATACACACAAAGGACTATTATTCAGCTAAAAAGATATAAAAGAATGATATCTTGCCATTTGCAACAACATGAATGGACCTTGAGGGCATTATGCTAAGTGAAGTCAGTCAGACAAAGACAAATACCATATGATCTCAATTATATGTGCAATCTTAAAAAAGAAAAATAAAATGAACTTATCTATAGATAGAACAGATTGGTGGTTGCCAGAGGTGGGGGCGGGTCAGTGGGTGAAATAGATGGAGGGGGTCAAAAAGTACAGACTTCCAGCTATAAAATAAATGAGTCATGGGGATGTAATGCACAGCATGATAACTATAATTAATAACGCTATATTGCATATTTGAAGTTACTAAGAGAATAGATCTTAAAAGCTCTCATCACAAGAAGAAACATTTTTTGAAACTGGGGTGATGGATGTTAACTAGACTTGTAATCATTTTACAATATATACAAATGTGGAGTCATGTACATCTGAAATTAAAGTTATATGTCAATTTTGTCTCAATAAAAATAAATATTTAAATATGTCATAGTAAGGAATACAATTCACATCAAGTGAGCATTTTTCTCTGAAAAGTAATTTCTGAGGCAAACATGACATCCTTCTCACTAATCTTTATCAAAAACAGCTTTTTAAAAAGTTAAAAAAAAACAATTATTGACATCTGTATTCTTTCATGACTTATCTATGCATGTTCTTTGCCTAATTTTTTTTACTGAGACAGTGATTATGTCATTGATTTGTAAGAATACTTTAAATATTAAGATGTTAACCTTTCTCTATCATAATTGTTACAGACTCTTCTGTGTAATTTATTATTAACTGTTTAATTTTGTGGTTAAATTTTTATGTAACCAAATTTATCTTTTCTGTTGCATTTTATACTATTAAAAATCTTCTGGAATATATGTGGTACAAATTTGGGAAGCTGTACCTTAATTTTTTTCCAAAATAATTAACCATTTCCCCCAATATGAATTGTTGAATATTCTAGACTTTCCCCCATTCGAGATGCACTTTCAATTATATACTAAATTCTTGTATATTCTAGGAAAGTGGTTCTTAGCAGTTTTTGTGTCCACAAAATTCAAACTCACAACATGCAATGATTTACAACTGGAGGACTGTAAGGGAAGCATGCTAGAATTTCCAGGGGACGGCATTGTTTGAAAACACCCCTCTTCTTGAAAATCACTACATTAGGAGTCACATAATCTATTTCAACGTCTAGTTATAAATTATGTTTTATTATAGTTTTATAGTGTACTTTCATTTCTGCTAGAGTTAGCATCCGTTCTTTTTTTCAAAATTTTATTGGTTATTTTTGCTTGTTCTTTTATATGAACTTTAAAGCTTCTTTATCAAGCTCCTCATTAGGGTAGTAATTAATTATATTAAATGGGTATGTAAAGTCTAGATATGGAGGAAATGTCAATGCTTTACAAATTGTCTTTTTATGTCTTTCAATAAAATTATATACTTTTCTTCATATAGGTTATTACTTGAAACTTGATCCTATTTGGCCTTAGTTTATTTTTGCCAGGATCCAACTTTCAATCACTTTTGCCTTTATTCATTCTCTCGTCTACTCAAATCTAGTTACTTTCAGTAATTTAACATAGTTACTTTCAGTAATTTAACATGAGGGAGCATGTTACAGATCAATGTTGTTAAATTTTAGTGTGCCTCAGAATCATCTGAAGAGCTTGTTCAAATACGTTTTTTTTTTCTGATGTATTAGCTCTAGGATTGGACCCAAGAATTTGAATTTCTAACAAGTTCTCAGGATAGTGATGCTACTTTGCACAAATATAACACTTTGTGTGCAAACCACTTAGTACAGGCCAATGTATGTACCAAGTATATCAGTATTAATCATTGGTATAGACCAATACTTCTCAAACTTGCATGTATGTACAAATTACCCAAGCATCTTGTTCAATGCAATTTCTGGTTTTAGGTCTTCATCAGGACCCGAGATTCTGCATTTCTAACAGACATGCAGATAATTCCACTGTTGCTGGCTCACATAACTCACTTTGAGTAACAAGTGAATTGAATAAAGACTACGGGCTTTGAAGTCTGGCAGAAATGAGTTTGAATTCTTGTCTACCCTTGCTAATTGAGTGATCTTGAGCAAATGTATTTTTTAACTTTTCTTGGCACCAGTTTCTTAATTAAGTGCTTTATATTAAATCAATAATAAAACCTATTTTATGAAATAATACTGTCTGGCACATAGCAAATATTAAATACATATTTGTTCTCTGCCTCATAACTCAGAATTATATCTGCCCTACAGAATACTGATTCAGTACCAAAGTCAAACCAAGTGGTAGAGCTTTTGTTTACAGTCTAATTGCAGATGCCTTAACTTGAATCTCTAAGGTAGTATTTCTCAAACTATTCCATAGAGATGTTCTTTAGTGTTCTGTGAAATATTTAGTGTTCCCAAATAAATTTGGGAAACAATTCCACAGTTCATTTCCATCCTAGAGATTTATAATGCACATGGGCATATACTGAAACTCTGCATTAAAGAAATCTGTAATTTTCTTTAGGATATATTTTCCTATTCTAGAATTTCCATTTTTTATAGTTTGTTTTTTGGCTGAGAGTTTGTATTTCTTTATTCATTATGAGCATATTTTCTTTTATATCATTGAGCAGTTAAAATAGCTACTTTAAAATTCTTGTCTGCTCATTCCATTATCTGGGTCATCTAGGGGTTGGTCTCTGTAGATTGTCCTTTCTCTTCAGTAGGAGTCACATTTTCCTGTTTCATTGTATGTTGAGTAATTTTGGATTGCATCCTTAACATTGCAAAAGATACATTGTAGAAACACTAAATTCTCTTATGTTCCTTTAAAGAGAGATAACATGGCTCAACACAAAATGCAAACTCTATGTTCCCTAAAAAGGGCATCAGTGAAAACTTGTTAATTTCTTCTAGTCTTAGCTGTGCTACTTGGAGTCTGATCCATGCATGCATGCACGGTTCAGACATGAACCAGAGATTTGGGCAGAGTTTATACATATAATTTGGACCTCAACCTTCCTGGTTCTCTCCTTTCTGAGATGCTTTCATTTCCTAGCTGCTGTGGTCACTCAAAACTATGTATTCTAGTTCTTTAACTCAATAATACTGAATTTCTATTTGAGTTTTAGCCACTCTGCCTGGCACAGTTCTCTGTAGGACCTGTTCTACAGAAAGGCCAAAAGGTGTAAAAATGAGAAATTCACCCAATGCCCTTCTTCATAGCATTGGTGGAACTTTAATATCTACTTGTGATCCTTCTCCAGTGCTTTTGATCATTCTCTAGTGCTCCAGTAGTTGTTTATATTTTCTGAGAATTTATATATTTCCTCAAGAATTTAGTTTTTATCTGCAGAAGGGCTGGTTTAACATGAACTGCTTTGTCATTACCAGCAGTGGAACCTGTGTAATTTTCTTTAATTTAGCATTCCCTAAGGAGATTCTTCATTTGGTACAACCTTATTAGCAAATCACAGAACTTAGTATTTCATAGAACTCATTTTTGAAAGTGCTATCCTAAGATTTTTATTCAGAGAGTCTTGGATAATGATGATAAAATTAACAGAGACTAGATGGTTAAAATGTTAAAATGGGTTTTGAAGGAAAGATAATGGAAATGAACTTGAGTAATGCATTAAAAATGCAATCTTTCTCAATACTCTACAACATTCTATGGGGGACAGTGGTGGTTTTCCCTGACATTGTTCTCAGAAATTAGGAATGTGCCCCTAAATTCCTTAATTCCTCTTAAGTTTTAGGCAGCAGCTGAGATCCACAAACTTTTTTCAACCCTTCTTGAACCTGTTATATTGTCATATGTTATCTAATTTCAGTTAAATAAAAACCAAAATAGTTGTTTAGAGAATAAGGCCCATAATTTTGTTTTGCTTAAAGTCCCCAGGTCCAAAATTTAAAAGTAGGGTATAATGGATCTACACAAAGAACTAAATACCAAATACTAAAGAATCCACAAAATCAGAAGCCTCATATAATTACCTTTTCCCCCCTGCTGTCTCATATTATTACAGAAGGCAATTAAGTAAATAATTTGATATTAGACTATGACATAGGGTCAGTATTGATTCAACCTAACCTACACCTTTTTATTTCAAACTACAACAGATGTAAAAGTAATAAAACTAAGCCTTGAGAGTTGTTTAGAAAAATAGAACTTGAGGTAAAGTGCCTTTTTGATCACAATAGAAGATTAAATTATTTTCATTATGATTTTACTGTCAAGTAAATTTTATTCTATTTCTCTGAAATTTGGCAAACTGTGTGCCATAATGTAATACAGAAAGAGGAGCTCAAGCTTAGATGCAAGACACCCTGGGGTATAACGATTCTTCAGTGTTGTGAAAATTAAATTAGATAACACTAATGAAATATGTACTGTATATAAAGTACCTAACATAAGGTCTGACACTCAGTAAATGTTGGTTTTCTTCTCCTATCTGGTTTTCTGCAACTGCAAAAGGGAAATTCTTTGGTAGCAAACATGGATAGGAACACTTTATTTATTTATTTTAACTTCAGACAGGCAAAGAAATGAAAGAAATGTGCCTTTCTGTTGTTACACTGACTGCCCAGACCCCAAACTGAACTAGAATTTCCAAAAGGTGAACCTGATCTTGTTACATTTTTAATCTATTTTTCTATGTACTTCATGAGAATTTTTTCCCCATTGCTTATACCTTCATTGTCAAACTGTCAAAATTGCAACTTCCTACTTAAGTTAAATTTATACAAGCGTATAAAGTGCTTTTTATTAAATTTACTTTTGGTGGAATTAGATGGAATCTTTTAGAGGAAATAAATCATTCCTAGAACAGTGAGGAAGTTGACCTTATGGGCACCTTCCTGAGAGTGCAGTTTCATTAACGCTGGAGCAGCTTTTTGGTAGCTGCAAGACAATCTGAGGCCTGGAGACTGAGTAAGCAGTATCTTTCACGTCACGTCTCTGGTCCATCAGGTTTTCTATCGGGATCCTAACTCACCTTGACAGCTGCTTACGTTTGTCTTCAGTCTTTGTTCCTATTGTTATATAGACTGGTACATTTGAGACAAAACCAATAAGAAAGCAGGAGCCAGGAGCTGGCTCTAATCTAAGCATCCCACATAAGTTAAGCCTTTAAAGATAGAAATCAAAATGAAGTTGTCCACTATGGTCCACTGTGAAAGAGGTCATTTGACACTCTTCTCACAAATGGAGCAGAATAAAAAAATGGAAGGAGTAGAATGATATGCAGGAATGTTGATATGCAAAAATTACTGGGCAGGAGGGTAGGTCCTTGATTTCTCAGCCAACAAATCCTGGCTATGATTACAGTTGAGTACACAAATGTAACCAAAGATCGCTGGAGAAGAAATTACCTGCTGGCTGGCATTCTGCTGGTTGGATTGAGAAGGAATAGACTTTACCCACATCCTGATTTTTATTGCAGTTATATATGCTGGCACCAGAGGAAATTGATGATGGTAACCAATTGTCTACGTGTTTCTGTTAGTGCCTCTCTTCTGCTGTGCTGGGGTTACCCAATCACCGGAGCCTTTGAGATCCCATCCATTTAGAGAAAAGATGTGAAAATTGATCTTGGTTCTGCAGTAAGACTGGAACCAGAGTGCAGGCTACAAATGCCTTGGAAAGAAATATGTACCCGTCATCTTTTTCATTAGGTGTTGCTGTAGCTCTAGCCTCTAGGGACACGAACTCGAGTCTGGCTGCCTTTCAGTAGAGGTTCAGGTATATTCCCATCCTGGTGAAGTAGGCTGTCAGTCTCATTTATTGTTAAATTTTGTAGTGGTTGTCAAGTAAGGGGTTGGCAGCCCCGAAGAGCAAGTTTTGTTTCATCCATGGACAGGGGACAGTGTAATTTGACCCATGCTGCTAAGGAAGAACTAGTCCTTGCAATTCAGCTTACTGTCTTCTTTTTTTTTTTCCCCTGTGGGTCCTTTCTTTTAATGGTTTCAAAAGTCTCTTCAAAGGGGCAGCAAAATTAGCCTTAAATAATGTTTCCTGGATTGCTTTTAACAATGGCAATAAGACCAAAGATTCTAGTCTTGACAGAAGTGGTTTCTTTAGAATTTGTTTTGATCTTGCCAGAATAAGCAAGAAACTTTCAAATGTGTTTTCATTATGGCTAAAGAACATGTTTTAGCTGATAACTCCTACAAGGAGAGAACAGTCTGCAGATTTGTTTATTATATCTCTCTTTAGCTTTCTGCTCATAAGGCAAAAAGTAGGTTTTGTTTGTTTGTTTGTGTTTTATAGAGGACTTTTACTTCAATTAGCACAGTTAACATACCAACAAGCATTTGTATTGCTGTAAATTCTGCATTTCACTGCAAGGAATAGGACTTTTTAAAATCATCTTTTACCGAGAGCTGTCCTGGAAATGAAAATCTTTATATTAAAAATGAACCTTGGAACCAGAAAGCTCAAAAAAAAAAAAGGAAAATGCAAATTATTTTCCAAGTCTTCTACCCTTGCAGGTGACATTAGCCTAGCTTTGATCTGCAGACATGATATCATCCACAGGGTGTGCCCAGTGCCAAACTACTGCATTCTTTTTGACAGAACGGTGGTTTTGTGCAGCCTCACAGGTACCGGCTAAATAGCTTTGGAGCCGGCCTGCATCTTCACAAACAGGTCAGAGCAGATTTGAGTTACACAACTCCTGCAGATGGAGCCTCTTCTCCCGTGACCAGCTGGAGAGTTTACATTTGTCAATTACTTCCTTCAGAACCTGGCTCAAGATTCATTTCCTCCAAGACTCCCTCTCTGGCAAACTCACCTCACTCAGCCCTTCCCTCCTACCACATCTGCTTATTACTCATCTAATACTCTTTGTTCTGCTTTGCCTCATACCCTTACTTTTCACCTCATGATCGTTCTCTAAATTTTTACTTTATCCTTCAGCTAAATTAAAATTGCCTTGAAAGTAGGGCCCGTCAGCTACTGCTTTTGTGTACTCCTGTAGCCCTTAAGTACAGTGCGACGCATACAGTGGTTTCCTAATAAAAAAGGATGTTTTGTGGTTGTTGGGTTGGGATTCTGGCCTTTGCCTTCTGTTTCTGAAAACCACTCATGGCTTCAGCATCACGAGGTTTCCCCAGTCTGCTCTGCTGATAGCATGTCACCCTGGCCTATTCCTCTCTGCTCTAACTCCAGAAATCTGTCACAAGTTTCTCTCTTAATATCTCATGGACTTGATTTTTCAAAGGTTGGATTGTCCACAGTCGGGAAGGGGGTGGTGAGAAGGCAGGGAAGAGTGACATTCATGCACAGAATGGTATTAGGTGGGTGGCAGAGGATCCGAGAAGGTGTGGGCTCAAACCTGGAAGAGCTACAAGGAACAGTGGGAGGAAAAGTGGTTGGGATAGGACACAGCACAGAGCTTAAACTCTTCACAGGAGGCTCAGGTGGGGAGGGGCAGGGGAAATTTAGAGCAAAAGTGTTCAGAATCAATGCTGATTTGAAGACTAGTCAGAGGTACAGTGAAAGCATCTCTGAAATAAAGATACAAGGCCTCACACATTCCTCGGGGATACATGACAGTTTGCTGGGGGAAACATGAAGCCCCAGGATGAACAAGACACTATTTCTGGAATGCCTATTTTACTAAACAATTTAGAATCTTTCGATTGCAAGTTAACTAGCCTTTGCAAACCCATCCCTCCTCCTCCTTTTTTGAGGGGGTCACTTGACTGGAAAGCCTGTGAAGCTTCAGGGACGGGTGGATACAGGTACTCCAGTTATGTTGTCAGAGCTCTTTGCTGTCTTTCCATCTTGCTGCTCTGCTTGGCCTTATTCTGTGTTGAGGCTTTCTCCAAGTTGCAATTGACCGCTGGCAACTCCAGATCCTTACTCACCTTACTTAGAAAAAGGTCTCAAAAAAAAAAAAGACTACAGTTGAGCCTTGCTGAAGACACCATGGTATGGCTCGCCCCTGACAGCAGCCTGGTGCTGTGACCAGGGATCAGGGCCATTATGAATGACAGCCCAGTGGCAACAGTGCAGCCAGGGACTGTGATTTCCTCCAAGGAAACGGTGCTTGCAGACAAAGCATCTTGTTCATAACACTTAGTGGTAAGTAACTTAAAACATTTTTCAGTGCAAATAAACCTACTTCGGGTTACCAACAGGGTTCGGGGTACACGGTTTACTTTTTTCTGCTGATCACGGAATTTTGATGAAAGAGTTGAGGAGCACTGATCAATATACACAGCTCTGTGAACGCATAGCTACTGTGGGGAATTGGGTGTGATTGTACTTACCACACTGGGTGGTGGTGCCTTTCAGAGGGAAGCCTGACACTGTTTCTGGATGCTGTAAAAATTAAAGGGTCTGTGTTTTCCACTTGATGGATGGCGTCAGTCTCTTTGCTCCATGGCCCCGACAGACCTGAGTTGTCATCTTGTGGGCAGCTGCAATAGGAGCCGGTCATGGGTGTTGCCACCCATCTTCACCCCAGTAGGATGGACACCCTAGAAAGTGATATGAGGGTAGGAGAAAGGACTGGATAAGCTACAGGAAAATGTGAAGTATGAAAGAAAATTGACAGAGAGGAGCACATCGCTCTGGTCAGCACACAAGGTTATCTCATGGCTCTGAAGTGGCTTGCACATATTTGACCCACCTAGCACCCAGCCTACCATGGTTTTGTGCTCCCCACAAAGGCAAAGCTATAATGGAGGAGAAGCGCATGCTGCGGGTGGCCTGCCTGGCCGCTTCGCCCTGCCACCTCTCATACAGGACTAGCAGACTTGCAGTGGCCAGCACCTGCATTCCCTCGGCTGCTGGTGTGGCTGCTGGAAGTGTCTGGGCACTGTTCCCCCGTGGTGGCCTTCAGCCAGGGACTGGCCAGAGCTGGAGAAGTGCCCCAGCTCCCCATCCCTCAGATGGGATTTCTCTGAGGTGTGTCTGCATTGGCTCTCAGACTTGCCCAGTGGGATTAAGCTCCAGTTGCTCACAGTAGTAGCTGGCTTGATAACACATCCTTGATTGTCTGCTTTTCCTCCCTGGTATTACCTACTCCCACACTTACACCACTTAAACTACTTGCACTTGAATCCTGGTGGAGGCAGCTAAACCCAAATGGAGCTTTTGGATTAAGTCTTCAGATCTTTCCTTAGACTCAGGAAGGCTTTCTGTGGCTTTGGATAAGAATAGTAGGCCTATTATGCAAATATTGACGAATGTCTCTGTGGATTCATTTGGTTATTTACCCTTATGATATTAGGGCTATTCTGAGGTTATGGAACTACCTAGAGAGAGAATAGGAGCCCATCACACCTCTATTGGTTAGTCATTGTTGCATAACAATAGTAATCCATGCATTATTATAGTTTATGCATCAGGCTTTTAGGGATTGGCTGATCTAGACTGAGTTGACTCGTCCTGGGCAGTCAGCGGGGGTTTCTTTAGGCAGAGTTTAGCAAGGCAACTCTGATCCATGTGGCCCTCCCCGCACCCCATGGACCAGCCAGCCAGCCTGGGCACATTCTTCTCTTGGAATGACAGAGGTGGAGCAGTAATCAGTCCAACTGAACAAGTGCTTTTTAAAGCCTCTATCTGCATCATATATATGAATGTTCCTTCAGCTCAAGTAAATCAGATGGCCAGACTCAGAGTCAAAGTGTAGGAAAATCTGTTCCTTCCCTTTTGAGGGGTGGGGTGGCAGCTGTCCGTAAAATCACATGGCAAGGGCCACGGAGAGAGGGAAGGATAAGGAATTGAGACCAAATCTACTCAACACCTGAACATTTGTCCTCATAAGTTTCCACCTTTCTGTGTGTCTGTCCCTGGGAAAATTCTGCAGGAAACACATGGCTGTCATCAACTTTTGTAAATTACGCTCTGTTTTGCCTCTCTTCCTTAGGAAGGACTTTCATATTTTTTCTCATACAGTAAACAACCTGTTTTTATAATTTAAAATGGCTCCAATAAAGTTACCCATCTGAACTTGCCTTAGTACTGAACTCACGAATTTGAAGTGAAATATGTATTTCAATAGCTGGAGCATGAAGGGAATAACCAATTAGCAGGAGCACTGATTCAAGATGATGTACATGTTTCTGAAAGTGTCTAATGGACAGATTCCTTTTCATGATTCAGAGAGCTTTACTTCTTAAACTTGACATGGACCATCCTCAGGCCTCCCCCAGGTGTGATGAAATCACAGTGACAAGGAAACACCTCTCATCAGTATTCAGGCTAGTCCATTTTTATATTCTCTGCCCATCATAAGAGGGGAAAAGAAAGTTTTATGATTCATTATTTTTCAAGGATGCTGCTTCCTCTGCACTTTTGCAAGTTCCTTTGGATAAGATTTTCTCCTTGTTTATACACTGCCCACTAAAGTTCCTTTTATACCCCAGGTTTGTATGTTTACAGGCCCATCAAACTTCATACTATTTTTTGCCCCTCCATTGTGTTTGGTGCTTTGAAACTGACTTCATACCCGAAAGGGAAAGAAAATGTACGGAGATTCAGTCAGTGCCATTAAAAACAGTTACACTGTTTGGCCCGTCCCTCTGATGACAACCTTTTGTGATAGTTCTATTTCCTTAGATCTGCCCTTTGGGATTGCTTTTGGCCATTTCTGAAGTGGTAGGTTTCTGGGGCTCTCTAGGGAATTGTTCCATTATCTGTGGGAACACAGGAAGGAATTTTACAGTATTTCTGCTACAGTGAAACATTTGCCTTGAGGCCCGATTCAAAAATAGCAGCTGGAAGGACATTTGGAAAGGGGGAGTAGGGGGCATGCAAGAGAGGTGGAGAGGGAGAGCTTTTCATATTTGGATGAAAACACTAGCTACAAGGCAAACTGAGACAGGGCTGGCATCTCCTACCCTTGAAATGATCCCAAACTCAATTTTCAGGCTTGGCTCACAAAGTCAGTGATTTCAGTGCCGGGAGTGCTGGCTGGGGTCAGCGCACTGCTCTTGGCAATGAACAGTGAGCACCAAGATTCCTGGATGTTGACCAGCAGCACCGGCCTCTCTTCTACCACACCAAGAGGCGCAGAAAGACTGCTGCTCCTACCACAGCAAATTAGCGTCCAAAATGTAAACCAGTTTCCTGGAGTAACTAGAAATTGAGTGACTAATTCTAGCCCTTTGAAAACTTGGGAAAGAGATGCTCAACCTTTACTAATAAGAGTCATTGCAGTAAAGGATGCAAACTCTAGAAGTTCTGGGCAAGAGCCTAAGAGAAATAAAAGAATGTAAACTAGGAATAGAAATATCAACATAATCACCATATAAGAGAGACTGTGGCAGCCAGTCTGCAAAGATGGCCTCCAGTAAACTGTGCCTCTCAGTGCTGGTTTTTTATGCCTTTGTGAAATTCCCTCCCTTGAATCTGGGCTTCCTTGTGGTTATTAGCATATGGCTTAAATGACACTGTGGAACTTCTAAGGCTAGCTCATAAGGAGCCTTGCAACTTTGGTTTGGGTCTACTAGAGAAAAGGAGCTATTCTCTTGGGACACTTCCTCTCAAACCCAGTGACCAAGCTATGAAAAGCCCAAGCCACAGGGAGAGTCCATGTGCGGGCATTCTAGTTGACAGCCCCGCTGTACCCCCTGCTGACAGCCAGTATCAACTATTACTTCAGATGACTCCAGCCCCAGCTGCTATTTGGCTATAACCACATGAGATATCTCAAGAAAAACTGCCCAGTTGAGACCACTGAACACACAAAACATGAGATAATTTGCTGTTTTTAAGCCATTAAATTCTGTGGTTTGTAATCCAGCAATAAGTAGCTGGTACAGAAATTATGCAGTTATATCAATTGGATCCATCAATTGACAGATTAGTTGCATGGCTTTTTATTTATTCACTTATTCATATACTCAACAAATATCTGTTGAACATACAAGTGCCAAGCACTGTGCTTGTCTCTGGGAATACAGTGGTGAACAAATTCATTATGATCCTTACCTCCAAGAACTTACAGTCTAGTGGGTCATGGTGGGGAGATGACAATAAACAAGCAAACATATAAACAATATTAATATTATAAATTATGTAAAGTTTTATAAAAAAAAAAAGACCATGATGCTAAGCCAAAATAAGAGAGACAGAGTCACCTAGCCTGGGTAATCAGGAAAGGCCCCTCTGAGGTGGCAAGTTTTAAGTAGATATCTGAAATATGAGAAGGAGCCAGCCATATTCAGAGTTGGGGTAAACAAAAGGTTTCCTAGAATAAGGGAACAGTAAGGACCCTTAGAAGGAAGGAGCTTGGGGTATTGGACGAGCTGAGAGAAAGCATGGTTGGGCTGGAGGAATTCTAAGTGGGGGAGGCCAGAGAGGGAGACCTGGGCCACAATGGGCAGGCTTATAGGCCATAGGAGGAGTTTAGATTTTCTCCTACATGCAATGGGAAACTGTTAAAAGCTTTTAAACAAAGGAGTGACAAGATCCACTTTACATTTTAAAAAGGACACTCAGGCAGCCTAATGGGTAACAGGTTGGAAGGGGGCAAGAACATCACCCAGGTGAGATGATGGCAGCCTATGGCACTCCTAAGCCCTGCGATGGGGCTCTGAGAGGCACTATGCAGCAGCTGCTTCCTGCTGGGTCATGGGGGCCGCTGCTCCTCAAACAGCCCTGTAGCTTTTGTCAAGGCAGTTGCTCCGTGGAGTATATGTCTGATTGATGACAAATGCCATAGGCTCATAAATTCACACCCAGACAGAGAACCTCTAAAGTGTTTCAGCCATGCAAACGCTACCCTTCTTCTGGCTTGACAGATGAACAACGCTTACAGCTAACCTACCCCAGTGAGAGTGTATGTCAAGGAGTGCTCACCAAGGCTGCCCCCATACCCAACTCTCTCCAGCACACCCTCATCTTATGCAGGCTAGCACTCCAGAGGCGGCTGTGGGTGAGGGGCTGTAGGAATATCAACATCCCCATCCCCATCCCCACCCCCACCCCCACTCCCTAGCCCACAGCAAATCCTGCATTTTGGGGATGCTTGATGTCTGACGTGCCAATCCATCTGGTTGGCCAGATTTCCTGCCTGGGTAAAGCTGTCTTTCCTGACCAAATTGGCCATTGTTACCAGCAGATACTGGTCCTTGTGCCATTGTTAAAAGTTGTGAATAAAAGGGAACCAGAGTGACAAAAGCCTGCAGTCGCCATAGGCGCGAGAAAATCTGTCAATAGTAATTTTTCCCCAGGATTGTCATTACAAAGGTATTTAGGTCTGCATGTTCAGCTTCCCCCTGACTTTCTTAGGATTTATAGTTCGTACTTTCATAGATACTGCCAGTCACATTTCTGACAAAACATTTTAACATATATCCAACCAGGTATTGTGTGTGAACTGACTTGAGCCTTCTGGGGAATATCCCATTACCTATCCTCAGCCCCCTGCAAATCTGCTCCCACGTTTCCCGCCTCCCCGACTGCCTACTGCAGCTGTGGGAGTCAGCCTTGACCCTCTCCCTCCCTCTTCTTCCCTACCACTAACTGAATGTCTCTCCAGAACATTCACTTCTCTCCTTTTGTCTACTAACCTGGGCCAGGATGCCGACAGCAGCATCCTCTCCAGTGCCCACATCGCCCTTCCGTCCAATGTCTGCAGCCTTGTTCTTAGTTCCCCAGACCCCTCACACCCTGCCCCACCTCATCCTCTATGCAGCAGCCATACTGATGGCCTATTAAAGCCTCAAGCATGCTTTCTCCCAACTCTGGGCCTTTCTGAATACCAAGGAGCCTGCAAAAAAGGATCTGCGGGCAGGCTGCCTATTTTGTAAATAAAGTTCTACTGGAACAAACCCACACCTCCTCCTTCATGTATTGCTTACAATATATACAACAACACAATATACAATACTCAACAGCAGAATGAAGTAGTTGCAGCAGAGACTATATGCCCTGCAAAGTGTCAAATATTTACTATCTGGCCCTATATGGAAAAACTTTGCTGCCCCTGATATGCACCATTTCTTCTGCCTAGAACCTCCTCTTATGTCTCTTCACTTCCAGGCTTCCCCTCCCTTCACCTGGTTATAAACAAAACACCTACTTATCCTTCAGCTCTCAGCCTAGATATAACTTCCTCCAGGAAGTAACTCCCTGATAGCACCCCGTCCTGGTGTGAGTTTCCCTAGCCCTGTGTTACTGTATCATAAGAACCACAATGGCCTGCATTTGTCTCCTTCTGGACTATAAGTTTCTTGATGACAGAGATTGGTCTGTCTTATTGGCCTTCTTCTCCATTTGTGGGCCCTGGGGCAAGAACATAAGATCGTACGTACCATTTGTCTAAACATTTAAGCATTAAGCACTATATTATAAATTAAAAGCTAACAAGGTTTATACTTTTACCCTGACAAGGATAAAAGTATACATCTTTCGTATGCAGTAAAAAAAAAAAAAGTAAAGCTATGATTTTGATGTGATTAAAAGTTGGCAAAATATGAGACAATTATTATTGCGAATGTCTGAGTGTTCCACTAATAGACTGATGTTTAGATGAGTAATGAATATGACACACAATTGAAGAATTATTGTATATTTATTTTACAAATTCTATTTTCTTGTCTTCATTTTGACAGAATCACTAGTTATGCTATTAAAATCTAGATTTTCACATGATGTTTGTTCAACTGTTTATAATAATCTAAAGTATTCCAAATAATACTGTACTAAAAGTATACCAAATTTGTGTTATTTCCATCAAAAAAGCAAAATAAGAAAAACATGATTTTTTCTTCTAAATTATTAAAATTAAAAGGCAAAATAAGTATAATTAATGAATACCAAATTTTTTAATCAAAATGGTCTCAAGCTAAAATTTAAATTTAGTGAAATCTTATTTTATACATAAATAAAAGTATTCCAATTCTACTGTGCAATGTCTATTACTTGACAATGTAAAGAATTGGTATCCTGTTTCACATGCTATATTTAGACCTATATATGCAAAAATATAATGTGAGTTGTTTAATATAGTTAATATCATAATATTTCATAAGTACCCTTACAACTAGAATCCTGAGAAGCAAGAAAATGGACCCTCAGCCCCACCGGGAAATCATACTTAGTTTTGCAACAATTTATTTCATTCATACTGAAAGGAAGGATCTGACAACTTATTTAATTTGCCTTTTTCTCTTACCTAAGCCCTTCTACTGTTGAAATCCTCCCCGCATGCCAAAGAAGTGTCTTCCTCCACATCAGTGGTGGTGAAACACAAAAATCTTTGTGGCATTCTGACACAGTCGTCACCTTTAGCTTTGAGGACATACTACCAAGGATGTACCACAGTCTTTCCCCTGGGCCAGAATGGTGCAAACTGCAACAGTGGCTGTTTAGAGTTACAGGTCATGCTGTGCCAATGCCCAGGTGACCGAGGCACCATGTAGTCTTTAATAAACTGTTTTTGTGTGTATTTGTAATATGCATAGCTGTCTAAAGTTAGGCGCTCATAGTAGCAGCCCCTCTTGCTTGAATGTAAGAATATGGCTACTCTTGTCCACTGTTTTATCCCTACTTCTTACCATAGAATTTGGCACATAGTAGGTGCTCAGTAAATGCTGGCTTGGGTAGGCTGTGAAGGATTTTTATTCTTTTGAACCAGGGAGGCACTATGTATAAATGACCAGTCTCTGGCATAATTGACATTAGAGCATAGCCATATACCAGAGCAGGGGTCGGCAAACCTTTTCTGGAAAGGGCCAGATAGTAAGCAGTGCAGGCTTTGTGAGTTATACAGTCTGTTGCAAATACTCAACTCTGCTGTTGTAGTGCAAAGCAGCTACAGACAATACATAGACAAGTAAGTGTGACCCTACTCCAATAAGTCTTTATAAAAACAGGGGGGCAGGTCAGATTTGGTCAATGGATCATAGTTCACCAACCCCTATACTAGAGCACAGAAGGAAAGGGAAGTGCTGATGGAGAGGAGGAGGCAGAGCAGAAAAGTATTTAGGAGGTAGGACTGCTAAGTGACAGGAGCTGATGACTGTTAAGGGCCTGGCCACCTCACTTCATCCCCCTAGTAATTCTGGCATGCCAGCCGAAGCCTGCGCTGATCCTATGCCAAAAGATGCTATAGGCGCCCTTGAGGTGGCTCCTTCACCTGGGCTGCTCCTCCTCCTTGGCTTCCTTAGCTTGTCACCCTGTTGGTCTTTCTGTAGGTATGTCCAGTTTTCTGTCTAACTAGGTTTTCCAGCTTGTTCATGCTTTAGAATCCCCCAGGGAGTTCATGCGAAGATCCCTGTTTGCACTCGATCCCAGCATATCAGTCTGCTTGGGCTGCTATAACAAACACACATACTGGGTGGCTTAAACAGCAGAATTTCCTCATAGTTCTGGAGGCTACAAGTCCAAGATCAAGGTACTATCAGACTTGGCTTGTCTTTGTTTGCAAATGTCCGGCACCACACGGGATCCTCTTCTTCAGTGTACGCACAAGCTCTGGTGTGTCCTTTTCTTAGGAAGACACTAGTTATAGCAGATTAGGGCCCCACCCTTATGACCTCACTGAACTTTGATCTCCTCCTTAGAGGCCTTATCTCCAAGTATAGTCACAGGGACTTAGGGCTTCAACCTATGAATTTGTGGGAAACACAATTTAGTCCTGTGATATTGTGATTTTATAATAAGAAATACATATTTGAGGAACTAGTGGTTACCAAAGGGGAGGGGTGTGCGAGGGTGGGTGGGGAGGGTGGGAGAAGGGGATTGTGGGGTATTATGTTTAGTACACATGGTGTGGGGGATCACGGGGAAAACAGTGTAGTACAGAGAAGGCAAACAGTGAATCTGTGTCATCTTACTACACTGATGGACAGTGACTGAATTGGGGTATGAGTGGGGACTTGATAATATTGGTAAATGTAGTAACCACATTGTTTTTTCATGTGAAACCTTCATAAGAGTGTATATCAATAATACCTTAATAAAAAAAAAAGAAATACATATTTGGTCTTCACCTCTGTGCCTGGCACATAGCTCTTAAAACCCATGTAAAGGGGCACCTTTTGTTGTAATATTTAGTTTTTGCTTCAGTTCCTAAAATAGCTTCAGAGCATAAAGGTGAAATGGGTGTCTTTTGTTATTCATGACAAGCCCCTTTCAACCACACAGAGTTTATGTTAATGAGGTGACTTTTGGAAAACCCCAAGGAGGGGGGGCTGGTTGCCAGGGAAACCAACCTGATTAGAGGGTTGGAACTTTCAGTCCCATATCCCTACCCCCCAGCCCCATCTGTGGGGAGGGGAGAGGGACTGGAGATTGAGTTCAGTCACCAATGGCCAACAATTACATCAATCATGCCTGTGTAATGAGAACTCCATAAAAACCCAGGAGGAACAAGTATGCATCCACTACCTTCAGTGTCAGAATGGAGTTAAACTGTAGGACATTCAGCTAGTATCAAAGAATTGCTTAATGTGTGGAAAACCTATACATCAGATGTCAGAAGCTAAGTAGTGTTGTACAGTATTGAGAGTAAAGCTACAGGAGGTGTGTTTTTCCTTTAAAAGTCCACAACACCAGGGTTTTGTTTTAATTGGTTTCATCTGGGGTCCAGGGACCCAGAAAATTCCAATGCTCAGCATGGTTGAGAGCCACTTGTATTTGATTTCCTGGTTCTGGTTTTTTCCCAGATGTGTCACCTCTCCAGGACAAATCCAGTCAATAGCTCACCATCTCTGTGCTTGGTTGAGCTCTCCTTTAATCAGCCCCTGCTTCAAGGGGAAGAGAATTGGACGGTATGTAGAAGGAAGAAACTAGAGGAAGGAAACCCCTGGGTTTCTGCTTGGGTGGTGGCAGGGCCATTCTCACCGTGGGAACCATGAGGAGAAGCCGGAGTACCGAGGAAGGCGATGTGTTTGGCTCTGCCATGCTGACTTTGAGATGTCCGTGTGGCTGTCACACATTGCTGTCAAGAAGTCTGGAACTGAGATGCTAGGTCTTGGCCAGAAATCAAGATTTTAGTCCTCCTCAGCAAAGAGCTGGGAGTTAAGTGCATGTGATTGAATGAGTGGGAAAAGAAGGTCTGAAATGGAAACCTGAAGAATTTTAGCCCTTGAGAGAGGTAGAGAAAGCGTCTCCAGTGAACAAGACTAGCAAAGGGCCTTGTTAGTTCATTGGAAAACTAGAGGAGGGAAGAGAAAAGAAGATAAGTCAATTGTAAAATGCAACCAACAAGCTAGGTTTAAAAACAGTCTTAAGCACCTCCTGGATCTGACAATCAGTAGGCACTGGCAAACGTCATGAGATCGATGGGCCCTGTGGATATGTTCAGTCTGTCCCTGCTCCAGGCCCAGGGAGGCCGACCTGTGTGGGCAACACCAGTGGATTTCCTGGCCCTCTGGCTTCAGGCCGGGGTTGGCCAAAGGGGAATACTGACAGGAAGTCAGAGGGCAGGAGGGAGAGAAAGATGGAGATGTCTCCTTTCTTTGGCTCCCTTGGGGTGGGCCACCATGGGCTGGCTGCCTTCCCTGATGAAGGCCACCACTTCTGTTGGGGGGCCCTCTCCCATAGTACTCTCCAGGCTCTGCCCCTGAGGAGGGCCCTTCCCCTTTTCCTGCAGGCCTAGGGTAGTGACAGCTTCCTGTTGTTGCCAGCCCCTAGGGTGCCACACTATTCTTCTGGCTTTCCTGTACCCTGTCAGCATCTTTGCAGAGAGTCCCTATTCTAAACTCTCCTCAAATTACCCAATCTGACTGCACCCTTTGTTTCCTGCTGGGATCCTGACTGAGGCTGAACAAATCCAGACTGCAGTGGGTTAGGGAATGAGTGGGAGATTAGGGAATATACGATATGATTTTTGAAAAGTGCCACAGAGAAGTACAGATCCTATAAAACTGTACTACCAGAATGAAAATAAGATTTTATCATTTTGCTTTGTATCATTTTTGAAAAATAAAAGAAACTTCATCTTTGTTTTTCTATTTTCCAGTCCAACCCCTATCTCCTCTCTTAACTACTGTTCTTGTGAATTAGGTATGAAACCTTCTGGCCTATTTAAAAAAAAAGCTTTATTAGTTTATGTATTTAATTTATTAGTGTATGTATTTTAGAATTTACCTAAATGCTCCATATTGTATATCACTCACATCTCTTTCAGAACTATCCATGTTGATATTTATAAAGCTAAACCACTTGTTTTAGCTGTTGAATAGTATTTCATTTTTATATCTTTTATTTCCCTTAACAGACATTTTTAAGATTCCAGCTTTATAATTACTATAAGCAATACTGTAATGAACATTTTTGTACCTTTCTCTTGATAGATGAGTGTTTCTCCAGGGTATGTACCCAGAGGGGGAATTTTTTCTCCTAGGGTTTGTACATTTTTAACTTTGCTCAACATTACTAAATTGACACCTCTCATTTTTTCATTTCATGGTCAACATTTTATGTTGTCAGAGTTTGTGGTATTTGAAAATCTGATGGGTGTAAAAATCAGTATACAAAAAACAGCATACAGTAGTTGCTATTAAACAAAAATGTTTTTGGAGTAGATAATACATGCACATAGTAGAAAATCCAGAAGGTACAAGAGCCTGGCTAGTTCTTCCTCCCACCCCTGTCCCTTAGCCACCTTGTTCTCTGCCCTGTTATCTGTTTCTTGGGCATTCTTCAGGTACATTCTATGCAGTTACATGTGTATGATAAAACATTAAAATTCTTTGTATATTGCTTATTTTATCTCAGTAGATTCCACACAGTTTTATAGACTCAATGTTGTTTTCATTTTACCATAAACTCTGTTTCCTCGGATCCCACAAACATAGGTTTGGGGGACAATATGAAGAGCTCCAAATCCCTGAAGTCAAGGACCGTCCCTTCCAAAAGTCTCATCACAACTACTCTGAGAGGCTTCCGAAGGGAGCCCATGGACTAGGTCCTTTTATCTGTCATGATGCAGTTAGGAAAAGAGTTACCACTCTATGTATTTCAGATAGGAAGGGGTTTAACGGAGGGAGTCAGAGGCTTTCATAAGTTTGGGAAAGGTGCAGTGGGAAGGAGAGGGATGGTAGGATCTCTTTCAGGGGGTCTGGCAGCACCCAGTCAACTCAGCTGCCTGCAGAATGAAGGAGGATTCTCAGAACACCCAGAAGCTGTAGGCAAAATCCCATGTCAGCTATCCATCTGCTGCTGCCCCTACTTCTGCCCATAATAGCCTCAGAAAACTATGGCTTCTTCTCCTCCCCTGCCTCTCATTAGTGGAGTCCAAGCAGAGCATGCTCTCCTGTGGAAAAAGACAAGCACCCAGGAAGGCAGATACTATACTGAGTATCCAAACATGACATGTGAGAAAGGATGTGAGAAAGACTTTGGGACAAATACAGAAAAGGAAGGAGAAGACCCAGTTCCAATTCTCAAGAAAGCATCATTCATTCAACAAACTTTGAGAGACACCCTACTATGTGTTAACATTGGAAACCCTAGGAAAGTAGAACATGATGTGGACTCATACACATGTAGCCAAGGGATAAAAATCTGCGTAGGAATGATACATACAAGATAGAGATTGCTAATGGGAGGGAGGGAACACAGACAGCTACAGCTGTGCAGGTAATATTTTAAGCTGGATGGAGTATAACACATTTGTGTTTTTTATTTTTACTTCTGTTTTCCTCTGGCTGAAATATTTCATAATTTAAAAAGAAGTTTTAAATAAGTTTTAGGAACTAGGCAGGGCTCTGTCCTTGGGGAGCTTACTTTTTAAAAAAAATTAAAGTATCATTGATATACAATCTTATGATGGTTTTATGTACACAACACAGTGGTTCAACATTCACCCATATTATCAAGTCCTCACCCCCTCCAGTGAGGTCACTGCCCATCAATGTAGTAAGATGTTATAGAGTCATTAACTATATTCTTCATGCTGTACTACCATCCCTGTGACCTACTTATATTGTGATTGGGAATTATAGTGCCCCTTAGTCCCTTCTCTCACCCCAATCATCCTTCCCAAACCCTTCCCTTTGGTAACCAGTAGTCCCTTCTAGGTGTCTATGAGTATGCTGCTAATTTGTTCCTTCAGTTTTGCTTTGTTTTTATACTCCACAGTAAGTGAAATCATTTGGTATTTGTCTTTGCCTGGCTCACTTCACTGAGCATAATACCCTCTAGATCCATCCACATTGTTTCAAATGGGAGGATTTCTTTTCTTTTTATGGCTGAATGGTATTCCATTGTGTACATGTACCACAACTTCTTTATCCATTCATCTATTGATGGTCACTTAGGTTGCTTCCATATCTTGGCTATTGTAAATAGTGGTGATAAACATAGGGGTGCATATATCTTTTTGAATCAGGGATCTTGTTTTCTTTGGGTAAATTCCTAGAGTGGAATTACTGGGTCAAATGATATTTCTATTTTTGGTGTTTTAAGGAACCTCCATGTTGCTTTCCACAACAGTTGAACTAATTAACATTCCCACCAACAGTGTAGGAAGGTTCTTGGGGAGCTTACATTTTAATGGGAGAGGTATCTTTCTCTCTTACACATACACACACACACACATGAAATGGGCTGAGAATGTCAAAAACTGACATAGGGCTGAGCTGCTTTCTTGAGTAGAAAAGCTTCCTGGGAACCAGTCTCTGAGGAGTTAAGCAACTAGATCACAAAGAGAAATTATATGTGAACTATAATATAGTAAGAGATAAATTAGTTTTTGTATAGACTTTCATTTTTAATCAAGGTGAGCATATTTAAAATCTTCCTTGATTTGGGTGGGAAGACAGAATAAGGCTAAAGCCCCACCTCATGTTGACTTTCTGTGATGCTGCATGAACAGAACACTATAGAACAAAAATGTAAGTGTCAAGGGTGAAAGGCAAGAAGTAGAGGACAGGTGTTTTGAGACAGGCCTTGGTTGGCAGGAAGCTGGAAAGGAGATAGAGGGTTTAAGCACAGCAAAAAGAAAGGGAAAGAAAAGGAGGGGGAGAGAAGGCAAGCATTCAAAACTCACTGTGGTTCAGACTGTATCTTAGGTGTCTTAGGAAGTTAAAAAATAACAGCACAAGTTCCCTAATCTCAAGAACCATGAAGAAGCATTGCCCAAAAGCTCGGGCTTTCTAGGAAGATACTAAGAGTGCTGTGTGCTTTACAAGGATGGCCTTGTTTAATTACACGCTAACCCTATGAAGGGAACACTTCTAAACCCGTATTTCAGGTGAGGAAATTGAGGCACAGAGCAGTTCCTTAACTTGCTCCCCTCCAGAAAGAAGCAGAGCAGGAGTTTATGTGAATGCCATTCTTAACTGCTCCCCCTTCAAGCCAGAAAGACTGCAGTGGACAATGGACCTGATGGCCCCTGGAAAAATTTGTCTCTAGAAGGTAGCAGCTGAACTTACTCATTCCTCAGCCCCCTCCCCAGGTCCCACGGGTATAAATCCCAACTCTATACTATTTTTTAAATCATATTTCCTTCCTCTCCTGCCCTCCTTAATCCCCTTTTCTCTCTCATTCCTGTCCCAAAGCCTGCAATCCACCCATACCAGATAGTGAGCTATGCTTTCAGTTTTCCAAACTGTCTTCTTTCTTTGGGTGTATGTTTGGAGGAATTGGAATAGGTAATCCCTAAAGAGACTTCTCAGACTGTAGTTTTTCCCTATCTGACGTTGAGTTGCTTTGTCTATTCTCACAAGAATGCAAGCTCTGTGAGAATTGGAACCTCATCTTTCTTGTGTTTTGCCAAATGCCCAGCACCTAGAATGGTATTAGCATATAGCAAGCACTCAAGAAATATTTGATACACCAGTAAAAGATAAAATCCCTGAAATATGGGTCCAGTATGATTCAAACTTCTATATAACTTTCCCCAATTGCCTAATGAATGGCATTGGTACAGTATGCACTCTTAAGCACAGATAACAAATCTACCTTAAAATTTTCAGAGAAACAAAGGGACAGAAAAGACCTTTATGTGTGCTTTCATTTTCATGATTTCTGATAAAAATTCTGATGAATCTAACAGTTATACTAACTGCAAACCCTTAAATATGGGAATTTTTTTCTAGGTTTGTGTCCAAACCTTTGAACCAATCAGTGGTTGACAGGTCCCAGAGGCAAAGCATTCCCCAGCCCCCAACCTGTCACCACATCCTCCCTTCCCCTTCTACCCTGTAAACTATAGAAGCAGTAAGTATTTAATTGTTTTGAGAATTCTTCTCTTCCATCAAGAAACAGTGTCAATAATTCCATGCCCTGAAGAATTTTCCAGGGTTTGAGAGTCTGTATTATGAAACACTTCTAACAAGTGGGTTATAGGCACTTTTCTATCCACTCTGTAGAACTCTAATAGGTTGTATAATGTCTCAGGAAGGGCCTGGATGCTCACCACCCACATGTCCAGTCTAAAAACTAGGTTATGAGTAAAATGAACCCCCCCCCCGAAAAAAAAAGATCCTCCTGCTTCTCCTAAAGCCCTCAGCTCAATTCATATCTCACAGGCATGGAAATCCAGATCACGTAAAGAGGTCAAGAACCTAAGTAATTATTCAGCTAGTAATGAACAGTAACAGACCCTCCCATTGAAATCGTGGACATTCTCATTTCCACACTAAAGCCAAGAGAACACAGCCATGACATCAGCAGGCAAAAGGACAGAAAGGGTGCTTCCCTTATTTACCTGATAGCCTCGCCCTACTTGGCCCAGGACACAGCCAGCCTGCCACATGAGGGTGCAGGGGATTCCAGGGTGGGGGAGGGGTGACGTGGAACGGAGAGGCTTTATCTGGTCAAACTGAACATAGTCTGGGAAAGTGCCCAAGTGAAAACAATTGAATACCAAATCATTTTCTCCCAAGGCTGGCAGAGTTCTCTATACACTGTTAACTTCAACCACTCGTCAAACTCCATAAAGACATCTTTAAGGCCCCACTTTTTTTCCTCCCTCCTGCAAAATGTTTTCACTCCACGAGGTAAGCCTGGGAAGATACCGTTATCTTCAAAGCACAACTAGTCCCCCCATAGTGAAATTCCTGTGTTCCACCCTAATTGAGTTTAGGAAACTGATAAGACAGCTGTGAAAATAGAGAGTAAAACATTCTCTCCCATTCAAGTCAGCTGGCACAGTTTGCACTTTTTTAAAAGAGGCCAGAAGTTTGTCATTTTCCATTTTTTAAAAAAAATGGTTATGGACCAAAACACAATACTCCCATTGCAGAGTGAATTTGTCTACTGGCTAGCTCCTATGTATGTGTGCATTCATTTAAAACTCTGTCTCATCAGTATTTTAAAATAGTCACAAAAGTAGAATTCAATGAACTTCATGTACTCAATACCCAGCCTCAATGATTATCCACATACATCCATTCCTTTCTAGTGTTCTTAAAAAACACAAAATTTTGCTGGGAGATTGTGCCCATGTGTCATATAGGCTATAATATTTCATTTGTTATGACATATAATAACTTCTTTATTATATAAAGTTTTTGGGCAAAAGAGTATAACTTTACAAATTCTGACTAACCTGCTAAAATTCTGTCCAAACTGTTGAAAAAGCTGCATTATACAATTTTTTAAAAGGCAGTTTTATCACTTCCAAATTAAAGAGTACCACAAAAGCATTGCCAAGGAGAAGTCCTATCAGTTTTGCTTTCATGAACACACACACAAATGGTAACTGTAAAATTATTAATTATCTTTGCATGTAAATAGGTGCTTAGCTCAGGCTGCCATAACAAAACACCATAGACTGTGTGGCTTAAACGACAGAAATTATTTTCTCACAGTTTTGGAGACTAGAAGTCCAAAATCAGGGTGCCAGCCTGGCTGGCTTCTGGTGACAGCTCTCTTCCTGCCCTGGAAATAGCCACCTCTTGCTGAGTCCTGGAAAGGCAGAGAAAGAGCACGAGAAGCTCACTACTGTCCCTTCTTATAAGGGCCTTAATCCCATCGTGAGGGCCCCCACCCTCAGATCTCCGCTAACCTTCATCACCTCCCAAAGGCCCCACCTCCAAATACCATCACACAAGGGGCTGGGGCTTCAACATATGAATTTGGGGAGGACACCATTCAGTCTATAGCAAAAGACATGCTTTTTTCTTCAGGTTTAACATCCTGTTGTCTTGACAAATCACAGTTATGTAGACAATTTTACTTGCCTAGCAAACCCTTTTTGTTCATAGTGCAAATGCAAACTTCAGGCAAGTCCATAACAAAAGTCACAAATTCCATATTAGGGAAATTTTACTGAATACATTGTACAGCATATGGAGTAACTATCCAGTCAGTACCGGCCAGACTGTTACTCTTCTCTTTGGGGAAACGTTTCCGCCTAAACAAGCTGATAAGGGACAAGAAGTGAAAATGGGTAAGTAGGCTGAGTCTGCTCCTGGACCTGAGGGAGGAGCAGGCTGGGGAATGTACAGCGACTTGCACAACCAACAGGCTAGTTTAGGATTTAGAAAGCTAATTATTAAAGCTTACCTAATAATACTCAATGTAAAAGCTAAGATCTTCTAAAAGTAACCTGGATTTTAACCTCACTTGTGTTTTTCTAAAATCAGTAATTTTTTTATTGACAAAAATTAGGATGCTTACCAAGAGACCTGGAAGAAATCCAGGCCCTCAAAATTCCCCTTGAATTTTCAAGTTGGTAATTCATTATTCTGCTCCTGTCCCGTGGATGCCCAGCTTTTGGCAGCCAAACTCTCCTGCAAAGGTGACCTGGCGGGAGAAGTAAAGTCATGGTTGTGAAGCACTGTTGAGAGCTAGCTGGCGATGCAAAGAGCATCAGTTCTCTTCTTCATAAGGACTCTCGGATGAGATGAAAGTGCTCTGGGAACTCGAGCCAAACCTTGTGACCTAGGAGCAGAAAAGAAAAAGTACTTTGTGAAGGATATTTGAGTTGCCAACACCTTGAGATTAACTTAAGAATGGTCTGTAACTGCACAGAGAAGACAATGATTCTATAGCATCTTACTATGCTAATTGGCAGTGACTGCAATGGGTGGGAGGGTGTGGGGGGGGTAAAGACTTGATAATATGGGTGACTATTGAAACCACAGTGTTGTTCATATGAAACCTTCGTAAGATTGTGTATCAATGATATTTCAATTAAAAAAAATGTCTGTAACTGACCACACTGAAATTTTGTCTTGATATTTCATTGGAGGTTAGAAGTAAATATTGAAAAATCAGAGTGCTTAGGTTTAGAAGTAGCAACTCATTAAATAGAATGCAGCTTATTATTACATATATCATTATTACTAGTATACTGTATTATTGCTAGGGAGGCTAAGAATATGCACTTGGGAGTTCAGGAAGTTCTGAGTTCAAATCCTACCTCCAGCTTTTAGTAACTATGTGACCTCAGGGTAATTTCAAAGCCTCCTCATTTTGTTCTTTTGCTTGTGTTTTTTAAATCTGTAAGATAGAGATAATACTACCTACCTTCACTATATGGTTGTAAAGAATAATTAATATATGTAAATAGCTTGGTAGAGTGTCTGGTATACAGTAAGAACAAAATGAATGGTGACCACTATTATTAGCTTGTCATAACTGCACAATTATAATTAACTACAGTTGCAAAATCTGAGTAAAAGATTGCTTTACTACTTATCTCAACAGCCAGAAACACCTTCTCAAGGGGACGGAGGTAGATTTTCAAAACTCTTCTCAGTGTTAGTTTGCATGTCTTTGGGGTATTTTTAAAGGTAGGTAAGCAGTTTTTTGGTACTTTATAGTATCCTTCTTGTTCATAGGGTTTTGGTAGCTTATTTGCCACTTACATGAGAAGCCGTGTTTTCTTTAAGTCTCACTTTGCAGGAAATAGTGGGAAAACTTACCAAGCATTTTTCAGAAATAAGAGGTAAAAAATTCAGCCAAGGTTCTGGGGATACATATACAGTGCCACAGCGTGGCACAGCATAAATAAGGGGTCTCAGTATAATGTACAACACTACCTAAAATAGTCGTTTACTTCCCCAGTGGTACAGAAGTTGCCTGGGCTTCTCTGACTATTGGAATCACAGTGAAAAGAGGAGCTAACGCTGCCTGCTTCCCTGGGTTGTAGCTAGTAAGATGGCCCAGCCCAGATATGCCCCCATTTCTCATTTATGGCGAGGAAAGCAGACTTTGCCTCAGTGAGTATGACTCCATCTGCAGATTCAAGGGGAAAGCTGGGGGCCGAAGACTAAGTGAGAAGACATGAAGTTTTTGAGTAAAACATGGTGAAGTGGTAATATGAAAATGATGCTCTTGAGTCCTATTTCCCATTAGTGAAGTGCTTGAGAATAGTTGGTCTGATTAAGACAGAGAAAAAATATTCATGTGTCAGAAAATGAAGAGTGTTAAGTTTTGCTCTGTGGTCTTCTTGCTCACTACAAACATTTTCCATGTATTGAGAGCTATGAAGGGGTGGTGGAAAATTCTGTATTTATGAATAGTGTAAATCAATTCTCAAACGGGGGTGATTAGAAAATTGTGGAGTAAAATGCTTTGTCAGTGTGAAGCCTTCCAGCTGCCACAATTGGTATCATAATATATCCCTGGGTAGATATATACTGGTAGAATACACATAATATACTTCTGGCACCAGAAGTGCTCTAGTTAATCTGGATTTGATAGGATACTGACAATCACGCGATCTCAGTGGACCTGGGTCTATGTGTTAACAGGTCATGTGTTTAAGCCCTTCATCCTAACGGCTGTCACTGTGTTCCTCAATGGTAGATAATGTAACACCACCTTCTAAAGAAGAATGAAAATTCTCCACTGATCCCTACATTTATTAAATTATCTTTAACATAACATTATCTTAAAATGTACAAAAATAAAACTAGGTGCAAACTCCTAATATTTATAGTTCTTATAAACTAAAGACTTTTTTTTCAGGTTAAGTTTAAACAAAACTCCAGAGCCAACGATATTTAAGTTGACAATACTAATTTAATGAGATGGATGATGTTATTTTGTTAAAACTATATAACTGATTACAAAGTAAACATGGTACTGATTGCCAAAGGGCAGGTTCTTTTGATTTTGGTGCATTTATAATGCAGTTTTTCTTTATTTGAACTATTAGTTCAATATATATATATTGAACTTCATTAATATAGCAGTAACGCATCCTTCACAGATTAAGGCTAACTATTCTTCTCTCCAACTGCAGTTGGAGAATGCTACAGTGAGCCAATCTGATCACAGACACAAAGCGAACATGAGCAAAATCATGAGGCAGTATTCAGTTATAAAGTAGTCATTTTATTCTAAATGAAAATGTTCTGTGTCTGCCCTATCCAATATGGTAGCCCCTAGTCACATGTGGTTATTGAGCACTAAAAGGCGACTAGTATAACCCAGGAACAGAATTTTAAATTAATTTTCATTTGAATAGCCACATGTGTCCAGTGGCTACTGCGTTGGTCAGTGCAAAACCCCAATTCATGCATTTACTATGGGTTTTTAGAGTATCATTAAAATGAAATCACTAGCTGTATGAGGAGGGCAATGTATTTAACCTCTCTAAACCTCACTGCCTTCATCTGTAAATTGGGGATAATGAAATGTAACACATTCAATCACTTAGTGCAAAGCCTGGAACAGAAACAAAACTCAACTCCTAGGGATGCTCATGGGTGATAGGCTGGGAGGAGGGTTTCTGCATCGCTACCCCTTCTAGCCCCCCTCAGCTGTGCTTATTCTTTGAAATATGCAATTGACATTGTCTCCATTTTATATGAAGTGCCCGGTTAAAGGCATCTTTAGACAACATTGATATTTTTATCAGGCAAATTAAGTCAGAACAATGTGTAGCTTTGATTAGTCATCCACCTTCCAATTACATTGTCCTCCTGAGTCCCTCCTATATTGAAATTCAGGAGTTGCCAGTCATCTTGAATAACTGTCACAGAAGCATCAAATAGCCAAGGTGTTTAGACCTCATTTTTATTTCTCTGGGAAACAGGAAGCCTAAACCCCCTTTAGGTTGTAGTGGAACATTATGAGATGGTCACATTAGTTACTGTCTCAGTTGCTGCTCCTGTTGGGGATGCTTTCCCATTTCCCACCTTACACCCCGTTTTCACCTGGCAAACACTTGGCATAATTTTCCAGAATCTGCTCAAGCTTCACCTCTTCTATAGAACCTTTCCTGACTCTCCCAGGTAAAAGTTACCTCCTCCATCCTTGCTCTCAACCCTGTACTTTACAGACTTTCAGAATAGCAACCATAAGTTTTCACATTTATTTTACATTTATTCTTGTCTTATGTTATGGACTGAATCGTGTCCCCCAAAAAGATACACCAAAGTCCTAAATCCCAGAATGTGACCTCAGTTGGAAATAGGGTCTTTGTAGATATAGTTAGTTAAGTGGAGATGAAATCATAGTGAATAGGGTGGGGCCCTGAATCTATTATGACTGGTGTCCTTATAAGAAGAGGAAAAGAGACAGAGACAAAGACACACAAGAGAAGGCCATGTGACAAGAGGCAGACGTTGAAGAGCTGCTGCTAAAAGCAAAGGAACACCCAGGATTGCAGGCGAATCACTGCAGCTAGACAGAGGCAAGGAAAGATTCTCCCCAGAGGCTTCAGAGGGAACATGGCCCTGCTGACACCTTGATTTCAGGTTTCTAGCCTCCAGAACTGTAAGACAATAAATTTGTTTTTTTAAGCCACTTGGTTTGTGGTACTTAGTTAGGGAAGCCCTAGGAAACTAACCCACCTTACTAAACTCTCAGCTCCTTGAGGACCAGGAGGACATGGACCTTGTCTGATTTATTGATGTGTCCTTGGCAGATGTCACAGTGTCTGAATCCATGTTGGATGGACATATGAACACACTACCTGATTCTTTGCCTTAATCTGGTCTCAAATTGAAACTGCAGAAAAACCACTTTACATCCGTTTGGCGCTGCTGCATATGGCCACACAGGCTAGGCACTGTATGGTTCCAGAGTTGTGTGAAGTGTGAGCTTCAATTATTTATTATCGCATAATTTAATGTACATAAGGGAAGTCAGTAGAACTTTTCATGCCATCTGTTAGAAAAATCACTACTATTGTTAGCGTCAGCTCTTGCCCTGCCGAACAGCAGAAACCATAAATATCCTCTAAATCAAGGATTGATAAACTACAGCCTTGGGCCAAACTCCAGCCTGCTGCCTGCTTTTATCAATAAAGTTTTACTGGCACACAGCCACACGCATTGATTTACATATTGTCTACGGCTGCTTTAGCCCCATGATGAAGAGTTGAATGGTTGTGAAGGCTGGTGGCTGTGATATAGCCCACAAAACCTAAAATAGCTACTATCTGGTTCCTTACAGAAAAAGTCTGTGAAGCCCTGTTCTAGATAATATAAATTGATAGACATTACCAGAATGTTTTATAATAAGTGGTAAAATCCCACCTTGAAACTGAAACCATTCATTTTATCACATTTTGGAAGATTCTACATGACTACTGTTAACGTTGGCATGCCAGGAAGAAAATTATGTGTAGAAAAAATTAATTTTTTCCTCAAGATGGGAGCCAGGGGTTTAAAAAAAAAAGAGTGTATGAGCTTATTTGTGTGTATATGTGAGTACAGGGTGTGGGTGGAGTAAATTCCAAGCAAATAACATATGTAACTTACACAATTAGGTGCTCTAAATAGGGACTTTTTTGAACTGTGTCCAACTCCCCAAATTGGAGTGAAGTGAGAAATGGAGAAATGAATGGAGCTCTATTACGAAGTTCAGGAGGAGAACTATTCCCATGTTTATGAGACAAGTCCCACCTGCAGTTTTATGCCTTCTGGAAAGTATTGTGGAAAAAGCTTAGACCTTTCTGAGAGGTCCCTTATGCATCATGTCATGCCTGCCATGTGACCCCATCATCCTGGCTTTAGCTGACTGGGCCAAGGCTGGACACCTGATCCAAAAATCAAAGGCCTATATAATGGCCTGGTACAAGGGCTCTGCCCATAAGGGTGACCACTGGCCATGTGGACCACGTGTTCACCTTGAGGAGCTTAGAGGCTGTGGAGACAGTGCATCTATGTATCAATATCAGCAAAAGCAGGAAGAGTACTTGTTACTGCAATGACAGGGCAATTGTTACCAAAAGGATAAGAGGAAAACCTGGTCACAAAGTAACACTGCATTTGAGGGATGTTGCCATTTCCAGGGTTCTGACTGTGCTACTGGGCAGTATCATTAAATGGGGCCCAGTTTGTTCCATTTTTGTGTTACTATTTGAGGATAGGTTTAATTCATGGTCAGCTCAGTTTCTATATTTCCTCCCTTCATCCACTCCCTTCCCATCCTCTGTTCTCTTACTTGATGGTCCTTTATCTGCAATTGCCTTGCAAACTCTAACACTCCACCCGCCCAACCACACACTTCTTTACCTCTATACATGGGCTTATGTGTAAATGATATGTGCACAGTTTCCAACCTCAGCTTATCTGTCTGGAAGTTCCTTCATGTATCCATATTTCACTTGCTCTCCTACTCACAGCTGATTTTGCAAAGCTTCACCACTCTCCAGGCTTCCATCTCCATTGCTCACCTTGTATCCTACCTCAGAGAAAATGGAGCTATCCAGCCTTAATTTCCAGACTCTCTCCAACAACTTTTATACATTTGCATGATTTCTTGCCTCCTTTCAGTTCCTTAGGAAGAACGGAAGATTCTCCTGTTAAAGCTAATCCCTCTACCTGTGCTCCAAATCCCAAGATCTTAATCCCAAGGTCTTCCATCTTGGATTCCAGCCTTGTTCCTATGCAATTATTCCCTCTCATTCCCATATCTGCCATTTTCCCCTTGTCCATGGTTTCTTTCCTCAAGCATATGTATATGATTGTGTCTGCCTCTTTAAAGCTCTTTCTTGACTTGTCATAATCTATTAGCTATCATCTTACTGAATTCATTCATTTTAAGGCTTTTCACTTTAAAAGGCATAGGAAATTCTGGTCCATGTGGAGAACTGAGGCAATTAAAAAGAACTCCATTCCCAAGTCTAAGCACATAGAAATGCTGCTTAAAATAAACGATTTTTTCCTTAAACAAATAACCAAGCTCAAATTGAGTAGGAGGTATCTCCAGGTCCTAGAAATGGAGAGTATTCTGAAAATCAGAATGATAAAAGGGAACAAAAAGTGAAGGGCTCCTGGGAGGCTGGAACCTGAAATAGACCTTAATGGATGGGAGCTGGTATTCCAATGGCAGCATGAGTTGTGAAGTGCAGGTTGCAAGACATGTGTTGGAGATTGGGCCTCAGCTTCCTATGTCCAGCCCCAAATCATATAGGTCTGTATAATTTGAAATGGAAGCTACAAAAATTCCTCTCATGAGCCTCTGTAAGTGTTAGCAAAGCTGGATATCTACCCAAGGTTATGTGCGGAAAGACATTTACCCATGAGAAAGCAGAACTCAAGGCCACACTACCTGTGGGTGGAGTGTTGAGTCTGAACTCCACCTCCCATGTGGTTCTGTGTTCCTAGTTAAGGCATTAACATGACTTTTTGTCCAGATCCAGTGATACCCATAGGGCCTGTGCAGAGGCAAATGTGAAACTGCCCTGTGGGAACATTTCTATAAACCAGGGAATATGGCACTATCCTCACTGAATATGAGCTCATAATAACAATGTCTAAACTGGGCAAGAAAAATCATCACAAGAGTTGGCAGATATAATTCCCAATAGGATTTGCACCCCTAGAACTAGAAATAATATATCTGAGAGAAACCTAAACATGTTTATAAATATAAAAGGATGGACTCCATGAGGCAAAAAAGGGGATAGTATTTTAAAAAGCAGGTGGATTTGAAAAAAAATCTAAAAAAAAAATTAAAACTCAGGGTTGAGTTGAATAGTAGTCTAGGTATAGTTGAAGAGATAATTCATGAATTATCTAAGGGAATGCAGCTCAGGAAGAGATAAAGAGATAGTGTGAACAAGGAGTTAAAAGACATGGAAGACAGAATGAGAGAATCCAACACATACCTGATAGAGTTCCAGAAGGATGGTGTGGGAGTCATTATTGCTGATTCCAAATACCTTCAGTTTTTCTCCTGGACACATGAAATAACTGATTTTCCCCACCACCTGGAAGTTGGATATGGCCATGTGACTTACTCTAGTTAATGCAATGAGTGGAAGCAAGGCATGTCTCCTCTGGGAAAATGATTTAAGACTCAATACACAATTCATCACACTCGTTTCCTCTTCTGCCAAGGCAACCACCAACATTCCAGGTTGTGGTGGTTCTATCAACTGGCTCTCAGAGTAAGGACAACACAGAGCACAGAACACCAGTCAGTTCTCAATGGACATGTAGGAGGTATGAGAAATAAACCTTGTTGTTTTAAGCTGCAGAGATATTGGGATATTTGTTTTGCAACGTAAGATAGCCCATGCTGACTGATATCAAGAAAATGGCCAGCAGAAGCAAAAGTTACCATTCAAAGAGCTAATGAATGAGATTTTTGCAGAATTAAAAAAAAGATATGAGTCCTCAGATTAAATGAAAATATTGAGTCCAGAGAAAGACAAATAAAAACAAATCCACAAACACATAATAATGAAACTGCAGAACACAGAAGCATATTTGATCTAGTTAAACCCTCATAGCAATCCTATGACATAATGTCACTCTTCCTACTTTATACGTGAAAAAGCCAAATCGCAACTACACAGCAAGATACAGAACTGGAATTCAACACAAATCTTCTTCCGAAACCAATCCGTTTTTAAACCTCATTTGAAATCTCATTTTCACTTTACAACACTTACTTTTCCCACTTTATAGACAAGATATGACATTGTTAAATGTCATTGTTAGGTGACTTGTCCAAGCAAGGAAAGCTAGTCAATAGAAGAGCTTGGGTTTTAACTCAGGTCTTGTTGGCTTTGAAGCCTACTTTTTCCTGTATCAGACTACTTCCCATGATTCCTATGAAGACTTACATATCTTTACTTCTAAATTTTTACACATTTCCTCTCCAACTACATGGCCTTCCTGTTGCTCCATGAATACACCAAGTAAGGTCCAGCCTCAGTGTCTTTGCACTTACAGTTCCTTCTGCCTGGAATGCTCTTCCTTCAGACAGCACATGGACCCTCAGGTTTCAGTTCAAATTCAATATTGAGAGGCCTTCCCTGCATACCCTCATCCCTAATGTTCTATCCCCTTACCCTGATTCATCTTCTTTGTGGTATGTATGGTTACCTAGCATTAGAAATCAACATGCTTATTGTCTGTCTCCCCCTCTGTCATGAAAGCTCTGTGAGAGTGGGTTCTTTACTTTATTCTATTTCCTCTGTGCCCAGAACAGGGCTTAATTAGTAGATATTTGTTGAATGAATGAGTGAACAAAGGAACCACAGAGTGTCTATACCTAGTGCCACTGAACCATATAAGACTAACATGAAGCAAGGAACACATGGGGAAGCATACCTCATCCCAGAGCAGGATGGGGTATGAAGCAGCTTAGGGGCAAATGCAAGGCATTAACTACACCCCTGCCTTTGAATTCAAAGACTATCATATGCTTTGCCTTTTAAATTAACCCACACAGGTTCATGTGAAGAGGTTGGCTCACCCACCTTTGACCCACAGCCTGACACCTCACCCCTAGCATCCTGATGTTCACTCACTGGGTCAGAAGGACTTCCTCCTGTGAAAGGCCAAGTCCGCAGAACCTCTCTGTCACTTTCCACCACGTGTGCTCCTTTCTTTTCTCCTTTTCTACTCTTCCATGTGGCAACAACCCTGTGAGTTGTTTTTGACTTCTGCCACCATTCTGTTTCATAGATGAGGAAACCTCATCTGAGAGAGGCTAAATAACTTACCCAAGATCACATGGCTAATAGGTATCTGAGCTTGGCTTTGAACTCAGACAGGAGGGATGTTGTTATGGGTTGAACTGTGTCTCCCTAGAAAAGACATGTTGAAGTGCTAATCCCAGAACCTCAAAATGTGACCTTATTTGAAAATGGGGTAGTTGCAGATGTAATTAGTTAAGATGAGGTCGTGCTGAAATAGGGTAGGTTTCTATTCCAACATGATGGGCGTCCTTATAAAAAGAACACCATGTGAAGAGACACAAGGAGAACTCCATGTGGTTAAAGCAGGATTGAAGGGATGGGTTTACAAGCTAAGGAACACTATAGATTGCAAGCAAACCACCAGAAGCTAGGACTGGGTAAGGAAGGATTCACCAAAAGGTTTCACAGAAGTATGATTTCAGGCCTCTAGCCTCCAGAACTGTGAGACAATAAATTTCTGTTGTTCTAAGCCACTCAGCCTGCAGTTCTTTGTTATAGCAACTGACTAACCAACTATGAAACTAATGTAGATGGCAGAGCCATCCCTCCCCATCTCTCCTCTGTGCCACACCATCTCAGATATTTAAGGCAGGGTTGGCTTATATGGGAGCAGCAGAGAAAGAATGTGTGCTTAAAGGATCTGGAGACTTCACCTTAAATCCCCCAAAAAGAATCAGAGAGCACCTAAACCATTTAATTCACATTATGACAGCCATGAATGTGAAGAAGCCCCTGGTGACGCAGTAAGTTAGTTCACCAGGAGAGTACACCAGGGAAAATGAGATGTTCCCCCAGGGGCCTCCCCAGCATATGTTTGTCATTGCGCATCTCCCACCCCCAAATTCAGGGTGATACCTAAGGGCCTCCCTAAGTATATCCAAGATGCTTCCCTCTTCTGTTTTTTCTTCTCCGCACTCCCTATCCCCAGCAACCATTGCATGTACGTGTGTCTATGTTTTCTTTCAGTTTACCCTGGTTTTGCTTTAAATCTGGCAGTGGCACCCAAAAGCATTTCTTTAATCCCACTGGAAGAAAACAGAGTACCAAAATATCTAATTCCTGCCCTGCCACACCAATCCACATGTATTCCTTTAAATAATGTTATAACTCTCCTTGGTGCTGATGTGAACAGGGAGTTGGGGGTGGGGAAGGCAGAGAGACACAGGATCTGTGTAGCCAGGAGAGGAAAAAAAGAGGGTAAAAAGGAATATGTAAGTAGACATGGAGGTGGGTGACTTAGGGTCACCAGTCTTTCCTCCTGGAATGGATGTTCTGAAGCCTCTTGACCCTTGGGAAATAAGCATTTCCCAGTGCTTCCTTGCCTTCTGCTCTGAGTCTCTTATTCTGATTTTTAGAAGTGAAAAAATATTTTGATTTAAGCCATATGGACTTTTTCTCCTTATCCTGGAGCTGTAGAAAACTCAGAAGGGCAGGTGTGGAAAGAAGTGGCAGCAGTGTGGGTGGGCACATAGGGTCTGTGTGTCTATAGCTTGTGTGGTTCTGTAGCTATGGCAACCATGTGCAGTGCCTCTTCCGTAGCATCATAACGTGACCCTGGAGTTACCCCTGGCTCCTCAACTATGCCTCTTCAGTGTATTATCTGTGCTGCTGTTTCCTAGCTACCACAGCTCTGTTATATTTTTTGAAGCCATGCTTAAGTATTATTTCTGTCTGCTGTGCTTGTTGCCACTATACTTTAGTTCATCTGATAGCAAAACCCTAAACCCATTTGTTACAGATATTGCTCTTAAAATTGTCTGTACTGAAACACATTGAATTATAAAGATTCTTCAGGCTGTGGTCTGTACAGGATGACCACTTGAGATTTTTCTAGTTCTAAAGGTCCATGCTGGATTCTGTTAGAGCTCATGACAGTTTCAACTGACAGCCTGCATACTGGATACCAAAACTTTTGCCAGTTGTTACAACAATTTCCCTACTATAGAGTTGTAAAATTAAAATAAAATTTTCAACAATACATGCTAATATATTACATCCTATGAAGCTGTATATAAGAAATATATGCATATGTATCTCATAAAAGAACGCTTTATAGTGTTAATCCTGAGACTATATACACAAAGGGTTTCTGCTACATATTGTTAATAACAATCCCCAAATCCTCAGAAATATTTGCTGTAATTAAATTTAAATTAAAAAAAATTCATGTGAGTTGGCAATTTATTATGTTCATATTTTAGCTTCTGTATGTTTGGTCATTAATTCTGATACCATAAACATCTAAATTTAAAGCCCTTAACCTTCCCAGGCCCAACTAGAAGAAAGATGTCAACACTCATAAGTTATGAGCAGTCTCCCAAAGGGACTGTAACACAAAATACACTTATAATTGAATTAACTCACAAGAGGATTCTGGGAAGATGACAGTGTCAGTAGCATAGTTTTTCATCTCTCTGAAATCTTACATAAAAACAGAGAGATAACTGGATAGCAAAAACCTGAAACCTGTGAACATTTACAATGAAATGAGGTGATAAGTATCCCCACAAATTACAAAATACAAGTGGGTGGAATATAAACAACTAACAACCAGAAGACCTGCATGGTATCAGTGTCCATGCGGGAGAAAGGATAAGGAAGCTGTATCTGAGGGACCTGAGAACAGGAGGATCCCCAACATAAGCAACAGGCATTGACTGGAAAGAAGCAGGTCAGTTTGAGAATAGCAGCTAAACTGGGAGGGGTTTTGACCAATGTCAGTATCAAGCCTATGGGGAAAAAGGTTTGATGGGACTAGAGTAGCCTTGCTTCTGTGAACTCTGAAAACAACTGCTTTATGGGATAGAGTCACCCCACAGAGAAACTATGTAGAGTGGAATAAAAGTTGAACAAAACAGGAACATGAGCAGAGGGAAAGAAAAGCTCTAGACCAAAGTGGTAGAATATCATAAAACAAGCTGCCTTTTTAAAAATTAAAGTATAATTGATATCCAATCTTATGATTGTTCCAAATACACAACACAGTGGTTCAACATTCACCCATATCATCAAGTCCTCACCCCCTCCAATGCAGTCACTGTCCATCAACATAGTAAGATGTTACAAAGTAATTAACTGTGTTCTCCGTGCTGTATTACAATCACCATGACCAACGTATACTGTGATTGCAAATTATTGTCCCCTTAATGCCCCTCTCCTTTCCCCAACCACCTTCCCCAACTGCTCCTTCTTGGCAACCACTAGTCCCTCCTCGGTGTCTACGAGTCTACTGCTGTTTTGTTCCTTCTATTTTGCTTTATTCTTATACTCCACAAATAAGTGAAATCATTTGGTATTTGTCTTTCTCTGCCTGGCTTATTTCACTGAGCATGATACCTTCTAGATTCATCCATGTTGTTGCAAATGGCAGGATTTCTTTTCTTTTTCTGGCTGAATAATATTCCACCGTGTATATGTACTGCCTCTTCTTTATCCATTCATCTACTGATGCACACTTTGGTTGCTTCCATATCTTGGCTATTGTAAATAGTGCAGCAATAAACATAGGGGTGCATATGTTTTTTCAAATCAGGGATCTTGTTTTCTTTGGGTAAATTCCTAGGAATGGAATTACTGGGTCAAATGGTATTTCTATTTTTAGTTTTTTGAGGAACCTCCATATTGCTTTCCACAATGGTTGAACCAATTTATATTCCCACCAACAGTGCAGGACGGTTTTCCTTTCATCATCTCCTTGCAAGCATTTATTGCTTCTTGTCTTTTGGATAGTGGCCATCCTAGCTGGTGTGAGGTGATATCTTGTTGTAGTTTTAATTTGCATTTCCCTAATGATTAGTGATGTGGAGCATTTTTTCATGTGCCTGTTGGCCATACATATTTCTTCTTTGGAGAAGTGTGTGTTCAGGTCCTCTGTCCATTTTTTAATCAGGTTATTTGTTTTTTGTGTGTTAAGCATATGAGTTCTTATATATTTTGGATGTTAACCCTTATCAGATAGATCATTTATGAATATATTCTTCCATAAAGTAGGTTGCCTTTTTGTTCTGCTGATGGTATTGTTTGCTGTACAGAAGCTTTTTAGTTGATGTAGTCCCACTTGTTCATTTTTTATTTTGTTTCCCTTGCCCATGGAGATGTGTTCAGGAAGAAGTTGCTCATGTTTATATTCAAGAGATTTTTGCCTATGTTTTCCTCAAAGTGTTTTATGGTTTCATGACTTACATTTGGGTCTTTGATCCATTTTGATTTTACTTTTGTGTACAGAGTTAAGACAATAATCCAGTTTCATTCTTAAATGCAACTGTCCAGTTTTCCCAACACCAGTTGTTGATGAGGCTGTCTTTTCCCCATTGTATATTCATGACTCCTTTATCGTATATTAATTGGCCATATATGTGTTGGTTTATATCTGGGCTCTATTCTGTTCCATTGATCTATGGGTCTATTCTTGTGCTAGTACCACATTGTTTTGACTACTGTGGCTTTGTAGTAGAGCTTGAACTCAAGGAGTGTGATTCCCTCTGCTTTACTCTTACTTCTCAGGATTGCTTTGGCTATTCGGGGTCTTTCATGGTTCATATGAATTTTTTTTATTTTGCTATTATTAATATACAATTACATGAGCAACATTATGGTTATGAGACTCCCCCTATTATCAAGTCCCCACCTTATACCCCATTGCAGTCACTGTCCATCAGTGTAGAAGGATGTTATAGAATCACTTCTTGTCTTCTCTGTGTTATACTGCCTTCCCCGTATCCCCCCACCCCACCCCCACCCCTGCTACATTATGTGTGCTAATTGTAATAGCCCTTTTTCCCCCTTATCCCTCCTTTCCCACCCATCTTCCCCAGTCCCTTTCCCTTTGGTAACTGTTAGTCCATTCTTGGGTTCTGTGAGTCTGCTGCTGTTTTGTTCCTTCAGTTTTTGCTTTGTTCTTATACTCCACATATGAGTGAAATCATTTGATACTTGTCTTTCTCCGCCTGGTTTATTTCACTGAGCATAATACCCTCTAGCTCCATCCATGTTGTTGCAAATGGTAGGATTTGTTTTCTTCTTATGGCTGAATAATATTCCATTGTGTATATGTACCACATCTTCTTTATCCATTCATCTACTGATGGACACTTAGGTTGCTTCCATTTCTTGGCTATTGTAAATAGTGCTGCGATAAACATAGGGGTGCATCTGTCTTTTTCAAACTGGGCTGCTGCATTCTTAGGGTAAATTCCTAGGAGTGGAATTCCTGGGTCAAATGGTATTTCTATTTTGAGTTTTTTGAGGAACCGCCATACTGCTTTACTAATTTATATTCCCACCAGCAGTGTAGCAGGGTTCCCCTTTCTCCACGTCCTCGCCCTCTTGTTGGACTGACCCTTTTATCATTATATAATGTCCTTCTTTGTCTCTTGTGACTTTCTTTGTTTTAAAGTCTATTTTGTCTGATACAAGTACTGCAACTCCTGCTTTTTTCTATTAGTTGCATGAAATATCTTTTTTCATTCCTTTACTTTCAGTCTGTGTATGTCTTTGGGTTTGAAGTGAGTCTCTTGTAAGCAGCATATAGATGGGTCTTGTTTTTTTATCCAATCAGTAACTCTATGTCTTTTGATTGGTGCATTCAGACTATTTACATTTAGGGTGATTATCGATAGGTATGTACTTATTGCCACTGCAGGCTTAAATTTGTGGTTACCAAAGGTTCAAGGGCAATTCCCTTACTATCTAAGAGTCTAATTTAACTTATTTTTTATACTATTACAAACTCAACCTAAAGGTTCTTCTTTTTCCCGCCCTCTTCTTCCTCCTCCGTTCTTTGTATGTTATGAATCATATTCTGTACTCTTTGTCTTCCCTTGAATTATATCTGTTTAGCCTTAGGAATACTTCCATCTATAGGAGTCCCTCCAAAATGCCCTGTAGAGGTGGTTTGTGGGAGGTAAATTCTCTCAGCTTTTGCTTATCTGAAAATTGTTTAATCCCTCCTTCAAATTTAAATGATAACTTTGCCGGGTAGAGTATTCTTGGTTCCAGGCCCTTCTGCTTCATTGCATTAAATATATCATGCCATTCTCTTCTGGCCTGTAGGGTTTCTGTTGAGAAGTCTGATGATAGCCTGATGGGTTTTCCTTTGTATGTGATCTTTTTTCTCTCTCTAGCTGCTTTTAAAAGTCTGTCTTTATCCTTGATCTTTGCCATTTTAATTATTATATGTCTTGATGTTGTCTTCCTTGGGTTCCTTGTGTTGGGAGATATGTGCACCTCCATGGCCTGAGAGACTATCTCCTTCCCCAGATTGGGGAAGTTTTCAGCAATTACCTCCTCAATGACATTTTCTATTCCTTCTTCTCTCTCTTCTTCTTCTGGTACCCCTATAATGCGAATATTGTTCCATTTGGATAGGTCACACAGTTCTCTCAATATTCTTTCATTCTTAGAGATCCTTTTTCTTTCTGTGCCTCAGCTTCTTTGTATTCCTCTTCTCTAATTTCTATTCCATTTACCGTCTTTTCTACTACATCTAATCTGCTTTTAAATCCCTCCATTGAATGTTGCATTTCAGATATGGTATTTTTTAATGATTGAATCTCCATCTTAAATTCATTCCTGAGGTCTTGAATATTTTTCTGTACCTCCATAAGCATGTTTATAATTTTTATTTTGAACTCTCTTTCTGGAAGATTTGTGAGTTCAGTTTCATTTGACCCTCTTTCTGGTGTTTGTGAGATTTTGGTTTGAACCATGTTCTTTTGACATTTCATATTTCTGTGTGTTGTCCACTAGTGTGTAGAAACTTCAGTCTCTGGAGCTGCTCAGCCCCTAGAGTGAGGTTGGGGACATAGGGGAGCGGAGCTGGTCCCTGGGGGGAGGAAAGATCTGTTTCCTGATTCCCGTCTGTGGTGCCTGTCTCCAGTGTCAGAGGCAGTGGGCCAAGCACACACGGGTAATCTTCCATGCTTTGTGTCTCTAGCTGTTGTAGGCAGGGCCTCCCTTTGGCTGGCTTGACACCTGCGCAGTGACTGCGGGTGTGCGAGCAGGTGCCTGCAGGCCAGTACGAAGGCTAGGCAGGCTGTGTGTCAGAGTGGGGGGTCTTGGAGCTGAGTAGGCAGTCAGGGGGATGGAGCACCTGAAGCTCCTCAAAGTTCCCAACCAGCTGGGCAGAGCGCTCCCTGCTGCAACCTTGTCCAGCTCTCCCTTCTCCTGCACAGCAAGCTTCATGTAAACCCCGCCCCTTCAGCAGCCCTCTTGCTCCTAGGAAGCCTCTCAGACTCCCTGCCTTTCCTCCGACACAGAGTGGCCAGGTGTGGATCTCCTCTTCCACAAATGGCCAGAATGTCAATTTCGTGAGGACTCTGCCTGTCTGAGCTTCCCAACACCCAGGGCACCACACACTATAGAATTCTGCTCACAAAGCAGATGTCCAGGGCTAGGTGTCCAGCAGTCCCAGGCTTTCACCCCCTCTGTGCTCTGTTTCTCTTCCTCCCGCTGGTGAGCTGGGGTGGGGGAAGGGCTTGGGTCCCACCGGATTAACCCTTTCATACATTACCCTGTTTCTTGAGGTCTGCTCTGTTCCTGAGGTCTGCTCTGTTCGTGAGGTCTGTATGCAGTTGGGTTCAGCCTTCTTTCTTGTTGCTGTCTGAAGGTTAGTTGTATTTATTAACTATATTTTTGTACTGTTTGTGGTTTTGAGAGGAGCTCTCCATCTCATCTCTCATGCCACCATCTTGAATCTCACCCAACTCGGTTCCATATGAATTTTAGAACTATTTGTTCTAGCTCATTGAAGACTGCTGTTGGTATTTTGATAGGGATTGCATTGAATCTGTAGATTGCTTTAGGCAGGATGGCTATTTTGACAATATTAATTCTTCCTATCTATGAGCATGGGATAGATTTCCATTTATTGGTGTCTTTTTTAATTTCTCTCATGAGTATCTTGTAGTTTTCAGAGTAAAGGTCTTTCACCTCGTTGGTTAGATTTATTCCTAGATATTTTATTCTTTTTAATGCAGTTGTAAATGAAGTTGTTTTCCTGATTTCTCTTTCTGTTAATTTGTTGTTCGCATACAGGTATGCAACAGATTTCTGTGTATTAATTTTGTATCCTGCAACTTTGCTGGATTCAGTTATTAGTTCTAGTTTTTTGGTGGAGTCTTTAGGATTTTCGATGTATACTATCATCATCTGCAAATAGTGACAGTTTAACTTCTTCCTTACCAATTTGGATGCCTTCTATCTCTGCGTTGCCTGATTGCTGTGGCTAGGACTATGTTGAATAAAAATGAGGAAAGTGAGCATCCTTATTTTGTTCCTGATCTTAGAAGAAAATCTTTCAGCTTTTCGCTATTAAGTATGATGTTGGCTGTGGGTTTGTTGTTTATGGCCTTTATTATGTTGAGATACATACCCTCTAAATCCATTTTGTTAAGAGTTTTTATCATGAATGGATGTTGAATTTTGTCAAATGCTTTTTCTAAATTGTCTTATTTTTTAACTCTGAATCAATAGTGTAAGTTCTGTGAAGTGAGAAAAGCTTTCTTGAATGCCACCTTGTAACAAATATCAGGAAAACTAATTTCACATTATAAGAAGCAAGAGAAAAATATAAAAATCACATCGTTTTTATCATGAAAAAAGGGGGGGACAAGGACTGAGTAACACTGCTATAGACAATGAAAGCTGGCCAAAAAGACATACCCACAAAACACAGCAAAATTGTAATCTACTATTTACAAATTATTAAGAAAATAATAGGAGATATGAATAATGGACATAAGAATTAGAAACTCAGAAATTAAGTGCTAGGAGTCAGAAAATAATTAGAAGTAAAGAAACAATAATTTAAGAAACAAAGAGTATCCTAGGAAGGACATGAGAGCAAATAAATTTTACATTAGTGTCTGAAGAGAAATTGGTAAAATAGAAGAAAATATTTAAACATTTTAAAAATGAAGAGACAAAAAGATTTGAGAGAAAATGACAGATATTGAAGAGTGACAGAGAAGATCCAAAATACAGATAACAAGTCCCTAAAAAAGAAAATAAAAATAAGGAAACAAATACTTAAAAAATATACTCAAGAAAACCTTTCGGGAAAAAAAAATTGAAATAACACACTGATAGGATATACCGCAAACACAGAATGACAAATCTAGTAAAATTTCTTGATTTCAAAGAAAAAAAATCCTTTGGGCCTCTAGAAAAAAAGAATGTATGACTTATAAGGAAAAGAAAATGAGATCATCAAACTTACTTTTGGAGTAATATCTTTAAGATAATTAAGGAAGTATGAGTCAAGTATGAAGGACAAAGGAAAACTGCTATCAATATCTAAGAACTCAAGAAATATTGTTCCCATGAGCCCTTCCTGTGGAAACTACTAGTGAATGAGCTTTAAAAAAACAAAATGACTGGAGAGATATCAAAATAAGGACCAGTGGTGACATTTACTGGTATAAACAAGACTAAATGAAGGCTAACAGAAGGAGAGTGTGATATATAGTGGCTATATTATCTGACAAGGTAGATGTAGTCCAACTATTAAAATATAGGAGAGGAGTATATGCAAATAATGTTTAAATGTTTTTTTTTAGTTTATTTTGATATCATTGTTTAAATGTTTTTATTACCCATACAGTAGCAGATTAATTTTGCTATTCTTTCAGATTTTCCTGGGGAGACAAAAGTTGGAGTTCAGGATCTGTATTAGGGTTTTCTGGAGAAACAGAACCAATAAGATACATATATAGAGAGAGAGGGATAGGAGGAGATTTATCATAGGAATTGGCTCAAGCAATTATGGAAGCCAAGAGGTCCCATGATCTGCCATCTCCAAACCGAAGAACCAGGCAAGCTGGTGGTATAATTTAGTTCAAGTTTGAAGGCCTGAGAACCAGGGGAACTGATGGTGTAACTCCCAGTCAAGGACTGAAGGCCTGAGAATGGGGACATGCTGGTTTAAGTCTTGGAGTCTGAAGGCCTGAGAATCTGACAAGCTGGTATCTGAGGGCAGTAGAAGACGGATGTTCTAGCTCAAGAAGCAGGAGAGAATTCACCCTTCCTTCACCTTTTGAGTCTATTCAGGCCCTCAACAGATTGAATGATGCCTGTCCACACTGATCAGAGTAATCTTTGTAACTCAGTCTACTGATTCAAATGCTAATCTCTTCCAGAAACACCCTCACAGACACTGTCAGAAATAATATTTTACCAGCTACCTGATTATCCCTTAGCTCAATCAAATTGGCACATAACATTAACAATCACAGGGTCCATCAGGGAGAAAGAACTCTAGTAAACAAACAAGGTTTTTCATTAAGAGCCCTGAAAGGGTTATACCTGAGCATTAGGGCAAGCCAGTCTTACCTGGATAAAGGTGATGTGCTTGGTCTATCTCACTGCCAGAAGAAAATTAAGTCTTCTGTGGAGGATAATACCATCATCCAGAGTTTTATTTTTCATGTACAATGTCTAGCATTCAATTTTTAAAAAATAGATAATGCCAGGAAACAAGACTAAATGACTAAAAATCAAGAGACAGACTACAGAAATAAACCTGCAGGGGACAAACATACTTGTGTTATTCATTTAGTCTCAATTAAAAAAAAATAACTGTGGCTAGTATGTTTATAGAATTAGATGAAAGATGGATAACTTCACCAGAGAACTGGTGAATTAATACCAATTAATAAAAAAGAATTAGTTGTAAATCCTAGAAGTGAAAAATAGAATAACTGAAATTAGGAATCCGATCAATAGTTTAACAGTATTAGACCCAGCAGAAGAGATGAGTGAACTAGAAGAGAGGTCAGTAGAAAATGTCCAGATTGAAGTACAGAGAAAAAAGTATGGAATATAGAGAAAAGAGGATAAGAAATGTGGGACATAATGAAAGGTCCTCTTATTATGCTTGTCAATGGAGTGTCAGAAGGAGTGGAGACAAGGAATATGGCAGAAGCCATATTTGGAGAGACACTAGCCAAGAATTTCCCCAAATTGACAGAAGACATGAATCCACAGAATCAAGGTCTATAAATCTGAAGCAGAATAAATACAAAGAGAACTATGCTCAGTCAAATCACTGGAAACTAAATGCTAATATAAAAATGTCAGTTAACTAGAATAAAAAAAAAGGTACATTATCTTCTAATGAGCAACAGTAAAACTGACAGCTAACTTTTCCAGCAGAAATGATAGAAACCAGAATGACTGAAATGAAAGGAAAATGCTGTTCTTCCTATTTTCTGGGAAAAGCACAGCCATACTCTCTCATGAAGAACAAACAACCCTTTGCTTCTCCATTCCCACTCAGCAATGGAATGACATCTTTAAAGAGTAGAAAAAAATTACAGCAAACTTAGAATTCTATACCTAGCAAAAATATTCTTCAAAAATTAGGGTAAATCAGAGACATTTTCATAAAGATAAGAACCTACAGAGTTCACTGCAAACAGATGTGTACTAAAAGACATAATAGAAGAATTTCTTTAAGTAGAAGTCAAAAGGATTCATCTAGAAGCCCAGAAATGCAGGAAGGAACAAATAGCACTTGAAAGAAGATATCTGAATCAGTATTGATCATTTAAAACAGTAACAATGATGTGGCATTTAAAGAGGTTTTCATGTACCCTTTCACACAGATGGACCAAACATTGTCACTAAACATGCCATGCACATTTCTTCCTCTGTGCCTTTAGTCTCTCCCTTGTTCATCCTTTGAGACCAAATTTACATCCTAATGTCTTCAGGAAGAGTTCTCTAACCACTCCTTCATTTGTCTCCTCTCCCAACCCCTCTAAGTCAGCACTCCATTGTGGGGGTTATTTATTTAGAACTTGAATTGAGATAACTACTTGTTCTATTTTTTGTTTTTATTTCCCTTTGTGTTTCTTGGTTTCTCAAATAGGGAGTAAATTTAATGCCCTTTCAAAGGGTCTACTATACATTATCTCTATATAGTATGTGCTAAATAAATGTTGAATAAAATTTGTTGAAGAATAAGCTGATAATGAGTGTGCTGACCTTGTTGTTTTCTAGTATAGAATCTTTCAACAATTAGTTAATAAATTATTATCCTGAGCTGTGATAAAAGCATCTACTATAAATATATATAATTAAAATTTTTGTAACTTCTTGGATAAAAGATCCATGAGGGACAGACTGGATACTCACATTACATCTTTAACCTTTTGAAATTAATTTGATGCTTGTTTAATATAATCTTTCTTAATATCACTGTCAAACATATCAGCTTTTTTGGAGTGTTTCACAGGTATGGCATTTATTTCATTTTAATGTTAGTCACTGTACTATTCCTGGAGGCTAACGAGAAAAGGCACAGCTCTTGAGTGCTCCAGAGAATGTAAAATGTAATTGGAGGCTAAAACATATACACACAAAACAACTTTGATAGAATCCAAAGGAATATTTTAATAACTGCAAGAAAATATGGTATCATGTAGAATAAAGCTGTAATAGATAAGAAAACTAAAAATAATAGATGGTCACACTCAGAATGTGACTATAAGAGAAGGTATGTGAAAAGAAGTTATGTTTTGGTTTTGAAGTTTAGATGGAAATACATGGAAGAGAAGGGGCATAGATTTTTCTAAGTAGGGAGAAGAACACACAAAGCCTAGGCAAAATAGCAAGTCATGTTCAGGCAACTATATATAGACAAGCAGAGGGAGAAAGAGACTACATGAAGCTAGAGAGAGGCAGAGGAGCAGTTGGTAGAAGACATCAAATATGTTCATTTTTGAAATAGTGTGGAATTCTTGTTCTCTTATCAATAGAAGTAACTTATCACTGTCAACAGCCCAGTCAGAGCCCTCAGCTGATATAATAATGATCTCAGCTTCTTAGGCTATTATTTACAATAATTTCTGCCATATGAGTCTAATGGGAAAAACACATTGCAAAATGAAATTACTTTTGAAATGTACTGCATGCTGACATTTGGAAAATTAGATCCTGAATACAATACATCCTGATTATTTGAGGTGCCTTCCTATCATGAAAAGATAAATTTAGTCCAACAAATTTTTAAAAATCTGTGTGTTAAATTAATTTAAAGTTCTGTCCTTTGGCAAGGTTCTCAAAACTTCGGGTCACTATTTAGATAAATAACCATGCGCTGACATTATTCCTTGCCTAAACAATCTACTTGGGTCTGAAGAGTCCAGATATCTTCATTCAAACATATTTTAGACTAACTCCTGGCAGGGACTACCAGCCTGACTGATCTTGTGAAGAATTCTGTTGTGCCCATTCTGTATGTACTCAAATGTGTGTCAGTGCTAGAGATGACCCTGCTCAGCTGGCTTACTTTCCATTTTCTGGAAAAGCACAGGCACAATCTCTTATGAAAAACAAACAACACTTCGATTCCCCATTCCTACCCAGCAAATTCCTCTGGCACCAATGGCCCATCTCATCATGAATATACATTTGCTTTTGCCCTTCCTGCTCCTCCTGTAAGTTTCTGTGTTGTTGGGCTTCTGGGCTGAGCCACAGAAATTTCAACAGTCCTGAATCTAGGAGCACAGGTAAAGATTAAGTTTGACAAAAGGCCTTCTAACAGATACCATAAATGCTATTTCAAGGCAAAGCCCTGCTTGTTTAGGGAACACATCCAATTTGTTCATGTATGTAACTTACATTCATGTATGTAGGTTTAATATCTCTAAGGCAAGTTGGTTTATATTCACTAGGAGGAATGCTTAATTAAAAGAATCTTATACTGAGTCTTTGGGAGCAGCAAATTATCGCCTCTCTGACCTTTTGGTGCATCTGTATTTTCATTGAGTTGGCTTAAATCAAGTTGCACCTGTAAATATAAATATGGCTCTGATACTGCTGGGCAAGTTTTCTTGTAGAAAGCTAGGCACACATTTAATAAATAGTTCATAGAGCTTGCAATTTCCCCAAAGCAGATTGGTGAATACCCCCAGTATCTGAAATCTGAGATATATATCATAATATTATATTTTATATATTACATATATAATACACATTATACATATCAGTGTGTGTGTATATATAATGTGTGTATATATATATAAAATTTTTAGTCCTCATTACAATACTGCCATTCTGTAGATCAGGAAAATACATCAGACAGAGATTAAATTTACATTGCTTAGTGGACACATCTGCTTGATTATCTTCCAGATGTCTTATACCTAAGTACTGTCCAAAACTGAACTCATTGTTTCAGCATGCAAACTTCATTCTCTTACATTCATTTTCTCAGTTAATGTTACCACCATCTACCCAGTGACCAAGCCAGAAATCTGTGTCATCCCAGACTTCTTTCTCTCATCGTCACACCAAGTCCTATAGAGTTTTACCTATTAAGTAATTTTTTAATCTAACCTCCTCTTCTCCATTCTTTCCACCACTGCTTCTGTTCAAGCTTCCACCATTTCTTACTCAAACTACTGCAATTGTAATAGTAACTGCTCTGATACTAGCCAGGCTACCTTCATATCAATCTTCTACACAGCTGCCAGGATGATACTGTCTAAACAGACCACTGATCCTGTCAATCCCCAACTAAAAGCTTTCAATGGTTTCCTACTGCCTCTAGAAGGAAGCCCAGTTTTCTCAGTATGGCCCTCATGATCCTGAAGCACACCTCTACCTTAGTCCTAACAAAGTTCATTCAGTTAAAATGGGCTCTTTATAGGTAGGGACAAGGTCTTTTCATCTTTGTACCTCAGCATCTAGCAGTATCAGTAAAAAATTGTTAAACTCAGATGAAATGGTTGACATCAGGTTTGAAGTCAGGTGGATCAGCTCACACTTTTTAAACTGGTTTTTAATACTTTAAAAAATTGAGATATAATCCAGGTACCATAACCCCCACCATTTTAGTATATTCAGTGATTTTTTAGTATATTCACAGTTGTACAGCCATCACCATTTTTAATTTCAGAATACTTTTATCACTTGAAAGAGAAACTCTTTACCCATTAACGGCCACTCTCTATTATCTTCTCTTCCTTTTCACCATAAAGAAAGTGAAAAGGTAATCTACAGAATGGGAGAAAATATTTGCAAACCATATATCTGATAAGGGACAATTATGCATATTTATATGTATTTATATAATATATAAAGAACTCTTACAACTCAGTAATAAACCGACAAGCAACCCAATTAAAGAATGGACAATTTGTATAGCTGTTCAAATATACAAAGGAAATAAACAGATGGCCAATAAGCCCATGAAAATATGTTTGACATCATTAGTCATTAGAGAAATGCAAATTAAAACGACAATGAAACACTTCTTTATACCCAATAGGATAGCTATGATAAAAAGGATGGCCAGCATGATGGGTTAGAAGGATATGGAGAAATTGGAACCTGAATTCATCACTGGTGGGAATGTAGAATGGTGCAGCTGTTTGGAAAACAGTTTGGCAGTTTCTCAAGAAGTTAAACATGGAGTTAAAGTATGACCCAGTAATCCTACTCCAAGGTTTAAATCCAAGAAAACTGAAAATGTGTATCTACACAGGAATATGTACATGAATATTCATAGCAGCATTATTCAGAATAGCTCCAAAGCGAAAACAACTCAAATATGTATAAACTGAGTGGATAAATAAAATGTTCCATTGGATGGAATATTATTCAGCCTTAAATAGGAATGTAGTACTTACGCATGCTACAACATGGATGAATCTCAAAAACATTAAGCTAAAAGAAATAACAAAAAAGACCACATATTAAATGACTTCATTTATATGAAATGTCCAGAATAAGCAAAGCTGTAGAGGCAGAAAATAGATTAGTGGTTGCCTAGGGTAGAAGGATAGAGAGGAAATGGGGAGTGACTGCTCATGGGTAAAGGGTTTCTTTTTGGGGTGGTGAAATGTTCTGAAATCTATTGTTACAGTTGAACAACTCTGAATATACTAAAAACCATTGAATTATATACTTCAAATGATGAATTTGATGTGAATTACAGCTCAATAAAATTGTGTAATAAAAGGGCCCCCCCAAAAGCAACTTAAATACAAACTGACTATTTACACCTGAAAAGGAAAAAAAAAAGTTATCCTGCCTTTCCTGTCTGAACTGAGGATCTGACCAGGTTGGCAGGAATTATCATCAGGATAAATTGCTTGGAGCAAGAGAGAGGAAGGGGAATTTAAATATCCTTTAAGTAAGAGATAATAAGAGTCAAGGAGGTAAGAAGGAATTTTTTGCATTTTCAGGTTTACCTAAAAACTGGTTTGAACAATTGTTTCCAATTTGGGCTGCTAAGCCACTCTTGGAAACAGCTATCTAGTCCTGCCTATTTTGATCAGGATCTTGAAAGCATAACTGAAAAGTGCTGGCACAGTTTATCCAGTCCAGGGCCTGACTTCCATGCCAAATTTAGCCTTTGGCAACTTCTTTCTGTTGAGAGTCCCTGGGGACGTGTTTGACCTCCTTTTGGTGAGCTGCAAGGGAATTCACTTCTGGATCATTGCCCAGCAAGGAGAGAGAGGCTCAGCAGGCTGCCTAATCCTCTTTAAAGTTAATGATAAAGTACCTGGGCACAGTCCACTGGAAGGCCAATTCCCTATATGTGGTGTTTTGACTAGAAAATTTCCAGAAAACCAGAGGTAATTCTCAGCATTAAATATTATAATAATCTTGAGAGGAAATCTTCCAGAATGTATTGTATACATTTCTTCCTTTTTGTATTTAAGGCTTTTTTCAATTAATAATGAAAATATTACATGGCCACTGTGAAAAATTTGGCAAGTATAGTGTTCTCCTTTCCTAGAGTTAACCATTGCTAACAGTTTGGTGTGAGTTCTTTCAGACCATTTTTTATTTTTATAAGCATAGATACACATACACACTCTCTCACCCACAGCAGGTTTTTTTTTACTTTTGCTTTAAACATAAATGGGGTCACACTCCACCTCTTGGTCTATTATTTGCTTTTCCATTTAACAATATATCCTGGAGATCTTTCCATGTCAGCACATATAAATCTATGTCGCTCTTTTTTTATGCCTAAACATCATTTAATGGTATGGATATACTATAATTTACTTAACCATTCTCTACTGATGCATATTTCCTATTTTCTAATTTTTATGATCAAGAATGATGAAATAAGAACTCATTTACAACATCTTTGTGTACATATCAGAGTATTTTGGGGGATATATTCCCAGAAGTAGAATTACTTAGATTTTTGATATATCTGGCAATTATTTCTAAAACTTTATTTTAAAATAATTACAAACTTACAGAAAAGTTGCAAGAGTAGCATAACGAACTCCATCACCTTGATTCATTTAATCACATTTACTTAATCTCTTCTCTCTCTCCCCCATTCCATATGTTATATACATACAATATTTTTTTCTGATCCATATGAGACATCTGATTCACTGTGGACATGAAGAACTTACCTCTAAATACTTCATTGTGTATTTCCTAAAAACAAGTGTATATTCTATATAATCTTAGCACAAGCATCCAAAACAGGACATAGATATATAAAACTGAGTTCACACCAATTTTACCAATACATCACAGAATTTGTTTTAGGGAAGAATACACTTTTCACTTGCCATTCTTTGTAACTCCTTTCTTGGACAGAGAGAAACCTGCTTTTACCATCTGCCATGTATTTCCTCATTTGCCCACTACACCTGTATTTAACAGATCTCTCCGCCATGCTTGTTGTCTCCTCCACCCACCCATTGCCTGCTGCCTGTGTGGCTCCACTATGCCAGTTCCAGCCATGTTGGCCTCTACTATGCAGCCTGCTACCTCTTCAAGCCTTGGCCCTGACCATGACAATTGCTAGAAAGGGGAATGGTGTGATGTAAGAGATATATCCATGTTTTAAAAATGGATAACCAAACACAGAGAAGACAAGTAGTGATTCTATAGCATCTTACTATGCTGATGGACAGTGACTGTAATGGGGTATGTGGTGGGGACTTGATAATGGGGGGAGTCTAGTAACTATAATGTTGCTCATGTAATTGTAGATTAATGATAGCAAAAAAAAAAAAATGGATAACCAATTGTCCCAACACCTCTTTTCAACTATTTGAAATGCTTTCACATATGTTTGTGTCAGTAGCTGGTGATCTATTCTCTTTCATTAATCTATTTTTCTATTTGTGGGCCAATATACACTTTAATTACTGTGATTGCATAGTATGTTTTGATATCTGGCAAGAAGAGCCCTCTCATATTAAAAAAAATCTGTTCAGCCATTCTGAAGTATGTACTCTTCCAGATGAATTTTAGAATTAGCATGTCTATTTTGTTAAAAATCCTATTGTAATTTTAACTGGAATTACATTGCATTTGTAAATTATTTGGGTAAAATAGCATCTTTACAATATTGAGTCTTCCCAATACGGAAATATGTATACCTTTTCATTTATGCAGTTCTTTGAAAATTTCCTTCAGTGTAGTTTTCTTTGTGTGGGTATTGCACATATAGTTTGTTTGTAGTTAAAAAAAAATTTTTGTGGCCATTATTAATGTGATCTTTTCATCTAATCTTTCTACATATTTTGTATATTGCTGAGATTATGCTTCACATACAATTCTGTATTGTTTTTTAAGTTAATATTATGCCATACAAATTTCCTGACTAATACAAATAGAGTTTTTATGGTTGCATAATTGTCCATCAAATATTTATGTGCCGTAATTTATTTAACCATTCTTTAAGGTTGGTAAATTAAATTGCTTCCAATTTAAAAAATGCTAAATATTACTATGTTGAACATCTTTAATGCATAACAGATATTCCGTGAAAGGTCTTAAATGACACAAAATTAGGGTAAATTGACAATATACTTGTTTACAATTTAATATTTTGCTCTTATTCAATTTACTTACTCTTAAAAACTGGTCCTACATTCTTACTATCATTTAGCCACTTTTTGGACATAGAAAGTAACAAAATGGGGAATAAACAATTAGCGGTGTCATAACACAAACTGATGCAGTGAGGCTCTGTGAGGGAACGACAGCCATGCAAGATTGGCCATGGAAGACCATTATCTCCTTGTACTTGTAACTTCTGGCTTTGCATACTTACTTTGTGAGTTCATTTATACACCTGGCTTCTTTGCATTTCTCAATATGATATAAAATCTCACATCTTCAAAATTTTATGTGCTCGTGGAACTATTTACATAAAGTCAAGTGCTGCAAACCTCAGGGAATGTCTTTACAGTGAATGTAATTTAATTTTCTTGATTACTCAGGGTTAATATAGAATCAGTCTTTACAATTTCTTCCCCAAGGCTTGTAGAGATATGTAGGACTGTTTTCCTCTATGCAAAAGGCACTAAATTGCTGTGCTTTTTGATCATTAAGTCAGTGTTTATGGCTTTTTTCTTCTCTACCCTGTTCACTTCCAGCTTTCTCTTCTCACTGCTATCTGCATGCCTGCATGTGAGCTTCTCCTCCCTCCTCTAGTTTACTGCTTTAAATTTTTTATGACTGTGGAAACCAGACTGCCAGGTCTTTTAAAATTGAATCCAAGTAAAAATTAATAGCCTCTGAGAAAGGCTTCAGTGAATCTTTAGGAGTAGTGGGCATGATATTTAGGGCATGGACTTCAGTGATCTCTTATTTTGTTCCTGCCCAGGTCTTTTTCCATATGCTTCATTTCCTTGCTCCTCTGCTGTACTTCAGATAGACGAGACTGTCAGGTAGCCGAGTTCCACATAAATAAAGTTACATTACAATTATTGGATGGGTAATATAACATTTCAATGCCTTTTCCTTTACCTCTACTGAATACTTCCTTTTTTTCCTTTCACACCGTGTGTCAGGCTGGATTGACTAAACCTAGAGAAATTGTTATTGGGCTTCAGATGTGTAGGATAAAGTCCAGTTGAGGTCTTAATTTTGCCTACTTTTCTTCCTCCTTTTAAATAATTAAAACCTCTCCACATTTCACATCAACAAGGCTACGATTGCCTTATATTTTATAAAATACATTTGTTGAAAGCCTCTTTTGATTAAAAAGAAATTAAATGTATTCCATTATACAAAAGAAAACAAAGACAATTTACACAATTATACTGTATTCTTACCTTTGCTTTTACTCATGACTAATTGATTAGGGCTGTGGTACTAACCCATGATTGTGTGGTCATTCTCCATAAAGGCCAAGCATTCTCCCTTTGCTGCTGATTGCCCCTCCTAATATTTATTAACTACTTTTTAACTACTTAGGTGCTTTGAGTGACGGGATATGGCAGGTTCAATAACACCTATATAACATTGGTGAATCAACTCAAACTTTATGTCTTTTTAGTGGTGGGTCAGTAGCATCATCTTGGTATTTGGGCACACAATAAATACCCTTGATGATGACAGTGTTATAATTTATTTAGCTTGTTGTCCTTGAAAAAAAAAGTGCCAACTATGAGTGCAAAATAGGTGGTCATTAATGTTTACGGTTTCACCTTTAGATCAACTCAAACCTTCTTACACAATGATGTTCCTCAATCATTTTTTTTATTAAGGTATCATTGATATACACTCTTATGAAGGTTTCACAAGAAAAACAATGTGGTTATTACATTATTATCAAGTCTCCCAATATCCCCTTGCAGTCACTGTCCATCAGTGTAGTAAGATGCCACAGAGTCCCTACTTATCTTCTCTGAGCTACACTGTCTTCCTGTGACCCCACACACACCATGTGCACCAATCACGATACCCCACAATCCCCTTCTCCCTCCCTCCCCACCTGCCCTCCCCAACCCCTCCACTTTGGCAACCACTAGTCCTTTCTTGGAATCTGTGAGTCTGCTGCTATTTGGTTCCTTCAGTTTTGCTTCGTTGTTATACTCCACAAATGAGAGAAATCATTCGGTATTTGTCTTTCTCTGCCTGACTTATTTCACTGAGCATAATACCCTCTGGCTCCATCCATATTGTTGCAAATGGTAGGATTTGTTTCTTTCTTATGGCTGAATAGTATTCCATTGTGTTTATGTACCACCTCTTCTTTATCCATTCATCTACTGATGGACATTTAGGTTGCTTCCATATCTTGCTGTGATAAACATAGCAGTGCATGTCTTTTTGAATCTGAATTGTTTTCTTTGGGTAAATTCCTAGGAGTGGAATTCCCGGGTCAAATGGTATTTCTCTTTTTAGTTTTTTGAGGAACCTCCATATTGCTTTCCACAATGGTTGAACTAGTTTACATTCCCACCAGCAGTGTAGGAGGGTTCCCCTTTCTCTGCATCCTCACCAGCATTTGTTGTTCCTAGTCTTTTCTATGTTGGCCAACCTAAGTGGTGTGAGGTGATATCTCATTGTGGTTTTAATTTGCATTTCCCTGATAACTAGCGATGTGGAGTTTCTTTTCATGTGCCTGTTGGCCACCTGAATTCCTTCTTTGGAGAAGTGTCTGTTCATATCCTCCACCCATTTTTTAATAGGGTTATTTGCTTTTTGGGTGTTGAGGCATGTGAGTTCTTTATATATTTTGGATGTTAACCCCTTGTCAGATATGTCATTTACAAACATATTCTCCCCTCAATCATTTTTTAATGCATTGAATTAAAGCATTAGTGTATTTGCTGATGGATGAACGTTTTAAGCTCTTCATAGTGGCATGGCCCAACAGTCAAGAGTTTATTCTCAGGAACATCACCATTTTTGTTTTTTGTTTTTGCAATTATTTGACTATCTTATTACATCTTATCACTATTTACAAATATGAGTAGAAAGTGGAAACTTGAAAATGCTGATACTAGTAATAAGAAACATAGGTTTCCTAAACTGTTTCCTAAACCATTTAGCACAGATGGAGTCATTCGCTTTAAACAAAGCAGTGACTCTAGCTTTGGTCTCTGTACTTATTTATTAATAAGCACAAAATTAGAAAATATAATACATGCTAGAAATACTTTATCAAAGATCCTATCTTAAAGGTGAGTTGCAATTAGGAATTGAATGCTAGTTTTCAACTCTCTGGGGGTAAATGCTCCTTATGCAGGGCATTTCAATTTTTCATAATCAACTTTGTGTATGTTTTAATAAATTGGGTAGGAATGGGTAGGAAATAAAAAAGGGGTCCACCTACAGGGAGTTACAAATGCAACTTTATTTATCCTCTTTTTCCAGTCTAAATGTCTTTTATAGAAGTTTCATGATCAATACTAAATACCTTCAAACTCTCAACAGAAATGAGGAAGAGGTCTGTGCCTAAGCAGTACCAACTACACATGTGTAATTTCTGCTTGTGGCTTCTCTACTGTGCCAACTTGTTCTTTCTCCAAATAGAGATGTTTCTAAAGGTTGATCCCATAAACTAAAATGTCTGATTTTTAATGGTAAATAAGTTTATTTTCACAGTTTCAACTTGTTATGAATTATAAGGCCATGACTGTAAGGTGAGGGTTTTCTGACGAAGGTTGGCTGAAAGGTCAACTTGGTCCATTGTCTGGTCCTTCATTTTATAAGCCCACATTCTAAGTAAAATTATAACAAACTATTTTATTTCCCAAAAGGCTAATTTTTAATTTTACAATGGGAAAATTATACATCAGTTAGAATGCTTTTGCTGGTATAAACAACCTTTCTACTCCCTTTCTTCCTTTTAGACAGGTCTACTTGATTATTTAATAAATTAAATTCACAGATATATATTCAACATATATATGAGACAGATGCTGAATATCTATGTGTCAGATGTATGTGAGACATATAACCATGAAAAAGGCAAACATGTTCCCTGTTTTCATGGAGTTTAAGATCTTATGGATCTGAATTCAGTAAACAGGAATCAGAGTAGGTTGTATGATTTCAATGTTTAATGACATTAAGCTATGTAAGCTAGATATGCCCAGCTCTGTAATTGGTATATACCCACTACAGGACTTGGCAGGTTGAGCCCAAAGGCCAGGGCACTACCACCTCCTCCTGGAAGTCATGTTAATGCCTTACTCTCTGACTCCCATTTTCTGTATTTTAGGATTATTGCTGCCTCCTCTCACTGCCTTATTTTGATACATTAGTTCTTAAGATAGGTAGTATGCTCTATTAAGTTGTAGTGAAAAATCTTCCTTTTCATTTTCTATTCAAATATACTATATCTGCATTTTAATCCAGACTTTGTCTCTTACTGTGGGACCTGGGACAAGTTATTTTGTGCCTCAGTGTTTCTGTCTTGCAAAATAGGAATAATAATTCCAATCCTATACAGTTTTTATGAGGATTAAACTAAATAATATAGCATATACAAAATACAAAATTATTAAACTAAATAATATAGCATATACAAAATTCTGTTACACTGAATAAGAAACTTTCTATGGGTCAGATACTTCTTTTACATGTATTAACAACTCTCACATTAACCCTAGAAGGTAGGTAGTTTTTAATTCCCAATGCACAGATGTGTATCCTAAGATCTAGAAATGTAGAATAACTTGCTTGAGGTCACACATTTATCAAATGGTTGAACTGGGATTTGAGTGCAGTCACTCTGGGTCCAAAGTCCTTACTCTTTAACACCTGTGCTAGAGTCCCTCTTCTTGAGTATTTATTTCTTTCCCTTTCTTACCTCAAGTCCATCCCTCTACTGGCTATTTCCACTTGGGTGACTTCCTATTATCTTAATCCAAGAGTTCTTATCTGGAGCCCATGAGTGGGTTTCAATTAATATCTTTAACCTGTAAATTAATCAGGACTCTCATATGTAAGAGGCAGAAATGCAGCTCAAAGAAGCTCAACCATGGAGGAATTTCAATAAAGGACTAGGAATCTCCTGAAATCCAAAGCTAGAAATGTGATGGATCCTTGGACCAATATGCAATTAAGACATGTGCTCTCTCTCTCTCATTTCTGACCTTTTTTTTTCTCTGTCTGTCTCTCCTCTCGTTCTGTATTTGAGCATTCTCTGTTTTTTAGGCTCACATGTTAAAAAATTACATCGGCTAACCGCACTCATAGCTTCAGCTACTAAGGAGAGACTGACTTGGTTATTTGGATACATAAACTATAAAAATCCCAGGAAGGGCTCTGATGGGCTCCACTTGGGTCAAGAACTCTCTGGCAATCAATTCCATGGATGTCCACAGCAAACTGTGTATTATGTAAAAGTAGGAATATCTTTTTTTTTTTTCCCTGAGAGAGGATCCATTGGCTCTATCAGGTTCTCAAAGGAAGTGATTTGTAACTCAAAAGCAATGAAGAACTACTACAAACACAAACTATGTGAAAACCATCTCTTTCTCTCTTCTCTTTCAAACCAAACCTTTTGACTCCCCTGCTTTTGTCATTGGCACCACGGTCTTCTAGACAGTCTTGTCACCTGGGTGTTTTGATTGCTTACTGTTCTTTACCCTCCTGCATTCAAAGAAAGTTCTGTTAATTCTTCCCATTCAATGGCTATTAGAACTATTCCTTTCTATTTCTATTGCCACAATTCTTGACTATCAGCTGTCACTTTCTTTAGCTCATTAAATAGTAATATCTTCTTAACCAGATCCTAATCTCTTGTTCCTTCTCCTCACTCAAATCCACCCTATTAGATAAATATTTTAAACACTGTCATCATGTTACTATTCTGCTCAAAGACTTCACAAAGTCTCCTTTCCTGGGTAGGACACTGCAATTTGGTATTGGCCCACATTTCCAACCTCTTACCAACTGATGTTTTACCTCTTTTATCTCCTGATTAGCAAATACTCTTTATCCATCTATACATATTGCTCACATGACTTGCAACATGTCTATTTGCAGTTCATACCAATGCTTGTCTTTGTTAAGAAAGCAACTCACCTGCAAAAGGGGTTAATTCTTTGGCCTGAGTTATGCTCATTCCCTGCTTTGAACTTTTGTTGATTCTCCAGGAAACTTCTTGGAATAGTCTTTCCTTCTCTTCAACTACATATTTCCCCTATTCTACTTCATTCAAGAAGTGGTCCCATACTATCCCAATCAAACTTGTCTCTTCTCCCTCTTGTGAATTATTATATAACTGTTTTTCTCATGTTGACAATTCTCTAACATGCTGTACTAATATCAGTTAAGCATTTTGTTTCCCAAATAGATTATGAAGTTCTAGTATGCAAGACAGCCCCCAAATTACTTAAATGTGTCTTATGGCACTTACGATAGTTATATACATAGAGTAGATACAAATACTTGTCAAGCATTTATACATATCAATGTAAAAATATATGGAGTTTTGTTATTCACATTATACATGAGTTTTTCATGTATAATGAAAGATATTTACTAGAAACTGCTTTTAAATAGTAGCTCCTCTATGTGGAAATGTTTTTAAGTGTTAGTCTAGAAATTAATTATTCATCAAAAGGCTGAGGTGCAAGTTGGTGGGGAAAACTATCGAAGCAAAAGTCATCAGTTGCAGATAAAAAGAAGTGAGATTATGAAGAACAACTGAATGAGAAAAGTCTCTTTTACATCAACTTTTCAGAAATACTTTCATTGTATAACACGGTTCACATATTAAACAGACATATTCTGTGTTCTCATTTACATCTTATAAAGCATTATCCTGAAGGTAACTGATAGAGGATAAGGTTTATGTTTGGGTTTAGATAGTGGCCCCGACTGCTATTCAGTGTGATCTTGACCTAATTTAACTTCTCAGAACTTCTTTTTCCCTCCTCACCTAGAAAAATGAGATAATACTTACCTGATAGGATGCTGTAAGAATTAAGTAAGGTAGTATATATAAGGCATTTAGTAAAGTATTTGCAGCTAGGAGGCAATCAATCAATGGTGGTTGTTACTCTTTATTCAATAGGGAGAGAGGTGAAGGAAAAGGGCAGAAAAAGGTGGTCTGCTGGTTTACTTAAGAGATTTAGAGGCGCCAGGAGAAGACACATCCAGAGGTAAGTGATTGTGTAGAGCTGATAGACCAAGAAAGGGCATTTTGAATGATATAGATGGTATGGAAAAGTTGGGAGGTATAGGGTAAGTTTCGGCTACTTTATGGACAATTATTTTCAGGTTCCTCTTACATGGGATGTAAGGTTCCTCTTACATTATGTTTCCAACTTCAACCTACAGACTAAATCAGCTATTGACTAGAATGGATTATTAGTAGGTAAAAAATTTAGCATTCTCTGGAATTTAAGAATTAGTGACAGAAAAGGAAATCAGGGAGAGGAGTTGAAAACAGGGGTGGCTTCTCTTTACAATGTTGCTCTCCATCCCTTACCATTTCCTCAACAAAGTTACAGTATGGCAGCAAACTGTAAGAGGTAACAGCAGAAGTATGTGGAAGAGAACTGGCTGAGTAGAATCATGTTGGATGATCAAAACAGAGAAGCAGTGAGTTCAATCCAGTGGACACTGGCGATGCTCAGTGTGAACATGAGATTTGGGAAAGGGCAGCCAAAAGAAATGGAGATGGATCTTTGGAAGTATGATGAGAATAGTGAATCCGAGTTACTCACTTCATCAGATTAAGAGACCCTGTGGGTCAAAGCTATTAGAGTTTACTGTGGGAAAATCCAATAAAGAACTCTGCTGCTCAAATTGCACAATTACAGTGTTTTTCTAATTTCCCGGAAAAATGGACTTAAAGTTTTTCATTTTGTGAATTGTTACTAAACTTTGGTACTTTCTACCTTATGAAAATTTACAAACACATTTTAAAGGAAAAACGCAGATGTATTTTAAAAATACATTATTTTTTAAATATGTGGGAGATCTGCATAAATACAGCCAGATTTAGTACTAGTAAAATTGTGTCAAGTCCATATGGCAGAATTAAATCTATCAATATTTCCTAGTGTTCCACAATGAGCATCATAATTTCTAAGTACTGACACCTGAACTAGTTTGAAAACTAACACATTACATCCCTGACTGCCTTTTGTTATTTCTTGGAGGAAGGAATGTTATTAGCTTGAAACTCAAAGGCAAAGGCTTAAATACAAAGTAATCTTCATTAGAAATAAAAAAGACCAAAGGAGAATAGGGCAAATATATAACAATAGCTACTGTTTCCTGAGCACTTATTTTATACCAGGCTCTGTGATAAGTATTTTTCAAACACATTTCATTTAATCTTTACAACCATCCTGTGCAGTATCATCACCCACATTTCATAGATGAAGAAAAGAAGGCCCAGAGACTTGGGGAAGGTCACTGAGCTGGTAAGTGGAGGGTGACACTGAGATTCAAATCCAGCATTTGCAGCTGCAATCATGATGAGGTAATGACATCTGTGTGTATACACTTTAAAACAACATTTAAAAATTGAGATATGATAAAGCACACAAATATTTTTGCACATATATTAACTCTTGCAATGATTAACTAGATCATGATACGCAACCCAACATTTCCAGCAACCCAAAAGGCTCCCTCCTGTCCTCTCTCAGTCAATTCCCCCAGAAGTAATCCCTACTCTGCCTCTATCACCATAGATGGGTAGGTTTTACTGAGAGTAACCTAACTTTTGGGGGTTGTCGCCAAAAGATTCCATATACCCATCCTTCACCTTGTCATTTTAGCTGTAGTATCTAAAGCTGCTCTAGTTCTAACTTTTCAAGCACTCACTGTAGAGACAAGCTGTCAGAAGTGGCTTCATATTCAATTTCTTGTATTATTCTGATACTAATTAAAACAAACTACTGGATGAAGTAGATTCAAATGACTGCTACAAATTATCTTAAACACCACAGACATAAGTTCCTTGACTGAAGTAACTTGGTGCATTTATTTCCAATCATGGCTTCTCATTAGGAAATGGATGACCACGAAAGGTCATTTCAGTTTATGGAAGTGAAGACTAGCCAGGCAGAGTATGTAACTGTGATTGTTCTGCATCATCTTACAGCACATGAAAAAAATTATATCCAGACATCTTCCACAGTTGACTTGCTGTTTTATGATGCAAGGGAAAGGAAGAGTAAAAGGGAAGATCTAGATGAAGGGTAGTGGGGGAAATATGACCTTCAAGGAGGCTTTAATGTGGTTGGTCTCCATGCCTTGCCGACCCTTAAACCACACTGCTTCGCGTCCAACCTGGAAGTGACAGAAGCAGTGTCCCAATTTCACCTCAAGCTCTCAAGTTGTGATTGGTAAATTTTCAGCAAATACTCTAGATAACAGTCTCCTTCCTCTTTCCTTCCTCCCTCCCCCCCTCCCTCCTCCCCACTACTGCTGGTTTTGCACCTAGTTCTGATTCCACCACAGCCAACGGAGGCATTTTGAAGCAGTCTACAGATGGCAAGTGAGCATCAGGGAAAGAATAACTGACATCTGTACAGCTCGATGACTCTAGGAGTGGTATGTGCGCAAGGTGACTTAAGTGGAGGAAACCTACAAGACAGTTCAGACCATCAAAGCAGGAGGACAGGCCCAGAGTGGGCGCACGTGACAGCAGCACCTCGGGAGTGACATCACCCCTGGGGGCGGGGCCCAACTATCTAGGGCCTTGTCTGCTGCTGAGCTTCCTCCTCTCTTCCCCACTCAACGCTCTCGACCCCCCAGAGTCAAAGACCCCTGAAGAGACAAGACATGCTCAGACCTCACGGAGCGGCAGAGCCAGGGGCCAACTTCTCGGCGCAGAGAAGAGATCTGTCCACGCTCTCTCTGCCAGGCGCTCCCCACCCCCAAACCGTGGAGGGGGCGGGGGCGCGCGCGCTCCACCACGCACGCGCCCCCACGCACGCGCTCTGCCTCCGCGCTCGCGCTCCTCCCCACCCCGGAGCGGAGGGGGCGGGGCTGCGGGCGGCCGCGGAGGGGGCGACGCCCCCGGCGGCGGCGGCGCGCGAGCGGTCGGCGGGGCGCGGGTAGTGGGCGCGCGGCTCGGGCCGGGCTCCGGGCACACCGACCTCACGCGAGGGCCCGCCGGGCGACGAAAGCCGCGAGCACCTGAGAACAGAACCCCGGGCCGCCGGCGCCCTCCCGCCGCCGCCCTCCGCGCCTCTCCGGGCGGCCCCGCCCCCGATCCCATCCCCCCCGCGCTCACCTCCCGGCTGTGCCGCGCGCGAGGCGGAGCTGGGTGCCCGCCGCCGCCGCGCTGAGGGGCGAGAACCCGCACCCGAGCCGCCGCTGACAGGAGGACCGCCGCGGGCTGCGCTCGCCGGCCCCGAGGCCCCGCCGCGCCTTTACGGGGCGCAGACCCGCTGCGAGCGCCGGAGCGCAGCGAGGGGCTCTGGGAATCGCGGGCGGCGCCGGCGGGCGGCGCGGTGCTCGCGGGAATCTCCGGGGCTTGACCCCGAGGTGCACCGAGCCCCTCAGAGCAGCAGGTAAGAGCCCCGGGGAGCCGAGGAAGTAAAGGTCGCTTCAGTGACAGGGGCGTTCGCCTCCGGCGCCTCGGCTCCAGCCAGAGGGGCGGGGGCGATCGGGGAGACAGCGAAACGGGCAGCCAAGTGCCTCCAGTGTCCAAGGCGTGGGGAAGGTTGGCTCCAAATGTGGCAGTCAGGGTGGCTTCCAATGGGTTCGGGATCGGTCACTTCGGTGTCACCGGAGGTGTCATGGAATTTGGTGTCGAGAGTCTCCGAATGACCGGGACCCAGGATGAGATGCGAGGCAGATTGCTAAACGTGGCGGGGAATGTGGTGCAGAACGAGTTGCAAAATGAGCCCCCAGAATGCAGTATAAAAGTAGTTGTGAAATGTGTCAGGTAAGGCACAGGGTCGGTTGGCCTGCGTGACGTTGAAATACCTGGTGAAAATGTTATTAGTGATATTAACAATTCCTCTGGGAGAGCAGGCATAGTATAAGAAAAGATTAATAAGGCCCATTGCTTGATATTTTATCACAGGAAATCGAGAGGCGCTATATGATATGCTAATGCTTGAGATATAGTACCCACGTGAAAGGAAAAAGCATTTTGTGTCTAGTTGTGAGATGGGAAAGAAAAAAAATTGGGTTAAAATAATGCCATGTTTTGCCGTCAGCGTATGGAGTACTGATACAATTGTATCTTGCCGTTTATTCCAGTTGTGGAATATTTAAAATGGTTTTCACAAAACGTAAATAATGATAATTAACATTAGGAAGATGTGGTGTTTTGGGTGTCTTTCGCTCTCTTCTCTGCTCCTCTCCAGGAAAAGAAAGAAAGAAAGAAAACCCATCACATCATGACCGAAATTCTGAGTTCAAGATCATTAGGCAAAGGGAATTTTTTTTCAGATGTGCCTCTTTCTTCATTTTTACACAGGTGAAATGTCTGGAATGAGGAAAACAAAACAATATGGTGAACAAAAGGGATACATTTTCAGGCATTTCGAGGGGTTGAAGCCAAAAGCTATTGCAATGGTTAATTACAGTGAATGACAGCAGTGATGTATTATTGCACGTTCTTAGTGTTGGGGTGGCAAAATAGGGGGAAAATTGAATACCGTTAATGTGGCATAAAAAAGCAACAACCTGGATATCGTCAGTGGAGTGCTTCTTGCAGCATTTCCCAGGTAGATCATCTTAGGAATGTAAGCACAAAAATAAAATATTAAATTCCCCCCACCCCCGTATATGTATATGAAATTACCCACATGCTGCAAAACATTGTGACTTATATTTAAGAAGAACAGCTGTGTTTTGAGAGGATTGTCAGAACATAGCTGGAATTTCCGAAGTAACAAAAGACAGCTCCATGAGCTATTGAATATAACTTATATGTAACATTTCAGTGAGTGTCTGTGTCATGAAACAAGCAGGAATATCTGGATGTGCTCATTAGGATACAGTTAATTATTGATGAGATTTTAGTGTTTTATAATTCTTATAGAGAAACTGAATAACTTGCCTGAATGTTGTTATAATAAGAACATTAAGTAATTTGCCAGATAATTTGAAAATTCACACTGATTGGCTTTTCCCTAGGTCCAAATTCAGCCATCTAGGGATCATTTGCTTCAGAGACAAAACTGAATTTTCCCTGGAGATTAATTTTGAGTTTTATTTAGTTTTTTTCTGTAGATAGGTCCCTCATCTTGAGGCTATGTTGGGACTAAAGCAGAGAGAAGAGAGCCAGAGGAGAATAAAGAGCAGTTCTGTTGGGTTTTCCTGTTTTGTTCCGACTGTAAGCCATATGTACTGCCACCCCCTACTGTCTGTAGGAAGAGGTGATGCAGAGCCCCATTCTTTTCTTGTTATCACTGCCCCCTTGTGTAAGGGAAGAAATTGATAGTTGCACGTCAGCAAACTGCTCTCCTCAGATGATTGTTCTTGGTAGAGTGGCAAGTAGATTTTAAATTAATTACCTATTCTCTTCAAAGTTGCAGGGCTTTAAACTTACAATTAGGCTTCAGATATAATGTCTATTTTTGAGAGTATCTAATTTTAGATAATAATTCAGATTGCTCAGAATGTTTTCAGTATGTTTGCGAAGATGGTGCCGTATTATTACTCGCAGTCATACTGGTAGCAATAGGTCACCCTTATATAGCACCTACTGTGTGCCAGTCCTGTGATCCGTATTATAATGAGTCCTAGCACCCTATGAGGTATTAACTGTTATTTTCATTTTGCTGATGGGAAACTGAAACACAGAGATGTTAAATAATTTGCCCAAGATTATTTAGTTTGTTCTATTCAGGAGCTCCAGGCCCACACTCTGTGTTCTTTACCAGTATTCTGTATTGCCCTCGCAATCAAATCTGTGTTGACACCCATCATGAAAATGGAGGTGTTCATCATAAAAAAGCAAATACTACAGATGTAGATAAACTTAAGAAGTGAGACACATTAAAATGTTAAGCCTACAAATGCACCAAAAATAGTTATTTATAATATGAACACTTCTCTTTAGGAATTAATTTTTGTAATTTATTTCCGGTATTGTGAGTAGAGGAGTATTAGTACTTTTTACATAGTTAAGGAAGCCTGACTAAACTATCCGAAGCCTGACTAAGTTTAAAGCCCTTGGGGGAACCATAGAGGTAGAAACCTACTTTCAAGTAGGTTGATATGTATGTGTGTGTGTATGTACATGTGTACTATATTTTTAAAACACCGGTAAACTGATTTTCTTTAAGAAAATTAAGGGGAAATTACCAATTTTTTCTATGTACTTAACATTTTTATGATCTCTGTTTTTGAAAGTAATTAGCAAAAATGGACTGGATTTATATATACATTTTACCTTTTTCATCTAACAATTGTTAGCTCAGATTTTTATCACATATAAACAGTTTTATAGATTTTGATACATATGTAACAATATTTATAAAAACATATTAAGTATAAAGAGTAACAGTGCAGCCAATATTCCTATACCTTCCACCCAATTTGAGAAATGGATTATCACCTCCTACACTTGTAACAATTATTTTCTTCTCTTAGCCAAACTTTTTGCCATTCTGTGAATCATGTATTTCATGTAATCACATACTGTCTTCATTTTTTTATACTTTTGATGATAAGGGAATTTGTTAAAGGGAATTAAATATAATATCCTACTGATTATGGGTGAAACTTGTTCAAGGTTTGTTTAATATGTTTAAATTTGTCATGCACTCAGATCATGCTCTGAGTCTTGTATGTTGGTTGATAGTTAATTTTAAACTATTTCACTTTTAAAACCTAATTTGGTGTTTGCAATCTTTATCATAGAGCTTTACTAACATTGTTAAGCATTAGTAGATTATTTCTGTCTTTCATATTGAATCCTGACTGTCCCATGCTATCTCTCCAGCTTTTTCCTGTCTTCCTCATAAATACCTTTGCTGTTTTAGTATTTTCTCAGTGAGTCTGTGTGCATTATTTTGATTGGAGAAGGAAGAAGGCCTAGGTAGGAGTACAGTAGTCTCCTTCCTAATCTGCAGAGGATACTTTCCAAGACCCTCAGTGGATGCCTGAAATAGTGAATAGTACTAAACCCTATATATATTATGCCTTTTCCAGTACACACATACCTATGATAAAGTTTAGTTTATAAATTAGTGCAGTAAGAGCTTAACAACAATAACTAATAATAATACAGAACAATTATAATAATGTAGTGTCCATAAGTTGTGTGCATGTGATCTCTCAAAATATCTGTTGTCCTTTACTCACCCTTAGGATGATGTGAGATGACAAAGTGCCTGTGTGATGAGGTGAAGTGAGGTGGGTGATGTAGGTAGGCATTATATCCTAGCATTAGGCTACTATTCACCTGGCAATGTATGTCAGAAGGAAGATCATCTGCTCTGGATTGCAGTACACCATGGGTAACTGAAACTCTGGAAAGTAAAACTGAGGAGAAGCGGGGACTATTGTGTGCTAAACCAGTAATTCCAAAAGGGGAATATTAAGGTAGTTGAAACTTACTAGATATGAGCTAGAACAAATGTGCATGAGGGAAAGACATCAAAATTCTATCCTTGTCATATTTCTTCCTCTTACAATAGAATTAAAATTGAATCTCTGAGACACACTAGGCACAGTATTTGAATTATATTGGATTGTATTTACACAGAATAACCAATGTTAGCTGGAATATTTTTACTGATGGTATCTAGATTTTATTTTAGGAAGGTAGAACAAGCTGTTGAAGATGGCTGCTTGCTCTTCTAACTAGTTTGATCAAGGTAACAAATAATATAAAATAGTTTGGAGGCTAGTTTAATTATTTGTACTTTTTTTTTCCGTGAATGAATTGAAACTCAGCATTGTCATATGTGTTGAGTGCCTGTAGTCATCAAATAATATATTATTATTTGGCGAGAAGGCACTGTTTAAATACCTACTTTAGTCTTTGTTATAATACCATGAAAACTATCACTTAGTTTATTTGAATAGTAGTTTCTATAGTAAGTTATTTTAGATGAAGATTGCTTATCATTTAAAAAAATGAGTTAAGGAGATGTGTATATGGTGATGCAGAGTATATATCCCTGATGAGTCTCTTTAAAAATCTGTGGAGTGGAATAGGTTAAAAGAAGAGCTTAAAGATTTAAAGCAATTATTTTTCTACCCAGTGGTCCTTTTTTTTTCTTTCAGCGGGTTTTTTACCTTGAGCCTTTAAAATTCAAGGTAATATTAGACAGAGAACAAGAAATTTGGCCCTGAGTTTTAGAAGGCTAAGACAGGTTGAGGATACAATAAATGAAAGTTTCTGGGAGGCATTTTTCTTTTTTCAAAAAGCTCTCTAAAGTAATTATAATACCAAAATTATTTCTGGAAACAGATTTCTTTTATTAAGACAGTTTTATTTAAATAAATACCTTTATAAATCTTCTGAAAGCTATTTTTTTATCAACATTATAAAATCAGAAAAGTTGCTTTTTCATGGGCCACACATTACAAAAATGTCTTATGTTCAGCTTCTGTTTGTCCTTGAGTAGTTGAAGGTAAACATAACTAAGTTTAAGAGGCAGAAGAATTAAGTTGGTGTTAGGCTCAATCATGCCCTTTCTTTACCCTTTCCTTCTCCATAATATCAATGTCTGCCTTTATTCAATGCGCGGTATATTTCACCTTTCAAACTTTTTTTTTTTAATCAGAACTTGGGATTCTGATGTCAGTCATTTAAACTGAGTATTTGCATTATAATGAATAATCTGATTGGTGTGTTTTTTAAAAATCCAATTGCCCAATAATCCTTTTGCATTTATGTACCTTTCTTTCACAGGTACTTTGCTGCCACAGTGATCTTAGTAATTTAGTCATCTGATCTCGTGACTTATTGTGACTCCTAATCACTTAATGGTTAAAATGGAAACTTCTTAGCAAACCATGTAAGGTTCTTCATAATCTGATCCCTGCCGCTTTAGACTCATTATCTGCCACATTCTTCTTCACAGTTGTGCTTCGGGAATACTGAACTGCTTATGGATCCTTCATTTTGTAATATTCTCTACCTTTCCATGCCTTTATATATGAAATTCTCTCTGCTTAGACTCCTCCGCTATTCTGTTTTCTGGGCAAACTGCTCCTCAGCCTTCATGTCTTGGCCCTGATACTATCTTTTGAGTGAAGAAGGTTTTGCTTACTCTCCTGGGTGGTCTTGGGCATGCCATTTTCTATCTGTTCTCCCATTGCACCTGTTAAGTATGAACATTGTAGTAGTTGTCACAGCATATTTTAATTATTTATATGCCTGTCTTATCTCTAGTCTGTGAGCTCCTTGAAAACAGGCACTGTGGATTTTCATCTTTTGTTTTCAGATTCAGCATAGTTAGTACATGGTAGGTGCTCTACATACTGAATAAAGTTGTTGATACTTATCTGAGTTATGCCTTTGAAACCTCATCTCTTATGGTGAAGTTAGAGGAAATTCAAGGCATCAAGAAGTATGTATAGGGAAATATACATAACACACATTATCTAGAATATTATTTAGAGTAACTTGTAGACTATAATTGAAACTAATTATAAAGATAAACAAAAGTTTTTTTTTCCATATGAGGGGAGGAAGATTAGAAGGTTCTCTATGTGAACCTTAGCTGAACTATTTTCATTGTATATTACAGGGGTTGGTAAGTGATAGCAATGGGCCAAATACACTCCAAAGTCTGTTTTTGTATGGCCTGTGAACTAAGCATAGTTTTAACATTTTTAAGTGGTTGAAAAAAACATCAAAAGAAGAAGAATGCTTCGGAACATGTGAAAATTATAGGAGATTCAGTGGCCATAAAGAATGTTTTATTGGACTGTAGCCATGCTCATTCATTTATATATTGACTACAGCTGTATTCTGGGTACAAGAGCAGAGTTAGGTAGTTGTGATGGAGACCACCTGACTCACAAAGCCTAAATATTTACTGTCTAGCCCTTTACAGATAAAGTTTACCAGTCCTTGATTTATTATATATCTGTGCCTATTAAATGTTTGTTAAATGTCATAAGTTGAAGATAGACCAACTATGTCTATTGAAGGCCTCTGCAGGGCATAATTGCTTCTGTCTGTTCACTGAGAAAAGATTGGCCACTTTGCCTTAGCAGTGATTTATCTGACTGGCTCCTATTGTACCTCCTTACGATGCCCATATTATGTCTAACTCTGAAGAAATTTCTGGCAAAGTGTATTCGATTCTATTCCTTTTTCTTAGAAGAAGCATCCCAAGTGGAGAGGTTTGGAGGACTGCATATAAGAGAACATTTTTCTTTATTTGCTCAGATCTCAACCTCTCATATATGTATTTTACATAAAAGGAGATCATTATTATCTGAAAAAAACCCTGATTTTGTATATTAGTGTTCTATACAGGCATATAGTACTTAAGGTAAATGAGTTGAATTAGATTAGTTAGGAAAATCGAGGGATTTTTATGTGGTCTATTATAAACACATTAAATTATTCACTTAAATATTTATTGACTACTATGTATAAATAGTTACTTTTATTACTATAGTCTTTCAGTTGAATGTGGGCATTTCATATTCTTCCTTAAATAGAAGCTGAAGTTGTAATCCAGAATTCTGTGCCTGCCCCAGATATTTATCCTACCTCTGTGCAAAATACAGTTTTAAAAAATCATTAATATAGTTTGTCACTTCCCCAAAATTTCACTGGTCAGTGTTGGTAAGTTTTACTGTTTTATTTAGGTGGCAAAGGTTTTATGAAAAGGAAAACAGTCAATTATATATTCCTTTTTATAAACATCAGCAAGTATTGTAGAGATAACATTGACAAAGAAAAGTGTATAAGCAATAATGATAGAAAACTTGTTATTCCAAACAGATAACTTTGGACCAGGTAGTCATGCTTATTTCCTTGTGTGTAATACCATGCTTGCATTATCATATCTGATCACATCAGATAGCATATCTGATTATAGAGATTGACAACATGAGGAAATATGGCACCAGTGTTTTATTGCCATGAAAACCCCCTTTCCACACCAGTGGATCCAGCTTTATAGGTAGATTAGTTAATAAACTTGGAAATGGGAATGGGTATGTAGATGTTATGATTTAATCATTGTAGGCATGAAGGAGCTGCCTCAGATCTCAGTAAATTCCCTCTGCTTAAGTGAAGAAGGTCTCTTCTTAGCCCTTTGTTCCTTAATCTTGTGTTGCAGTGTCCCACAGTTTCTAGCTCTAGTTGCTGAAATTTGATAAGGCAAAGCTCATTGGACTGTGGAAGCCTGGTGGTATTTGTTGTACTCTGGAATTCTGTTTCTGTTCAGATTCCATGGAATCCTGTAGAGCTCCCTAGGATTGTGAATTAGGGTGAATGAAAGTAATTAGCTTTAGTAGACATGTGGGATGAAGATTTACTACATATCCCACTCCTGCTTCAGCATCAGAAAATCTTTGCTCTTCTTTTTAAGGGCTTTAAAGAGGAAGACAGACTTCCTTTGGAAGTTGTTTTTCAGACATTCCCTATGTTATAGGATAACTAGGTAGTTGTTCAGTAAGAAGCTTTTGAAATTCTTCAACCATGAGACCCCCTGTACACTAGAAAGAACATGAATTTGTGAATTTTTGAGTCATGAAAATAGGTTTGAGTTACTGCTCTGTCATTTACTAGTTTTATGAGGGGGTCACTAGCTGTATCTTGCAGAGCTTTGATAATGATGAAATAATTTCAGTGAAAATCCTTAGGACAGTGTCTGGTACTTAATAAATGGCAATTGTTATTAGGCTTGAAAAGTTTCCTGGATTTGTCTTTTGTGAGGTGTGTTTCACATAGCTCCTCCCTACAGTTTTTTACCAGCATTGTCAGGCCTCCTTGTCATCTTGCCTTGCTCTCCTTTTTAGCTTTGCAAGGCTGAAAACCCATGGTAATTTGGCTGCTGATTTATTTTGTGTCCTGAAATTTTCTCTTATGAAGGATTTGAAGAAAGCTGGAAGAATGAGTTCTTGAATAACTGTAAACCTAAAAATAAAAACTCTTAGGAGAGAGATGCCGTTGGGCAGACTCCTAGTATGTGTCTCTTTTTGGGCTATTTCCTTTTAAGCACCACAAACTTGATAAAAAAATAATTTTTAATCTCCACTGTGAAATAGCAAACCACAGCATTTCTTGAGACAATGAGTCCTTTGGCAATTTTTTTTTCAATTCCATCATGTACATGTTTTCAACTTTTACAGACTTTATTCCCCACCCTGCAACCCATGCTGCCTGTTAATAGCTTTTTGTGATTTTTCTTTTTTAAAAATTTGTATGTGATAATCAGTCAAGATGGTTGGGGATTTTTTGTGATCTACTTCATAAAAAGGACTTGTCTATTTACAGTGTAAAATAATACAGTAGAAAAAGTTTGCCCCTTTTCTTTAGTGTAGATAACAATCTATTCAAAATCTCATTTTTTCCCAAGCCTCAATTATTTTTGTAATGTTTTGCCCATTTCTGCTAATCTGTGTATCATGTGTACAGTTATTCATTGAATGTTTTTCTTTAAATGGGCTTGACTGTCTTTTAGTTTTATCCTTAGTTGTCAAAATATCCATGAACTGATAAGTTTGTGTTATTATAAAATAAAAACTAGTTCATCCTGAAGACATCTTGCTTAATGCACGTGGGAAAGAACACTTAACATACAACTTCGGTTTCAGATTGCATTGTTTTGTATTTTTAAATAAATGAACTTTGTAAAGATTCCTCTCTTTGCTTTAGATAATTTCTTTTTTTTGTTTGTTTGAGGATGTATGAAATATAGCCATTTATTAGCTGTCAACAAATGTTATCATTGCTTATAATAGATAACAGTTGTCTTTCCCACAGCCCCCATTCTACCTTTAAAAAAATGTTATAGTAGTAATACAGTTTACAGTTGCTAAAATAAACCAGAGATGAATAAAGAAAACGTTAATGTTTTCTTCTCCCCTCAGATCTCTTCCTTCTCCACTTTTTTTGGGGGGTGGGGGTAGCCAACATTAACCAACACTATTTTCAACACATTTTTCTTTGCTCAAAAACATAGAAGCATATATACACATAAATACAGGCTTTTTGTTAACTTGTTTTTATTAACTTAAGAATATATCACAGTTATCTCTCCAGTTTAGTAAATGGAAGCCTAATTAATTTTTAAAAGCTGAATAACATTCCAAAGCATACTACACCATAATTTATTCTGTTCCCCAATTGATGGACATTAAGATGATTATTTTTTTTGCTATTATAAACATTAGTCCACTCTTACTCATGGCTAGAGAAGCAAACATTCTTAATAAAATAGAAAATAAGTCTAGTGATGTTTTTAAAAAATACATCATGATCAAGTAGAGTTTATTCCAGGAAGGCAAGTACAGTTAAATATTAACAATTTATTATATTAACAAATCACAAGATAAAAACTGTATGATTCTCTCTCTTTTGAGGTGAGTAGGGGGAATTTGTATTGTATTGTATTGTACAAAATAGCATAGGGAGATGCCCACCCATGTGGATGGCAGTCCAAGTTTTGTACAATTCCTTAATCCTTAAAGTTGGTAGAAGCCTTTTTCCTGGAGTTTTTGGGAGGGCTTTGTGGGGACTGGGCCTTGGCTTTGACCTTAGTTTCACTCTGGGCCTTTGGTTGCCAAAGCCTGGTACCCTGACAAGATGGAAATAAGCATACTTCCGGAGACTGGAATGGATAATATGTGTGACTCAGTCTGGTTTAGGGCTGGTGCCTTTCAAGATCTTGTCTTTGATTATTTTGGGCTTAAGGAGCACTTTATTGGCCTCTGTACAGGTGCTCATTGCCTTGGAGATGTTGGTGTGAATCTTTTTGAGGCCTTTCTTGTTAGACTTGTTAGCAAAACATGCATTCCTTAGGATATAAATTTCTTGAAGACATTTCTAGGACTGGTCATATATGGTATTATTCTTAGATTTGGCCATATCATGTATTACCACTACAACTCTGGGAGTGGTGGAGACTGGAGAAAAGAGACCCATGACTATCTTAATACATGCCAGAAAAGCGTTTGATAAAATTTTGGAGTAATTTCCTCAGAGTGCAAGTGGCATAATATCTGAATCCTTGCTTGAGTGAAGATGTCTTTCTTTTATTTTGATAAGGGAGTGATATTCTTGGCTAGATATAGTGTTCTTTCAGCTGGTGACCTTGCTTTCTATTTTAATAAGAAAATAGAAACAATCTTCTACCACCTGCATCTTTACCAGTTATTGTGAGTTACCTGTCTTTTCCTCTATTGAAGGCCATTCCCACTAGTTGTCCATTCAAGCCCAGCCCTTTTTGTCTCTTTAAGGACATTCTTCCTGCAATTCTTCTGTTTCTCCTTTCCTGGATCACTGTCAACAGCATAGAAACATACTGTAATTTCTTTCATCTTAAAGAAACCCTCTCCTGACCTACTCCTTCCAGCTACTGCCCCATTTCTTTTCTCATTTGTACCAGTTATCTTTGTTCACCTTATCCAACTGTTTTTTTAATAGCTTTATTGAGGTGTAATTTACATATTACAATGTTCACCTATTGTAAGAATACAATTCAATCATTGTTGGTAAATTTATAGAGTTGTGCAGTCATCACCAGTCCAGTTTTACAGTATTTCTGTTACCCGCCCCCAAAATTCCCTTTTGCGTTTCAGTTTCTGATTCCAGCCCCAATCCTAGGCAACCACTTATCTGCTTTGTTTCTATACTTAATTAACAAATTAATTGAGTTAATTTTTGTATGTGGTGTGAGGTAAGGATCTAAATTAATTTTTCTGCATGTGGCTATCCAGCTGCCCCAGCACCATTTGTTGAAAAGATTATCCTTTCTTCCACTGAATTGTCTTGGCACTAAAAAATCATTACCTGGGGTGTAAGAAAGGATTACCAACCTCCAAGGGCTGTCTCACCAGCTGGAACTTCCTGTTAGGTCCCAAGGTAGTCTATAAGTCCATTGCTTGCTTCCAACAGGACTCCACCCTCAGACTAATGGAGATGCTGGCCCTCCCTGTTTGCTTGTCAGTGAGATGGCTGTGATTGACAATGCTGCTAATTAAGTCAGGCTTGGCTGTGGCACCAAAGCTGGTTTTCATGGCCTGCCTCACCATGGTTGAACTATTGCTTGTTGGATGCAGGTTTGTGGAGAATAAAAGTAGCCCCAGACAAAAATGTCAATAGGCTTATACTTTTCTTGCTTGAAGTTAGGTAGTTTGCTTGAATAAACATTTCTTAGTTTGTTGTATGTCTTTAGTTGAGTTCCAGGGTATCGAAAAGCCTTATCTCCATTCTCTTTCGAACTCATTCCAACCAGGCTTCCCCTGTCATCATTTCAATGAATTGCTTGTTATGGTCATCAGTGGCTTTCACATTGCTCCAATCTACTGTCATTTCTTAGCCTCTGTCTTGTTTGACCTATCAGCATGATTTGATACAATTGATTATTCTCTCTCCCTTGAAGCCATTTGCTTCCAAGATACCACTATCTCTTGGTTGTTGGTCTTTGTCACTGGGTACTCTATTTTATTGAATATCTTTCACAGATTCCTCCTCATCTTCACAACCTGTAGAACTTGTAGTGCCCTAGGAATTTTATCTCTCTTGAGGACATTACTTACCCTTCTACCCTCTCAAGTGATGTCCCTCCCTTTTTTTCTTCCCAAAACCCTCATACCCCTGGATGTGGAGATAAAGTAGATAACCTCTTTATTCCCCTTTTCAGCATTCAAATCATTTTCCTCTCTTCCTTAAAATTCTCAATTTGAAACTCATGTCATCAGATTTTATTTACTACAACCCCTTCTTACTACTGTTGGCTGTATCTCCTAGTTCATTCTCTACAATGACTTCTGAGCTTACTATCTAGAGGTAGGCCAGACTTCACAAGGTAAGGGCACAGTCCTCCACATAACTAGTCTCACTTCCCAGTGACAAGCTTGGGGGTTTCCAGAGTCACTCTCACTTCTGACCAACTGGCTACAAGTTCAAGGGTTCCCATTGCTCCCTCAGGTTTGACAATTCACTAGAACAACTCATAGAATCAGGAAAGTGCTATACTTATGGTTACAGTTTTACTGTAGCAAAAAGAATATAAAACAGAGGCAGCCAAAAGAAGAGATGCATAGGGTGAGGTCTAGAAGGTTCTCAGATGTGAAGCTTCTGGCGTCCACTCCTCTCAAATCAGGACACATCACCCTCCTGGCACATCAGTGTAACAGTACACACAGAGTATTGCTAACTAGGAAGCTCACCCAAACTTTCATATCCAGGGTTTTTATTGGGGGTTTCATTATGTTGGAATGACTGACTGAATCATTGGCTACTGATTAAATTCAAGTGCCAGCCCATTTCTGCTCCCTGGAGGTCAGTCTGACACCACATGGCTGAAAGCCCTAACCCTCTAATCACATGGTTGGTCTCTTTGGTGTAGTCAGTCCCTAACTTGAGTCATTTCATTAGCATAAACTATCATCCCACTTCCCCACCATGAGTTACCTCATTAGCATAAATTATCGGGGCCCAGCTCGAGTAACAAAGACACTCCTATTACTCAGGACATTTCCAGGGTTTAGAGATTACCTTCCAGGAACTGAGAACAAGTCAGCCAAACTCTTTATTACACAGGATTCCCTCTTCTTACCTTTTTTTAAAGAAATATCTCCCTGCTCTATTTCCCATCCCCCAATCTATTCGATCTATCTTTACTATAATGGATCCCAATTCTTGGAAATTTCAACCATGTAGATTTTTTTCTTAACATCTTTTAGTTCTTTGAATCTCCTTCAGTGATCTTGTCTTCCATCTTACCTTAATCATTCACTGCTAGAGTCATAGCCTAGATCTTGACTAATAATTGCAACCTCTCCATAATTTCGGTTTCATGCATCCCACACTGGCCACCAGTTGCTGTCTTTCCATCTTTCTCCTTCTAGTACTCTGAGTCCAATAATCCTTTAACCCTATTAGGACCTTTAACCCATAGAGTCACCATTACACTGTCTCACCCTCTTGATAGCTTCTCTCCCTTCCTTACTCAGCTTAAATCAGTCATGGTAATAATTCACCCTTGCACATACCTTTAACACCAGTTCCTCTTCTTGATTCATTGCCTTTGCTGTGCCAGAACCACATTCCTAGTTATATCCAGCATTCCACCTTTTCCATGCCTGCACCCATGAAGCTGAATGTGTTTAGTGAGAAACACACAACCTTGCTGGTTCCATTCTAAGTTCATGGCCACAGGCCTCAAGTGGAACCCTAGTACTTCCAAGTAATCATGCTCTATATTCTTAATCTAGGAGTTGGGAGAATGAATGGATGATTATTTCACACTTTTTTCTGTCACCTCACACTTCCAATACTTCTTTCCAGTCTTTTCTCAGCTAATGATTTTTCTTCCTACTTCATTGAAAAAGTTGAAGGGAACTTCCATAGAATCTCACTCTCACATCTGCCCACTTACCAGCATTTACATCCATGTAGTCTGACAGTTACAGCAGAGTTATTCATACTTCTACCTAAAGGTAATTCCTCCATTTTTGCAGTAGGTCATATCCACTCTTGCCTACTCAAGAACACTGCTTCAACAATTCTCTCCTTTCATTTTTTCCTTTCTCTAGCTGATTCATTCTCATTGGTGTGCAACCATGTTATTGCTTCCATGTTAAAAAAATTTTTTCTTGAACCTCACTTCCCCCTCCAATTACCACCTAGTTTCTGTGTTCCATCTTATAGCACCCTTCAAGAGTTGTCTGTAATGCTCTCCCCAGTTTTTATCCTCCCACTCTTCTTTCAACTTTATATTTTGAAATGGAAACATAAAAGAAAGTAGAAGAATGGTACAGAAGAAATTTTCTTCATTCAGATTTATCAGTTGTTAATATGTGCATTATTATTCTGCTGATGTATATATATATTTTTCCTGAGTAATTTGAAAGCAGGTTGCAGTTATTATGTGTGTACATGTTTCCTAAGAACAAGGACATTCTCCTGTATCTCATACAATTGTCAAAATCAGATAATTTAACATTGATATAATACTATTACATAATCCACAGTCCGTGTTCAAATTTTCTCTTTCCTTCAATGTGTCCTTATGGCATTCTCCTCTCTCCCATCTCCCAGTCTGGGATTATTCCAGTATCATGCATTGCATTTTGTTGTGGATTTGGTTTTTAATCTAGAGCAGCTCGGCCTCTCTTGTGTTCTTGCTGTTGACACTTTTGAAGAGTACTGTTATTTTGCAGACTATACCTCACCTTGGTTTGTTCCCTTAGGTTTACATTTTGGGGACAGGAATACTACATAAATGATATGTGTTCTTTCCTGTTAGGAGGCATATAATTCAGATTTGAGCCATTATTGGTAATGTTAACTTTGATCACTTGGTTAAGGTGATGTCCACTAGGTTTCTCCACTGTAAAGTTACTTTTTTCTTTTTGTAGTATATATGTAACTTTTTGGAAGCTGTTTTGAAATTATGGTAAATCTCCTGTTGCTCATCAAATTTCACCTGCCCATTTTAGCATCATTAATAATTTTCACTAGAATGATTACCAGGACGGTTACAGAATGATGATTCTCTAACTCAGCCATTTTGTCTATATTTATTAGTTGATATTTAAACTGGAAAAACTCACTATTTTCTTTCCTGAGTAGGGTAAAACCCATTTCTTCCCTGTTGTGTTTCTTTCCTATGACTCTCCTTTACTACTTACAAAGGACGTTCCACTTCTGACAATTCTAGTCACCAAATGTCAGCGGGGGGCAGGTTCCCCACAGCAACAAGCAGGTCTCCAGCACCAGCTGGGTGTTCTACAGTTTAACTCAATTCTGACCCTGTCTGTCAAGACATAGCATCAAATCTTCATGGCTAAGGACTCAGTCCCACAAAACTTCCCTCCTCCCCCTTCAGACACCAGTCACAAATCCAGGTTGTCACCCATGCTCCTGACTGACCAGCTATAGGTCAGTGATTCCAATGACTCTCTCCTCAGGTTCAATTAATTCACTAGAGCAATTCACAGAACTCAGGGAAATACTTCCTTACATTTACCAAGATTAATTATTTAATTTATAATAATAATTTATTTACATTATTAAAGGATATGATAAGAGATACATATCAAGAGCCAGATGTAAGGGATACATTGGGCAAGGTCTTGGAGAGTCCTGAGCACAGGAGTTTAGAATTGGGGTGCAGCACCCTCCAGTGTGGATGTGTTTGCCAGCCTGGAAGCTCTTCAAACCCTACACTATTAGGTTTTTATGGAGGCTTTCTCATGTAGGATGATCAGTTATTAACTTGTTTCTAGACCCTCTTCCCTCTCTGGAGAATGGGGGTGGGGCTGAAAATTCCAAGCTTCTATTCATGGCTTGGTCTTTCTGGTGACTAGCCTCCATCCAGGGACCACAGGAGCCCACCCAGAGTCGCCTCATTAGAACAAAAGATACTCCTAGTACTCTCATCATTTAGGAATTTATAAGGTTTTAGGAGCTCTGTGTAAGGGATGGAGTCAAAGACAAATATTAGAACTAGAGATGCTCCTGTGTTCCTATTACTTAGGAAATAATAAGGGTTTTAGGAGCTCTGTGCCAGAAAGGGGGCAGATATTTATATAATTTCACAACATTCTAATGTGGAAGAGCCAGCCAAAACTTTCTGCATCTGTTCCTTAATTAACACTTTGAACTCATGGGTTCCTACTTTATTTAGTGGGTTATGCTCCATTTCTGCCATTTGTTTTGATGCTCAAATTGCTACTGGTTTGCCCAGAGTTGGCTACTTCAGGGCAGCTCCTTGTCACATGTCCATGCTGATTATTTTGAGCACTTCCTTACTTTTGGGAACAACATGGTACTTCAGGCTCATATTTTTCTTTCCTACCCCAGCAGCAGAATCAGACATTTCCCTATGGAGCCTTGGATTCTTTTTTATTTTCCTTTTAATTGAGATATGATTTACAGGGACTCAAATGCAAAAATATTAATGTTCAATTTAGTGAGTTTTAATAGTTCTATCATCTGTGTAATACATCTGTGTAAAAACCACAAACAAGATATAGAACATTTCTATCATCTCTTAAGAAAGTTTATTCGCCTGTCTCCATCCAGTCCTTCTTCTTTCCCCCAACCAAGAGGCAGCCTTTTCTAAAACTTGTACTATCATAAATTAGTTTTGTTTATTCTTCTGCTTCATATACATGGAGTCATACATTGAGTAATTTTTGGTTTGGCTTCTGTATCAGTCTGCGTCCATTCATGAAAGAGAAACTACATAATGATTTGAACCACAAACATTTTTAATATAAAGAATTGTTAACTCTAACAAGGAAATGGAGTGATGAGGGATTGGCTAATAAGTAGAGAATGTAGGAAGAGCCTGTGTATGGAGAAGCCACTACTCCTTGACCAAGATAGAGTATCCAAGGAAGATTGCTGCCCCTACCCCCAGCTGACTTTCAGACTTTGTTGGAAAGGCCATGGCCATGACTTACTGAATAGCAAAGAAACTTGCTTGGATGCCATACTGGTGGAACTTGCTGGAAATCTGCCTCACCAAGGAAAGCTATACAAGGAGAAGAGTCTCACCAAAGGTACTCCATTATTAAACCACCAATGGGAGAATGCTGAGGGAAAGTGCTTGTTCCTGGGTACTCCTGGTCACCATGTAGTCCAGGAGCAGGACACTGGAGAAGCTGCCTGTGCTGCAGGAACCAGGTACTGGAGAAACCATGCACTCTGTAGGAGCGTACTGAGCAAGCACACTGGAATCCAGAAACAAAACGTTTTCCTCCTGTAAAGTCTCTCCAGGGACTTCGACTGGTAAAGCTTAACATTGTGCCAGTTGGCAAAGGTAACAATTTTTAAAAGGTTCAGATCCATTTTCACAGAGCAGGCAAAAAAGGATGAATTTGTAGCTGAGAGCCAAAAAGTTGATTATTAGTGCAGGTTGCATTTTCTTCTTTGGAATCTCCTAAGTTCTGATTGTATGCTAGGCATTTTGCATAAAAGAATAGTAGCCTGAGGTAAATACTATTTGCCTTCAGAGAAGGGCATGCTACTATTTAATGTCCAGTAGTAGAGTGGGAAGCTGAGTCAATCTGATTTATATTTCACCCATGACTGGCTTTGTGGTAGCCCAATTTATTTCAGGTCACCATTGGCTTCAAATATATTGAGGGGGTATCAGGATTTTTTTGTCAGGAGGATCTAGTATCTTAGCATTGGCATGTTTTCAGAGAGATCTCTGTACTTTACAGCTGAGTTCTGGTATTTTGAATTGAGGAAAATTAGGAATATTTCTCTCTGCTTTACAGCTTGGCTGCCAAATGTTTTTGGTTTATCCTTCCTGTGTTTATTTTTCTCAAAAATTAGCATATATATGTATATTTTATTTCCTCTTTTTTATGAGAAGGTAGCATGCTATAATACTCTTTTGAATTTTGCTTTTTTTATCAAAATCATTTATATTAATCTATAGAGGTCATTAATTTTTTTTACAGTTACATATAATACTCCATAGTGTATGTGTGCCATGGTTTATTTAGTTAAGCTCCTGTGTTTGGATATTTACATGGCTTCCAATATGTTGCAATAAAAAAAGTAATCTAATTAATGAATAATCTTTTGTGTATGTATTTTCATATCTTTGGAGTGCATTCTCTCTTGAACTCCTTCCAAACACTTCAGTGACCTCCAGTTGCTAAATAGCAATAGTTAATTCTGAGTCCTCATGTCATATGAACTCAGTCTGTACTCACTCTCTTGATAATCTCATTTAGTCTTTTGTCTTTATTTACTATATATATGTTGATAAGTCTCAGATAAATGTATCCAATCCAGATTTCTTTCTCAAATTCCAGATTCATATATCCAACTGTTTACTTGATATTTCTACTTGGATGTCTGATACTTGAAGTACTTTTGCCCAGAATCGAACTTCCCACTATTGCTTTCCCTTTCCCCCATATGTATTCTACCTGCAGTCTTTTCCGTTTTGTTGATGGCAGCTCCATTATTTTACTTGTTCAAAATATTGGGGTCATCTGTTTTTTCTCTTTCACTCCCTATATCTAATCTGTCAGAAGATCCATTGGCTATATCTGACCACTACTGACCACTTCCACCCAGGTCTGAGCAACTAACATCACTTACCTGGATTACTGTAGCCAGTAATCCAGTTAGTAGTAACTGGTTTGCTTCTATGGTTTCTTTTCAATACAGCAACTAGAGTGTTCTTTTTCTGCCCTATGACTTCCCATCTTACTGAGAATAAATACCAAAGTTTTTACAACAGCCAGTAATAAGGCCCTACATTTTGTGGTTCAAGTCATTTCTTTCATCTCATCTACATCCCTAATCTTTCTCCCTGCCTCCTTATCCACTCTACTGTAGCAACATAGGTTTTGGTGTTCCTTGAACAAGCTAAGCATGCCTCTGCTTATGACCTTTGCATTTACTGTTTCTTCTTTCTGTAATTTTTGTTCCCCAGGTATCTGCATAGGTTACTTGATCGTCTTTAAGTTTTTGTTTCACCTGTTCCCAACTGCAACGCTTCAGCCTCCCTTTCCTTCAACTCCCAATATTTCTGCCCTCCTTCCCTGCCCTTTTCTTTTCTTGTTGGTGGCATCACTTTTGACATACTACATTTTACTTATTTATGTAAATGTTTCTGTAGACTCTAAGCTCACTAAAGGCAGGGATTGCTGACTGGTTCCTTTCAGTATTCTCAGTACTCAGAATAGTGTTTGGCACATAGTAGATAATGCTTGTTGACTGTTGAATGAGTTGAATGAATGAATTAGTCCTATCTGGAAACTGTAGCTCTTTAAATCTTAAGGCTTAAATCTTTATTTTTCAGCTTAGAGCAGTAGTTCTCAAAACTGTTGCACGCCTTATAATCAGTCGGAAGGAAAAACTAAAATTTATTTACTGTAGAGGTACATCCAGAACAATTGTTTTATATATCATGAATGCATGTGAAGATTATCAGAAAAATTAGTAGGAAAAATAGGATTTTAATAGATATTGTAGGACTCACAATGAGAAGGAAAGGAATAATAAGAAGGAAGACTAGGATAATTTGTAGAGGAAAAGATTTAAAGGTGATAAAAAAGCTTGCTTAGGTGGCAGGAAGGGATTAGGCAGGATATAGGTGAGTAGGGTTTAAAGCTGTGGGTGGGGTAATTTAAAGTTGTGTCTCTTTTTTTTATCCTTAATTTTATTTTCTGACTCTCTCCTGAACTATCCTCCCCCTTTCTCTGCCCTTCTTTCTGATTCTCATATTACCTGTCTGTTCTGACTACTTTTGCTTTATAGTATATTCTATACTCTTCTGTATTCTGATCTTGGTATCTTGGTAGTATTCTCCTTTGACTATCATTTTGTAATTTATTTCATTATTTTAAGGTAAGTGTTCTGTTACTTTTTAAAAAACTATATTTTTATTGATCTTTACCTGTTACTAACTCTCTATTTAAATTTTTACTTTATCGAAACGGAATATTAGAGTTGTGTTTACTTCTGCTTCCCTTTGGTCTTATTTGGGCCTTTATTTTCCATCTAATTTCTAATAGCTGTCTCAAATTCACATAGTTCATTCCATGGCATTTAGGGCTTGCACACTGTATTTGCGGGCATGCTGTAAATATTAGTGAATGAACTTATATAGAATTTCCAACCAAATGCATTTTTTCTTTTTTCTACCTCATCAAGGACACCTTTCTTGATTAAAGCTATTCATTCTTTGATCCTCTGCTGATAGAATTTTTTCTTAATGAATACATTATAATGCCCCATTTTTAAATAACTGGGTTCTGTGTGTGTATGTGTGTGTATTAGTTGGCATCCCACTGTTTCATTGCTTTACTGATGAATGATTTAATACTACTAATGAATAATTTAACACATTCTGTTAAATGAGAAGTTTGGTGGAATAAGTGCCTTTACTGATCTTCTGGTGTTGGATTCTTTTCCTAGGTGCTTTTACATACTATGCTAGGATTGTGTTCAGCTGACTGTAACAGAAACTCAAGTACAGTGGCTTAGTCAAATAGGATTTGTTTTGGTGTTTTTTGTTTTTCAGGTAAGTGGAAATATGGGTACAGGCAGTCCAGGGGTTATGGTAGTTCCACAATGACATCAGGCAATCAGGCTTCTTGTATGTTTTTCTGCTGTCCTTGAAGGGTGGCTTTGCCTTACAGATTGCAAGATGGCTATTTGCTCCCTAGACATCTTAGCTTTTTATAAGCAAAACAATAGTTTTCCTTCAATTGTTGCTCATAGCCTTATGCTTTCATCTCACTGGTTATAACTGGGACACATCACCACCACAGGATGCAGGGGAGTCTGGGTCGTTTATATTTTAAGCACATTACTGCCTTATTCAAAATAGGTACTCTGTTAATAAGAAAGAGAGTGAGTAGGCAACTTTATCAGTTGGTAGATGGTATGCAGTCATACATCTCTATTCCTTAACACAGCCTTATTAGATGGTGTCATGTTCGTTGCAGAAGAGAAATGGCTCAGAGAAGTTAAGTAACTTGTACAGAGTCATACGGTTAGTAATCGATAGAGCTAGGATATGAATATAGGCAAATCTTTATTCAAAGACCATACTCTTTGTATTATATTACATGACTTCTTTATATTGTCCACTTAGCAGTCTAATTTGAGTAAAGATTTAAAAATTACAGTGACTACCCGAGGGTTCCTGATGCTTGATCTTTTGGATATGTAAAAATGATGAGATTCTTGTATCAGAATAAAGATAAACTGTGAATGCTGTGCACAACTTTGTTGAGATTGTTCAGCTAGAGGATTATCAAGCATCTTATAAGGATTGTGGCTGACTCTTCAAATTAAACCAGATAAAATAATACTTATTTAATAGCTTGGGAACTCTCACAAAGCAGATCATTTCATGTTTCTTTTACAGAGTTCATTAGTATTCTGTGATTTATAATCTGTGCCTAAATACTAATATTCCTTAGCATGTCTGACCAAAAACCCCTAATGTATAAAATCATAAAATGTCACCAGTTTGATATTTTGATAAGTATTTTTATTAATAATAAATTTATTCACAGATTGGGAAAATATGTTCCATCTTGCTTTATATCCTTTAATTTTTTTATTTGCAAATATTGGTAGTTTATATATTTGTTTGGGCCACATATTTTTTTTTTGTAGTCTTAGTGATAACTACTCATAAAAACATATTTGTGTAGCTTCCTTATAAGCATGTCAAAGAGCTTACAATAAAATATATGGAGGTGGAGATACTACAAGGTGAAATTATTACTTACATTGGGAGAAAAGACTTAAGTTCTCTTCTCTCCTCCTTTCCCCACTTGCCAGGGTTCAAATCCTGTGGATCGCAGTGATCATAGTTCGTTGGAGAAGAAAGTTTTCATTAAAGAATTGTGGGAATTTTCTCATGTATCCCAGTGGGTAACTTTGAATGTCAGAATAGTTAAACTTACCCTTTCAGAAAGTATTTATTGAATGTTACATACCAGACAATGAGCGGCGGCATGCTAAGATATAAAGATTAATAATGTAACGAAAAACAGCATCTCGTAGTACAGAGGGAGGATGTGATTTTGGAGTCTGACAAGTTCACATTCTGATTTATTTGTTAGGTGTATGATTTATGGGAAGTTATTTGATCCCCTTGAAGCCTCTTTCCTTATCTGTAAAAGACTTATTTCATAGGATTTTTGGGTTACATGATAAAACAAATGAATGCAACATTAGTGCAGTTTCTGGCATACGGTAAGCATTTCAGTAACTATTATCTGCTAGTATGATGATAATGAAGATGTGGTAGGGAGTAAATACACAGTCCAGTGAAGAGAAAGTAAAGTTTTTGTGGAGGAAGGGCCGGAGATAAAAATATGCAAACAAGAGAAGTAACATGATTAAAAAAGCATGTTAGGAAGATTTATATCCTTCATAGTTTTTTTTTGCTACTATTAATATACAGTTACATGAGCAACATTATGGTTACTAGACTCCCCCTATTACCAAGTCCCCATCACATACCCCATTGCAGTCACTGTCCATCAGTGAGAAGGATGTTATAGAATCACTACTTGTCTTCTCTGTATTATACTGCCTTCCTAATATCCCCTCACCCCACCCCCAACCCTGCTACATATGTGTGCTAATTGTAATAACCCTTTTTCCCCCTTATCCCTCCCTTCCCACCCATCTTCCCCAGTCCCTTTCCCTTTGGTAACTGTTAGTTCATTCTTGGGTTCTGTGAGTCTGCTGCTGTTTTGTTCCTTCAGTTTTTTCTTTGTTCTTATACTCCACAGATGAGTGAAATCATTTGATACTTGTCTTTCTCGGCTTGGCTTATTTCACTGAGCATAATACCCTCTAGCTCCATCCATGTTGTTGCAAATGGTAGGATTTGTTTTCTTCTTATGGCTGAATAATATTCCATTGTGTATATGTACCACATCTTCTTTATCCATTCATCTACTGATGGACACTTAGGTTGCTTCCATTTCTTGGCTATTGTAAATAGTGCTGCAATAAACATAGGGGTGCATATGTCTTTTTCAAACTGGGCTGCTGCATTCTTAGGGTAAATTCCTAGGAATGGAATTCCTGGGTCAAATGGTATTTCTATTTTGAGTGTTTTGAGGAACCTCCATACTGCTTTCCACAATGGTTGTACTAATTTACATTCCCACCAGCAGTGTAGGAGGGTTCCCCTTTCTCCTTGTCCTCACCAACATTTGTTGTTGTCTGTCTTTTGGATGGCGGCCATCCTCACTGGTGTGAGGTGATATCTCATTGTGGTTTTAATTTGCATTTCTCTGATGACTAGTGATGTGGAGCATCTTTTCATGTGCTTGTTGGCTATCTGAATTTCTTCTTTGGAGAAGTGTCTGTTCAACTCCTCTGCCCATTTTTTAATTGGCTTATTTGCTTTTTGTTTGTTGAGGTGTATGAGCTCTTTATATAATTTGGATGTCAACCCCTTATCGGATATGTCATTTATGAATGTATTCTCCCATACTGTAGGATGCCTTTTTGTTCTACTGATGGTATCCTTTGCTGTACAGAAGCTTTTTAGTTTGATATAGTCCCATTCATTCATTCTTGCTTTTGTTTCCCTTGCCTGGGGAGATATGTTCATGAAGAAGTTGCTCCTGTTTATGTCCAAGAGATATTTGCCTATATTTTTTTCTAAGAGTTTTATGGTTTCATGACTTACATTCAGGTCTTTGATCCATTTTGAGTTTACTTTTGTTTATGGGGTTAGACAGTAATCCAATTTCATTCTCTTACATGTTTTGCCAACACCAGCTGTTGAAGAGGCTGTCATTTCCCCATTGTATATCCATGGCTCCTCTATGGTATATTAATCAACCATATATGCTTGGGTTTATATCTGGGCTCTCTGTTCTGTTCCACTGGTCTATTGGTCTGTTCTTGTGCCATTACCAAATTGTCTTGATTACTGTAGCTTTGTAGTAGAGCTTGAAGTCAGGGAGCATAATCCCCCCCACTTTATTCTTCCTTCTCAGGATTGCTTTGGCTATTCAGGGTCTTTGTGGTTCCACTAGAATTTTAGAACTATTTGCTCTAGTTCATTGAAGAATGCTGTAGGTATTTTGATAGAGATTGCATTGAATCTGTAGATTGCTTTAGGCAGGATGGCCATTTTGACAATATTAATTCTTCCTAGCCAAGAGCATGGGATGAATTTCCATTTATTAGTGTCCTCTTTAATTTCTCTTAAGAGTGTGTTGTAGTTTTCAGGGTATAGGTCTTTCACTTCCTTGGTTAGGTTTATTCCTAGGTATTTCATTCTTTTTGATGTGATTGTGAATGGAATTGTTTTCCTGATTTCTCTTTCTGCTAGTTCATCGTTAGTGTATAGGAAAGCAACAGATTTCTGTGTATTAATTTTGTATCCTGCAACTTTGCTGAATGCAGATATTAGATCTAATAGTTTGGGAGTGGATTCTTTAGGGTTTTTTATGTACAATATCATGTCATCTGCAAACAGGGACAGTTTGAGTTCTTCCTTGCCAGTCTGTATGCCTTTTATTTCTTTGTGTTGTCTGATTGCCGTGTCTGATTGCCAGAACTATGTTGAATAAAAGTGGGGAGAGTGGGCATCCTTGTCTTGTTCCCGATCTTAAAGGAAAAGCTTTCAGCGTCTCGCTGTTAAGTATGATGTTGGCTGTGGGTTTGTCATATATGGCCTTTATTATATTGAGGTACTCGCCGTCTATACCCATTTTGTTGAGAGTTTTTATCATGAATGGATGTTGAATTTTGTCGAATGCTTTTTCAGCATCTATGGAGATGATCATGTGGTTTTTGTCCTTCTTTTTGTTGTTGTGGTGGATGATGTTGATGGATTTTTGAATGTTGTACCCTCCTTGCATCCTTGGGTCCTTCATAGTTTTTATGGTCAGTGTAATACATCTCCGCTAAGCACAGTCTTTTGATTCACCTGTGCTATTTTTGCTTGGTGAGAGTAATTTCATCCAGGAAGTATCTGGGGAATCAGATCACTTTGTTCTCAGGATATCTTAGACAGGACCTGTTTTTTTGCTCTAATTACTTTTTTGTAGATGTTCTGCACTTAAGCTTTACTCATAATACAATGAGGTTTTCTCTGTATCTTGAGAATAGAGTGGTTTTCATTAGTAAGCATGAATTTTGAAGCAGTATACGGTGAGATATATTAAGGTATAGTGACAATGCTTTGGGTTATAACACAAAACAGGCAGTCAGGAATTTAGAGGAAAATAAGGAAGGGAGATACACAGTTTTCATGGCATACAATTAGGGCTGCATAATTAGGGCAAAAAAAATAAGATGATCCTCACTGAGTATGATTTACAAATCCAGCACTCATGCCCAGCTCTAAAGTTTCTTTCAGAAGGCAAAACCTGCACCAGCTCCAGTTCTTCTGCATGCCTGGGACCTGAGCACAGATAGGGAAGGAAATGTGATTAACATTCAGGTTCTTTTAGGATGGGGAAAAGCCATGATTTTCATGTGAACTTTTCCCTTTATCTCAGAGAAGCTATGACAAATTATTTTACTTACACAGAAGTCTGCCTCCAGGAAGGTCACATTTTTAAAGAGTAGCCAGCCAGTGAAAGGATATTATAAATCAAGAACTAAGGAGTTCAGAAAAGTGGTGATCAGAAGATATAGTGAAAATTGATGATGTTTTATATCTCTAATTAATACTGATTTTCATTTAATACTTTAATGCCTATTGATTGTTTAGTCAGTGCCAGGCTGTGCTAAGCACTTTACTTGCTTTAGTGCCCTTAATTTGCACAACAAATGAATGGAGAGGGACTTTTGTTTTTAGCCTCAATTTACAGAAGAGCAAACTGAAGCTTTGAAAGGCTGTTGGGCCACACAAAACTAGTAAGTGGCAATGGATAATGTTCCCAGAACCCCAGTTCTTACCATTACACTAATATAAGTAACTATCTTATTTGTTTGGTATGAAAAGGGGGTCAAATCTGACATAGATGGTGATTCAAGATAGACATTGAGAAACTTAACAACTCACAAGTTAAAACCCTTTTGACATTCAGTGTCTGCAAACAAATATCAGGTCTTTTTCAAGGTACCGTATTTACAGTAGTATTTATTTCTTAGCCATTTAATATATGTGAAATACTGTTACTGTTTTTTAAAAGTTTCTACCATTTTTTGTTTTTCTTATGCATCACTGATGCAGTTTTGAGTGCTGTGCTCCTCACTCCCGTTTTTTCTGTATGCCCTCTGGCTTATATTGTGTGATTTTGCATAGAGTTTTAAGATGGGTTTCTCTATTCTGCAAGTCTGCTATTTTCATAGTTTAGGATTTTAATAATTTCTATTTATACTTTTAATACATCTAGAATTTATTTTTACATGTAGGTAAAGGTGGGAATCTATCTCTCCCCCTGTTTTTTTTTCTTTAATAACTAGCTACTTCAACCCATCATTTGCTGAATCCTCTTCCTCCCTTGCTCCTGCCACAATTTGACGTTTTCCCTTTATCCTATATTTACTTTCTTTGGACTCTGTACTTATATCAATAACTATTTTAATTATTAATGCTTTGTATCAATTGAAGCTATATTTATGGATATCTAATGGGGATTAAAAGAATGTATTTGTATAGATGGATTTCTCTTCGTAGTTATAAGTCCTATTAGCATTTTGGCACTAAGAATGTTCAACTTTGACAGTTGGTGTCTTGCATAAACTGCCCTTAGAAGCCATACTTAGGTCTAATAACCATGCTTATAAAAATAATAATTTTGTGATTATATTTTTTAAATAGGGAATATGATGACAGGATGTCACTGACACTTTTTTGTTTAAGTATTTTTAACCCTAAAAAAATTATGTCAGTAAACTAGCAGAATATTTTAATTCACTAGGACTATCTTCACCCACTGTCCAAAGGTGGGTAGACAAGCATCTGTAGCTTTTTGTACTATCCTGCATTTTATGATTATCCCTATCACTGAAATTGTACATTATTTGAAGCCATTAATAGGGTCTTCTCCTCCCCTGTAAATTAGGCTGTAAGTCTCTTGAGGATAGTGCATTGTTGTTATTTATCCTCAGCACCCAGCATGGGGCTGGGCATCTGGTAGACACTTAAATGTTCATTTACTTAAACCTGTGACTAATCTCTCCCATTATACTTTGTTTTCTCTTGTGCTACCTTAGCACTTTCTATCTTAAATTGTATGTGTGTTAGCTTTTCCTTAACTGAATGGTGCTCCTTTGGGTCAGGAACTGTTATTAACCTAAAAAATTTCTTCCAGTACCTGCTCAAGGCCTTATACTTAGTTTATTCATAATAAACACTGAATAAGTAGAAGATAAGACATTTTATTTTAAAATTTACTTACAAAGACTTGAGGCAGCCTTGCCATCTGTATTTCACATGTTTTGGAAGTAGAGAAGCATTCCTAAGGCCAAGAATATAATTTGTAAAGAATTTTAGCTAACATGTGTTACTAAAATAAAGCTTTTACTGTGTGTGTGTATGTGTGTGTGTGTGTGTGTGTGTTTTGGTTGTTTCTTGATGTTATTTATAAGAATGCTTAGTGCCTGGACTTAGTCCTCTAAAATAGCAGTTTAATTTTAACGTCACAATGCTGGACCCCTTCATTATATGGTTTGGAGAAACCAAGGGAAAGCAAATGATGCGGGAAGTCATAGTGGTAGTTCTGTAATTACTCCTCTTTTCACTTGACCTTTTACTGAACTGGTGACAAAACAGTTTTTAACGTAACTTTAAAATATTTTATTAGAAAATGGGTGTATTAGAAAGGATTAAAATTTTTAACTTTTTTTCATGATTATGGATTTTTTTGGTATATGTGCTACTGGGTATGCATTGAGACACTGTAGGTTGGTGGGATAACTTTGAGGAGGCCGTCAGCTTGAAAGGCAGAGATTTTCTAGAGTGTTCTTTCAGCCTTCACCCTTTGAGATTTTACCTGCTTTATGGGGATTCAAAGAAAATTTATATTGACTTACTGAATAATTAAAAATTTATACTGACATCCATAATAAATAAATACTTTTGAGGTGATGAAAATGTTTCGGAACTAGAGATAGTAAATGTACTACATGCCAAACTGTATTGTATTTATTTTAATTTTTTTTAATTATAGAAGTATATTTAATAAAAGTTTCCTCTTTATATCCCTTGCCATACTGTACTCATCTCCTGTGCGAACCACGGTGAAGTTTTATGTGTATTTTCTCATAAGTTTTACACCACAGTTTTAACTGTATATCTAATACAGATATATAAATAGAGTTTTAAAAATTATAATAAGGCCATACTTTATATATTGCTCTGTGACTTGCTTTTTTTTTTCTTAAAGATAAAACTTGGAGAATTTTTCATCTTAGGATAGATGTACTGCATTCTGGTTAAACCATACATAGTATTTCTTAGTTCATAATATTTCATATGCCAAAATATTCATCATTTTCCTAATAATGGGCTCTCCCTACTTCCTTCCTTCCCTCACTTTCTTTTCTAAAAAACAATAAGCTTTACTTTTTTAGAGTAGTTTAAGATTCACTGCAAAATTGAGCAAAAAGTACAAAGAGTTCCCATGTACTCTCTGCTCCTACTCGCATGCAACCTTCCTCATGATCAACATTCCACACCACAGTGGTACATTGCTAAAATTGATGAATCTACATTGATACCTCATTATCACTCAGAGTTCATAGTTTATATTAGGGTTCACTCTTGCTGTACATTCTGTGGGTTTGACAAATGTATAATGACATGAATCTACCATTGTAGTATCATACAGAATAGTTTCCCTGCCCTAAAATTCTTGGTTCTGCCTATTCATCCCTCCCTCCCCTTTCATCCCTAGGGACCACTGTCCTTTATTATCTCCATAGTTTTTGCCTTTTCCAGAGTGTCATATAGTATATAATCTTTTCATACTGGCTCCTTTCACTTAGTAATATGCATTTAAATTTCCTCTATGGCTCTCCATCGCTTGATAGCTCATTTCTTTTCAGTGCTGAATGATATTCCATTGTCTGGATACCATAGTTTATCCACTCACCTACTAAAGGGCATCTTGGTTGTTTCCAGGTTTTAGAAATTATGAGTAAAGCTGCCATAAACATCCATGCCTTCCTTCACATTTCATATACTGTTAGAATGAGCATCCTTGTGCAGGTATTACTGTGAGATGATTGAGAGTAAAGACTCTGGAATTTACTGGGACTACACTACCTAGATTTGAATACTGGGTCTAATGGTTATCTAACCTGTGGCCTACCAATATTAATACTTTAATATTATAACTATTAAATAAGTTAATATATGTAAAGTGCTCAACAGGGCCTGGCATATGGTAAATACACATATACACACCAGTACACAATATCTTTGTGTAGCCATTTGAGTCTAGATTCAAAAAATGAAATTGCTCAAAACTGTGTTTATTCTACATTTTTATAGATACTATCAAATTTCCCATTAAAAGATTTTACTAATATTCTACCTAGTAGTACTTTGAGCATATCCATTCCTCCAGAGCTCACTGGATATTTTTAGCATTACAATTTTACCTATCTTGTGGATGAGCAAGAATGTTGCACTTTTAATTTTCATCTTCTGATTATCAGACTTTAAAAAAAAATTGTTGACCATTTCTCTTTCTCATGTGGATTATCTGTTCGTATAATTTGGCCTGAAACACTACTCTGATTTCTTGGAGTTGTAACGAGGAAGTACTATTCACTTAAAATAGTGAGAAGCAGCAGAGCCATAGGCATAATTCTAAGAACACGATGGTCCCACGTAGAGTTTAATTTCACCAACCGTGTGGGGGACTGGTGAGAAGTATACAGAGATAAAGAAATAGAAAATATGAAAGAGAAGTTCAGATAGAAGACAGATTGGGAATCTCCCACATATATGAAAAGGGAGTTTAGAAGGTGAAAATAGAGAACACATATACACAGATTTACAGAACACAGGAAAATAAATTGCAATGAATTAAGCATAATCAGAAACAACAAAACCAGACCTACAAAACCTTCAGTACTGGTATTAATGGAAATAATATAAAGTTACATCTGTAAGATAAAAATTCCCTATATATTTATTTATATTCATAAATATATTTAATGTAATATGTAATATTAATATGTGTGTATTAAAATGTTTAATGAGAAATGGGAAAGAAGAACAATCAAAAATGTTCAATGGACTTTAAAAATACGAAATACAACTCCTAGGAATAAAAATTAGGGTTTGGAATACGAGAGGTAGGCTAACATTATTCAGAAAAATAATATACTTTGAAGTGACAAACAGTAGGGAGAATGGAGTAACACATATTGCATATTTGTATTGTGAAAGGTACAGTGGTTTGTCAGCTGTCACTTATAACATGATTGGTTTTTTCTTGTAAGATTATATGCAATACTGAAAAGAAGGGGGAAAAATCGATGGAAGTATTAAGTTAGCAAGGTAGAAATGGCTGAAGAGGGAATTAGTGTTTTATAGATAGATCTGAAGAAATTGCCCAGAGGGTAATACAGATAGATAAAGAGAAGGAAAATATTAAAAAACAGTGGTTAAGAGATAAGGCCCTTTCCATTCTGTAGTAAACACTATTGGTGTCCGTACATATTGCCTTACTTAGATAAAATAGATGGATTAAAATTTTTTTACAGAAATTGACTCAAGAAATATAAAACCTGAATAGACCAATAGCCATTACATGATTTGACTCAGTAGAAATGGATGGGTATGCATAGGTGAAAAGACTCATCCTATTATTCTCTTCCCCTAGTTGAATCCTGTGACTTCTTATAAAAGGGAGTACTTTTTCTTTCCCTTTTAGTTAGTAGAGTGTATGCCCCACTGACACTATGTGGAAGTGTCAGGCCACGTAGAAGGTATCTTTTCTGGGCACCCTCAATTTATGATACATCAGAATTTTGGTTGGATTCCCTGGTTCAGAGGAAGTATTGCCATCCTAATACAGAACTGAGGTTTCTTCCCACCCTTTACCCATCCTTCTGCAGTACTGATAGCATTCTCATATTCTTGCCCTAGATATATCACCAACACAGTCCACAGTCTGAGGCTTCTGCATTAGTCTGTGGAAGGGAACTCATTGCTTCCATGTGTGGTAATGGGAGGTGTCCTACTTTTTTGAGAAGTAACTAAGGACCTCACTCTAAGGCATTGTGTATTCCTTTCTCTGCTTATGATCGCCATGTCCTGCTCACTCATGGGGTGGTTATTTGTGTTGTTAGACATGGTCAGTGAATGAGGCTCTTTGCTCCCACTTGGAGCACTCGTGGCTAATCTGTGTTTATTAGTGTCAGTTGGCAGGCATGGATGGCTCTCCTCCCTTCTTCGCCTTGCTAGTTCTGGCCCTGGTTTGGTTGTACTGTATAAGCTGGCAAGTATCCCTCTGCATCATTGGAAAATACTTTTGAGATAGTGTACAGCCATTTCCAAAGCCCATTTGCTGGAGCACTGTAGTACCTTATACGATATCCCATTAATTAGTGATAATTTCTGCTGTTCCTGGAATAGAACATTATTATCTTCAGCCTCTCCTATCAGAAGTGTTCACTGTTCATTTTCTCCCCTTTACTGCTGTAAGATGCTACAAATCTTCCCACTTCATACAAATATTCCACTCGCATTTGGTAGCAATAGCTGAAGTCAGGGCTGCTCTAGAACATAGATGACTTTGATTACTCCTAGATGCCCAGTGGTTTATGGGTGAGGGCTGTTGATTATACATTGCCAGTAATGAATACTAACATCATAGTTTAAGGGTTATTATTGCTGCCCTGTGATACTCAATTTAATGCTGGTAAGGACACGTATGAGGTTTTTATCCATATTTATAAGGGTACCTCTTGGTACATACTCCTTGCATTTTTGGATAATTCCCTCAGTTACAAAACTCAAACCTGTTAATGGCACATTAGTCTTCCTGATGGATGGCTTCTGAATAGAGAATGCCGTATATTTATTTTCTCTGAATCATCTTGATACAACATTGTCCCCTAAGTCATCCAAGTTGGGTGTGTAAAGAGTTATTGTGCAGATGCTTAGTGGGGTCATAAAAAGTCATCACAGGGGTATTGACTTGTCCACCATTGTTTAAAATTGATGCTTGCAGGCCTTCCCCATCTCTCCCTGAAAACTAATCTATAGATTAAGTACCTGTTTCTCAGGTACACACAGTTGCCTCTGGCATTTTCTTGCTAATAACAGGATGGTAAGGCCTGCTAGGCTCTCTGGTCAAGTTGGCAAGGGACTTAGAGTCATGTAGTGTGTCTGTAATACCTGCTTAATCTCTCAAGTATCTGTTTTCTAGAGTTAATGCAATAAGGCCTTTGAATGAGGCAAAATCTCTGTCTCTGTTCCTTGTTTGAGAAACTATATGTCTGTCTCATAGCTTGTTTAACTGAGGTATTTATGGTAGAACTGACACTCATCTAAGTGATGACTTTAACTCTGTCTCTTGTGGGCAGTATAACACTGTGGTGGACTTTTTTTGCTTGTCTCCTCAGCTTACATTCTGCTTCCCCTTTGGTTAATGCCTTAATTTTAGCATGCGATGCCATTCCTTGATACTTCATTCATGGGTTGAGTGGGGCTACATCCCCACCAAGAGAGGTGGAGGACGTGACCTAGGCTTCAGCCAATCACTGCATCACGTTGCTTTGGTTCAGTAGTACACACATGATGTGAACCGTCAAGTCAGAGTGACTCTTAGAACAAAGACCCTTGCTTTCTTTTGCTGGGCTGGATGTGCTGACAGTGTGAGTTTGAAGTTGCTGGGGACCACACCGTAGAGGCTTGAGAATAGTTCCAATGTAGATATGAGCAGACCCAAGAGTTGGATCCTGGTGATATCATTGAGCCTTGGTTACAGCAGAGGTCAGCATTATCCTTGGATTGTTCTCTAAAATAAGCAATAATTTCTCTATTTTGCTTAAGCCAGTGAGGATGGAAGTTTCCTTGTTACAGAGTTTTAACTGTAGTACATTAAATAATTGCTTCTATTCTTTGTAAGTCCTTCCAGATAGTTATGTCTCTACTAGATATTTGGTTGTTTATATAGACTTTAAGACTTGGTTGTCATGACAGCTTTTAAAAGAAACTCAGTATGGTCCCTTAAATAATTGACTTGTGACAGAGCAATCTTTTAAATATGTGCTCTAAAATTCCTGGGCGCCTGTAATTCTAACTACTGTTCTTTTTATGCAAACTGTATCTCCAGACTCATGGAAGTGGGATTGGGAATACATTACTCCTTCTTCATAGATGCTTCTTAAGTCCCCCTTTCCTCTTTTTGTTTTGTAAAACTGATGAAATCAAAACTGTCTTTTACCACCCTTTGGAAGCTGCCAGCTAAGACATGTAGATGGTAGTACATTGGGTCCTCTCAGTGTCTGATTGTATAAAATTAGCACACAGAGAGAGCATATATTGGGAGCTTAGTCAGATACTGCATCCTGTTCAGTAACCATCAATATGGGGCTCATACCTGAAAGAAATTGTAGTCAATCTGTCTAATACTTGTTTTTTCCAACATCGCCAAGCAGTTAATTCTGACACTGTCTACTTGGAGATAGTGTCAGACCCCACACATTAAGGGTTCAGTGCTACAAGACGGCTGACCCTTTCCATCCCACTTCAAATGCCAGTCTCAAGTCCAGGCTGTCACCTATGCTTCTGACCTACTGGCTGTAGATTGGAGGTTCCCAAGACCCTACCTACCTTTTGTTCAATTAATTTGCTACAGTGGATCACAAAATTCAGAGAAACATTTTACTTATGAGATGACCAGGTTATTATAAAAGGATATAACACAGCAGTAGCCATACCAGAGAGTTGTATAGGACCAAGCATGTGGAAAGAGACATGGAGATTCCGTGCTCTCTAGGTTTGCGACTCTCCCCAAATCTGTAGGTATTCACTAACCTGGTGGTAGCTCTCAGAACCCCATCCTTTTGGGTTTTTATGGAGGCTTCACTCCATAGGCATGATTGATAAATCACTGGCCATTAGTGATTGATTCAGCCACTGGCCCCTCTCTTCTCTGGAGATGGGGCTTGAGTAGGGGAGTGAGACTGAAAGTTCCAACCCTCTAATCACATGATTGGCTCCTCTGGCAACCAACCCCCAACCTAAGTATCTACAGACTTTGCAGAGGTCATCTCATTCCCATAATAAAAGACATCTTTATTGCTTTCTTAGGAAATTCCAAGGTTTTTAGGAGCTTTGTTCCAGGAACAGTGGATGAAGGCCAAATCTATATTTCTTATTATAAACTTATAATATCACAGTCAATACCAAATAGTTTGTTGGTGCTGGTTACGCTTGGAGGGTCTCAGCATACTGCTGAAGTAGTGACTCCGATTTCTTTCTTTTTTTTTTATTAAGGTATCATTGATATACAATAACATGAGCAACATTGTGGTTACTAGATTACCCCATTATCAAGTCCCCACCACATACCCCATTACAGTCACTGTCCATCAGCATAGTGAGATGCTGTAGAGTCACTACTTGTCTTCTTTGTGTTATACTTCCTTCCCCGTGACCCCCTACATTATGTGTGCTAATCATAATGCCCCTTAATTCCCTTATCTCTCCCTTCCCACCCACCCTCCCAGTCCCTTTCCCTTTGGTAACTCTTAGTCCATTCTTGGGTCCTGTGAGTCTGCTGCTGTTTTGTTCCTTCAGTTTTTGCTTTGTTGTTGTATATGAGTGAAATCATTTGATACTTGTCTTTCTCTACCTGGCTTATTTCACTGAGCATAATACCCTCTATCTCCATCCATGTTCCAAATGGTAGGACTTGTTTCTTTCTTGGCTGAATAATATTCCCTTGTGTATATATATCAAATCTTCTTTATCCATTCATCTACTGATGGACACTTAGGTTGCTTCCATATCTTGGCTATTGTAAATAGTGCTGCAAAAAACATAGGGGTGCATATGTCTTTTTGAATCTGGGATCCTGTATTCTTAGGGTAAACTCCTAGGAGTGGAATTCTTGGGTCAAATGGTATTTCTGTTTTACTTTTTTGAAGAACCTCCATACTGCTTTCCACAGTGATTGAACTAATTTACATTCCCAACAACAGTGTAGGAGGGTTCCCCTTTCTCCACATCCTCACCAGCATTTGTTGTTGTTTGTCTTATGGATGTTGGCCATCCTAACTGGTGTGAGGTGATATGTCGCTGTGGTTTTAATTTGCATTTCTCTGATGATGAGCGATGTGGAGCATCCTTCCATGTACCTGTTGGCAATCTGAATTTTTTCTTTGAAGAAGTGTCGTTCATATCTTCCACCCATTTTTTAGTCTGGCTATTTGCCTTTTGGGTGTTGAGGTGTGTGAATTCTTTATATATTTTGAATGTTCACCCCTTGTCAGGTATGTCATTTACGAATATATTCTCCCATACTGTAGAATGCTTTTTTGTTCTACTGATGGTGTCCTTTGTTGTACAGAAGCTTTTTAGTTCATATAGTCCCACTTGTTCATTTTTGCTTTTGTTTCCCTTGCCTGGGGAGATAGGTTCAATGAAAAGTTGCTCATGTTTATATTCAAGAGAGTTTTACCTATGTTTTCTTCTAAGAGTTTTATGGTTTCATGACTTACATTCAGGTCTTTCATCCATTTCAAGTTTACTTTTGTGTATGGAGTTAGACAGTAATCCAGTTTCATTCTCTTACATATAGCTGTCCAGTTTTGCCAATATCAGCTGTTGAAGAGGCTGTCATTTCCCCATTGTATATCCATGGCTCCTTTATCATATATTAGTATTATGTTTGGGTTAATATCTGGACTCTCTAGTATGTTCCATTGGTCTGTGGGTCTCTTCTTGTGCCAGTACCAAATTGTCTTGATTATGTGGTTTTGTAGTAGAGCATGAAGTCAGGGAATGTAATTCCCCCACTTTATTCTTCCTTCTCAGGAATGCTTTGGCTATTCGCAGTCTGTTGTGGTTCCATATGAATTTTAGAACTATTTGCTCCAGTTCATTGAAGAATACTGTAGGTATTTTTATAGGGATTGCATTGAATCTGTATATTGCCTTAGGCAGGATGGCCATTTTGATGATATTAATTATTTCTATCCATGAACATGGATGTGTTTACATTTATTGGTATCTTCTTTAATTCATCTCATGAGTGTCTTGTAGTTTTCAGGGTATAGGTCTTTCACTTCCTTGGTGAGGTTTATTCCTAGGTTATTTTATTCTTTTTGATGGAGCTGTGAATGGAATTGTTTTCCTGATTTCTCTTTCTGCTAGTTCATTGTTAGTGTATAGCAATGCAACAGATCTGTGTATTAATTTTGTATCCTGCAACTTTGCTGAATTCAGATATTAGATCTAGTAGTTTTGGAGTGGATTCTTTAGGGTTTTTATATACAATACCATGTCATCCGCAAACAGGAACCGTTTAACTTCTTCCTTGCCCATCTGGATGCCTTTTATTTCTTTGTGTTGTCTGTGCGCTGTGGCTAGGACATCCAAAACTATGTTGAATAAAACTGGGGTGAGCGGACATCCTTGTCTTTTCCCCAATCTTTTCTTTTTTTTTATAGTTTATTTTGGTATCATTAATCTACATTTACATGTGCAATATTATGGTAATTAAACTAACCCCTTCATCAGGTCCCCCCCACCAACCCCATTACAGTCACTGTCCATCAGCGTAGTGAGATGCTATAGAATAACTACTTGTCTTCTCTGAGTTGTGCAGCCCTCCCCATGACCCCCCAACATTACGTTTGCTAATCGTAATGCCCATTTTTCCTCTTATCCCTCCCTTCCCACCCATCTTCCCCAGTCCCTTTCCCTTTGGTAACTATTAGTCCGTTCTTGCGTTCTGTGACTCTGCTGCTGTTTTGTTCCTTCAGTATTTTCTCTTTGTTCTTATACTCCACATATGAGTGAAATTATTTGATACTTGTCTTTTTCGGCTTGGCTTATTTCACTGAGCATAATACCCTCTAGCTCCATCCATGTTGTTGCAAATGGTAGGATTTGTTTTCTTCTTATGGCTGAATAATATTCCATTGTGTATATGTACCACTTCTTCTTTATCCATTCATCTACTGATGGACACTTAGGTTGCTTCCATTTCTTGGCTATTGTAAATAGTGCTGCGATAAACATAGGGGTGCACCTGTCGTTTTCAAATTGGGTTGCTGCATTCTTAGGGTAAATTCCTAGGAGTGGAATTCCTGGGTCAAATGGTATTTCTATTTTGAGTTTTTTGAGGAACCTCCATACTGCTTTCCACAATGGTTGAACTAATTTGCATTCCTACCAGCAGTGTAGGAGGGCTCCCTTTTCTCCACATTCTCGCCAACATTTGTTGTTGTTTGTGTTTTGGATGTTGGCCATCCTCGCTGGTGTGAGGTGGTATCTCATTGTGATTTTAATCTGCATTTCTCTGATGATTAGCGATGTGGAGCATCTTTTCATGTGCCTGTTGGCCATCTGAATTTCTTCTTTAGAGAAGTGTCTATTCATGTCCTCTGCCCATTTCTTAATTGGATTATTTGCTTTTGTTTGTTGAGGTGTGTGAGTTCTTTATATATTTTGGATGTCAACCCTTTATCAGATACATCATTTATGAATATATTCTCCCATACTGTAGGATGTCTTTTTGTTCTACTGATGGTGTCCTTTGCTGTACAGAAGCTTTTCAGCTTGATATAGTCCCACTTGTTCATTTTTGCTTTTGTTTCCCTTGCATGGGGAGATATGTTCATGAAGAAGTCGCTCATGTTTATGTCCAAGAGATTTTTGCCTATGTTTTTATCTAAGAGTTTTATGGTTTCATGACTTACATTCAGGTCTTTGATCCACCTTGAGTTTACATTTGTGTATGGGGCTAGACAGTAGTCCAGTTTCATTCTCTTACATGTAGCTGTCCAGTTTTTCCAACACCAGCTGCTGAAGAGGCTGTCATCTCCCCATTGTATATCCAAGGCTCCTTTATCAAATATTAATTGACCGTATATGTTTGGGTTAATGTTTGGATTTTCTATTCTGTTCCACTGGTCTGTGGGTCTGTTTTTGTGCCAATACCGGATTGTCTTGATTACTGTGGCTTTGTAGTAGAGCTTGAAGTCAGGGAGCGTAATTCCCCGTTTTATTCCTCCTTCTCACGATTGCTTTGGCTATTTGGGGTCTTTTGTGGTTCCATATGAATTTTAGAGTTATTTGTTCCAGTTCATTGAAGAAAGCTGTTGGTAGGTTGATAGGGATTGTGTTGAATCTGTAGATTGCTTTGGGTAGTATAGCCATTTTGACAATATTTATTCTTCCTAGCCAAGAGCATGGCATGGATTTCCATTTGTTAGTGTCCTCTTTAATTTCTCGTAGGAGTGTCTTGTAGTTTTCAGGGTACAGGTCTTTCACTTCCTTCGTTAGGTTTATTCCTAGGTATTTTAATCTTCTTGATGCAATTGTGAATGGAATTGCTTTTCTGATTTCTCTTTTTGTTAGTTCATCATTAGTGTATAGGAAAGCAACAGATTTCTGTGTGTTAATTTTTTATCCTGCAACTTTGCTGAATTCAGATATTAGTTCTAGTAGTTTTGGAATGGTATCTTTAGGGTTTTTTATGTACAGTATCATGTCATCTGCAAATAGTGACAATTTGACTTCTTCTTTACCAGTCTGGCTGCATTGTATTTCTTTGTTTTGTCTGATTGCCGGGGCCAGGACCTCCAGTACTATGTTGAATAACAGTGGAGAGAGTGGGCATCCCTGTCTTGTTCCCGATCTTAGATGAAAAGCTTTCAGCTTCTCGCCATTCAGTATGATGTTAGCTGTGGGTTTGTCATATATGGCCTTTATGATGTTGAGGTACTTGCCGTGTATACCCATTTTGTTGAGAGTTTTAATCATGAATGGATGCTGAATTTTGTCAAATGCTTTTTCAGCATCTATGGAGATGATCATGTGGTTTTTGTTCTTCTTTTTGTTGATGTGGTGGATGATGTTGATGGATTTTCAATGTTGTACCATCCTTGCATCCCTGGGATGAATCCCACTTGATCATGGTGTATGATCCTCTTGATGTATTTTTTGAATTCGGTTTGCTAATATTTTGTTGAGAATTTTTGCATCTACATTCATCAGGGATATTGGTCTGTAATTTTCTTTTTTGGTGATGTCTTTTCCCAGTTTTGGTATTAGAGTGATGCTGGCTTCATAGAATGAGTTTGGAAGTATTCCCTCCTCTTCTATTTTTTGGAAAACTTTAAGGAGAATGGGTGTTATTTCTTCTTTATATGTCTGGTAGAATTCAGAGGTGAATCCATCAGGCCCAGGGGTTTTGTTCTTGGGTAGTTTTTTGTTTACCGTTTCAATTTCGTTGCTGGTGATTGGTCTTTTTAGTTTTCCTGTTTCTTGTTCAGTCTTGGGAGGTCGTATTTTTCTAAGAAGTTGTCCATTTCTTCTAGGTTTTCCAGCTTGTTAGCATATAGATTCTCATAATATTCTCTTATAATTCTTTGTATTTCTGTGGGGTTCGTCGTTATTTTTCCTTTCTCATTTCTGATTCTGTTTATGTGTGTAGATTCTCTTTTTCTCTTAATGAGTCTCGCTAAGGGTTTATCTATTTTGTTTATTTTTTCAAAGAACCAGGTCTTGGTTTCATTGATTTTTTTCTATTGTTTTATTCTTCTCAATTTTATTTGTTTCTTCTCTGATCTTTATTATGTCCCTCCTTCCGGTGACTTTGGGCCTCATTTGTTCTTCTTTTTCCAATTTCAGTAATTGTGTCTTTAGACTATTCATTTGGGAATGTTCTTCCTTCTTTAAATAGGCCTGGATTGCAATATACTTTCCTCTTAGAACTGCCTTTGCTGCGTCCCACAGAAGTTGTGGCTTTGTGTTGTTGTTGTCATTAGTTTCCATATATTCTTTATTTCTGTTTTGATTTGGTCGTTAACCCATTGATTAATTAGGAGAATGTTGTTAAGTCTCCATGTATTTGTGAACCTTTTTGGTTTCTTTCTAAAATTATTTCTAGTTTTATACCTTTGTCATCTGAGAAGTTGGTAGGATTTCAATATTTTTAAATTTACTGAGGTTCTTTTTGTGGCCTAGTATGTGGTCTGTTTTGGAAAATGTTCCATGTGCACTTGAGAAGAATGTGTATCCTGTTGCTTTTGGGTGCAGAGTTCTGTAGATGTCTGTTAGGTCCATCTGTTCTAGTGTGTTGTTCAGTGCCTCTGGGTCTTTACTTATTCTCTCTCTGGTTGATCTGTCCTTTGGAGGAGTGGTATGTTGAAGTCACCCAAAATGAATGCATTGCTGTCTATTTCCTCCTTTAATTCTGTTAGTATTTGTTTCACATATGCTGGCGCTCCTGTGTTGGGTGCATATGTATTTATAATGGTTGTATCTTCTTGTTGGACTGAACCCTTTATCATTATGTAATGTCCTTTTTTATTGCTTGATACTTTCTTCGTTTTGAAGTCTATTTTGTCTGATACAAGTACTGCAACACCTGCTTTTTTCTCTTTGTTGTTTGCATGAAATGTCTTTTTCCATCCCTTCACTTTTAGTCTGGGGATATCTTTGCATTTGAGGTGAGTCTCTTGTAAGCCGCATATAGATGGGTCTTGCTTTTTTATCCATTCTGTTACTCTGTGTCTTTTGATTGGTGCATTCAGTCCATTTACATTTAGGGTGATTATTGATAAGTATGTACTTACTGCCATTGCTGGCTTTAGATTTGTGGTTACCAAAGGTTCTAGGGTTGCTTCTTTACTATCTAACAATCTAACTTAACTTTCCTGTTACGTTATTGTAAACACTGTCTGATGTTTCTTTATTTCTCTCCCTTCTTGTTCTTACTCCTCCATTCTTTATATACTAGGTGGTTTATTCTTTGCCTTTAGTTTTGGATGATCTGCTTTCTTTTCTATGATTTTATTTTTTCTGGTGACATCTTTTTAGCCTTAGGGGTGCTTCCCTCTAGAGCAGTCGTTTAAGATATCCTGTAGTGGTGGTTTATGAGAGGCAAACTCTCTCAACTTTCGTTTGTCTGGAAATTGTTTAATCTGTCTGTCATATTTAAATGATAATCGTGCTGGATACAATATTCTTGGTTCGAGGCCCTTCTGTTTCATAACGTTAAATATATCATGCCATTCTCTTCTGGCCTGTAAGGTTTCTTTCTGTTGAGAAGTCTGATGATAATCTGATGGGTTTTCCTTTGTAGGTGATCTTTTTTCTCTCTCTAGCTGCCTTTAATACTCTGTCTTTATCTTTGTTCTTTGCCATCTTAATTATTATGTGTCTTGGTGTTGTCTTCCTTGGGTCCCTTGTGTTGGGAGTCTGTGGGCTTCCGTGGACTGTGAGACTATTTCCTTCACTAGCGAGGGAATGTTTTCAGCAATTATTTCTTCAAAGACACTTTCTATCCCTTTTACTCTCTCTTCTTCCTCTGGTAATCATATAATGTGAATATTGTTCTGTTTGGATTGGTCACACAGTTCTCTTAATATTCTTTCGTTCCTAGAAATCCTTTATCTCTTTGCCTCAGCTTCTCTGTATTACTGTTGTCTGATTTCTATTCTGTTAACAATCTCTTGCATCTCATCCAGTCTGCTGTTAAGCCCATTGATCGGTTGTCTGATTTCTGCATTGTCTTTCCTCACTTCCCTCAGTTTCTCCCTCCGCTGTTGCACATTTCTCTGTAGGTCCATCAGCATGGATATGACTTTTATTCTGAATTCTTTTTCAGGAAGACTGTGCGTTTCCATCCCTTCAGGCTCCGTCTCTGGGGTTGTCTGGTTGATTTTAGTCTGGACCATATTCCTCTGTCTTTTCATGGCTATAGAAGTGGTGGCTGGTAGTTGCCACATATGTCAGCTGGGCTGTTTAAGACTTTAAAAAGAGAAAAAAAAAAGAAAGATAGAATGAAGAAGAAAAAAAGAAAGAAAAGAGAAAACAAAAAAAATAAAACACAAAAGAAAAAAAGAACCGCCCACTGGGAGTAGATTCTGTGGTGATGCTGTAGGTGGCGCTGTTGCCCCACTATTCTGCAGCCGTGGCCATGCCACTCCGCAGGGGCGTTTATAGCTCTGGCCGGTGTGCGAACGAATGGCAAGCTGTTGATCTCAGTGAGAAGTCTTAAGTGCGGCCATGCTTTTCCAGTTGCCAGCTAGAGGGTCTGAAACTCCCCAGGACTCCCAGCCCGCTGGGCTGAGTGTGCCAGGACGATCCGGCTCCTCCGCTGGGCTCCTGTCTCTTTAAGACCATTGAAGAAAGAGCGCGCTTTTCTTTCTTTTTCCTTCTTGGGAGCCGGCTGCAAGCACCCTGGCGCGTTCCCTGCTCAGATCCTGCACCCTGTGTCTCTCCAATCTCTGCTACACCATGCTATGTGTGTCAGCGCTCCCCGTGCAGATCACCGAGCGTGGTTATTTCGCGGGGTGTACTTCCACTCCCTCCCGGCTCTGAATCCTCTCCTCCTGCCAGTGCGCTGGGGTGGGTGAGTGCTCGGGTCCCGCCGGGTCGCGGCTCCGTATCTTACCCGCCTCTTGGAGTGCTGAGTCCTCCCGGGTGTAGCTGTACGCTGTGCGCTTTCCTCTGTATTCTGGTCTCTCTTTTAGGAATAGCTGTATTTGCTGTATTTTCGTAGATAAATATAGTGTTGGGAGGAGATTTCTGCTGCCCTGCTCACGCTGCCATCTTCCCGGATGCCCAAGGCTCTCATTTCTGCATTATATATCCATGGCTCCTTTATCATATATTAATTGACCATATACGCTTGAGTTTATATCTGGGCTCTCTAGTCTGTTCCATTAGTCTGTGGGTCTGTTCTTGTGTGAGTACCAAATTGTGTTGATTACTGTGGCTTTGTAGTAGAGCATGAAGTCAGGGAATGTAATTCGACCCACTTTATTCTTCCTCCTCAGGATTGCTGTGGCTATTTGGGGTCATTTGTTATTCCATATGAATTTTAGAACTAGTTGCTCTAGTTCATTGAAGAATGCTGTAGGTATTTTGATAGGGATTGCATTGAATCTGTAGATTGCTTTAGGCAGGATGACCATTTTGACAATATTAATTCTTCCTCTCCATGAGCACAGGATGTGTTTCCATTTATTGGTATCTTCTTTAATTTCTCTCATGAGTGTCTTGTAGTTTTCAGAGTATAAGTCTTTCACTTCCTTGGTTATGTTTATTCCTAGATATTTAATTCTTTTTGATGCAATTGTGAATGGAATTGTTTTCCTGATTTCTCTTTTCTGCTAGTTCACTGTTAGTATATAGAAATGCAACAGATTTCTGTGTGTTAATTTTGTATCCCACAACTTTGCTGAATTCAGATATTAGATGTAGTAGTTTTGGAGTGGATTCTTTAGGGTTTTTTTATGTACAATATCATGTCATCTGCTAACAGGCACAGTTTTACTTCTTCCTTACCCATCTGGAGGCCTTTTATTTCTTTGTGTTGTCTGATTGCCGTGGCTAAGACCTCCAGTAGTATGTTGAATAAAAGTGGAGAGAGTGGACATCCTTATCCTGTTCCCAATCTTAAAGGAAAAGCTTTCAGCTTCTTGCTGTTAAGTATGATGTTGGCTGTGGTTTTGTCATATATGGCCTTTATTATGTTGAGATACTTGCCGTCTATACCCATTTTGTTGAGAGATTTTATCATGAATGCATGTTGAATTTTGTCACATGCTTTTTCTGCATCTATGGAGATGATCATGTGGTTTTTGTTCTTTTTGTTGATGTGGTGGAGGATGTTGATGGATTTTCAAATGTTGTACCATCCTTGCATCCCTGGGATGAATCCCACTTGATCATGATGGATGATCTTTTTGATATATTTTTCAATTTAGTTTGCTAGTATTTTGTTGAGTATTTTTGCATCTATGTTCATCAGGGATATTGGTCTGTAATTTTGTTTTTTTGTGGTATCTTTGCCTGGTTTTGGTATTAGAGTGATGTTGGCCTTGTAGATTGAGTTTGGGAGTATTCCCTCCTCTTCTACTTTTTGGAAAACTTTAAGGAGGATGGTTATTAGGTCTTCACTAAATGTATTATAAAATTCAGTAGTGAAACCATATGGTCCAGGCATTTTGTTCTTACGTAGTTTTTTGATTACCAGTTCAATTTCTTTACTGGTAATTGGTCTTTGCAGATTTTCTGTTCTTCCTGAGTCAGCCTTGGTAGGTTGTATTTTTCTAGAAAGTTGTCCATTTCTTCTAGGTTATCCAGTTTGTTAGCATACAGTTTTTCATAGTATTCTGTAATAATTCTTTGTATTGCTGAGGTGTCTATAGTGATTTTTCCTTTCTCTTTTCTGATTTTGTTTATGCGTGTAGACTCTCTTTCTTTCTTGATAAGTCTGGCTAGCGGTTTATCTATTTTGTTTATTTTCTCAAAGAACCAGCTCCTACTTTCATTGAGTCTTTCTATTGTTTTATTATTCTCAATTTTATTTTTTTCTGCTATAATCTTTATTATGTTTCTCCTTCTACTGACTTTGGGTCTCATTTGTTTTTCCTTTTCTAGTTTCATTAATTGTGAGTTTATACTGTTCATTTGGAATTGTTCTTCTTTCCTGAGGTAGGCCTGTATTGCAATATATTTTCCTCTTTGCATGGCCTTCACTGCATCCCACAGATTTTGCGGTGTTGAATTATTGTTGTCATTTGTCTCCATATATTGCTTGATCTCTGTTTTTATTTGGTTATGGATCCATTGATTATTTAGGAGCATGTTATTAAGCCTCCATGTGTTTGTGGGCTTTTTCATTTTCTTTGAGTAATTTATTTCTAGTTTCATACCTTTGTGATCTGAGAAGCTGGTTGGTACTATTTCAATCTTTTTGTATTTACTGAGGATCTTTTTGTGGCCTAGTATATTATCTATTCTTGAAGATGTTCCATGTGCATTTGAGAAGCATGCGTATCCTGTTGATTTTGGATGGAGAGTTCTTTAGATGTACATTAGGTCCATCTGTTCTAATATGTTGTTCAGTGCCTCTGTCTCTTTATTTTTTATCTGTCTGGTTGATCTGTCCTTTGGAGTGAGTGGTGTGTTGAAGTTTCCCAAAATGAATGCATTGCATTCTATTTCCACCTTTCATTCTGTTAGTATTTGTTTCACATATGTGGGTGATACTGTGTTGGGTGAATAGATATTTATAATAGTTATATCTTCTTGTTTGACTGACCCCTTTATCATTATGTAATGTCCTTCTTTGTCTCTTGTGACTTTCTTTGTTTTGAAGTCTATTTTGTCTGATACAAGTACTGCAACTCCTGCTTTTTTCTCCCTATTAGTTGCATGAAATATCTTTTTCCATTGCTTTGCTTTCAGTCTGTGTATGTCTTTGGGTTTGATGTCAGTCTCTTGTAGGCAATATGTAGATGGGTTTTGTTTTTTTATCCATTCAGTGACTACATCTTTTGATTGGTGCATTCAGGCCATTTACATTTAGTGTGATTATTGATAGGTATGTCCTTATTTCCATTGTAGGCTTTAGATTTCTAGTTAGCAATGGTTCAAGGGTAATTCCCTTAATTTCTAACAGTCTCATTTAACTCACTTCCTATGCTATTACAAACACAACCTAAAGGTTCTTTTTTTTTTTCCTCCTTTTTCTTCCACCTCCATTCTTTGTATGTTATGAATCATATTCTGTACTCTTTGTCTATCCCTTGGGTGACATCTGTTTAGTCTTAGGAATACTTCCATCTGTAGGAGTCCCTCCAAAATGCACTGTAGAGGTGATTTGTGGTAGGTAAATTCTCTCAGCTTTTGCTTATCTGAAAAGTGTTTAATCCCTCCTTCATATTTACACGATAACCTTGCCAGGTAGAGTATTCTTGGTTCCAGGCCCTTCTGCTTCATTGCATTAAATATGTCATGCCACTCCCTTCTGGCCTGTAAGGTTTCTGTGGAGAAATCTCATGATAGCCTGATGGGTTTTCCTTTGTATGTGATCTTCTTTCTCTCTCTAGCTGCTTTTAAAAGTCTGTCTTTATCCTTGATCTTTGCCATTTTAATTATTATATGTCTTGATGTTGTCTTCCTTGGGTCCTTTGTGTTGGGAGATCTGTGCACCTCCATGGCTTGGGAGACTCTCCTTCCCCAGACTGTGGAAGTTTTCAGTAATTACCTCCTCAATGACACTTTCTATCCCTTTTTCTCTGTCTTCTTATTCTGGTACCCCTAGTATGTGAATATTGTTCTGTTTGGATTGGTCACACAGTTCTCTCAATATTCTTTCATTCTTAGAGATTCTTTTTTCTCTCTGTGCTTCAGCTTCTTTGTATTCCTCTTCTCTAATTTCTATTCCATTTACCATCTCTTCTACTACATCTCGTCTTCTTTTAAATCCCTCTGTTGTATGTTTCATTTCAGATATGGAATTTCTTAATGACTGAATCTGTTTTAAATTCGTTACCGACTTCTTGAATATTTTTCTGTACCTCCATGAGCATGTTTATAATTTTTATTTTCAACTCTCTTTCAGGAAGATTGGTGAGTTCAGTTTCATTTGGCCCTTTTTCTGGTGTTTGTGAGATTTTGGTCTGAACCATGTTCTTTTGACGTTTCATATTTCTGTGTGGTGCCCTCTATCGCCCAGAAGCTCCAGTCTGTGGAGCTTCTCAGCCCCTAGAGTGAGGTTGGAGGTCGTAGGGGAATGGAGCTAGTGCCTGGGGGGAGAAAGATCTGTTTCGTGATTCCTGTCTGCCCTTCCTGTCTCCTGTATCAGATCCAGTGGGCCGAGTACAACGGTGTAAGCCTGTGTGCTTGGTGTCTCTAACTTTTGTTGGTGGTGCCTCCCTCTGGCTCACCTGATGCCAGAGCAGTGACTGCTGGTTTGTGAGCCAGTGCTGTCAGGCCAGGAGGAAAGCTCGGCAGGCTGCATATCACAGTGGGGGACCTTGGAGCTGAGTAGCTATCTAGGGGGATGGAGCGCATGAAGCTCCCCAAAAGTTCCCAATATGCTGGGCAGAGTGCGCCGACACAACCTTGTACCCCTAACCCTTCTCCCGCGTAGCAAGCTCTGTGCAAACCCTGTCATTCAGCAGCCCTCTTGCTGCTAGGATGCCTCTGAGACTGCCTACCTTTCTCTTGTTCCAGAGCGGCCAGGTTTGAATCCCATCCTCCAGAAATGGCTTGAATCTGTCTCTGAAGCACTCCGCCTGTCCCAGCTCCCCATCCTCCAGAGCACCACACAATGTAGGTTTCTGCTCACAAAGTAGATCTCCAGGGCTAGGTGTCCAGCAGTGGCAGGCTTCCAACCCCTCCCTCGCTCCGTTTCTTTTCCTACTGCTGGTGAGCTGGGGTGGGGGAATGGCTTGGTTCCCGCTGGATCAAGGATTTAGTTCGTAACCCTGTTTTGTGAGGTCTGCTCTGTTCATTAGGTCTGTGTGCAGTTTGGTGCAGTCTTCTTTCCTGTTGCTGTTTTAGGGTTCGTTGTATTAACTGTATTTTCAAACTATCTGTATTTTTGGGAGGAGTTCTCTGTCTTCATGCTGCCATCTTGAATCTGGTAGTATTAATTTTAAAGATATATAGTTTACTTTTTATAGTTACTTCAACAGGTTTGTTTTCAAGGGGACTCTGAAGGCAATGTCCAAATAAATATTGTGGAGAGAATCATAAAAGTTTTTTTTTTCCTGGCTAAGGAAAGACAATATACTTAATTCATCATTTGGATCAGTGAATTTTTGTTTTTGTAGTTAGTTCCACAGATAATATCTTAGTATATTACTGTTCCTTACTTTTAATTTTCTTTCTGTTTGAAACATTTTTCCAGATCCGGTAGAACTTTAAAAGCATTCTAATGATATAGCTTACCTTTTAGGCATAGTTCTAATGTCAAGAAACTTGTTCCTAGAATTGGAAAAATAAAACAATGAGAAACCAATCCACCACGAAACCAAAAATGAGAATAAAACATAAACCAAACCCTTCAAAATGGACAAAGATATAGAAAAAGACATAGAAATGAAGCTGACAAATAATAAAATGGAAAATGTACTCTGTGGAAATTTAAAGGGAGTACCATGATTATTTAGCCTGAATAGTCCAGAAGTGCTTAGTAATGATATGATTATGTAATTATTAAACATTTTGTGAGTGGGGAGATTATGCTCCTTTTTTGAGTAACAGAATAAGAAAAGGGCTTTAAGTATGCAGGAAGGATGAACACTGAAAATGGAAATATATTGACCACTAATAAATAGTGCAAGAAGGTACTGAGATCTACGATATTGAGTCTCCAGCCTCTAAATTGGTGGGCCATTTAGAGGAAATAGTCAATACTTTCCCTGAATAGTTTAGGACTGGTGTCACAAACTTAAAAGCTTAGGGGCATGTGGATAACATAATATTAGAATCAGTTAAGTATAAGATGATTAGAAATGATTGGGGCTTTGTGAGTGCCTTGTTTGTTTCCTGCTAGACATTCACTTGCCAGGAATTTATTTCACGATTTCTCCTGAGAGTTAACATTTAAAAATTTGAATGTAAAATTTAGAAAAGTAAGATGAAATTGAGCCATTTATTACTGTCATAAATCCAGTTGGATCAAACTATTTCCTAGTTAGCTTCTGTTTTGTGGCTTTTCCATAGCACTATTTCATTACAATACATTTTTTAGTAGTATGTTAACTTGAATATGAAAGTCATTTTATCAAAATATAACTATGAGATCAATAACTCTCTTTTGCATTTTGTTTTATTTCATTATATATTTCAGTCAATTTTCATAAAATGTTTTAGGACTAGAAAAGAAAAAGCCCTCTATACTAAAAAATGATCATCATTATAATTAATTTTTTCCACCTATCAGTTTTTACTTAAATTAGAATGTTATATTGCTTTATTATTAGATGTGCGATTTTTATTCTTTTTGACTCCTAGTCTTAGTAAATTTTAAATAATTATTTTTTCTTCTAATAATAACCTGGGCTTATGTATTTTCCGCCTTTGGAAACTTTGAGGAGCAACATATATATTAGTAAAGTCTGAGTTAGGCAAAAATTTGAAGTATGACTAGAATTTTCTTGTTTTTTCCTCATAAAATTTGAACTTGCCTAGAATTTCTTCACCTTTCCCTGATTATCCTTACGTCCTTACAGCATAATCTTCCTAGGTCATCTCCATGTTCTGGTTAATTCATAACCTGTATTTGTCTGTTGAAACTTGCTTGTATTGTGCCCCTTACATCTTCACCAGGTCAATACTCTGATTAATTGACTCTGCTCAGTTATTTATTTATTTATCTGTCTCTATCTATCTGTCTATTCATTCATTCATTCATTCATTCGGGAAATGTTGAGAGCCTCCCATGAGCTAGGTATTGAGGATAAAAGAGTAAGACCAGGTTTCTCTACAAGGTATTTGATTTGTACAGTATATACAAATTGAAGAAGTAGAATTTACTAATTCAGTAAATATTATTTGGCACAAACTGTTTACCAGGAATTATTTTCCTGTTAGGGGTTTGCAGCAGTGAATTAAACAACTTCCATGGCCTTATGGAGCTTATTCTAGTGGGGGAACTGACAATAAGCAGATGTATATAATTTAGAGAGAAGTATTTGAAGAAAAATAAAGCAGAGGAAGAGATGGGTGAGAGCTTTGGAGAATAAATCATACCCAAAGTTGTCCCCCCTTGAGTTAAAGGAGCTGGTCTTTTGTACCCCTGTATTAACATGTCATTGGTGGCTCTAGTCAGCCTAGAGCAATTGTCTGGAGAAGGGGGAGCAGCTGTGAGCCATTAATACCTGGGGGATGGGTATACTGATCCTGTAATGGGGACCTCATAGTGTCCACTATCGCAGGATATCTTTTCTTCTCCTTACATTAATAAGTTTTGTCATTATTTTTCTTGTTTCATTTGCAAAGACAAAAGCTAACCTGTACCAGCACTTCTTTTTTTCAACTCACTAGATTAAGGGAAAATGAGTTAAATATGTGATAGTGACACACATACACACACACACGTATTATACGTATTTTAAAAACAAGAACTAAATGGAATAATACTTCTGAGACTTTTAATGTGGACACTAGATTTAGAAATTTGATAATTCCAGTTATTGTTTTTAATGGATTTATTAAGTGTTCCTTATTTAAGAATAGGCACTGAGGAGAAGGTCAAAGTACATGGGCTCAACTGTGGCCTTATGTATATATTGGCTGTATAACTGTGGGCATGCTATTTCGCTTTTCTTTACCTCAGCTTCCTTTTTTTTTAAATGAAGCAAATACCACCTTAAGGGGATTTGTTAAGGGATTTTGATGAAGGTTAAATGAGATCATATTAGTAGAATATCTTAAATATATATGTTTTTCTGATTTGTATATAAACAGAATCTGATAGATAAGAAAATAGTTGTTCATTCTAGGAAAACACAGATTGAAGAGTGGTAAGATTTATTATTTAAATTTCTTGGTATATTTAAAACGAAGTATATTTCACATATATCCTTACATATAACACATACTTTCTCTAAGTCTTTAAATAATTACTGAAGTAAGTACTTACCAAACTTAGAGTTTCTATTCAGTCTATTAAATTAAGATTAGAGGGGGGAAAAAACTAAGAATAGCTCTTCAGGATGAATGTATAAAAGGAATATTTCATATGTAAGTTCTTGGAATTAAACTCCCACTTGGTCCTGATATGTTAGTAGATTTTATTTTGCGAATATTTGTTTAGGATTTTGGTATCTATGTCAAAAGAGAGGTCTGTAATACTTCTTTCTGTCATGTGGCAACCTTGTTGATTTTTGCTATCAGCTTATTCTTTCCTTAGAAAATGAGTTTGGAAGTGTTCCCTTTTTTTCCCTACTCTCTGGAACAATCTTTGTGTAATATTGGTATTATTTCTTCCTTAAATGCATTGTTAAGATCATCTTGCCCTAGAACCTCCTATGTAGGACTGTGTTTTTACTTTACACAAAAAATTTCAAACAGACTTCCGGGAAGATGGCGGTGTGAGCAGGCGGCAGAAGTCTCCTCCCAAAATTATATAAATCTATGAAAACACAGCAAATACAACTATTCCTAAAAGAGAAATTGGAGCACACAGGAAAGTGCACAGCATGCAGCCACACCTGGGAGGACTCAGCACCCCGCGAGGCGGGTAAGATACAGAGCTGCGATCCGGCGGCACCCGAAGACTCACCCAGCCCAGCGCGCTGGCTGGAGGAGAGGATTCGGAGCTGGGAGGGAGTGGAAGAGCAGGTCTGTGAAATAACCAGCCCCGGTGGTCTGCGCCGGGAGTGCCGGGAGCGCTGACACACATTGCGCGGTGCATCAGACAGTGGAGAGGCAGAAGGTGCAGGTTTTGAGCCGGGAAGGGGCCGGGACCGTGCAGCCAGCACCCAGGGACAAGAGAAAAGCGCGCGCTATTTGTAGCGGTCTCGGAGAGGTGGGGAGCCCAGCAAGGGAACACCATTGCCCCGGCGGGCTCAGCCCTGCAGGCTGAAAGTCCTGGGGAACTTCAGTCCCCTTCGCTAGTGACAGAGAGAAGGGAGCAACCACACTGGAACTTCATACAGAAAACAATAGCATTCCATTCATTCCTGCCCTGCCCAGACCTACAAAAAAAAAAAAAAGCGATGCGGCTGCGGCTGTGAATTAGTGGAGCAACAGTGACACATACAGCACAGAGAATCCACTCAGGTGGGCTTTTTTTCCTCGTTCGTGTTATTTATTGCTTTTTTTTTTGCTCGTTTGTGTTATTTCTTGCCTTTTTTTTTTTGCTCATCTGTTTTATTTCTTGCCCTTTTTTTTGTTTCTTCTTCTTTTTTCACCTTCCTTTTCTTTCATTTTTTTCTTCTTTCTCTCTTTTCTTTCTCTTCCTTCTTTTTTTTGGCTTGCTTGTTTTTTTTGGTGGTGCTTTTTTTTTCTTTTCTTTTTAAACCTTAAAGAGCCCAGCTGACATACGTGGCACCTACCAGCGACCACTCCTGTCAACATGACAAGACAGAAGAATATGATACAGACAAAAATCACCAAGATCCAGAGCTCCTCTGAGAAGGAATCAGAAGGGATGGAAATGCAGCATCTTCCTGAAAAAGAATTCAGAATAAAAGTCATAACCATGCTGATGGATCTACAGAGAAAATATGCAAGAGCTAAGGGAGGAAGTGAGGGAAGTCAGGAAAGATAATGCAGAAATGAGACAAGCCATCGACAGGCTCAGCAGCAGACTGGACGAGATGCAAGAGACTGTTAATGCAATAGAAATCAGAGAACAGGAATACAGAGCAGCTGAGGCAGAGAGAGATGAAAGGATCTCTAGGAATGAAAGAATATTAAGAGAACTGTGTGACCAATCCAAACGGAACAATATTCGCATTATAGGAGTACCAGAGGAAGAAGAGAGAGAAAAAGGGATAGAAAGTGTCTTTGCAGAAATAATTGCTGAAAACTTCCCCATGCTGGGGAAGGAAATAGTCTCACAGTCCATGGAAGCCCCCAGATCTCCTAACACAAGGGACCCCAGGAAGACAACACCAAGACACATAATAATTAAAATGGCAAAGATCAAAGATAAGGACAGAGTATTAAAGGCAGCTAGAGAAAGAAAAAAGATAACCTTCAAAGGAAAACCCATCAGACTAACATTAGACTTCTCAACAGAAACCTTACAGGCCAAAAGAGAACGGCATGATATATTTAACGCAATGAAACAGAAGGGCCTCGAACCAAGAATACTGTATCCAGCACGATTATCATTTAAATATGATGGTGGGATTAAACAATTTCCAGACAAGCAAAAGCTGAGAGAATTTGCCTCCCATAAACCACCTCTACAGGACATCTTAAAGGAACTGCTCTAGAGGGAAGCACTCCTAAGGCTAAAAAGCTGTCACCAGAGAAAATAAAATCATAGCAAAGAAAGCATACCATCCAAAACTAACTAAAGGCAAAGAATAAAACACCTAGTATATAAAGAATGGAGGAGGAAGAATAAGAAGGGAGAGAAATAAAGAAACATCAGACTGTGTTTACAATAATTTAACAAGAAAGTTAAGTTAGATTGTTAGATAGTAAAGAAGCAACCCTTGAACCTTTGGTAACCACGAATCTAAAGCCAGCAATGGCAATAAGTACATATGTATCGATAATCACCCTAAACGTAAATGGACTGAATGCACCAATCAAAAGACACAGAGTAACAGAATGGATAAAAAAGCAAGACCCATCTATATGCTGCCTACAAGAAACTCACCTCAAACGCAAAGATATCCCCAGATTAAAAGTGAAGGGATGGAAAAAGATATTTCATGCAAATAACAAGGAGAAAAAAGCAGGTGTTGCAGTACTTGTATCAGACAAAATAGACTTCAAAACGAAGAAAGTAGCAAGAGATAAAGAAGGACATAACATAATGATGAAGGGGTCAATCCAAGAAGAGGATATAAACATTATAAATACATATGCACCCAACAAAGGAGTAACAACATATATGAAACAAATACTAACAGAATTAAAGGAGGAAATAGACAGCAATGCATTCATCTTAGGTGACTTCAACACACCACTCACTCCAAGGGACAGATCAACCAGACAGAAAATAAGTAAAGACCCAGAGGCACTGAACAACACACTAGAACAGATGGACCTAACAGACATCTACAGAACTCTGCACCCAAAAGCAACAGGATACACATTCTTCTCAAGTGCACATGGATCATTTTCCAGAATAGACCACATACTAGGCCACAAAAAGAACCTCAGTAAAGTTGAAAATATTGAAATTCTACCAACCAACTTCTCGGATCATAAAGGTATTAAACTTTAGAAAGAAAACAAAAAGGCTCACAAATACATGGAGACTTAACAACATTCTCAACATTCTCCTAATTAATCAATGGGTCAATGACCAAATCAAAACAGAAATCAAAGAGTATATGGAGACAAATGACAACAACAACACAAAGCCACAGTTACTATGGGACGCAGCAAAGGCAGTTCTAAGAGGAAAGTATATTGCAATCCAGGCCTATCTAAAGAAAGAAGAACATTCCCAAATGAATAGTCTAAAGACATAATTACTGAAATTGGAAAAAGAAGAACAAATGAGACCCAAAGTCACCGGAAGGAATGACATAATAAAGATCAGAGAAGAAATAAATAAAATTGAGAAGAACAAAAGAATAGAAAAAAATCAATGAAACCAAGAGCTGGTTCTTTGAAAAAATAAACAAAATAGATAAACCCCTAGCCAGACTCATTAAGAGAAAAAGAGAATCTACACATATAAACAGAATCAGAAATGAGAAAGGAAAAATCACGATGGATCCCACAGAAATACAAAGAATTATAAGAGAATATCATGAGAATCTATATGCTAACAAGCTGGAAAACCTAGAAGAAATGGACAACTTTTTAGAAAAATACAACCTTCCAAAACTGACCAAACAAGAAACAGAAAAACTAAACAGACAAATCACCAGCAACGAAATTGAAGCGGTAGTCAAAAAACTACCCAAGAACAAAACCCCCAGACCAGATGGATTCACCTCTGAGTTCTACCAGACATATAGAGAAGAAATAACACCGATTCTCCTTAAAGTTTTCCAAAAAATAGAAGAGGAGGGAATACTTCCAAACTCATTCTATGAAGCCAGCATCACTCTAATACCAAAACCGGGCAAAGACCTCACCAAAAAAGAAAATTACAGACCAATATCCCTGATGAACGTAGATGCAAAAATACTCAACAAAATATTAGCAAACCGAATTCAAAAATACATCAAGAGGATCATACACCATGATCAAGTGGGATTCATCCCAGGGATGCAAGGATGGTACAACATTCGAAAATCCATCAACATCATCCACCACATCAATAAAAAGAAGAACAAAAACCACATGATCATCTCCATAGATGCTGAAAAAGCATTTGACAAAATTCAGCATCCATTCATGATTAAAACTCTCAACAAAATGGGTATAGACGGCAAGTACCTCAACATCATAAAGGCCATATATGACAAACCCACAGCTAACATCATACTGAATGGCGAGAAGCTGAAAGCTTTTCATCTAAGATCGGGAACAAGACAGGATGCCCACTCTCTCCACTGTTATTCAACATAGTACTGGAGGTCCTAGCCACGGCAATCAGACAAAACAAAGACATACAAGGCATCCAGATTGGTAAAGAAGAAGTCAAATTGTCACTATTTGCAGATGACATGATATTGTACATAAAAAACCCTAAAGACTCCACTCCAAAACTACTAGAACTAATATCTGAATTCAGCAAAGTTGCAGGATACAAAATTAACACACAGAAATCTGTTGCTTTCCTATACACTAATGATGAACTAACAGAAAGAGAAATCAGAAAAACAATTCCATTCACAATTGCATCAAAAAGAATAAAATACCTAGGAATAAACCTAACGAAGGAAGTGAAAGACCTGTACTCTGAAAACTACAAGACACTCCTAAGAGAAATTAAAGAGGACACTAACAAATGGAAATGCATCCCATGCTCTTGGCTAGGAAGAATAAATATTGTCAAAATGGCTATACTACCTAAAGCAATCTACAGATTCAATGCAATCCCTATCAAACTACCAACAGCTTTCTTCAATGAACTGGAACAAATAATTCTAAAATTCATATGGAACCACAAAAGACCCCGAATAGCCAAAGCAATCCTGAGAAGGAGGAATAAAACAGGGGGAATTATGCTCCCTGACTTCAAGCTCTACTACAAAGCCACAGTAATCAAGACAAATTGGTATTGGCACAAAAACAGACCCACAGACCAGTGGAACAGAATAGAAAATCCAAACATCAACCCAAACACATACAGTCAATTAATATTTGATAAAGGAGCCTTGGATATACATTGGGGAGATGACGGCCTCTTCAGCAGCTGGTGTTGGAAAAACTGGACAGCTACATGTAAGAGAATGAAACTGGACTACTGTCTAACCCCATACACAAAGGTAAACTCAAGGTGGATCAAAGACCTGAATGTAAGTCATGAAACCATAAAACTCTTAGAAAAAAACATAGGCAAAAATCTCTTGGACATAAACATGAGCAACTTCTTCATGAACATATCTCCCCGAGCAAGGGAAACAAAAGCAAAAATGAACAAGTGGGACTATATGAAGCTGAAAAGCTTCTGTACAGCAAAGGACACCATTAGTAGAACAAAAAGACTTCCTACAGTATGGGAGAATATATTCATCAATGACATATCCGATAAGGGGTTGACATCGAAAATATATGAAGAACTCACGCACCTCAAGAAACAAAAAGCAAATAATCCAATTAAAAAATGCGCAGAGGAGCTGAACTGACACTTCTCCAAAGAAGAAATTCAGATGGCCAACAGACACATGAAAAGATGCTCCACATCACTAATCATCAGAGAAATGCAGATTAAAACCACAATGAGATATCACCTCATACCAGTGAGGATGGCCAACATCCAAAACACAAACAACAACAAATGTTGGTGAGGATGTGGAGAAAAGGGAACCCTCCTACACTGCTGGTGGGACTGCAAATTAGTTCAACCATTGTGGAAAGCAGTATGGAGGTTCCTCAAAAAACTCAAAATAGAAATACCATTTGACCCAGGAATTCCACTCCTAGGAATTTACCCTAAGAATGCAGCAGCCCATTTGAAAAAGACATATGCACCCCTATGTTTATTGCAGCACTATTTACACTAGCCAAGAAATGGAAGCAACCTAAGTGTCCATCAGTAGATGAATGGATAAAGAAGAGGTGGTACATATACACAATGGAATATTATTCAGCCATAAGAAGAAAACAAATCCTACCATTTGCAACAACATGGATGGAGCTAGAGGGTATTATGCTCAGTGAAATAAGCCAAGCAGAAAAAGACAAGTATCAAATGATTTCACTCATATGTGGAGTATAAGAACAAAGAAAAAATACTGAAGGAACAAAACAGCAGCAGACTCACAGAACCCAAGAAGGGACTAATAGTTACCAAAGGGAAAGGGACTGGGGAGGATGGGTGGGAAGGGAGGGGCAAGGGGGAAGAAGGGACATTACGATTAGCAGATGTAATGTTTGGGGGGCATGGGGAGGGCTGTACAACCCAGAGAGGACAAGTAGTGGCTCTATGGCATCTCACTATGCTGATGAACAGTGACTGTAATGGGGTTGGGCGGGGGGGAACCTGATGAAAGGGATAGTGTAATCACCATAATATTACTCATTTAATTGTAGATTAATGATATCAAAATAAACTTATTAAAAAAATTTCAAACATATAGAAAGTTTAACAATCTTATAGTTAATACATGTATACCCACCTCTTCAGATCTGTGAACATTTTGTTATAATTGCTTTATTACATATCTACATTCCCATCCATCTGTCCATGTATCATTTCATTTTTTGATTAATTTCAAAGTAATTAGAGACATCAGTGTGCTTTCCTCGAAATATTTAAGCATGAATATCATTAAATACAGTTCAATGTTTGTTTAATTTTTTCTTTTGAGGTAAAATTTATATGTAGTATGCATAAATCTTATGTGAACATTTGCTGAGTTTTAACAAATGTATACATCTGTGTATCCCAGACTCCCTCAAGATAAAGAATATTACCATTATCCTGGAAACTTTTCTTATGCTTTTTCTCAACTAAAATTCATATCAACCATTATTCTGAATTTTTTCCTAATGTAGATTACTGCATATACTTCTATGTAAGGTTCTTTCACTTAGCATATATATGTTGAGATTTATCTGTGTTTTTGAATATATGAATAGTTCATACCTTTCTGTTGCTGAGTAGTATTCTATTTTATGAAAGTCCCACAGTCTATCCATTTTCCTGTTGAACACCTGTGCTAGATTTTGGTTGTTACCAATAAAGTTTCTATGATGTTGTTTACTAGTCTTTTTATGCACATATGTTGCAGTTTGTAAGGGTTGGAGTCATACATTCAGTATATACTTAGTTTTACAATATATGCTAGACTTTTCCCAAAGAAATTGTGCCATTATACTCCTAAAACAATATATTAAAGAGTTTCAGTTGCTCACTTTCCTAGTCAATATTTGGTACTGTCAGGCTTTTAAAAAATTAGTTCTGGTGGGACTTTAGTTGTAGGTAGCTCATTGTAATTTGTGTTTCCCTGATGACAAATTATGTTGAATTCTTTTAATAGGTGTCTTGGCCATTCATACATCATCTTTTTAAAAGTGTCTGTTCAGGCTTTTTACCCGTTTGAAAATGTGATTGTCTCTTTCTTATTGAGTTGGAGGTGTTCTTTATATATCATGGATATCAGTTCTGGTTTAGATACATGTTTTGGAATAATTTCTCCCAGTTTGTGACTTGCCTATTAATTTTATTAATGTTATTTTTGATGTGTAGATGTCTTTACAAATTTTAGTGAAGCCCAAATACATCAGTTATTTTTTCTTTTATGGTTATTAGTTTCTGTGTTTTAAGAATCCTTTCTCTACCCCTAAAGAATGAAGATATTCTCCTATGTTTTCTTCTAAAGGCTTTATGATTTTAGTGTTTATGTGATGTTTTATGTTAGGTTTATTTTGAATTAATTTTCATGTATTGTATGGACACAGATCAAGGTTAATTTTTTTCAGAAAAAGATATCTATACTATCTGTTCCACACCATTTGTTGAAAAGACTTTCCTTTACAATGACTTTGTTGAAAACAAATGGGAATACAGGCCATACCTCATCTTATTGTACTTTGCTTTATTGTGCTTTGCAGATATATATATATTTTTTAACAATTTGAAGGTTTGTGACAGCCCTGTGTGGAGCAAATTTGTCAACATCATTATTCCAACAGCATTTGCCTACTTCTTGTCTGTGTATCACATTTTGTTAATTCTGGCAATATTTCAAACTTTTTCTTTATTACAATAGTGTTAACAGTGATCTGTGATCAGTGATTATGACTTGTTGAAAGCTCAGGTGAGGATTTGGGTTTTTTAGCAATAAAGTACTTTTTAATTAAGGTATGTACTTTTTTTTTAGACAGTGTTATGGCATACTTAAACTACAGTATAGTATAAACATAACTTTTATATGTACTGGGAAACCAAAAAACTTATTTGACTCAGTTTATTGTGGTGCTCTGGAACCAAACCCACAATATTTCTGAAGTATGCCTGTATAAGTGTAGGTCTTTTTCTGGACTACTTATTCTGTTCCATTGATCTACTTGATGATACTTAGGCCGTTACCATTCTGTCATGATTACTAGACTCTTAATTAGAGTAAGTCTTGAATTTAGATCATGTAAGTGCTCCAGCTTTTTTGTTAGTATCCAAGATTGCTTTGGATGTTCTTTGTATTACCATATGCATTTTAGAATCAGCTTCTCAATTTCTACAAAAAATGCCTGCTGAAATTTGACTGAAATTGTGTTAACTTTTTAGAACAGTATAGGGAGAAATGACATTTTAACAATATTAAACCTCCTAATCTGTGAACATGGCATATCTCTATATAAGTGTTTTTTAAACAACCTTTTGTAGTTTTTGGTGTCTTTTGTTGAGTGTTTTTGAGTCTGTGTTCATGAGGTATGTGGTCTATAATTTTCTTTTTTGTAATCTCTGTTAGGTTTTGGGCTACGAATATGCTGCCCTCATAAAATGTGTTGGGAAGTATTCTGTTTTCTTAGAGAATTTTGTAAGATTGGTTTTATTCTTTAAATATTCAGTAGAATTCACCAATGAAATAATCTGTCCCTGTAGTTTTCTTTGCGGAAAGAGTTTTGATAAAATAAATTTCTTTAATAGAGATGGAGTCATTTCAGATTTTCTCTTCAACTTTGTGTTAGCTTTAGTAAATTATATTTTTCAAAGAATTAGTTTCATATAATTCCATCAAAAATTTTGTTAATATATAAATTAATATAATTAGTATAATACATTTGGTGTAAAGTTGCTTATAATATTTTTAAAAGCCCTTAGTATCTGATAAGATGCTCACTATTTCATTCCTGATATTGGCAATTTATCTCTTTTTTCCCCTTGATCAGCCTTGCTAGGGGTTTATTAATTTTATTACTTTTAAGAAATTGACTGTTTGGCTTTGTTTTTATCTATTTTGCATTTTTTTCTTTCATTCATTTCCACTCTTCACTCTTTCCTTCTACTTTCTTTGAATTTGATTTGCTGTTTGTTTTTGAACGTTTTGAGATAGAAGCCTTGATACTGATTTTCATCCTTTTCTTCTAATACATGCATTTAAGGTATACATTAATTTACAAGCATTGCTTCAGTTCCATTCTATATATTTCCCTAAGTCATGTTTTCATTATTGTCCATTGCAAATATTTTTAAACTTCCATAGTGACTTTTATTTTTGCTTCATGGGTTATATAGAAGTGTACCAGTTAATTTTCAAGCAGTAAGGGATTTTCTCAATGTTTAAAAAGTATTCACTTTTAACTTAGAGAGTATGCCCTCAAAGACTTCAGTCCTTTGAAATTTGTTGAGACTTGTTTTATGACCCAGCACACATTCTATTTTGGTATGTGTTGTGTGTATGTTTGTGTATTCTGTTTTTATTTGAAAGAGCATACTATATATATCTGTTAAGCCTAGTTGGTTGGTTAATTGTGTAGTTGAAATTTTCTGTATGTCAGTAAATTTCTTTTTGTCTGAGCTATTGGTAAAGGTGTGTTAGTCTCCCATGTGATTATGAATTTGTTTCATCCATTAGTCTTATATATTTCTGCTTTACGTATTTTTAAGATTTGTTATTTGGTCCATTCAGATTTAGGATTGTACAGTATCTTCTTGTTGGTCTGACTTTTTAATTATTAAGAATTGTTTATCTTCAGTAGTGTTTATTGCCTCAAGTCTACTCTGATACTGGCATAAATAGGCCAGCTTCCTTTTAATTGGTTTTCAGATGGTGTATCTTCTTTCGTTTTATATTCAGTCTTTCTGTGTCCAAAAGTAATCTTTCAGTAAAGTATTTAACAGCAACATATAATTTGAGTTTAAAGCTACCATCTTACTATTTGTTTTATATTTTATCCACATGTATATGCTTTTTGTCTCACTACTTCTTTGTTTCAATCAAATATTTTAATTATTTTCTCATCTCAGCTTTTAATGGCTGTCTTAGAAATTACTACATGAACTTTGAGTTACTACAGTATAATATAAATTATTACTTCTGCCACTTCTTGCAAAATGAAGATATCTTAGAAACTTTAACTCCATTCATCCAAGTCCTCTGACTTTTTTGTTTCATTATTAATTTAAAATCTACATATATTTTAAACTTAACAGACTAGTAATGTTATATTTTTATTGTCTTTGTTCATTCATATTTGCCAACATATTTACCTTTTCTATATCTCTTTTTTGCATTTCTGTGTTTTTTTTCTAGTATCAGACATCTGAAAATGTCTTTATTTGGTCCTTCTGTTAGAAGAACTCCCTTTTGGTATTTCTTTTACTAATAAATTGTTTTTCTGCAATCTCTTTTATTTCAGTTTCATTTTTCAAACATTTTTAATTGTGAATAGATTTCTTTATTGGCACCTGTTTTTTTTTTCAGAGTCAAGTAAAAGGGTAGACTGTATTTATAGCTAATGCTGTTTTCTATTTTTTTCTATCCTCATGATATTTACCATTATGTCTTAAGGTACTCAAACTATTATGGTATACTTTGAAATGTTTAATTAAATTAATTAATTAAATGTTTCTATTATATAGTTAAATAACATTGCCTACTGCCATTCATCATTTGTGTTGAAAGTTATCTCTTAGTCTATTGATTGTTGCTTCTTGAAATGTTATTTTTTTCCTCTTGCTGTTTAAAGATGTGGCTTTATGTCTCTCACTGATGTTACGAAATTCTTGGTTATTATCACTTCAGATATTGCTTCTTTCTTATTTACTATCCTTTCTTTTGGAATTTCAATGATATGTGTGTTAAACTTTTAATTGGATTCCATATACCTCTTATACTCTATTCTGTATTTTTCAACCTCTATCTCTCTGTGCTTTGGATTGGATATTTTCTGTTCACCTCTGTTCTGGTTTGCATTTGTTCTGTCCAGTCTGCTGGAGGCACCAAGTACTGACAACACTTCTGGGAAATTTTGCTAAAAAGAGTAAGGATATAGGAGCAGTAATTGGACCATGTGTGAATAAAGAGAGAGCCTTGCTTATTTGTTTTTGGTTAGAACATACTAGCATGTTTAAGTTACAGTTGGAATGATTCAATAGAGAAGAAAAAATTGAACCTGGGAGAGAAAAGGAAGATGGTTTTTGGATAAAACTATTTGAAAGGGGAGAGAAGACATAATCCAAAGCACAATTGGAGAGACTTTCCTTTGATAGAAGTGGAACATAAAAAACAATCTCTCTTGCGATGTAGAATTCTGGCTTGACCAATGGCAAATACACAGCTGCTATGAGTTTCTACACTTAAACTTTGGGCACATGGGGAAATTGCCTGAGAAATGTAGAGTTAAGTAAAAGGGTAGATTCTATTTATAGCTAATGCTGTTTTCTATTTTTTTCTACCCTCGTGATATTTACCATTATGTCTTAAGGTACTCAGAGTATTATGGCATACTTTGAAATGTTTAATTAAATTAATTAATTAAATGTTTCTGTTATATAGTTAAATAATACTCTATAAGCATAATTATTTGTTATGCATTTAAACTTCATTCTTAATAGTATTTTGAATAGAAAATCAAGTTTTTTGATGTTTTCTCATTTTCTTTTACAGTTTTGTGAGTACTACAGTGGCACAACCATGTTTCGGAATAGTCTCAAGATGCTTCTTACTGGAGGGAAATCAAGTCGTAAAAACAGATCAAGTGGTAAGGGGCTATGCTGCACTTATTTTCTGTGATCTTTTAATTCTTTTAGGGATCTGAATTAATGCTACAACACCTTTGACAGTTTACTTGATTTAGAAAAAAAGTTTACATTTCTATAGGCTGTCATACACTTCTTACTCAGAGGAAGAAACACTTGAACACTTACCAGGAACAGTTAGGTAAAGGAAGGAAGGAAAATTTTGTTCCTAATATGTGAGAGTAATGCTTCTGTCCACTAACTAAAAACCTTATAGATCTAAGTATACTTGTTGAATTAACATGTAAAATTATTTCAGTCCTAGGAACTCCAAGGAATGAGACTATAAGAACAGGAACTGTCTTTAAAGAGTTACATAGAAAGTGAAATATAAATTGAAGATTTTTATAGTTATTAAAGTTTATAAAGATTTAAGAACAAGGGAATAATTTTTAGGCTTTTAAAGTAAAAACTAACCAAAAGTACATATACTTTTTCTGGAGAAATATTGAAGAGAAATGTATTAAATGTCTTCTGTTAATGGGTTTTAGGTAAATTCTTTTAATCTTCTTAATTTCCTAAGTTTTCTGCATTTTATAGATTTACATTGGTAGTATATTCATTATCATTCAATTAAAAATGTTTTTCTTAGCTCCTGTTGTGATTTCTTCTTGACCCATAGGTATTTAAATTATAATTGTTTGCTTCAAAATAGTTGATGATTTCCTGGTTATCTTAGTATTAACTTAGCTTAATTGTACTATTATCAGGGACCTATCATGTATTATTTTTATCCTTTTGATATTTATTGAGATTCACCTTACAGCTTAGCATATGATCAATTTTGCTGAATGTTCTGGATACACCTGAAAATAATATGGATTCTTCAGTTATTGGCTTCATTGTGGGTCCATTTATTAATGTTGGTCCTCAAATTATCCTTGCTTAGTTTTTAAAAATTATTAACCAAGAAAGGTGTGATTAAATCTCACACCAATATTGTGGAATTGTCTATTTCTCCTCCTATTTCCTGACTATTTTTACTTTATCTATTTGGAAGCTGTCTTATTAGATTTATTGAAGTTTAGAGTTGCTATATCTTCCTGGTGAATTGGCTATTTTACCATAATGAACTGTCCCCTTTCAACTTAAAAACGATCTGCAGTAAAGATACAAAATTAATACACAGAAATCTGTTGCATTCCTATATACTAACAATGAATTAGCGGAAAGAGAAATCAGGAAAACATGTCCATTTGCAATTGCATCAAAAAGAATAAAATACTTAGGAATAAACCTAACCAAGAAGGGGAAAGACCTATATCCTGAAAAATACAAGACACTCATGAGAGAAATTAAAGAAGACACCAATAAATGGAAATCTATCCCATGCTCATGGATAGGAGAATTAATATTGTCAAAATGGCCACCCTGCTTAAAGCAATCTACAGATTCAAAGCAATCCCTATCAAAATACCAACAGCATTCTTCAACGAACTAGAGCAAATAGTTCTAAAATTCATATGGAACCACAAAAGACCCTGAATAGCCAAAGCAATCCCGAGAAAGAAGAACACATCTGCTAGGAGTATGCTCCCTAACTTCAAGCTCTGCTACAAAGCCACAGTAATCAAAACAATTTGGTACTGGTACAAGAACAGACCCATAGATCAGTGGAACAGAATACAAAGCCCAGATATAAACCCACATGTATATGGTCAATTAATATACGATAAAGGAGCCATGAATATACAGTGAGGAAAAGACAGCCTCTTAAACAACTGGTGCTGGGAAAACTGGACAACTACATGTAAGAGAATGAAACTGGATTATTGTCTAACTCCATACACGGAAATAAACTCAAAATGGATTAAATACCCAAATGTAAGTCATTAAACCACAAAAATTTTAGAAGAAACATAGGTAAAAATCTCTTGAATATAAACTTTTCCTGAACACATCTTCTTGGGCAGAGGAAACAAAAGCAAAAATGAACAAGTGGGAGTGCATCAAACTAAAAGTCTTCTGTACAGCAAAGAACACCATCAGCAGAACAAAAAGGCATCCTATAGTATGGGAGAATATATTCATAAATGATTTATCCTGTAAGAGGTTAACATCCAAAATATATAAAGAACTCACACTCCTCAATATCCAGAAAACAAATAACCCGATCAAAAAAATGGGTGGAGGATCTGAACAAACACTTCTCCAAAGAAGAAATATGGATGGCCAATAGGCACATGAAAAGATGTTCCACATTGCTAATCATCAGGGAAATGCAAATTAAAACCATGAGATCTTACCTCATCGCAGTTAGGATGGCTACTATCCAGAAGAAAGAAGCAACAAGTGCTGGTGAGGATGCGGAGAAAGGGGAACCCTCCTATACCGTTGGTGGGAAAGTAAATTGGCTCAACTGTTGTGGAAAGCAATATAGAGGTTCCTCAAAAAATGAAAACTAGAAATACCATTTCACCCAGTACTTCCACTCCTAGGAATTTACTTGAAGAAAACCAGATCCTTGATTTGAGAAAACATATGTACCTCTATGTTTATTGCTGCATTATTTACAATAGCCAAGATAAGAAAGCAACCTAAGTGTCCATCACTAGATGACTGAATTAAGAAAAGATGGTATATATACACAATGGAATATTATTTAGTCATAAAAAGAAAAGAAATCTTGCCATTTGCAACAACATGGATGGATCTAGAGGGTATTATGCTCAGTGTAATAAGCCAGGTGGAGAAAGACAAATACCAAATGATTTCATTCATTTGTGGAGTATAAAAACAAAGCAAAACTGAAGGAACAAAATAGCAGTGGACTCACAGACACCAAGAAGGGACTAGTGGTTACCAATAGGGAGGGGTTGGGGAGGAAGGGTGGGGAAGGAGAAGAGGATTAAGGGCCACTATAATCCCAATCGCAAGAGAGGTAAGTCATGGGGAAGGCAATACAGCATGGAGAGGACAATTAATGACTTTATAGCTTTTACTACGCTGATAGACAGTGACCACAATAGAGGGGTTGAGGACTTGACAATATGAGTGAATATTGAAACCACTGTGTTGTTTATGTGAAAACATATAATAAGATTGTATATCAATGATATTTTAATAAAGAACAACAAAAACAATCTGCAGTAAGACACCATTTGGTTCTTTTTATTATTTCCAGTTCTTTGCCAATATTCTCGATCTTGTCTCTTACTTTCCTGAGCTTAGTAAGTCTATATTTATATCTATATTTGTCTAAGAGTCTGTTTCTCATAACTCTTTAAGTGTGTCTGTTTCTATTGTCTATTACTTTCATTTTTTACTATTCCTATTGTATTTCCTCCTTTGCCTAGTTATATTTTTTAAAAATAAGCTTTTCATTTTGGGTTAATTTTAGATTTACAAGAAAGTTGCAAAGATAGTACAGAGAATTCCTGTATACCACTTACCCAGTTTTCCCCATTGTTTCATCTTATGTTACCATGGTGCATTTATCACTGAGAAACCAACATGGGTGCTTACTATTAATTAACTCCAGACTTCTGTTTTGGATTTCATTCGTTTTCCATTAATGTCCTCATTCTCTTCTAGAATCCAATCTGGAGAACTACATTGCACTTAGTTATTTTTTCTCCCCAAACCACTAATTGGATTTGGCAGAAGACTAATAATAATTGACATTACCCCACTGGTCACTTTTTTTTTATTTTACACACACACACACACACACCTCTCTCTCTCTGTCTCTCTCTCTCTCTCTCTCATGTGTGTCAGAGATCCAAGCTGTCTCTGAATTTGACCATCTCCTAATTTGAAGAAATCATTTATCCAAATTTTGTTTTCTGTCCTAGAATCAGGATTTTCTTACACACCTTTAGTTTTGATGCTAGCACAACCATTTTCTATCACTTCACAATTACTTCATATAAGATAACTAGTAGAAAGCAATAAAGCCGGATTAAGATGCAGATGCTGGATAGTCTTTTTGACCTGAGTACCAGATAGACTCATTTCTACATACTATCCTTACTAAAGGGAGGCATCAAGTTTGTGCGTTAGCAAAATTACAAATTATTGTAACCTCGACTTTTGAGTAGTATAGTGGAGATCAAATTGTTAAATCCATACATGTTGAGATTCTGCTGTGGCATTAAAGCTGATTCCTTTTATTTACTATGTAATTATGTCAATAATGATTTTTTGGGGAGTCTTATTCTAGCATTTATTCTTCTTCATGGGTTTTAATGTAAAATGTTTATAATTTAGAGTAGTTATAAAAATAGTGATTTGTATTCTGTATGGAAAGAACCCTATATACTTTTTTCCAAACATAACTCCAAGGCTAGAATTCCAAAGCAAGAATAATTTTATGTTAAAAGAAAAAGTGTGTTTATGGAATTACATCATTAATGTTTTCATCATTAGTTTTTTGTTTAATTGTTAATAAATAATTGGGTGGATACTTCATTATATATTAACTTTGGCTCATGGCTTATTTCTATAATTAATGTAAGTTCTCTCATAAGCATCATAATTTGTTCTGTTTTAGGAAACCAACTTAATACTTCATTTAAAAGGCATTTATAATAAAGAGAAATCACCTGTCTTAATTTGTCTTTTAAGTAGTTAATCTGAACTTCTATGTGGGACACTAGATAAATATTTCACAGAAATAGGTTTATATCAAATAATAAAAAGTGAATTTTCTTAAGCAAAGTTTAAGGATATATTAAGGATATCAGCTTTGAATTTTGTAATTTAATTCAGATTTATAATATAAAAATTTCTTCTTATGTGTGTAGGATTAGGTACTCCTAAATTTTGTGAAGAGACAACTATGGCTTTTTTGAATTATGAGTAATGAAAATATATGCATTTCTGTGTTTTCTAAGTTAAATGTTATGTTTTTATTTTGTCTTAATCTTATTATTTAAAATCATGGAAGTAATTAGTAAAAGTTCAGATATGTTTCTTTGATGCAAATAATGCCATTATTTGATGTCATTGTGTCATCATTTTGGTAAACCATTTTTCAAGTATGAGGGGGAAAATACTATTTTTCTATTCAGGAACTCAGTAAGTATAGTACCCTAAGCATAGCACAGCTGTTGGGAGAAAAAAAAATTATTCAAGACTGTCTCCCAGCAAAATAAAACATAAATGTGAGGAAGGCAGGAGATGCAGAAAGAATAGTGAGCCCAAGTGAGTAAAGCTTATAGTTAAATATAAATAGTTCCTGGTAATGTACTACAACAAGTAGAATTTATTCCAAGAATGCAATGGTGTTTCTATATCAGAAAATCAACAGAAGTTTTTAACTTAAAAAAAAATGTTAAAAACCACATTATTGTATCATTATATTCTGAAGAAGCATTTTATAAAACTAAACAGCCATTAAAAACATCCCTAAAAGATACTTTAAATGTAATAAAGACCATTCACCAAATACAACAGATAAATATCACACCAAACAAAGAAATGTAGCAGCCATTTCCATGAAAACAAATGTAAGAAATTTCTTCTTTACCATTCTTTTTCAAAATTGTTTGGAAGCTTCCTAGTATACACGAAAGACTGGAAAATAAAATAACTAGTGTAAATGTTGAAAAAAACAGTGTCGGCTATATTTTTAAATGAGGTGAAAACCCCAGAGAATCCAGTGAATATCTATGAGAAATAATGATATAATTTGGCAAGGTGGTTGGCACTTTTAGCTCTACCAATATTTACTGTTTAGAAATGTAAATGAAAAAAATTACATTCACCATGATGACAATCATTAATTCTCAGTAATAGATTTGACAAGAAACCTCACTGAAGTGTTCAAGACTTAGGCAAATGGAAAGACATATGTCTCTGGATTTACACATAAATTTATTGCAATTCCATTCAGGAAAACAGCAGATTCATTTTCAGTTGGGTAAAATAACTTTAAAATTCTATGGAACTTTAAATGAAAATAACCAAAGATGAAAAAAGTAATCGATTTTGGTGGTGTGACTTATAAGGTATTAAAACAAAACTATAAATACATGGTCACATAGTTAGACAAATAGCCTAGATAAGTCTAGGAGAGAGCAAGAAAAACCATGGTATTAATGAGACCAAGGGTATTATTGCTGCTTCATTTTGTGGAACCATTGAATGCATTGTATGAAACTCTGCCTTTATAATCAAAAAAATGCCTTCTAAAATTTCAATCAGAGCTTGCCATGATTGAGACTTGAGTGAGAAATAGAAGCAAGGTACTAGACTTTTATGTCATTGTATTCTTGTGTTATGTTTTATGACTAATTCATGGTGGTCTATTCCTCATGTTGTTTTCCAGGGTTTGATTATAAGCTCATCTCAGGTTGAAATTGTTTTCTGTGGGGATCCTGTGCTGTTGACTGTTGAAAGGGTCCCTTCTGCTAGGCACTGCACTGGTATTACAGGCCATGGACTGATTTTATAGTGGCAAAAAATATTATAACATCAAGTTTACCATTTTAACAGTTTAAATTGTCCAATTCAGTAGCATTAATTACATTCACAGTGTTGTGCAACAGTCACCACTATGAACCCCAAATTTTTCATCACCCCAAACACAAACTCTGTACTCATTAAGCATTAACTCCCCTTTTCCCCTTCCCTCCAATCCCTGATAACCTGTAATTACTTTGTCTCAGTGTATATGGCAAATTTTATCCATTCATCCCTTAATAGGTACCTTTTTCAGCTATTGTGAATAATGCTGCTGTAAATGTCATACAAGTGTCTGTGTCTCTGTTTTCAGTTTTTTTTGGAATATATCTAGAAGTGGAATTGCTATTCTTATGGGGAAAGTGTTCTCATTTCTTTGAGGTAAATGTCCAGATTTGAAACTGAAAGACCTATTTTTGTTGCCTGTTTAGTTTTTGAAGAAAATACCAACTCTTTTCCAGTGTGGCTATACTTTTTTACATACCCACCAGCAGTGTATGAGTGATCCAATTTCTCCTCTTCCTCACCAGCATTTGGTGGTGTCACTATTTGCATTTTTCTTATTTTGGTAGGTGTGTATTTGTTTCTAATTGTGGTTATAATTTGCATTTCCTTAGTGGCTAATGATGTTAAGCGTATTTTCATGGGTTTATCTGACCTCTGTATGTCTTTGGTGACATACATCTTCATGGCTTTTGGATATATTTTAATTGGACTGTTTTTGTGTGTGTGTGTGTGTGTGTTGAGTTTTTTTTAATTAAGATATCATTATTGATATACAATCTTACGCTCAAGTTTCACATGGGCAAAATTGTGGTTACTACCTTCAGCCCTGTTATCAAGTCCCCACCACATACCCCATTACAGTCACTGTCCATCAGCATAGTAAGATGCTATAGAGTCATTACTTGTCTTCTCTGTGCTGTATTTACTTCCCCTTGCCCCCCCCTATATTATGTATGTTAATCATAACACCCCTTAATCCCCTTATCCCTCCCTTCCCACCCACCCTCCCCAATCCCTTTGCCTTTGGTAACCTCTAGTCCATTCTTGGGTTCTGTGAGTCTGCTGCTATTTTCTTCCTTTAGTTTGGCTTTGTTGTTATACTCTACAGATGAGTGAAATCGTTTGTTACTTGTCTTTCTCTGCCTCTTATTTCACTGATCATGATACCCTCTAGCTCCATCCATGTTGTTGCAAATGGTAGGATTTGTTTTCTTCTTATGGCTGAATAATATTCCTTTCTGAATGTATACCAAATATGCTTTACCCATTTATCTATTGATGGACACTTAGGTTGCTTCCATATCTTGGCTGTTGTAAATAGTGCTGCAATAAACAAGTGGTGCATATGTCTTTTTGAATCTGTGATCCTGTTTTTTGTTTTTTTAGGGTAAATTCCTAGGGGTGGAATTCCTGGGTCAAATGGTATTTCTATTTTTAGTTTTTTTGAGGAACCTCCTTATTGCTTTCAACAACAGTTGACCTAATTTACATTCCCACCAGCAGTGTAGGAGGGTTCTCTTTCTCCACATCCTCGCCAGCATTTGTTGTTGCTTGTCTTTTGATGTTGGCTATCCTAACTGGTGTGAGGTGATATCTCACTGTGGTTTAAATTTGCATTTCTCTGATGATTAACGATGTGGAGCATCTTTTCATGTGTCTGTTGGCCATCTGAATTTCTTCTTTGGAGAAGTGTCTCTTCAGATCCTTTGCCTATTTTTTAATTGGGTATTTGCTTTTTTTGTTGAGGTGTGTGAGCTCTTTATATATTTTGGATGTTAACCCCTTATTGGATATGTCACCTATGAACATATTCTCCCATACTGTAGGGTGCCTTTTTGTTCTACTGATGGTGTCCTTTGCTCCACAGAAGCTTTTTAGTTTGCTATAGTCCCACTTGTTCATTTTTGCTTTTGTTTTCCTTGTCTGAGGAGATATGTTCATGAAAAAGTTGCTCATGTTTATATTCAAGAGCATTTTGCCTATGTATCCTTTTAAGAGTTTTATGGTTATCATGACTTATATTCAGGGTCATTGATCCATTTCGGATTTACTTTTGTGTATGGAGTTAGACAGTAATCCAGTTTAATTCTCTTACATGTAGCTGTCCAGTTTTGCCAACACCAGCTGTTGAAGAGGATGTCATTTCCCCATTGTATGTCCATGGCTCTTTTGTATTAATTGGCCATATATGCGTGGGTTTATATCTGGGCTCTCTATTCGATTCCATTGATCTGTGGGTCTGTTCTTATGCCAGTACCAAATTGTCTTGATTACTGTGACTTTGTAGTAGAGCCTGAAGTTGGGGAACATAATTCCCCCTGCTTTATTCCTCCTTATAAGGATTGTTTTCATTATTCGGGATCTTTTGTGGTTCCATATGAATTTTAGAACTCTTCTAGTTTGTTGAAGAATGCTGTTAGTATTTTAATAGGGATTGAATTGAATCTGTATATTGCTTTAGGCAGGATGGCCATTTTGACAGTATTAATTCTTCCTACCCAAGAGCATGGGATGTATATCCATTTATTAGTGTCCTCTTTAATTTCCCTCAAAGTGTCTGGTAGTTTTCAGGGTATAGGTCTTTCACTTCCTTGGTTAGATTTATTCCTAGGTATTCTTTTTGATACAATTGTGAATGGAATTGTTTCCCTGATTTCTGTTTCTGCTAGTTTATCAGTAGTATATAGAAATGCAACAGATTCCTGTGTATCAATTTTGTATTCTGCAACATTGCTGAACTCAGTTATTAGTTTTAGTACTTTTGGGGTGTATTCTTTAGGGTTTTCTATGTACAATATCATGTCATCTGCAAACAGTAACAGTTTAACTTCTTCCTTACCAATCTGGATGCCTTTTATTTCTTTGTGTTGTCTGATTGCTGTGGCTAGGACCTCCAGTACTATGATCAGTAAAAGTGGGGAGAGTGGGCATCCTTGTTTTGTTCCTAATCTTAGAGGAAAAGCTTTTAGCTTTTCACTGTTAAGTATGATGTTGGCTGTGGGTTTGTCATATATGGCCTTTATTATGTTGAGATAGTTGCCCTCTGTGCCCATTTTGTTGAGAGTTTTTATCATGAATGGGTGTTGAATTTTGTCAAATGCTTTTTCAGCATCTATGGAGATGATCATGTGATTTTTGTCCTTTTTATTAATGTAGTGGATGGATGATATTGATGGATTTTCGAATGTTGTACCATCCTTGCATCCCTGGAATGAATCCAACTTGATCATGATGGATGATCTTTTTGATGTATTTTTGAATTCGGTTTGCTAGTATTTTGTTGAGTATTTTTTCATCTATGTTCATCAGGGATATTGGTCCGTAATTTTCTTTTTTTGTGGTGCCTTTGCCTGGTTTTGGTATTAGAGTGATGCTGGCTTCATAGAATGAGTTTGGAAGTATTCTCTTCTCTTCTAGTTTTTGGAAAACGTTAAGGAGGATGATTATTAGGTCTTCTCTAAATGTCTGATAAAATTCTGCGGTGAAGCCGTCTGGTACGGGGGTTTTGTTCTTAGGTAGTTTTTTGATGACCAATTAAATTTCATTGCTGGTAATTGGTCTCTTCAGATTTTCTGTGTCTTCCTGGGGTCAGTCTTGGAAGGTTTATTTTTCTAGAAAGTTGTCCATTTCTTTTAGGTTATCCTATTTGCCAGCAAATAATTTTTCATAATATTCTCTAGTAATTCTTTGTATTTCTGAGGTGTCCATAGTGATTTTTCCATTCTCATTTTTTATTCTGTTTATGTGTGTAGATTTTTTTTCTTGATAAGGCTGTCTCTGGGCTTATCTATTTTGTTTATTTTCTCAAAAAACCAGCTCTTGGTTTCATTAATTCTATTGTTTTATTCTTCTCGATTTTATTTATTTCTGCTCTAATCTTTATTATGTCCCTCCTTCTACTGACTTTGGGCCTCTGTTATGTCCATCTGTTCTAATATGTCGTTCAGTGCCTCTGTCTCCTTTCTTATTTTATGCCTGGTTGATCTGTCCTTTGGAGTGAGTGGAGTGTTGAAGTCTAGAATGAATGCATTGTATTCTATTTCCCCTTTTAATTCTGTTAGTATTTGTTCCACATATATTGGTGCTCCTGTGTTGGGTGCATAGATATTTATAATGGTTATATCTTCTTGTTGGATTGACCCCTTTATCATTATGTAATGTCCTTCTTTATCTCTTGTTACTTTCTTTGTTTTGAAGTTTATCTTATACAAGTGCTGCAACTCCTCCTTTTTTCCTCCCTGTGGTTTGCATGAAATATCTTTTTCCATCCCTTCACTTTTAGTCTGTGTATGTCTTTGGGTTTGAAGTGAGTCTCTTCTAAGCAACATATAGATGGGTCTTGTTTTTTTTAATCCTTTCTGTAACTCTATGTCTTTTGATTGGTGCATTCAGGCTATTTACATTTAGGATGATTATCGATAGATATGTACTTATTGCCATTTCAGGCTTTGGGTTCGTGGTTACCAAAGGTTCAAGGGCAACTTCTTTACTAGCAGTCAAACTTAACCCACCTTTTATGCTATTATAAACACAATCTGATGATTCTTTTTTTCTCCATTCTTTTTCTTCCTTCTCCACTCTTTATATGTTAGGTGTCATATTCTGTACTGTTTGTATATCCCTTGACTGACTGTGTGGGTAGCTGATTTAATTTTGCATTTGGTTAGTAATTAATTGGTCTATTTCCTTTATTGTATGGTTTTATTTTCTCTGGTGACAGCTATTTAGCCTTAGGGGTTCTTACATCTAGAGCACAACCTTTAAAATATCCTGTAGAGGTGGTTTGTGGGATGTAAATTCCCTGAACTTTTGCTTATCTGAAAATTGTTTAATCCCTCCTTCAAATTTAAATGATAATCTTGCTGGGTAGAGTATTCTTAGTTAGAGGCCCTTGTGTTTCATTGAATGCAATATATCATGCCACTTCCTTTTTGCCTATAAGATTCTGCTGAGAAGTCTGATGATAGCCTGATGAATTTTCCTTTGTAGGTTATCTTTTTTCTCTCTCTGCTGCTTTTAATACTCTGTCCTTGTCTTTCATCTTTGCCATTTTAATTATTATATGTCTTGGTGTTGTCTTCCTTGGGTCCCTTGTGTTGGGAGATCTGTGGACTTCCATGGCCTGAGAGACTATTTCCTTCTCAAACTGGGGAAGTTTTTAGCAATTATTTCTTCAAAGACACTTTCTATCCCTTTTTCCTCTCTCTACTTCTTCTGGTACCCTTATAATGCGAATATTGTTTTGTTTGGATTGGTCACACAGTTCTCTTAGTGTTCTTTCATTCCTAAAGAACCTTTTTTCTCTCTCTCCCTCAGCTTCTTTGCATTCCTGTTCTCTAATTTCTATTCCATTTACTGTCTCCTCTGCCTCATCCAATCTGCTTTTAAATACCTCCATTGTATGTTTCATTTCAGCTAGTGTATTTTTAAGGTGAATTCATCCCTTAGCTCTTGAATATTTTTCTGTAGCTCCATTAGCATGATTATGACTTTTATTTTGAATTCTTTGTCAGGAAGATTGGTGATTTCAGTCTCACCAAACCCTCTTTCTGGTTTTTGAGTGACTTTGGTGTGAACAAGATTCTTCTGCCTTTTCATAATCCTGGAGCGATGTCAGTAGTTGCAGGCGAGCAGTGCCAGTGCCTACCCTAAAGAGCGAGCTCCTTCTTGCTTCCAGGCCTCAGTGCCTATCTCTGCTGTCAGTCCCTGTGAGCCACATGCAGTGAGCAGCCTCTGCGTTAATCCCCTAAGCTGCCATAGGTGGGCTGCCCTCTGGCTGGCTGGAGTTGCTGGCGAACGGTGCCAGTGCCTGCCGGCAGGACAAAGCCCTTCCTGTTTCTTGGACACAGTGCCTGCATCCGCTGTCAGGGCCAGTGAGCTGCATGTAGGGATCGGCCTCTGGGTTAAGCTGTGTAGTTGCCGTAGGCAGGGCTGTCCTCCAGCTGATCTGGAGCGATGAAGGGGGGTAGTGGGTTTGCACATGGGTGCCCCTGGGGAGGAAGAAGCAGCAGGCTGCTTATCACAGTGGGGGGCCTTGGGGCTGCATTTACAGCCAGGGGGATGGAACGCCTGAAGCCCCTGAATGTTGCCAAACTGCTGCACTGAGTGTGCTGGGACGATTTTGTCCACCTTTTTCCTTCTCCTGAGTCTTTGCCCCTTTAACAGCCCTCTTACTGTTGAGAAGTTTTTCAAAGCGCCCGCCTTTCTTTTATCCCAGAGCAGCTGGTTGTGGAAATCCTTTGGCCACACGCAGCTGGAGTCTCAGTCTCTGACTTTTGTTTTCAACCCCTCTTATCTCCATAGCACCATGCAGTGTGGGTTTTTGCTCCCAGAGTATATTTCTAGGGCTGAGTATTTAGCAGTCCTGGGCTTCTACTCCCTCCCCACTCTATTCTCTTCCTCCTGCCAGTGAGCTGATGTGGGGGGAGTGCTCGGGTTCTGTTGGGTTCACGGCTTTCTTATTGTTCCCTTTTCCCAGATGTAGACTGTCTGGTACAATCTTATTTCTGGTCACTCTTTTAGGAATAGTCGTATTTGCTATATTTTTGTATTATATGTGGTTTTGGGAGATTTCTGCCTCACTTCTAACACCGCCATCTTTTTTCCCCTTGTGTGTTGAGTTTTAAGAGTTCTTTATATTTTTTAGCCTTTGTCAGATATGTGGTTTGCAAATGTTTTTTCACACTCCGTTGGTAGTCTTTTTATCCCCTTCACAGGTTTTTTTTTGTAGAGCAAAGTTTTTAACATTCATAAAGTCCAGTTTTATCAGGTTTACTTTTTTTTTTTTGACGGACACGTTTGCTTCTCTTTCGCTGTTTTGTTTAGGTTTTTAAATCAGGTTTACTTTTATGTAAAGATTGTACCTTTGGTTTCTGTCATCCAGTGTTTATTCCTTAAGCAGTAAGTCCTGGTTGCATGATATTTGAGTTTGAGTTAAATTCTCTTTATACACCCCATGAGCAAAAATCAAAAAAAAAAATGTGAAAATAGGGCACTTGTTTAGAAGCATTTGTTATTTGTGGATTTTGTTTTGTTTTTTTCTGTCCAGTGGGCTTTGAAATTAATTAAAATGTTCATTGCTCTGTGAATAATGAATGTTCATAGTAAACGATATAGAAATATGCATAATATTTAATGCAAATTATGCTATAAAAATATCTTTTCATTCTAGGGGACACTATATTTTATTAAACCATGAAATTATAACATAAGCTTTTCAGGGGTTTTCACCTTTTATGTAACCTGTTCCAACAAATTTGGTTAGAAAGTTCACCCTGTTTAATAAGGAGAGGATTTTACTTATATAATTATAAAGCTACAAAATATTTTGTAATAAAACCCATATCTGTCAAATATTTATTGACTACTTTTTTCCTTTCCTATTTTTCTTCCCATCAATTTGCCCAATTAGTGTTTGGCTGTTGAGATACTCACTCCCTATGAAATTCATTTGTCCATGTCAGTTAAGATAGGCTGTCATAGTGAAAGTCATTAGACTAAGTGACAGAACGTGTCCATATAAGAGAGAATAAGGATTTTTATTTAGTGGTAGTGGACAGTGAACTATAAAAATAAATATGACTGGAGAGTCAAAAAGGTGATAACTTGAAATTGCATTTTGAAACAAATATGATTTCACTGGTTTTGTTTATATTTGAGATATTTATAGCAGTTCAGTAATTAAACTAGTAGCATTTCTCACCAGAGAGACATATACTTAACAATCACATTTTAACATCCATTTCCAGTTTTTTTCATCCTATTTTTTCAGATATTTTAGAGCTATGCTAACTTCGCAAGATGAATTGTCATGATTTCTATCTTTACTGTGCTTTATGTATAGCCATATGTGGTTTTATGAGTCTTCACTTTATCGTGCTTCAGAGATACTGAGCTTTTTACAAACTGAAAGTATAAGGCAACCCTGTGTCAAGCAAGTCTGTTGGCACCATTTTTCTAATAGCATTTGCTTACTTTGTGTTTCTGTTTCATACTTTGGTAATTGTTGCAATATTTCAAACTTTTTCATTATTATTATGTTTGTTACAGTGATCTGTGATCAGTGATTATGACCTGCTGAAAGCTCAGATTATTGTTATTTTTTAGTAACCAAGTGTTTTTAAATTAAGATATGTACATAGTTTTTTTAGACAGTTCTATTACACACTTTGTAGACTACAGTGTAGTGTAAACATAACTTTTATATGAGCTGGGAAACCAAAAAGTTCATTTGAGTCCATTTATTGAGATATTTGCTTTATTGAAGTTGTCTGGAACAAACCTACAACATTTCTGAGATATACCTGCATTATATAAGTTATTTATTTATTCCTTGAAAATTTAGTAGAATTCAAACACAAAAATGGCTGACCTGGGCTAGGTTTTTTTGGTTGATTTTTGACAGTATTTTCTATTTTATTGTCATTGATCTAATTAGGTTTCCTTTTGGATATTTGAATAATTTATTATTTTCCTAGAAAATTGTCCATTTTAAGATTTTTAAGTTTACTTGCATAAAGTTATATATATTGTGTTCATTAGACAACAGTTTCTCTTAATACTGAATATTTTAATATTTTCTATCTCTTAGCTTTGTCTTAGGCTTATCTGTTTTATTAATTTTTTCAGAATATCGAACTCAGATTTACTAATTTTGTTTCTTCCTTTTCATTTACATTCTGAATTTTTCTATCATACAGCTTTTGCTGCATTCCATAAATTTTGACATGTAATATTTACATTAACTTTTTACACAGTCTAGTTACAGTTGATTTTCTTTTTGATTTGTGTAATTTAATCAGCATAAAATTTTCCAAGGGATTGTTTGTTAACTTTTAAAGCAGTGATTGGCAAACTAATCACCTGTATTTGTAAATAAAGTTTTATTAGAACATAACACCCTTTTGTGATAGAGACAGTATAGTCACAATCCTGAAATAGTTAATGATCTGGTCCTGTAAGAAAAAGTTTTCCAATCCTTGCTTTAAAGTATTGAGATGTGTTTTTCTTGGCTGAATTTTGATCAGATTTTATAACTATTTAATGGGTGCTGGAAAGCAAAATGTATTTTACATTGATAGGACAAAAAATTTTTTTTAATTTTTAAAAAAAGGTTTTGCTTTTTTCCATATTTATTAAATAAATTTTAGTAATTTTTAGCCCCTGTATGTTAATTTTTTGCTTAGTTGAGCTTCAAATACTTTTGCCTCAAAATCTATTTGGATTTTGCATTTTAGGTGTATCTCTTATAAATATCATGCAATTTTGTCTTTGTTGTTAAATCCAATCTGATGTTCTTTTTTAAAGTGTATGTTTAGTCCATTTACAATGGCTGTGTAACTATTGATGTGATTGGTTTAAGTCTCACTTTGCTCTTTGTGTCTTGCATTCCACATGTTCCTTGTTCCCTTTTTTTTCCTGCTCCCTGTCATTTTTAGGATTTATCAAACATTTTTTACTACATCCTCTGTTTTCTTGGCCCTTTAGCTAAAATGTTTCTTGGAAATTTTTTTAAGAGATTACAATATGCATCTTTAACTTTTTGTCGTTTAACTCAAATTTTTATTTTACAATATTGTGAGCTCTGTGAGAATGTTACAATATTTAATCCTGTTTATATCCCACTCTTAGTTGTCCTGTATTTTACTTTCACTATAAAGTATATCCCACAATACATTGTATTATTGTTGCTTTATGTAGTAAATATAAGATGTTTTTTAAGTGTCATTTTTACTTACCTATTTATTTACCTCTTCTAGGATCCTTCATTCCTTCTTACAAAATGGTGTTTTACCTGGAATAACTTTTTTTTCTCACTCTGAAGAACTTCTTTTGTGTTTCTTGAAATGTAGGTCTGCTGGCAATGAATTATCTTAATTTTTGTTTTCTCAGTTTTTATTTTGCCTTCATTTTTGAAGGGTATTTTTCTCTGGGTATAAAATTCTAGATTGGCAATTCTTTCAACACTCTGAAGATGTTCTTTTATCTTTTGACTCATTGTTTCTGATGGAAAGTCAGCCATGATCCTTACTGTTTTTTCTGTGGAGTATAATGTGACTTATTTATTTACTTAATTTGGTTTGGCTGCTTTAATTTTTTTCCCTTTGTCTTGGCTTTTAGCATTTGGCTATGATATGTCTAGGTGTATGATTAACTTTCTGATATTTTGCTTGGATTTGGGTGAGCTCCTTGAGTGTATGTGTTGATGTCTTTCATCAGTTGTGAAAGACTTTAGCCATTATTTCTTAAAGAGTTTCTTCTATTCCTTTTTCATCTGTGTTTTAGTACTTTACTTGGATGTTAGATTGTTTGAGTTATCCCTCATGTATTTCAAATTGTGTTCTTTTTCTTCGATTTTTTTAAAATCAAATTTCCCCCTTTTGGTTAATTTATGTTGGCCTGCCTGCACATGTATTGATACTTTCTTCAGCTCTGTCTAGTTAGTTTCAAGCCCAGTTAGTTCTTAATTTAGATAGTATTTTTCAGTTACAGATGGTTCATTTGGTTCTTTAAAAGATACACCATTTCTCTTTTGTAGTTTTTAGTCTTTTCATCCATTTTTTTCTCTTTCAACCTCTTTTTTTATACATAATAGCTAAAAATTATGGTTTAATAGTTGATGTTCTGCTAAGTTTAACATCTAGGTAATCTGTGCATCTGCTTCTTTTAATTATTTTGCCACTTGATTATGGATCACATTTACCCACTTCTTCACACATCTCAACAATTTTCTGTTGTTTACAGATGTGTTTAAAAGAACTGAAGTAAATAATAGAGGCTGAAATAAATAATAATTTTCCCTAGGAGAGAAAGCCTTTTCCTATGTAAGGCAGTTAATGATAAGGTTCTGATCTCTTGGATTTGATGGAGTGTTGAAGGGAAAAGGGATAGATTGCAGTTTTGTTTGTTTCAGTTCACATGTATTTCAGATGTCTAGGGTAAGGCCTTTTCTATGTATATGTCAGTCCTCTCCCTTTAGCAGGACTCTGGGATCTAAGTACCACCTGCTTCTGAGGTCTCCAACTTTATGTCAAGCTTTCAGTCTCCCAGATTGTTGCCACCATGAATGTGGTAGAAGTCCTGTATGGAGCGAGAATCAGTAGTCAGGAAGACCAAGAGTTAGCAAACATAACCTGAAGGCTAAACCTGGCCTACCACTGGTTTTTGTAAATAACATCTTATTGGGAAGAGCCATACTCATTTGTTTATGTATTGTTTATGTCCGCTTTTATGCTACAAGAGCAGAGTTCTGTAGTTAGGACAGTAAAAATATTTACTGTGTGGCCCAGGAAAATTTGCTGACCCCTGTTCTATACTGTCAAGCCAGTTCACATTGTCATGAAATTTTTTCTGATTTCTCTCTCTCTCAGTGGAATCTTTGTCTATGGGAGAAAAGTTTTCCTTCCACTACCCATGCTTTGACTTAGTAAAGGTCCATAGTAATCGTACATAAACTTCATTCCATTAGATCAACCCTAATCTTAGAACTATACAGTCAATCTCAGTAGGTCATAGAATAAAGTTCAAAGTCTTTCACTAACCTTAAGGAGCCCTTGGTAATATAAATACTGTCTGCCCCTCCAACGTTCTTCTTTTTTTAATAGACTTTATTAATTTGTATCACTTTTATGTTCATGGCAAAATTGAGGGAAGGTACAGTGATTTCCCATATAACCTCTGTCCCCATGCATATAACCTTTTTTTAACACTTAGTGGTCTTTCTTTTCAGCCTTCATACTGGGCTTTTGTTTTAGCCTCCATCATTTTCAAACTCCATCCAATTACCTTTTCAATCCTTAAGTAAATATCATTTTTTGAGGTATTTTACTTTGTTTGCTTGGTTTGCTTTTATTTTTTTATCTTCCCAAATAAATGTAAGCCCTATTAGTTCACTGACTCTCTTATTCCTAGTACCTAGAATAGTGCCTGAAAATTACTAGATCAATAATATTTGTTGAATGAATGAATAAATATACTACTTTTTCTGACTCATCATTACCTACACTCAGTTTTATCCTGCTGCCGTATTGATTTTCCTAAGGTATTAATTAGAAAATTCTTAGCTTGGCAGGACCTGACCTCACCTTGAAAATGTCATGTTTATTATTAGAATGAGACTGAAAGACTTGGATGGTAACCGCATGGTTCAGCAATTTTCAGATGAAACGTTTTCTATAAAATTATTTTGTGTAATCAATGGGGTATATCAGTGAGGTAATATTAATAAAAACATATGATAAAAATATAGCTATGGCACTAATTGTATTTCTAAAAATAATGTTACTATCCTCAGGTGACTCTATGATATTGAAATATCCTTTTCTTGTGTATGAAGAGATTTGTTAATCTATTCATACAATTAGTTCAGATTCAACATATACTTACTGAATAATTTATTATGTGCCTTGCACTATATTAAATAACCTAAATTAGACTTTGAGCTCCCTGAGAGAAGGAACTGTCCCCTAACTAACCTAACTAACCTTTAACCTACATTATACTCTTACTACTTAATCTACCTTAACTTGAAATATGTGTGACATTTGAAAATTGGGAAAAGATTTCCTTTTTTGCTCACTAAAGATTTTAGGGAACTATAGTTTTGATTAGGAAAGGACTTGGTAAATATTTATAATATTTATAAATGTTTATACATTTGTGGTTATTATAAAGCATTTAGGTAGTAGTCTGTGCTCAGACAAAGAATGTTATTGGGAACAGAGACATCTCATTAATTTTGTATCCTCAGTCCATCCATGTTTATTAAAAATATTTGTCATGTGTTACGAATTTACTGAAAAAGCCATCGTAACATTATTTTATTTTGTGTTTTGTTTTAAAAAAACCAGATAAAACTGGTTTTGAAAATAACTTAGTGATCCTTTAGAGTAGTGCTATTCAGTGGAACTTTCTGTGATGATAGATATATTTTATAAATCTGCACTGTTTATTACTGTAATGGAAAGAACTATCAAAGTCTGCCCCCAAATTGTGGTTCATTAAATCATTGCACAAAGATTTTTTAGATCTTAAGACTGTGTACTGTGTAACTAAGCATTGCAGTATATGCTGGGGATAGTTCTCAGGGATCTCAAAGTCTAATAGAGGAGAGAGGTTCTTAAACCAACAGTGACAGTATAATTGGGGGATAGGTAGAAGGAAGGGGAATGCAAGTTGAACTTTGAAGGTGTATGTGTTAAGGATGCACATATAAAAAGTAGCATTTGCTAGTAAATTAAGATAGGAGACCAAAAAAAAAAAAAAAAGATAGGAGACCATATGGTGCATTCTAGCAGCCACAAGAATTCTCTCTTCCTGGACTTAAGGTAAGTTAGAAGGTTGCTAAAAAGAATGGACAGTTAATCACTCATCAGTTAATAAAATTTTTTAAATGCCATGCTAAAGAGTTCATATTCTTTCCATTGCTGAGTTTTAAATTGGTAAGTAAAGATTTTAACATGTAAGTCAGTACTTCTGCTTCTTGATTTATTGAAGTTCAAATTTCTATAGGTAATAGGAATTTTATGTTAAAACTGAAATTTGATTACATCCTATATAGTCTTTTTCCTGGTCAGTTTCATATACTGTTTAGCAGTTAGAATGGGAGAGTTACCAAAGATCCAATTTAGAATGACTGAGATATGAAGGGGATTTATAAGTTCACATAATGAAGAATTTTGGAGTTGTGGTGATTATACATAAGTTGATTGTGAAACTCAGCAGCATTATCAAGTACTCAGTTTCTTTCCATCTTTCTGCTCTGCCATTTTTAGCATATTGATTATTATTCTTTGTGTTGTCCTTACAGTTACAAGGGGACTGCCATTCCTTCAAGTTGTATAGCATTGTTCAAAAGCTGGTAGAACAACTGGGTTTTCTTGGGTCTGTTTTTAAGATTATGGAAAACTTCCCTGAAAGCCATCTCTCTCCCTCTTCCTATTCTCTCCTCACATCCCATTGGCCAAATTATAGCATATAACCATTCTTAAACCAGTTAGTGGAATTGCAGCTATTGTTATTAAGATTCATTTATTGATTAAGGTTTGCCTCCTGAGGCTCAGGAGAAAACCAGCTTCCCTTGAAGCAAATACCAAAAGTAAAATCAAGGTTCTGTTAGTATGAAGGAAGGGATTGGGTAAGCAACCAGTGGAGTTTGCCACTTTGTTTTACTAACTTAGTTATGTGTTTTGTTTGTTATTTTTTAAATTAAGAGTCTTTCCCATACCAAGAGTTTGAGGATAAGCCTATATTTGCCTCCAGACAGGAAAGACAGAACCTCTTTGCATTTGTCCTCCTTAATACTAATATATTGCTATGAAGTTTTTCATAGGACACTGTCAGTGTACAGGGAAAGGACTCCATCTCAGACTGGAGGGAAGTGGAACAATTCTTGGAGAAGGTAGTGACTGTCGTTGAGCCTAAATAGCAGTTAGCCAATTTGAGAAATTGGGAAAAGTAAGTTTCAGACAAAGGATACAAGAAGTATAAAGGCATGGTGAAGTTGTAAGAGATCTTGACACACTTAGCAAACTACATACAGGTAGGTAGCTTGGTACTTTAGTTGGTTCCCACTTCTTGTATCTGCTTCTTCCTGCATGTCTATTTCATTCTTTTCTAATCTTACACATTACTTTTCTCTGCTATTTAGTTCAAATACTAGTAGAACATGGCTACCAGCAACACTTGACTTCTATCTCTTATAATCCAGGCATCCAATACTGACACAATTATATTGCTTTCAAATCCACATGCCAATAGGTACGTTAACTATTGCCTAACTTTCGCCTGGTATCATGCGCAAATCACACTTTGAACTTGGGTTAGGACAAGGTTTGTGATTATTTCAGCTTGGATTAGTATAACTCTGGGGCAGAAAATGTGTTCCCAGCCCAAGGCAAATTACCTTTGAAGCTGAGATCTGTCAAAGGGAGAAATAAAGTGAGAGAAACCCATTTATTGCCTATGAGCAGTGATCCACTTCTTGCACATGTGTTGTGTGACCCAGCTGCAAAAAGGGTCCTCACCCAGCCTCTCCAGTCCACATATGCCCTTGCTCCCCCCACCCTTGTTGATATGGAGATGGACTACTTCTTTCCAACCCTTGGAAACACCTGTTGCTATGGAGATGCACTACAGCCAGGCAAGAGATTCTGGAAATACTGCAATTTTACCCACAGCCCACCCCTCCAGAAATCTCACCTCACAGTCTACTCATTCCCCATCATCTGCAGTGGCCCCTGTGTGGGAAAACTGGAGCACTGCAACCAGACTAGTAACATAAAATAACAACAGTAAAATCACAATAATCCTCAATCCAGAGGATTCAGCTGGGTTCAAAATCCTATGCAGATTTAAGTCCATAGCTCACCCATCCCACAGGTAGTCAGTAGCTGAATGGGTAGGGAGTTCAGAGCAGTCATCATGAGGCAGCTGCAGCCAGGGGGTGGGTCCAGGCCACAGGGACTGTAAAAGAAAATAACCTTAAGGGCAATAAGATACATGTTTTAATGACACCAGCATAGGCAAGTCCTGTCCATCAGGTAAGATGCAAGCAAGAGAGTGGTCCTGTGATAGGCCAGTGACAGGAATGGGATCTTGTTCTGCTCTAGTGTACCAGACCTTCACTCCCCTCCCTGCAGGAGTTACAGATGGGTCAATATATAGGGCTATGGGAGGTACATGAACTGGCCATAAAGATAAAACGAACTTCCCCATAAAATGCCCCCTGTTTGGCCAGTGTAGGCATCTGTGGCTTTTGGGTCCAGTCTCACACCCACACCTCGATAGGATAGGTGGTTATAACCTTGGTCAGAGCTGTTCCGGTGATAAAATCCATAGCCAGCAAGGTGTGGTATATAGCAGCCAGTTGCTTCTCTATCAAGGTATACAGAATCTCTGTTCCTTTCCATAGTTGTGACCAGAATCCAATAGGTTGGCTGATCCATTCAAGCCACTGCCAAAGGCCCCATCCATAACCATCTTCAGTTACATGAATATCTACTTTACAGGGCCTTGGTGAATTCATTACACTCTAGGCCTGAATGGCCTTGACTGCTCATTTAGCAGCAGTAAAAGCAGCTGGACATGTTTCATCTCAGTCCTACCTGATGCCCTTTTTTTTTTTTTACCTGATGTCCTTTTGTACCAGCTGGTATAAGGGCTTTAGAATTTTTGCCAAGTGTGGGATAAACACTCTCCAGTAGCCTAAAAGACCCAGAAACTCTTGTAATACTATCATAGTGGTAGGGGTAGGGAAAGCCTGGACCTTGTCTATGACTGCTTTTGGGATTACTTTAGTTTTACCCAACCAGACAACCCCCAAGAATTTTACTGACAAACCAGGTCCCTGAACTGTGGTGCTGTTCACAGTCCATCCTTTCTGCTATAGATGTTGCAGCAATCTAGGAACTGCCCCTTCTAAATCTGCAAGAGAATCAGACATGAGCATGCTACCATCAACGTAGTGATACGGTCTCACTGGTTTCTTCCATGTGGCCAAGTCCTGGGCTACCAGTCAATGACAAATGGTAGGACTGTGGAGGTATCCCTGTGGGAGGACGGTGAATATCCACTGCCAGCCTTCCCTCTTGAAGGCAAACTGTTCCTGACTTTCCTATGCTATGTCAGTAGAGAAGAAATAATGGTACATCCCTAGTTCATGACTGAGGGTGTCCATAAGTCTACTATAGAGGGGACAGCAGCATGCAGAGGGGGTGTGACTTTATTCAATTCTCTGTAATCCATGGTCATATGCCAGACACCATCTGGCTTTTTCATTGGCCACACCAGGGAATTAAAAGGACTATGAGTGGGCTTTATGATGCTCAACTTCTCCAACTCCTGTAGAGTTTCTCCAATTTCCTTGTGTCCCCCAGGCAATTTATAGTGCTTAGTATTTGTCACCCGCCGAGGTACAGGCAGAGCTACACAGGCAGGTGCTTAGCATGTCCCCTTAGGACTGCCTTTACCACACCTACCCTCAATTTGAACTCACCTGCAGTGATCTGTAATTACAGGCCCTGCTGTATATCGACCCCCAAAACATATTCAGGGATGGGAGAAATGTACACTGTATACTCCTTTGGGGGTAAATGTCCTATCCCCAATGGGATTTGGGCTTTCTTCTAATTGCCTTACCCCCATAGCCATCTATCACAGCAAGGGTCCAAGGAAAACTCTCAGGGTTGCCATAAATCAGAGAGCATTCAGCTCCTGTGTCCACCAGTGCCAGGACACATTGTACATTCACAAGGGACAAATAAATTGCTAATTCTACATGTGACCTCCAGTCACCACCATGTCCCCCAAGGTGGGAGCCTTGACCCAAAGTGATATGGGGGATCTGTGTGGAGCACCAGATTTCTCATTCCTATGGTGAACAACTCTTCATTGGGGCTCTATAAAAATATTATAGATGATTTTTTCATGCCCAACTATTGTAACACCTGCTGGAACTCTGCATACGTTTTCCAACTAATAAGTATGGTAAATCACCCTGATAAGGCCAAACTGCCCTGATGGCTGCTGTCAGCCAATCCTGAAGCACCTGATTCCCTAAGGTATGACAGGCACTTTGCAACCACTGCTGGAGGTAAGGCTGAGTCATCATGGAAGCCAGTCTTACCTATTTCAGAACCCAACATAACAATGTTTTCCACCCCCGTATCCCAGAGACACAAAAGCTATGTAGGCAGAGGTTCCAACAGATTCTACTGAAACCAGATGCTCATGTCCACCAGCTCATCCTGGGTATATGGGTGGAGTATGGTGTGCTCCACAACCTGGGGAGGGAGCTGCTTCTCCCCCTGAGGAGCCCGTGGTTGTGCGTTTTATTTTTCCTTAATTATAACTGGGTGGGTCTTTAATATGGAAGAGGCTGGTGCCTTGGACAATAGCCTTGGCAACAGTTTGGCCCTCAGCCCCACCCCCTCATCCTTCCCTAACATCTCTACCATCTCTGGGGTTGAAGGCACCACTCTTTCCTCCTCCTCCCCCGTGGCCTTCTACAGCGCAGATTCTCTTGTTGCCATCTCCCTCACTGCTAATGTATCTTCCAGGAGTGTGGCCTGTCTTCTCAATAACTGTCTCTCTTTCTTAAGGGCATCCCATAGGTCGTCGCCCAGCTCCTCCAAGTGATGCTGAAGTGTGTCTCTTTCCTTGATAACCCTTTCTACTATCCTGAGAAACAAACATCCCATCGTCCTGGCTGCTACATGGCCACTCAGGGCCTCTAAACAGTTTTCTATCTCATTGAAGGCTAATTCCACAGCTTCTGGTGTCTCTACCCTTCTCCAATTCTAGGGAAGGCTCTACCCATCTAGGTGCTTTACCCTAGACCAGTTCCCCACTAGGCACTCCCCAAGTGGAAGCCCCATGGATAGGGGGCTCCTGGGTGAAGCCGCACCCTCCACTGCTGCCAGAGGTAAGGGTGAGTCGTCACCACCTCCACCTCAGCAGCAACTGGGGCCTCCCCACATCCACAGGGGGGTTTCCAGGTATCTTTCCACCATCTCTAGGGCATCCCATCCAAAGGTTGCACCCATGAAGACAGATTTCGGGTTCAGGGATTCTGCTGACTGTGCCAGGGGTTAAAATATGTTCCCAGCCTGGGGCAAATTACCTTTGAAGCCGAAATCGGTCAAAGGGAGAAATAAAGTGGGAGAAACTCATTTATTGCTTAAAAGCAGTTGTCCACTTCCACTCGCCCGTGTCTCTCACTACTCGGCTGCAAAAAGGGGCCCCACCCAACCTCTCCTGTCCAGATAGGCCCAATGTCCCCCTTGTAACTCCCTATTGATATGGAGATGGGCTGCTTCTCTCCATCCCTGGCAAACACCTTCTGATATGGAATGCACTAAGGCCTTGTGAGAGAATCTGGAAATGTTGCAATTTTACCCACAATTAGATACCTTATTCTAGTGGACATTGTGACAGAGGGAGGAAGTAAATTAGTAGATGGAGTGAGAGTTTGTAAAGGGCAGTTGCCAGAAAGGGGTATGTAATGGTGGGTGGGCAAAAAGCCACATGTCATCTTTAGGAGCCATTGCAGCAGCATCCAGGTGAGAGGTAACAGCCTGAAATAAGAAGATGGCAGTGGGGGTGGACAGATGTCAATAAAGAATCAACTGAATTTGAATGATTGGATGTGGGGTCAAGTGAAGGAGAAGCCATAGTCTTACTCATTTATTCACTCAACAAAAATATTTACTGAGTGTTTGCTGTGTGCTAGATTCAGTTTGAGGTACTGGCAATGCCATAAAACAAGTTACTGTCCTTGTTACGTAGTAACTCACAGAACTTGTGACACCCATGTTTCTGGCATAGATGAGTGGGAGAATGGTGGTCCCAGTCACTTTAGGTTTGAGGGGAAATGTAATAAATTCATTTTTGGAGGTACCTACATGTCTTACTTACATAGTGTGTAAGTTTGGGTGGTGATGGGATATTAAAGGAAAGCAAGAAATCTAGATTTGGAAGTCATGACCCCACAGTGGTGGTCGAAGTTTTAAAAACTTAACATAAAATTTACTTTTGCATGTGTATGTACAGTTAATGAATTTTAACACACATATAGATGCGTGTAGCTGTCACCATAGTTAGTATACATCATGGTAGAGCTTACATTATGATGTCCCTTTCTAGTCACATACATTCCCCTACTCCCAATCCTGAAAACCAATGAGCTGTTTATGCTCTATCTCTGTTTTCTTTCTTTTTTTAGAATGTCATATAAATGGAAACTGGAATAATATTAAGACTGGCTTCTTTCGTTCTGCCTAAAGCCTTTGAGAGTTGTCCAAATTGTTGTGTCCAGCAATAGATTGTTCCTTTTTATTGCAAAGTGGTATGCCATTGTATGGATGTGTCAGTTTGTTCACCCACTGCAGAACATTTGGGGTGTTTCTAGCTTTTGGCAATTATGAATAGAACCACTATAAACTTTCTCATACAGGTTTTTGTGTGAACATAAATTTTCATTTCTCTAGGGTCAATCAATGCCTAGGGGTGGGAATGTTGGATTATATGGTAGGTGTATGTTTAACTTTATAAGAAACTGCCAAATTATTTTCCAGAGTGGCTGTACCATGTTCATTCCCACCAGCAATGTATGAGATAATAATTATTGCACATCTTTGTTACTACTTGATATTGTCAATATATATATTTTTTATTTTAGCTGTTATATTAAGTGTGTAGTGGTATCTCATTGTGGTTTTAATTTTCTTTTCTCTAATAATGTTGAACATCTTTTCGTGTGCTTACTTACCTTTCTTGTGTCCTCTATGGCCTCCAAAGTGTCTTTTCAGATCTTTACCTATTTTTAAATTAGGTTGTTTCTTTCTTACTATTGAGTTTTGAGAGTTCATTGTATATTCTAGGTATAGGTCCTTCATTGATTATGTGATTTGCTTTTTTTGTTTGTTCTCATAACAGTGATTTTTGCAGAATAAAAGTTTAAATTTTGATGAAGTCACATTTATCTTTTTTAAAGCTATTGTTAGTGATATTTTAAAATTTTGGTTTCTAGTTGTGCACTGCTAATACATGAAATATATATATATGCATATATATATAAATAATTGGTTTTTGTTTTTTGACTTTGTACTGTGACCTTGCTAAACTCACTTCTTTGTTCTAAGAAGTGGTTTTTTTTGGTTGGTTGGTTTTTTGGTAGATTCCTTTGAATTTATTAGGTGGATAATAATGTCTTCTGAGAATAGGAATGGTTTTATTTTTTCCTTTCCAGTCTGTATTTACTGACTAGTACTTCTAGTATGATGTTGGCTTAAAGTGTTGAGAGTATGTTTTTGCCTTGTTCCTGAACTTAGACATGAAACATTCAGTCTTTGACCACTAAGTATATATTCTTTATCAAGTTAAGAAAATTCCTCCTTTCTATTCCTAGTTTTCTAGTTTTTGTCATGAATGGATGTTGGATGTTGTTAAATGCCTTTTCTGCACTAAGTGATATGGCCATGTGATTTTCCTTCTTTGAATCATTGATATGATGGTTACTTTGATTTCCAAATACTAGTTTATCATTCTCAAGATAAACCCCTCTTACTTAGTACGTTTTTGTACACTATTGGATTTGATTTGCTAATAATTTATTGAGGATTTTTATTTCTATGTTCATGGGGGATATTGGTCTATAGTTTTCCTTTTTTTTGTAATGTTTTTATCTGTTTTGATATCAGAGTAATTTTGTCCTCATAAAATGAGTTGGGGTTTTTTCCTTCTCTTCTATTTTCTGAAAGAGAGTGTAGAATTGGTGTTATTTCTTTAACTCTTCAGTAGAATTCACTTGTGAAATCATCTGGGATTAGGTATTTGTTTTATAAATGTTTTTAAGCCACAAACTTAATTTATTTAATAGTTTTAGGAATATTCAGGTTACTATTTAATCATGGGTGAGTTTCATTATTTATTTATTAAAAGAAATTAGAAGACCCAAGTTTTGCTACTGGCTGGTTATATGACCTTGGGAAATGTACTTTAGCATTAACCTCTCTGGTTCTTAATTTGTCCATCTGAAAAATTAAAGAGGTAGATTCATTTGTCTCTAAGGTATCTCCCAGCTTTAAAATTCTGTAATTCTGGTAGATAAGAGTTTATGTCTTTGAAGTTTATGTAAAATGATTGTGGACCTGTTTATCTGTCAGCTTTTGAACATTGGCTTACTTAGATTCACTGCTTTTAATATTTAAGTTCTGTATTTTCTTCTTATTGATGGATGTTTTGTTGATGAAAAGGTATGGTTAGAGGCAGGACTCTTTATACATGATATGGTTATGTGAAAAATTACTTTCATAAGCTATTTATGTAAGAAGATATAGTAAGATACATTTGTTAGTTTTTAATGTTATACTTTCTTGAAAAAATTGAGTTTAGAATTTATAAATGTTAGAAATGTATATCTCTTTTGGTGATTATCCTTCTGGTTTGAAAAGCTACTCATTTTTTGGCTGCTTAATAGAGACAATGTCTGTAGAAGTATTTATGTAAAATTCATTTTTAAAAGTTGCGCATTGTTGTGCATTCTGTCCATTTATTGAGTTAAAGCAAAGTGAAAGTAGCATACAGATCTGCTGAAGGAAACATTAAGTTGCAGGCTGCAGCTGGAGGATTTTACGTAGGCACCTGTGGGTTTGAGTGCGTTCAATATACAGACTGCAGTAGGAGGCTGGCACTGCCTCTGCTGACTCCAGTACACTCCTTCACTGCTGCTCTGCCGATTTCTCCACTGTCCAGAAGACAAACAAAATGGTGCAGCACGTAGAGGGCGTGGGAAAAAAATAACCATCAGTATGAACCAAAGGTGGGTTTGCTACACTGAATAGCAGAGAAAATAGTTTAACAAGATTACAAGCTTGGATATATAGTTCAGTATGTCAGTTATCCTTAACTGTTTTAATGTTTGATTATGCCATTCAAGAATGAAAATGTACAGTTCTGAAATGTGCATGCCCTCCAGATACTGAGGCTTCAGGTATATTGCATGTGTAGCATTAATAAATGCATGCATGGAGCTTATAAACAGATTTGTATTTGTACTAAATATGTGTAATGTGTAAACACACACACATGAAGGTTTTTTTCCTATTAATACTAGGTTTTTTTAAACAAGAACTTAACAGGTTTTAGGTTTTTTATGTTACACATTTGTCACAGCTGCTACCAATGTCTCTGGCCTTATATTCATTTTATAATAGTAGAGAGCATTAGTAGGGGATTCTCTGGTGAGATGGGGAATAAGTAGAATGAACACGAGTTGGCACTTCATATTTTATTGATGACCGTAATGCAGTGTGAGTTCGCATTGCACATAGTCATGATTTAAATGATTACCTCTTTTATGAAAAAAAAACTGTTTGTAAGAACAGCCATGTTGTAGACAGTGAGTATAAAATAAGGAGAGGAAGTAGGACAAGTAAAATTTCTCTGTCCTTGGTTTCTTGAGCAATGCTCAGCATTGACTCCTGGCGCTGTCATTTTAGAAGTACAGTATAGAAACAATTGAACATTGAGCATAGAAAAAAAAACATGGAGGTTTAGTTTACCACTCCCTCACAGAAGCACTTTACTTATGTACTCATATATTTTGGGTTTTGGTGGCTGCATGTTACTGGGGAGCTGTCCAGTTGAGACAAGATATGTTTACTTAAGCCACACCCAACAGATTCAGCTTTTTTATGCCTTCAGACACTATTTTAATCCTTACTGATTTATAACCATCATATGTGGGATGCCTTTGAGTTGTAAAAAGAAAGAAAATACTAGATTCACAGGTTCCAGCTTAATGTGTCCTTGAATATCGGAGTTGTTATATTAATAGCACAGAAGAACAGTATTTAAGTTATGCAGCATTATCTCTAGCAGAGATAGAGAGGGAGAGAGAATATTTGTATGGTTCCAGTACAAGTGTACTGCAAGTATTCTGATCATATAGGTAACAGTGCTGCTGCTCTACTATTTTCTTTCTTAGTATCCTTAGTGTTAAATTGGGGTATGACATTTATAGTTCAGATTTTCTGTTTGAGAAAATATTTGTTCAAGCATTTTAAATACTTCACTTACAATTTTTCTGTGCTTTAACATTTTTGAAAAAGATTAAGCCTAAGTTTAAAATCTATTTATAATGTTTTATTCTGTACTAACAACATGTTTGTGATAAAAATGAAAAACTTTATGGCTGTTTGCCACTGTATTGGATTACCTCACTCACTTTACTGTAGACAGAAATAACAAGAATCATCATTCATCTTAGTAGTCTGCAGAGTACTCATGTTCTATATTTTCACAAACTCTTTCTTTTAAAGAAAGCAAATTCACTCCATCTTCTCCCCAAAAAGAAAAATAACTCTTTTATCTGTACTATATTTCCTTAATTTTACTGAATAACACAGAAGAGTAATATGGGATTTTTATGTGCCAAATTTAGTGACAACATAGGTAACTGTAGATTGAAACGTACTATGTTATTGGAACGTTTTGTGAATATAAAATGTTGTATAATCCTGATGGAATATTGCAGATGAAACAAAGAAATCTGATTGGTTCCTCACAAGACACACAGCCTTGAAATCCATTCTCAGGAGGTTTCTACAGCAGCCTGGATGGCTAGTTAATACCACACACAGTTGAAACAAAATGCCTTGGAGACAGGGAGGGGTTTGGAAGAGACTGTGAAGTTGTTAAAGCACTTCAGTAATCCTTATCTTTTAGCATTTTGGTTTCCTTGCAGGTTTTTTTCCCTTTCAGTGTCTTTTTTGCTTTGCTTATTATTACTACTTCTAGGGAATGTTCTATTATATTAACAAACTTTCTAAGTAGTAGTATTTAATGAACTAGGAGAGTTGCTTTAAAAGGAGTTTTATGTGTAGTGATAGAATGGGTTAATGAATAAAATTCCAGAATATTAAATATGAATGTGTGGACTTGTTGGGGGAGGAGGGGCTTATGATGGAAAAGAGTTATGAAGTACAGGACACTAATAGGAACTCTTTGGCCCTACCCTTCCCCATCATATCAAAACTGTATTAGATAATTTGTCATCTAAGACTTCAGTGATGCTTGGTGAGGGCACATTGTTACTGACATTCAAACAACAGGCTATTACAAGTCAAAACAGGTGGAGAAATGTTTGCTGTCTGCTGGCTATTAGAAACACCCTTGAGATGTGAGAACAATATATATTAGCTTTTATATATTTACTATTCTTGCCCAAATAATCTGCCAGAATATATTTATAAATTATAGTACCAGATATTCAACATCTTTTATGAAAATACTTAAAATATACTTAGAGTTTATCCTATTAAAATTTGAGAATTCTTTGAACATTTATTTATGTCAACTTCATTTATAGGATGTGTGGGAGGGAAAAATTGCGGTGAACTGTGAACAGGAATGAGCATTTAAATTAAGAGAATTAATTATATTGAAAGGAAGTAGAGAAGCATCTTAAAGCATATTTTAAAAGTAATATCTTAGGTATAGATCTGTTCTGATAAAAACCAACTATATCTTTTAGGTTCCATTTCTGTGCTTATTTTCTAAATTATCCGATATGCTAATAGAGTCAGGCTGAAAGCAGCTGGCTGCTGGTGTTACAAGCCGAAAACAAAATGGCTGGCAAGGATTAGTACTATAAATTTGTGATAGAGAGCTGGATACAATTAAGATGTCTTTTGTTGAAGGAGAATGTTAGAGACTAAGTTGATGAGGGAATGACTGTTGCGCTAGATGCTTTTGACAAAAAAACATAATTTTATTAAAGAAAATGTGCAAATACTCATAGCATAAAAACAAAAGATTTTACGCTGTAAATAGAGAGTAATTCATTTTCAACTAAGCAATAAAAAACTTGTTAATATTCATTTACCAACATTGTCTTTGTAATGCTAAGATCCAGGTAGTTTCTGAGGATATTATTTATTAATTTTTCAGATTAACAGGGTGGTTATGGGTAAAAGAAATTAAAAATGAGTACATTCTTCAAATGGGAGATAATTTAGAGATAAGGTAAAAGAAATTAAAAATGAGTACATTCTTCAAATGGGAGATAATTTAGAGATAAGTTTATGGGACTTTTATTTATGAACTTTTAGATTATAGATTTATTTATGAATCTTTTGGAGGGATAGAAGAAATAGAATAATGGGAAAATTTAGAGATAAGAATGAAACTATAGTTCATAAAATGACAATATCCATAGATGTGTATATTAATAAAGATTTTCCTCTGTATAACCATAAGCCTTTTCCATTGATTTTTAGTAATCGTTGAAAGAGTAAATGACATTAAAATTGTTGATAGTCTAGGATAGATTGAGAAATAGCTTCAGAAATTGTTAATTACTTAGGTTGAAGACAACACATTAGCTCATAGGTCTGTCTCTCACGGTGTAATGGTTATGTACTATAAGAGGGCAAACAATGTAAATTTGGTATCTCTTTCTCTAGCACATAGTGCAATGCCCTCGCATTTAGTGGGTGCCTTAGTGTCTGATAAATGAGTAATAATAAATAGCAAACACTTTGGTGTGTGTATAAAGGCATACATACATAATTATACTCATTTAATTTTCACAACCTTATGGGATAAATTCTATTATTTTATTTTACTCATTTAGCAGATAAAGAGAGACAGAGAAACAGAAGTGACATGGCTGAAGTCGCACAGTAAGTGTTGGAGCCAAGATTTGTACTTGGGTGGTTCTGAACTCCATCATCTCTCCCTCCAGTAACTGAAGATAAAGATTCCATGGTACCCCTAGCTCTCAGGAGCATACAATTGTGTACATAATCTGGCAGGAACTGCAGAGCGGAGAAAACCTTTCTGCAATATCTCTTTCAAAATCACTCTGATGTTTTGTTTTCTTAAGTCCTTTTTCTTTCTCTTAGCTAGAGCTGATGGCACATTATCATCAGCAGCTAATGTAGATGTCAGTTCTTAAAGCCATTCCAACGTCCATAGCAAGCGTATTCAGCAAGTAGGTAGAAAATACTTAAAACTTTCTACACTCCCCAAAATGGCTGCCAACATCTAATCTGTCATCAAGACTGATTGATTAAAACTCCCAAAATTTTTCAACTTTTTCTTCTCTTCTTCCATTTTCACTTCCATTTTAGGATTTCCTCTTTTCTCACTTAAATTACTGTGTCTCCAGTTTCCACTAACCCTTTAGTCCATTTTCTATTTTGCTGTAAGAATGAACTTTCATAAATATAAATCCCCATAATTAAAAAAATAAAATATGGCATGGCTTTTATTAGTTCTCATTGCAGTAACTGTGCAATAACAGATGTACACAGAGACAATACACAGATTCGTAGACAGATTTAGAATTTGGTTTAAAAAAAAAGCAATATGTTTAAATCTCCTTTATCAGAGATGAAAAATGCCAATATCAATGTATCCACAAATAATTTTTATTTTAGTGTTGTGCCTGTTTTAAATTTTAAATGGTATCATTCTATTACTCTGCATCTTGCTTATCTCTTGTTGATATATGTGGACTTGGTTTATTTCTTTTTTTGTATTGCATAGTATTCAATTTTATGAGCACATTTCTTTTATCCATTTCTCTCCTAATAGAAGTTTGAGTTTATGCTGGTGTTTATTTTGTTTTCTTTTTTGCTGCAGTGAATATCCTTACACACTTACCAGTGTTTTTCTGGGGACTATACCCAGAAATGGAATTGCCAGATTCTAGGTTATTTATATTTTCACTTTTACTGGATAATTTCTCTCCTCTCTCACTGTACCATTTTACATTCTTCTCAGAAGTGTTTGAGAGTTCCTGTTTTGCCATATCTTTGGCAACAGTCATATGGTCAGATGTCTTCATTTTCCCCAACCTGGTAGGTGAAAAGTAACATCCTACTGGTTTATTTCTGTTTCTAGCAAGGGTGAATATCCTTTCATGTGTTTATTGGCCTTTCAGATTTCCTCTTTTGTTAATAACTTCCTCATGTTCTTTAAGCTTTTTTCTCTTGGCTTATTTATCTTTTTCTTACTGATTTATGGATACTTTTTATATATTTTAGACTGGGTTCAACAAATGATAGCCCATGAGTTAAATCTAGCCCACCACCTATGTTTGTATAGGCTGTGAGCTAAAGATAGTTTTACATTAATTTAAATGACTCAGAAAAAAAATTAATAAAATGTCACATGAAAATGATATGAAATTCACATTTCAGTGTCCATAAGTAAAGTTTAATGGAATACAGCCACACTCACTTATTTACATATGTTTTGGGCTGCTTTTGTGCTAAAATGGTAGAGCTGAAAAGTGAAGCAGAGAACATGTAGTCTGCAAAGCCTAAAATATTTCTTCTCTTTACAGAAGTTGGTAAATTTCTGTTCTGGGTTGATTCTTGGTCTGTGACAGATATTGGCTCCCAGTCTCTATCCTGCTTAAAATTTTGCTTTTGGTTATAAGTTTAAAACTATGTCTAAACTTATCTTGAGCAGAAGTTTATTTATCATTCTTTTTCCCCGTGTGTTGTTTCAGAAGTCTTTCCTTAGAGATCATAAATATATTTGCCTATATTTGCTTAAAATGGTTAAAGTTGTTTTTCATTTTCAGATTTTTAGTACATTTTGATTTTTCTCTTTTCCTTTTTCTCTTTAATTTTTTGGTATTGGGATTATAGTGTAAGAAGAGGATCTAATTGTTTTTTTCTCATGTTGAAAGGCAGTTTTCCCACATGTGTTTATTACTGAATAGCCTTTCCTTTCACGAGTTTTTTTTTCTTTCAATTTTTTATTAAGGCATTATTGATACACACTCTTACAAAGGTTTCGCATGAAAAAACAATGTGGTCACTACATTTACCCATATTATCAAGTCCCCACCTATACCCCAATGCAGTCACTGTCCATCAGTGTACTAAGATGCCACAGATTCACTGTTTGGCCTCTCTGTGCTACACTGTTTACCCATGACCCCCCACACCATGTGTATTAAACATAATACTCCTCAATCCCCATCTCCCTCCCTCCCAACCCGCCGTCACACACCCCTCCCCTTTGGTAACCACTAATCCCTTCTTGGAGTCTGTGAGTCTGCTGCTATTTTGTTCCTTCATTTTTGCTTAGTTGCTATACTCCACAAATGACGGAATCATTTGGCACTTGTCTTTCTCTGCCTGGCTTATTTCACTGAGCATAATATCCTCCAGCTCCATCCATGTTGTTGCAAATGGTAGGATTTGTTTCTTTCTTATGGCTGAATAGTATTCCATTGTGTATATGTACCACATCTTCTTTATCCATTCATCTACTGATGGACACTTAGGTTGCTTCCATATCTTGACTATTGTAAATAGTGCTGCAATAAACATAGGGGTGCATATGTCTTTTTGAGTCTGAGAAGTTGTATTCCTTGGGTAAATTCCAAGGAGTGGGATTCCTGGATCAAATGGTATTTCTATTTTTAGTTTTTTGAGGAACCTCCATATTGCTTTTCACAGTGGTTGAACTAGCTTACATTCCCACCAGCAGTGTAGAAGGGTTCCCCTTTATCCGCATCCTCACCAGCATTTGTTGTTCTTAGTCTTTTGGATGCTGGCCATTCTTACTGCTGTGAGGTGATATCTCACTCTGGTTTTAATTTGCATTTCCCTGATGATTAGTGACGTGGAATATCTTTTCATGTGTCTGTTAGCAATCTGAATTTCTTCTTTGGAGAATTGTCTCTTCATATTCTCTCCTATTTTTTAATCAGGTTATTTGCTCATGTGAGTTCTTTATGTATTTTAGATTTAACCCCTTGTCGCATATGTCATTTACAAATATATTCTCCCATACTGTAGGATGCCTTTTTGTTCTGTTCATGGTGTCTTTTGCCGTACAGAAACTTTTTAGTTTGATGTAATCGCATGTGTTTATTTTTGCTTTTGTTTCCCTTGCTCGAGGAGATGCATTCAGAAAGAAATTGCTCATGCTTATATTCAGATTTTTGCCTATGTTGTCTTCTAAGAGTTTTATGGTTTCATGACTTACATTCAGGTCTTTGATCCATTTCGAGTTTACTTTTGTGTATGGGGTTAAAAAATAATGCAGTTTCATTCTCTTGCATGTAGCTGTTCAGTTTTGCCAACACCAGTTGTTGAAGAGGCTGTCATTTCTTCATGGTATGTCCATGGCTCCTTTATCATACATTAATTGACCATATATGGTTGGGTTTATATCAGGGATCTCTGGTCTGTTCCATTGGTCTATGGTTCTGTTCTTGTGCCAGTACCAAATTGTCTTTGATTATGTGGCTTTGTAGTAGAGCTTGAAATTGGGGAGCATAATCCCCCCACTTTATTCTTCCTTCTCAGGATTGCTTTGGCTATTCAGGGTCTTTTGTGGTTCCATATAAATTTTAGAATGATTTTCTCTAGTTCATTTAAGAATGCTGTTGGTACTTTGATAGGGATTGTATTGAATCTGTAGATTGCTTTAGGCAGGATGGCCATTTTGACAATATTAATTCTTCCTATCCATGAGCAAGGGACGTGTTTCCATTTATTGGTATCTTCTTTAATTTCTCTCATGAGTGTCTTGTAGTTTTCAGTGTATAGGTCTTTCATTTCCTTGGTTAGGTTTATTCCTCGGTATTTTATTCTTTTTGCTGCAACTGTGAATGGCATTGTTTTTCTGATTTCTCTTTTTGCTAGTTCATCGTTAGTGTATAGGAATGCGACAGATTTCTGTGTATTAATTTTGTATCCTGCAACTTTGCTGAATTCAGATATTAGATCTAGTTTGGAGTGTATTCTTTAGGGTTTTTATGTACAATATCATGTTATCTGCAAACAGGGATAGTTTAACTTCTTCCTTGCCAATCTGGATGCCTTTTGTATCTTTGTGTTGTCTTATTGCCGTGGCTAGGACTCCAGTACTATGTTGAATAGAAGTGGGGAGGCTGGGCATCCTTGTCTTACTCCTGATCTTAAAGGAAAAGCTTTCAGCTTTTTGCTGTTAAATATAATATTTGATACGGGTTGGTCATATATGCCCTTTATTATGTTGAGGTACTTGCCCTCACTTTGTTGAGAGTTTTTATCATGAATGGATGTTGAATTTTGTCAAATGCTTTTTCAGCATCTATGGAGATGATCATGTGGTTTTTGTTCTTCTTTTTGTTGATGTGGTGGATGATGTTGATGAATTTTTGAATGTTGAAACATCCTTGCATCCCTGGAATATATCCTACTTGATCATGATGGATAATCTTTTTGATATATTTTTTAATTCGGTTTGCTAATATTTTGTTGAGTATTTTTGCATCTGTGTCCATCAGGGATATTGGTCTGTAATTTTCTTTTTTTGTGGTGTCTTTGCCTGGTTTTGGTATTAGAGCGATGCTGGCCTCATAAAATGAGTTGGAAGTATTCCCTCTTCCTCTACTCTTTGGAAAACTTAAAGGAGGATGGGTATTAGGTCTTCACTGAATGTTTGATAAAATTCAGGGGTGAAGCCATCTGGTACAGGGCTTTTGTTTTTAGGTATTTTTTTTTTGATTAGCAGCTCAATTTCATTGTTGGTAATTGGTCTGTTCTGATTTTCTGTTTCTTTCTGGGTCAGCCTTGGAAGGTTGTATTTTTCTAGAAAGTTGTCCATTTCTTGTAGGTTATCCAGTTTGTTGGCATATAGTTTTTCATAGTTTTCTCTAATAATTGTTTGTATTTCTGTTGTGTCCCTAGTGATTTTTCCTTTCTCATTTGTGATTCTGTTTATTTATGTAGTCTCTCTTTTTTTCTTGATGTCTGGCTAGGGGTTTATCTGTTTTGTTTATTTTCTTGAAGAACCAGCGGTTGCTATCATTGATTCTATTGTTTTGTTCTTCTCAATTTTATTTATTTATGCTCTAATCTTTATTATGTCCCTCTTTCTACTGACTTTGGGCCTCATTTGTTCTTCTTTTCCTAGTTTTGTTAATTGTCAATTTAGAGTGTTCATATGGGATTGTTCTTCTTTCCTGAGGTAGGCTTGTATTGCAATATACTTCGCTCTTAGCACGGCCTTCACTGCGTCCCACAGATTTTGCGGTGTTGAATTATTGTTGTCATTTGTCTCCATATATTGCTTGATCTCTGTTTTTATTTGGTTATTGATCCATTGATTATTTAGGAGCATGTTATAAGCCTCCATGTGTTTGTGGGATTTTTCGTTTTTTTTGTAATTTATTTCTAGTTTCATACCTTTGTGGCCTGAGAAACTGGTTGGTACAATTTCAATCTTTTTTAATTTACTGAGGTTCATTTTGTGGCCTAGTATATTATCTATTCTAGAAAATGTTCCATGTGCACTTGAGAAGAATGTGTATTCTGCTGCTTTTGGGTGTAGAGTTCTGTAGATGTGTGTTATGTCCATCTGTTCTAATGTGTTGTTCAATTCCTCTGTCTCCTTACTTATTTTCTGTTAGGCTGATCTGTCCTTTGGAGTGAGTGGAGTGTTGCAGTCTCCTAGAATGAATGCATTGCATTCTATTTTCCCTTTTAATTCTGTTAGTATTTGTTTCACATATGTCGGCGCTCCTGTGTTGGGTGCATATATATTTAAAATGGTTATATCCTCTTGTTGGACTGACCCCTTAATCATTATGTAATGTCCTTCTTGATCTCTTGCTACTTTCTTCATTTTGAAGTCTATTTTGTCTGATACAAGTAATGCAACACCTGCTTTTTTCTCCTTGTTGTTTGCATGAAATATCTTTTTCCATCCCTTCACCTTTAGTCTGTGTATATCTTTGGGTTTGAGGTGAGTCTCTTGTAAGCAGCATATAGATGGGTCTTGCTTTTTTATCCATTCAGTAACTCTGTGTCTTTTGATTGGTGCATTTAGTCGATTTACATTTAGGGTGATTATTGATAGGTATGTACTTACTGCCATTGCAGGCTTCAGATTTATGGTTACCAAAGGTTCAAGGTTAACTTCCTTGCTATCTAAGAGTCTAACTTAACTCACTTAATATGCTATTGCAAACACTATCTAAAGGTTCTTTTCTTCTTCTTCTTCCTTCTTTTTCTTCCTCCTCCATTCTTTATATATTAGGTATCATATTCTGTACTTTTTGTCTATCCATTGATTGACTTTGGGGATAGTTGATTTAATTTCGCATTTCCTTAGTAATTAACTGTTCTACTTTCTTTACTGTGGTTCTATTACCTCTGGTGACAGCTATTAAACCTTAGGAACACTTCCATTTATAGCTGTCCCTCCAAAATACACTGTCAAGACTGTTTGTGGGAGGTAAATTCTCTCAGCTTTTGCTTATCTGGGAATTGTTTACTCCCTCCTTCAAATTTAAACGATAGTCTTGCTGGATAACGTAATCTTGGTTAGAGTCCCTTCTGCTTCATTGCATTAAATACATTTCTGCCACTCCCTATTGGGCCGTAAGGGTTCTGCTGAGAAGTCTGATGATAGCCTGATGGGCTTTCCTTTGTATGTGATCTTATTTCTCTCTGTGGCTGCTTTTAATAGTCTGTCCTTATCCTCGATCTTTGCCATTTTAATTACTATATGTCTTGGTGTTGTCTTCCTTGGTTCCTTTGTGTTGGGAGATCTGTGCACTCCCTGGCCTAAGAGACTATCTCCTTCCCCAGATTGGGGAAGTTTTCAGCAATTACCTCCTCAGGGACACTTTCTATCCCTTTCTCTCTCTCTTCTTCTTCTTCTGGTACCCCTATAATGCGAATATTGTTCCGTTTGGATTGGTCACACAGTTCTCTCAATATTCTTTCATTCTTAGAGATCCTTTATTCTCTCTGTGCCTCAGCTTCTTTATATTTCTCTTCTCTAATGTCCATTTCATTTATGATCTCCTCCACCATGTTTAATCTGCATCTAATACCCTCCGTTGTGCTCTTCAACGATTGAATCTATGACTGGAATTCATTCCTGAGTTCTTGAATATTTTTCTGTACCTCCATTAGCATGTTGATTTTTTTTTTGAAATCCCTTTCAGGAAGATTCATGAGGTCGACTTCATTTGAATTTTTCTCAGGTGTTGTATTCATAATTTTGCTTTGAACCAGGTTTCTTTGGCATTTCATATTTGTATATGGCACCCTCTAGTGCCCAGAAGCTCTACTCTCTGGAGCTGCTCACCCCTGAAACAATGTCGGGGGTCATAGGGGAGCGGTATTGGTGCCTGGGCATGAGGAAAGAGCTGTTTCCTGTTTCCCGGCTCCTATGTCTGCCTCCACTGCCAGAACCAGTGGGTCGAGCACACAGGTATAAGTGTCTATGCTTTGCCTTTGTAGTTGCTGTAGATGGGGCTTCCCTCTGGCTGGCCTAATGCCAGGGTAGGGTTTGCTGGTTTGCGAGCCAGGTGGAGCTGGCCGGGAGAAAGGCTCAGTAGGCTGCATATCACAGAGGGGGTCCTTTGAGCTGTGTAGCCAGTCCGGGAGCTGGAGCTCTTGAAGATCAAGAAAGTTCCCAACCTGCTGGGCAGAGTGCACTTGGACAATTTTGTCTACCTCTCCTTTCTCCTGTGCAGTAAGCTCTGTACAATCCTTGCCCTTTTAGCAGCCCTGTTGCTATTAGGAGTCTTTCAGACTGCCTGCCTTTCTTTTGTCCCAGAGCCATCGGATATGGATCTCTGCTTTCCACAAGTGGCTGGAATCTCAGTCTCTCCCGGTATTCTGCCTGTCTTAGCTTTCCAACCCCCTAATCATGAGAGTACCATGAAAGCACCATGAAATGTAGGTTTACGCTCCCAGAACAGACCTCTGCAATTACATATTCAGTAGTCCCAGGCCTCCGCTCCCTCCCCACTCCATTTCTCTTCCTCCCGCCAGTGAGCTTGGGTTGGGGAAGGGCTTGAGTCCCACCGGGCCACAGCTTTGGTACATTACCCTGTTCTGTGAAGTTTATTCTTTTCTCCAGGTGTATGCAGTTTGGTGCAGCCCTGTTTCATGTTGCTCTTTCAGGATTAGTCGTATTATATTTTTGTATTATATGTGGTTTTAGGAGGAAAGGTCAGTCTCACCTCCTGCGCCACCATCTTTAATCCTCTCTTCACTGGTGGGGTTTTTGTTTTTGTTTTTTTTGCTATTATTAATGTTCAATTACATGAGCAATATTATGGTTACTAGACTCCCCCGTATTATCAAGTCCCCACCATATACCCCATTGCAGTTACTGTCCATCAGTGTAGGAAGATGCTATAGAATCACTACTTGTCTTCTCTGTGTTATACTGCCTTCCCTGTATGCCATCCCCCCCCGCTACATTATGTGTGCTCATCGTAATACCTCTTTTCCCCCATACCCCTCCCTTCCCACCCATCTTCCCCAGTTCCTTTCCCTTTAGTAACTATTAGTCCATTCTTGGGTTCTTTGAGTTTTCTGCTGTTTTGTTCCTTAGTTTTTTCTTTGTTCTTATACTCCACAGGTGAGTGAAATCATATGACACTTGTCTTTCTCTGCCTGGCTTATTTCACTGAGCATAATACCCTCTAGCTCCAACCATGTTGTTGCAAATGGTAGGATTTGTTTTCTTCTTATGGCTGAATAATATTCCATTGTGTATATGTACCACTTCTTTATCCATTCATCTACTGATGGACACTTAGGTTGCTTCCATTTCTTGGCTATTGTAAATAGTGCTGCGATAAACATAGGGGTGCATATGTCTTTTCCAAACTGGGCTGCTGCATTCTTAGGGTAAATTCCTAGGAGTGGGATTCCTGGGTCAAATGGTATTTCTATTTTGAGTTTTTTGAGGAACCTCCATACTGCTTTCCACAATGGTTGTACTAATTTACGTTCCCACCAGCAGTGTAGGAGGGTTCCCCTTTCTCCACACCCTCGCCAACATTTCTTGTTATTTGTCTTTTGGATGGTGGCCATCCTAACTGGTGTGAGGTGATATCCCATTGTGGTTTTAGTTTGCATTTCTCTGATGATTAGCAATGTGGAGCATCTTTTCATGTGCCTGTTGGTCATCTGAATTTCTTCTTTGGAGAAGTGTCTGTTCAGCTCCTCTGCCTATTTTTTAATTGGCTTATTTGCTTTTTGTTTGTTGAGGTGCGTGAGCTCTTTATCTAATTTGGATGTCAACCCCTTATCAGGTACGTCAGTTATGAATATATTCTCCCATACTGTAGGATGTCTTTTTGTTCTATTGATGGTGTCCTTTGCTGTACAGAAGCTTTTTAGTTTGAAATAGTCCCACTTGTTCATTTTTGCTTTTGTTTCCCTTGCCCAGGGAGATATATTCATGAAGAAGTTGCTCATATATATGTCCAAGAAATTTGCTGGTGTTTTTTAATGCTAATTTCTCATAGATGAACTATGTTTATTTACATATGAGTCTGTTATCTGTGTCTTTATTCAGTTCCTCTGATTAAATATTTCTATATTCAGTGTCATCCTAATGAGTCTTGTTATTCAGCCACTTAATTATTGTTGTATTCATGTTTCCTAGTTCCTTAGAAGGAAAATACATAATGGTAATTCTCTAGTAAGAACCTTAGTAATGATAAGTTTAGGGAAACAAATATTGGTTTTGAATTTTGTTTTTTATATGTACCAAGGTCATATTGTTGGCTTTAATAGCACATTTTCCTTGGGACATTGTGATTCTCAAATTATTATTGCCATAATTATCACAATCAAGTAATACAGTAAAGATTAGTTGCCTACAAAGGTATGATATTTTGCTAAATACTTTAGAAAACACATTCATATATAAACATAAGCCAGTAACAATAAAATATTATTTAGGCATACATAGAGGATAAATAAAGTATGATTTATTTAAAGAATTTTGAGGCATATTTAGAGAATAATGATTTTTTGGCCTTTTATTTCTTAGGTTTTTCAGTGAGTGTCAGTATATTTAATCATGCTAGTCAAAACTGAAGTATGTGCCTTTTCTTAGCGGTAAGGTGGGAAGGGAAGATTTTTCGTCTGTGGCTATCATTGCATGTTTTTAGGGAGTAAGAGGAATAAATATAAAGGTTCATTTTATTGTGAATTGTGTGACATGAAATAAAAATTATTACTAGTGCTTTTCAAACTTATCCTCATATACAAGACAGGAATATGGGGTGAAAGCCATTTTATCCTGTGTTCTCAGGTATATGACAGTTGTTTCTCAGGTTTCTGCTCTAGATACCTGAGGGCAGAGATCAGAAAATGAAAGAAAGTCAGTATTAGGGAAACAAAGGGACATCTACTTAGGAATGAAGCTGGAAGAGTAGAACCATTATAGACCATATTAAGAATTTTTATATTTTCTGATAGAAGATCATTTAAACATTTTAAACATTAAGTGGCATAATTATTAGACTCACCTGTTTTGTGGATAAATATTTAGAAGAAAGTGGATATAGAAATCGGCGCAGGTTGGAGATGGACGGGTGGCTTCTAGAGACTTGTAGGAAGGAAAATTAACCATATATGGTGATGAATTCATTGAGTCATGAGCTCTGATAGAGATGATCAGGTTTGAAGGAGTGAGAAGAAAGTATTTCATGTTTAGACTTTCTGAGGTTAAGGTATATTTGAGACATTAGAGATTTGAAAAAGGCAGTTGTTATAAAGATAAACCTGTCCTTTTTTTCACACAAATAGATGAATAAGGAGCTCCTTGTAGAATAATGGCTTTAAAATTAAAACATAAATACTTGGGTTGAGAATTGAGAATCATTACTGAACTCTTATTTGAGAATGACGTATTTGTTTTTTTTTAATTCAAGAGATTAAGTAATTTCACTTCTGGCTTTTCCCTCCATCTAGTTCTAGATCTAGAATCAGTGAGGTGCTAGAGGTCAAGATTAAATCAGATTTTAAGTTGAATCCATGGGTAAAGTGGCTTATTATTTCTCCTTCTCAATCTCCCATCTTCTAGTCTCTGTCTTAGTTAATGGCATTATGATAGTCCATTGAAATTCCCAATCAAGAATTCTAAGGCATTGAGAATTCCCTTCTTTCACCCATTTCATTCATGGAAATTAATTCAGTAGCTATTTTTTTGAGCACTTAGGGTGTATCAGATACTGTTCTAGGCCTGAGGGATTAAAAGAGTGAATACACAATTATTGTCCTCATGGAATTTACATTCTAGTGGATAAGATTGTCAAAATTAAGAGAAATAAAATACTTATTAATGATAATTACTGTGGAGAAAAATGAAGCAAGGAAGGGAGAAAAAAGTATTTCTGTATAAAAAAGTATGGGAGGTACAATTACAGATGGGGTGTGAGGGAAAAAGGCATCATCAAGGAACATTAGGTACTACCTGAAGGAGATGAAGTACAAGCCAAGCTAGTATCTGAGAGAAAAGTATTCTAGGCAGAGACCTTGATATCGGAAATCTTTGAAGAGTTTTGAGAAGAGTGTCACGATCTAATTTGTGTTTTAACAGAACCGTTCTGTACGCTGTGTTCAGAATAAAGCCAGGCTGGGTCAGAAGAAGAGAAACCAGCTTATAGTAAGAAGGTGGTTTAGACTAGGGGAGAAGTGGCAAAGGGAGAGAAGCAGCTTGGATACATTATGAATGAACAGATGACAAGATTTACTGTTGGATTGCATGTACAGTGCAAGAGAAATAGAGGGGTTAAGGATGACTCCAAGGTTATTGACTTGAGCAACTAAAAGAATGAAGTTGCTATTCAGAGATGAGGAAGATTATGAGAGGAGCAGGTTTATGGAGGCATATTAGGACATGTTAAATTTTGACATGCCTTTTTAGTATTCAAAGGAGAGATGTAGGGTAGGCAGCACTGTATGTATTGAGTTTGTTCATGCACAGGGCCCAGGCTAGAGATACAAATTTGGAAATCATCAGCATACAGATGAAACATAAAACCATAGATCTGTTTGAGGTAAACAAGGGAATGTACATATCAAAGACTGCAGATTAGAAAAGTGAGCCAAGGACACTACACCATTCAGAGATTGAAGAAACAAGCCAGGCGGACAGAAGGAGCCACAGATGTAGGGTAGTGTGGTGTCTTGGAAGTTAGGTGAAGAGAGAACTTCAAGTAAAAGAAAACGATTAACTGCATCAGATGTTGATAAGTCAAAAAATAAGAAAACTGAGAACTGATGATTGGATTTAGCCATGGACTTCATAGGAGATCTTGGTGAGTGTGAATTTTCTGGAGTGGCAGAAGCCTGAAAGGGGCAGACTTGAGAAAGAAGGGGAAAAGAAAATTGATGATAGTGATTAGAAACAACTCTTTCAAATGAATATAAAGTCTTTGCAGTTTTGTGTCCCAAATATTCCATGAACCTGCCCTTTCATCTTTCTTCACAATACTGATGCATTTATTCAGGCTTCCCTCTCCTCCAGGCTTACTGCAGGGATCCCATTGCCTTTAACCTATGACTCCATAGTGCCAATGCTCATATACTGGCCAAACTTAACTTTTGAGAACACTGGTCAGATCCTGCTATTCCTCTGCTTAATGCCCCTCATTTTCTTCCCCACACTTATAGGATAAGGTTCAAATGGGTCATTATGAAAAATGATTATGCCTTTTGTGATTATACCTCTGCCAACTTTGCTGCTTTTATATCTTGTCGTATCCCCATACTTTCTGTGCTCTAGCCATATTAGACTCTTTGAATTTCCCTAAGTGCACCATGTTCTTTTTTTTTTTAACTGTGCCAATATATATATATATATATATTGGTATTATTAATGTACAATTACATGAGCAACATTATGGTTACTAGACTCCCCCTATTATCAAGTCCCCACACATACCCCATTACAGTCACTGTCCATCAGCATAGTAAGATGCTATAGAATCATTACTTGTCTTCTCTGTGTTATACTGCCTTCCCCGTATCTGCCCCTGCCCCCCGCTACATTATGTGTGCTAATCTTAATGCTCCTTTTTCCCCCTTATCCCTCCCTTCCCACCCATCTTCCCCAGTCCCTTTCCCTTTGGTAACTGTTAGTCCATGCTTGGATTCTGTGAGTCTGCTGCTGTTTTGTTCCTTCAGTTTTTTTCTTTGTTCTTACACTCCACAGATGAGTGAAGTCATTTGATTCTTGTCTTTCTCCACCTGGCTTATTTCACTGAGCATAATCCCTCTAGTTCCATCCATGTTGTTGCAAACAGTAGGATGTTTTCTTCTTATGGCTGAATAATATTCCATTGTGTATATGTAACACCTCTTCTTTATCCATTCATCTACTGATGGACACTTACACTTAGGTTGTTTCCATTTCTTGGCTATTGTAAATAGTGCTGCAGTAAACATAGGAGTGCCTACGTCTTTTTCAAACTGGGCTGCTGCATTCGCACCATGTTCTTTTATTCCTCTCTGTCTTTGCCTGTAAAATCTGGTGCTGTTCCTGAACATCCCTTCTTATACTTTAGAAGCTGTGGCTTCCCTGAGATCCAGGGTAATGTGAAGCAGAGGCTGTTACAGTTTTTAGAATCTTAGGAAACTATACATCTAGATGATATCATCTAGGTAGCATAATTTACCAAGCCCAGCTCAAAGACATAAGTTTAGACTAGTTAACTATAAGTTAAACTCTTCTCCACATTATACAATATTATTCCAGGTTAGTCCACAAACCCCCATGTCACCAAAGTAAAGTAAAATCAGTAATAAACAGAAGAAAAGAGATCAGAAGTGAACCTATGAATGTAACTCTTGTCCTCAATTTAGAGATCATATCCTCTGTACAATTGGTATCTTCTACCTACAGCATCTATTGGCACTGGAAAATTTCAGGTGGGTCCAGTTCATCACTATACCACAGTACCACTTAATTTCTAATGTTTCTCAGCTTTGGCTGGACATTGTAATCATCTAGGGAGTTTTTTTTTTTTTTTAATATAATTTATTATTTATCTCAATTACAAGTATGTGAAATAAACGATTTTTTAAATCCCCTTCATCCAGGTCCCAGTATAAACCCAACCAAGATTGAGACCCATATGTATGTATCCTGCTTAGCATCCAGTTTCTTGTCTTCTCTGACCAAAAATAAAAAATATACTATATATATATATATATATATTGTGTGTGTGTGTGTGTATATATATATATATATATACACCACACACAATATATATATATATCCCTTGTGTGTGTGTAGTCCGTTCTTGGGTTCTGTGAGTCTGCTGCTGTTTTGTTCCTTCAGTTTTTTTCTTTGTTCTTATACTCCACATATGAGTGAAATCATTTGATACTTGTCTTTTTTGCTTGGCTTATTTCACTGAGCATAATACCCTCTAGCTCCATCCATGTTGTTGCAAATGGTAGAAGGGATTTGTTTTCTTCTTATGGCTGAATAATATTCCATTGTGTATATGTACCACATCTTCTTTATCCATTCATCTACTGATGGACACTTATTACGATTTTGGCTATTGTAAATAGTGCTGCAATAAACATAGGGTGCATCTGTCCTTTTCTGGGCTGTTGCATTCTTAGGGTAAATTCTAGGAGTGGAATTCTGGGTCAAATGGTATTTCTATTTTGAGTTTTTGAGGAACCTCCATACTGCTTTCCACAATGGTTGAACTAATTTGCAGTCCCACCAGCAGTGTAGGAGGGTTCCCTTTTCTCCACATCCTCGCCAACATTTGTTGTTCTTTGTGTTTTGGATGTTGGCCATCCTCACCGTGTGAGGTGATATCTCATTGTGGTTTTAATCTGCATTTCTCTGATGATTAGCGATGTGGAGCATCTTTTCATGTGCCTGTTGGCCATCTGAATTCCTTCTTTGGAGAAGTGTCTATTCATGTCCTCTGCCCATTTCTTAATTGGATTATTTGCTTTCTGTTTGTTAAGGTGCATGAGTTCTTTATATATTTTGGAAGTCAATCCTCTATCAGATACTTTTTTATGAATATATTCTCCCATACTGTAGGATGTCTTTTTGTTCTACTGATGGTGTCCTTTGCTGTACAGAAGCTTTTCAGCTTGATATAGTCCCACTTGTTCATTTTTGCTTTTGTTTCCCTTGCCCGGGGAGATAGTGCATGAAGAAGTTGCTCATGTTTATGTCCAGAGATTTTTGCCTATGTTTTTTTTCACATAATGAGTTTCATGACTTACATTCAGGTCTTTGATCCACCTTTAGTTGGCCTTTGTAAGGTAGCTAGACAGTAGTCCAGTTTCTTATTTCTTGCATGTAGCTGTCCAGTTTTTCCTAACACCAGCGGTTAACAGGCTGTCATCTCCCCATTGTATATCCAAGGCACTTTTGTCAAATATTAATTGACTGTATATGTTTGGGTTAATGTTTGGATTTTCTATTCTGTTCCACTGGTCTGTGGGTCTGTTTTTGTGCCAATACCAAATTGTCTTGATTACTGTGGCTTTGTAGTAGAGCTTGAAGTCAGGGCGTGTAATTCCCCCTGTTTTATTCCCCCTTCTCAGGATTGCTTTGGCTATTCGGGGTCTTTTGTGTTTCCATATGAATTTTAGAATTATTTGTTCCAGTTCATTGAGCTGAAAGTTGCTTGGTAGTTTCCAGTAGGATTTGCATTTGATCCTGGGTAGATTGCTTTAGGTAGTAGCCATTTTGACAATATTGATTCTTCCTAGCCAAGAGCATTGGATGCATTTCCATTTGTTAGCGTCCTCTTTAATTTCTCTTAGGAGTGTCTTGTAGTTTTCAGAGTAGAGGTCTTTCACTTCCTTCGTTAGGTTTATTCGTAGGTATTTTATTCTTTTTGATGCCATTGTGAATGGAATTGTTTTTCTGATTTCTCTTTCTGTTAGTTCATCATTAGTGTATAGGAAAGCAACAGATTTCTGTGTGTTAATTTTGTATCCTGCAACTTTGGGGAATTCAGATATTAGTTCTAGTAGTTTTGGAATGGAATCTTTAGGGTTTTTTATGTACAGTATCATGTCATCTGCAAATAGTGACAATTTGACTTCTCTTTACCAATCTGGATGCCTTGTATGTCTTTGTTTTGTCTGATTGCTGTGGCTAGGACCTCCAGTACTATGTTGAATAACAGTGGAGAGAGTGGGCATCCTTGTCTTGAGTTCCGCGGATCTTAGATGAAAAGCTTTCAGCTGCCTCCCCGCCGTTGCTATGATGTTAGCTGGTTTGTCATATATAGCCTTTATGATGTTGGAGGTACGGCCATGATACCCATTTTGTTGAGAGTTTTAATCAGGAATGGATGCTGAATTTTGTCAAATGCTTTTTCAGCATCTATGAGAGATGATCATGTGGTTTTTGTTCTTCTTTTGTTGATGCGTGGTATGGATGATGTTGATGGATTTTCATGTTGTACCATCCTTGCATCCCTGATGAATCCCACTTGATCATGGTGTATGATCGTCTTGATGTATTTTTGAATTCGGTTTGCTAATATTTTGTTGGGTATTTTTGCATCTACGTTCATCAGGGATATTGGTCTGTAATTTTCTTTTTTGGTGAGGTCTTTGCCAGGTTTTGGTATTAGAGTGATGCTGGCTTCATAGAATGAGTTTGGAAGTATTCCCTCTTCTATTTTTTGGAAAACTTTAAGGAGAATGGGTGTTATTTCTTCTCTATATGTCTAGAATTCAGAGGTGAATCCATCTGGTCCGGGGCTTTTGTTCTTGCGTACTTTTTTGATTACCTATTCAATTTCGTTGTTGGGATTTGGTCTGTTTAGTTTTTCTATTTCTTGCTTGGTCAGTCTTGCAAGGTTGTATTTTTCTAAGAAGTTGTCCATTTCTTCTATGTTTTCCAGCTTGTTAGCATATAGATTCTCATAATATTCTCT